>OX122919.1:4549981-5787481 GCA_944738685.1 Synanthedon myopaeformis
AAAATAAACAAAGATAATTATTAAGGTACCAAGTTGTAAAGAATCAACAAATTCTACATGCAATATATATATATACGGGATACAACTTATAACATCACGATACTTACGGTACTCATATCTTCTTATTTTTGTTGTATTTACCTATATTTAAACTACTTTAAACATTAATAAAAAGTCAAAGTAAAAAAGTTTAAGTTTTTAACATCTACAAAAAGCAATTTAAATTATATTTTATGTTACTATAATATGTACACATACAAAATTATTCTTTCCGAGATTTTATTTTGTGTTTGTGCAAACGTCACAGATTATAATATTAGTTACGCAAATGTCACCGTCACAGGCCACAGCTGTTAATCAAAAAATTACAGAGACGTTCCGTTCAGACATTTCCAATAAAGCACTTTTTAATAAATAATGGTACTTTTTTAACAAAATAACATTTATTTAATATATCAAGTTGTAAATTATATAGTGCTTAATATATTGGTAACAGTAACAATTTTATTTAAGTCCATTTTAGTAAGTTTTTTTTATTGCTTCATGGTAAATATGCATGCAAAGGAACGTACGAGAGGGCTAGAGATATATCGCCTATCGCCTCTTAGCAAAAGATAGATAGCTGTTACTGGAGCTTGTGAAACCCAATTTGAAGATAGATAAAAAGTTACTGCTTATCGCAGATAGCTATCTATCCATAACCAGAGATAGTTTATTGAAAACCGGCGTAAGTCAAACTGTATCCACTAAGGAAACTAATTTAAAGACGTGTATTATGTCAATAGAAAGTACTTGATTATTACTGTAACACACGGTCGAGTAATAAATCATTGTACGATTACTATATATACTCGCTACTCGTTATAGATAGGCGAAAGCGGTCAAATCGGCTTCCGGGTATCGGGTAACAGTTATCAGCAGCGAAAACCTTTGAGAGCACTTCGTTTATCAAGGGTATTCGACCTTCAAAGCCTTAAAGTATTTGTTAAGTAAGTTCTTAATTCAATGGAATTGTTGCCTTTTTTAAGTAGGTATTCCGGTTATTGCAGTGTTTTTTTTATACTTATAAATTTAATATTTAGAAATATACTCTTTTAAATTTTTAAGTATTACCTTTTATTATTTTATTCTGTTAGTTGAATAATGGAAAAAGGATTTTTAGTAGGTAACATAACATCTACGAGTATTTCACGTGGAGCCTTCCCACAAAAGGATTACGGCGAGTTGCAACTTTTGCAGTGAATTGTGACTTTATTCTTTATTTCAAATCATTTTAAGCCGGTTATTATATAAATGCACGTTGTTTCATTATTATCTAATTGCAAATGAGATTTTAAGTTATGGCTTCGGACCCTTTGGACCCGAAAGTAGTAATCTTTTTACTATTTGTTAAAAGTGGGTTAATTGACTTTATTTATCCTAAATCGTGCGCGATATTCATTTTGAAATAGGATAGGATGTAGTACATAATATCCTATATAGGACTCATTTTGAAATCGGATTTTCATATGGACATTCCGATACTAGACAATTTTGACTCATTATTCACATTGGTATACTTCGGAACTCCACCTTTGATACTTCGAAAATTGTATAATAGTGGTTCCGGTAAACCTGACTCACCAGCACCTGGCATATTTACTGTGACATTAGCCATCGTTGTTAAATTGAGCGTCAGAATACCTGTCAATCTTTACCATAAAAAACTTTATTCAAAAAGTATGAATATGATGGAAATGCAATTTACTAAGTGAATCTGTGATGCAGGTAATAAATAAGAGAGGTAATAGTGGTGCCGGCAAACATTAAACCGTACTGGATTAATATCCATTTCGTTTTCTGCTGAAATCGGACGTATTTGTGGTAAACCACAAACCTATAACACGCACGTTATATAAAACTTACAATCAATACCTACGAGCCTACTACAAAGTTCGTTCATCTTGTTCAAAGAAAAAATGAGAGCTTTGTTTATTATGTTATTATTATACATTATTTATTTTAAAACTGATTAATAAATAGTTTTCATTTTTGCCTGTATTATTTTTTTATATATAAAATATTAAGTTGGTTTGTGCACGCTTCAAAAACTCTAGAATGAATGGGGAAGGTGTCATATATAAAAATTGCAGGGTGCAGGTCGCCAGTAAAAATTTAAAAAGATAAGAATAAAGCCAATAGTTTTTTTAATGTTTAGAAATTCCAGTGTTAAAAACAATGGGGTTGTGGGGAATCAGTGCAATATACATCTTTATATAATTATAGATTATAATTTTAAAATAAAATATTATTAATAATATATTCTTATATAATAAAATAAAATAACATATAAGCACGACAACGGACGGTCGCTTTTGTATGAGAATAATATTTGCGAAAAATCCTTTTCCACCTATAAAATAACAATTCGAAATGTCGCTTCGGTGTAAATTATTGCCTAGTCCCGCATCATTGAGAGGGTCAACAGTAAGCGGGTCGCCAACTATTCCATTTATGCACAGCCATTAATCCTGCTCGTTATGATAAAGTCCGGGAATAGGCAAGCCTGAAATAATGCGTGTACGTGACACCTCAACCGAGGTGGGGCGCATTCTGAATTTTATTTATTTACATCCTTGTTTTATATTTGTTAAATGTTCACACGTATACCTCATTCGTCCGACACGCGTTGTTTTTTTACGAGGGTACATGCAAATTTTTGTTGTTATTACTTCGGATATTTTTCTTTTTATAGCCTACTAGCGATTTGCCCCGGCTTAGCACGGATGCAAGTGAAAATGCCTCAAATAATCCCCTTCATCCACATTCATAACCAGCTAAGAAAAAGGAATTTTTCTTGACTGTTTCCTAACTACTTAGTTATTAAACAAGAATTACTGAAGTGAAAACTTCATCAGGTACTTTGTGCACTTTTGTAATAGCAAAAAAGTATTTTTTTGATAATAATTTTTTTTTGTCACTGAGCGTGATGTAGGTATGTGTGTATATTTTGTGAAGCTAAGTTTTCACTTCTTAATTACCTTCGGACGTGCAGTCCTACGACTGATTTTTTTTTAGTTGTGTTAATCAAATTCAATATAAATGTTAATGAAATGGAAGACATTAAACTATTGTTTAATCAAATGGAAAACTTGGTTTTTCAAGACCTAGATTGAGATCATCTATACCTACTGATGATCTCAATCTAGGTCTAGTGTTTCATCAGCCATAAATCTATACAACAACAACAAACAGCAAACCATGAAATGGAAAACAATTGAGAAAAGCAGCACTCGCAAACAACTCAGTTGATCCGGAATCGTCACAAAACAAGAGCAACGTTTGGCCTTTTTATTTCAATTTTTTTTTATGATTTTGGCTTCAGCAGCTTCCCTTTAAATTGTACCGAAATATTTGAATATTTACAAGAATAAAAATAAGGGATATTTTAATTTGCCGAACACAGCTCCAAAATATTTCAAAATAAATAACTTGAAATAATATCATAGGTAACTCTTTTTACTTCAGTAAAATTGTGTAATAATATTATGTTTTTATAAATATCAAACAAAATCAACTTGCGAGGTACAAGTTCACGTTTCAAAATACGGGATCTTTTAGTAAAAAGTTAAGCAATAAAAGACACAATATACGAAGCTTTGTTACGGTCGGAGCGGAATGTGTGGTATACTATCATAATACAAGTGTATCTTTAGAGGAAATCCGTTGACAATTCTTTTCACGTTTCTAGGGAAAGTTTCTAAAGCGAAATTTTTCGCATTTTTTTGTTGGTGATGTCATAGCGGGTCGGGTGTCGCGTAAAATGATGGTCATTTGTTACCCACTTCAGCACCGATTACATAGTGACGGAAACTAATAACTCCTTCAAATAGCATGACACGATTCGGGCGTTGTCGTCTGAGAAAAAAAATGTTCAAACCTCACTTGAATATGTAGGTATTTGTAGAACTACGTGACATAATTTAAGGGTCGTTCATGACTTATGCGCGATTTGAAATTCATATTTCGTAACAGTAATTTCTAAATGTTGTTTCTTCTTTGATAGACTCAAAAGTATTTTGTTTAATTATAGCTGTGGTGAAAAAAATAATCCGCTTTGAATTTGCGCTGATAGGTACTTGAAATTATTTCAATTAAAAGATATATTCGCATTTTGTTCTCAGGATTTGCTTCCCCTGGAAATTCGTCTGGAGATTACAGCAAGAGAAACGTTACACGCGCTCAGGTAAATTTTAGTACAAATAAATACATACCTAAAATGAAACAAACACTTATTTCTTATTGTATTTTTATGCCTCTAAAGGAATTTGTAGGCTCTTACGCGTTACCAAATTACTTCAAGTGACATATTTCATTTATTGTATGAGATTTGTGAGCTTTCTACATAACATTGCTTATAAAATAACATTTGTGTTGACATAAATGATTCAGTAGTCATTTTCTATTTAATATGACATTAGTTTTCAGTTTTCGTCAAGCGATTTCTATGTTAACCTACTTATATATACTTACACTTACACATTTTTCTTCTAACAGATTAGCAATAATAGTGTGGCGACCTCCTTTAAGTTACCTATTTGGAACTTACGTTTTAGTTTCCGTGTCATTCTTTCAAATGAAGAAGCACGGAAACGAGAGACAGTCGGCCTTCAACTCTGCTACAGAAAGCACGCGCTTTCTCGCCACTCAACAACACAAACGCCCATCGTGCGTAATGTAAAAACGCCCATTCGTGCGTTTCATCAATTGTATAAATGTATATAATAAATGTGTGTAAATATGTAAATAATTAATGTGGAGTCATTTCCATCCCACATTAAATTGGTGACCCGCGACTATAAATGAACATTTTAAGAAAAATTCGGACAGTTTTCCATAGTTACCGTGTTGTTGACAAAGTGACATTCGAAACAAACGAAAAATTTTTCTACGAAATTGCATTTTACGTCGAAGACTACGTCGTCAAACGAAAACGAACTACGACATCATCGAAGATTTCGGACAGAAGCTAGCTGGCCTGAGAAAGTCGACGCGACCGCGCGCTCCTAGTGTTATCCAGGCTAGCGCACATGGATACGTTCCAGCAGCCGGTTCATCGATCCAGATAATGGACACTGCTAGCGCCATCGCCCAGCAACGTGCCACCAAGTGCTGTCCACTCCTTCCAGTCTACTCTTCGTTACGACCTACGGTCTCCGGGGGGGCTGATGTGGCGACCTCCTTTAAGTTACCTATTTGGAACTTACGTTTTAGTTTCCGTGTCATTCTTTCAAATGAAGAAGCACGGAAACGAGAGACAGTCGGCCTTCAACTCTGCTACAGAAAGCACGCGCTTTCTCGCCACTCAACAACACAAACGCCCATCGTGCGTAATGTAAAAACGCCCATTCGTGCGTTTCATCAATTGTATAAATGTATATAATAAATGTGTGTAAATATGTAAATATTTAATGTGGAGTTCCTTTTCATCCCACAATAGTTTTAATTTAGCCTAAGTTTTAAATGCGGTGATGGAAGAGCGCGGCCTCCTGATACAAGTATTTTTATACTTAATAGGAGTGCCCGTACAATGTAAACTTGTACCTAGGTTAAAGAAAATAAACTATTTGTATTTGTATCTAAACGTATAATTATATAATATTATTTTATTTGCTTACAGAGCTACACTTCTGCACACCCATTGGCACACTTTTACATTACTTGCTGAGGAGGACATTTACTCAAAATTGACTCTACGAAAAGATCTTTCTTCAATTTTAACCGCCCAACCTCTTAACCCTAAATGGCTTTCTCTACCCAACAAATTCTCCCGTTACGCTGTTTTCAGGTAAATCTACATTTTGACATGATTTCTTTTTTTCAAATTACTTTAAATTCAATTAACTATTGATTCAGAGCAATGTGCTTAGATTTTTATGTTATTAGATTTCGAGTAACTCGTGATTTATATTTTTGCAGGCGTCTCGCCGAGGTTTCAAGGCTGACCCGGGGCGTCGTCGTTCTTATATGTGACATCCATTACGCTAAGCTTGTTATGGATGAGGCAAAGCGTCTCAACATGCTCGATGGTCATTTCTTTTGGCTATGGATTGACGCTTCTAGGGAGATTGATGTCTTTCACAACGTCGGAAATAGATCTCAATTATCCGAAGATAACAATGTTGATACCGATAGTCTGAGAGACAAAGATGATGAATTATATAACGATTACTATGAACGCACTAAACGCAGTGATGCTGACAATAATTCAACAAATGCTAATAAACGAGTGGTGTTGGAATATTCAAACGAATATGCGAAGAATGATCCCGATATAAATAATACATATAGTGTAAAGAATAATTCAATAAATTCGTTTTTTCGTTTTACTAGTAGAAATATTAATAAGTCGGAAGCGCACATAATAAACAACAAATTATTAAATATAACTTTTAGTCAATCGGAAGATACTAGTCGCAATATTAGTAAGCAAGGAATAGTATATAATAATGTAAATATTAAAGGCGTTGAAACTTCTAAAGTCGAAATCAATTCAATTGAGAGGGAAAAAATGTCCCTCGGCGTTAGGGATAATAGTAGAAATAGTTTTAGAAAACTAGAAAATGAATCATTTAACAAGTATGTAAATAGCATAAATGTAGGAAGTATGACTAAGTCTAAAAAAGCGATGCTGGAGCAAGATGTATTAAACTTTAGTAACGAAAATAAAGAGTTAAGAGATAGAGTATTATTTTCAAGTGATATTAGTGATTTTTTAATGAATCCTACGGTGCATACGTTTACAAAGCATAATATAAGAGATAATATCGTGAAGCGAGGAGATCGTTATTTGAAGGAAGTAATGAATGCCGAAAAAAAGGATGAGAACGTTAAACATAATGTTACTGTGATCTTCAATAGCCTTCCTGTTGGGCTACTGGCTATACATCCTCAACCGATGATAATTGGTAATTGAAATTCACAAGTTTTGTCCTCTATGTAGAAGTATCAAATGTTATTATAAAATTAATATTACTATGTGTTTATAGATCGTTCTTTCGTGCGTGCGGCAGTGCGTATGGCGGTTGGAGCATTGCGTCGAGTTCTACGCGCTTGCGATGCATGGTCTGCACAGGCACAATTTTTTAGCGATGCTGTTGCTTCCTGTTGGGATGAACCAAGTGATGTTGCCTCTGATTTTTCTGCAGAATTTGTAAGGTGAGTGTATTTATTTTTGTTATGATTGTAATGTTTTCTAACTCAACATAATCTATACTATTACATAAATAATATCTGTAAGCTTACATTATTAAATAAATAATACCAAATGTAACCTCCCCCCCCCCTCCCCCTAAATGTTTTTTTTTTTTGATAAATATATGAATATGAATGTTTTATATGAAAGAATAATGTTTTTGTAGCTGACTGATTACGACACTACGAAAAGCTACAGCCTTACGAATGTCTAAATGTAAATTATCCCATAACACCTTCCTTCCCTCACACATACATACTTGCATACTTATAATAATTATATAAGAGCATGTACATAATTTTCTTAAGATGTATTTTATTGGCATCGTGATCGTCTAATAGTGGCAGTACTCTACGTTGCGTTTATTAGTAACCCTTTAGTTCTTTATAGAGGTACGTAATGCTTTGTGCTAAACTGAAAGATAGATTAAATAAATACATACGCTAACATGGATTCTCTAAATGTTAAGAAGCTAATGAAATTTATATATGAATCAGTTAATGATAAGGAATTATATTAACTTGGGTTAGGTAGGTTTCACTATATTGACTAGTGAATTTGTAAGCCATTAGGCTAAAGGAATTTAGTAACCCATTCTTTAATGAAAGGGTTTCGGAATCTGGCAAGCTCCAACCATCGCTTTCCAGTGTGAGATTCATACCACTGGTTGGTCTCCCCATTCAGGAAGGAATATCGTTGCGTCATAAAGACGATAAATGGTAGGATGTAAGGAATCCTCCAATCCCATATAATTGTAGTTAACATTTACCAGAGAACATCTCTAGGTCAATCAACACCATCATCATGATGTTAAGGTTGCAGGAACATGGTTGTCGCTTTGAATGACCTGTAGCAGGGCTTATATTTAAAGTTGCTAGCACGCGCTCTTTCTAACTACGGTTAGTGACACGGGACTACAATGGCTTCGACTATTAAACACTTCCCTCGCGGTTAGTCCTGCCGCTGAGATCGCTGGTAATTTAATATCTAATCCAAAGTGCCCCAATTATGTGGGTGCCACCTCCCGAATTACGCCATACTTGAGACACGGCAGCCGAAGAAGAACATGCCTGCTTACAGTCGCTCGAAAGGACGATATTTTGATTCAGTAATATAGTGTCGTTGGGTGTGGACCACCAAATGGTCGTGTTAGCTGACCACGAGCTTCTCCATGCGTTGTAATCATTTAATAATTTTAATTTCCAATTCAATATTGAGATTGGAGTGGTTTGGTGAGTAAACTCACAATAGGAAGGTTTCATAGGTCTGCAAGCGCTATGCTTGGCAGGTATGTTGTATAGTAGTTAATAAGACTGTCTGATTAGACCAGTCTTACATTATAGAAGGTAAACTGGAACACGGCAATATTAATATCGCCAGTATATTAATTATATAATATTTTATTATAAATAAATTAGTTGGGCTACAGCCCAATTGAGTCAGCAGGTATTATTCATGAACAGTTTACAGTAATCATGTACTGTAAAAATATAAATTATAGCATGTTTGCAATGTTGCTTTGAGAAACTGCAACAAGCCTGTACTTGTGAGGTTACTACACATGTACCCAGAATACTAATGATCACCGTGGACACTATGGTATAGCCGTTTAGCTATCCTAGGCCCACTAGAGCGAAGGGCAACCAATAGGTTCACATCTTAGGTACACTGGCAGTGGAAAAGGCACTCACGAGTGTTCACCTCTTTGTAGCCCACTTAGCACAGCCTAGATACAGTTAATTATATAAGTATGTCGTTATATTAAATAGCAAGACTGTCTGATTAGACTAGACTTACTGTCCAATTAGTGAATAAAATGATTGAGTTGTAATCTATAATAGATAGGTTTCATAACTAGTTGAAAGTCTCCTTTGAGGAAACCGCAACAAGCCCGTACCAGCAGGATCGCCACACACATATTAAGAATACTAACGCTCACCGTGGGCACTATGGTACAGCTGTTTAGCTGTCCTAGGTCCACTGGGACGATGGGCGGACGCTAGGTTCACATCTTATATACATTAGCAGCGGGCTCACTTAGCACAGCCCTGCCACAATCCCTCGAAAGAACACTGGTTTTACTTAAAATGTATAGTTATATTATATACAAGACTGTCCGTTTAGACTAGTCTTGTTGCCAAACTAGTGAATAAAATGATTGGCTTTCAGCCTATAATAGATAGGTTTCATAACTAGATGAAAGTCTCCTTTGAGGAAACCGCAACAAGCCCGTACCAGCAAGATCGCCACACACATATTAAGAATACTAACGCTCACCGTGGGCACTATGGTACAGCTGTTTAGCTGTCCTAGGTCCACTGGGACGATGGGCGGGCGCTAGGTTCATATCTTATATACATTAGCAGCGGGCCCACTTAGCACAGCCCTGCAACAATCCCTCGAAAGAACACTGGTTTTACTTAAATTGTATAGTTATATTTTATACAAGACTGTCCGTTTAGACTAGCCTTGCTGCCAAACTAGTGAATAAAATGATTGGGCTTCAGCCTATAATAGATAGGTTTCATAACTAGATGAAAGTCTCCTTTGAGGAAACCGCAACAAGCCCGTACCAGCAAGATCGCCACACACATATTAAGAATACTAACGCTCACCGTGGGCACTATGGTACAGCTGTTTAGCTGTCCTAGGTCCACTGGGACGATGGGCGGGCGCTAGGTTCACATCTTATATACATTAGCAGCGGGCTCACTTAGCACAGCCCTGCCACAATCCCTCGAAAGGACACTGGTTTTACTTAAAATGTATAGTTATATTATATACAAGACTGTCCGTTTAGACTAGTCTTGTTGCCAAACTAGTGAATAAAATGATTGGGCTTCAGCCTATAATAGATAGGTTTCATAACTAGATGAAAGTCTCCTTTGAGGAAACCGCAACAAGCCCGTACCAGCAAGATCGCCACACACATATTAAGAATACTAACGCTCACCGTGGGCACTATGGTACAGCTGTTTAGCTGTCCTAGGTCCACTGGGACGATGGGCAGGCGCTAGGTTCACATCTTATATATACATTAGCAGCGGGCTCACTTAGCACAGCCCTGCCACAATCCCTCGACAGGACATTGGCTTTATTTGAAATGTATGTAGTTATTTTGAATATAAGACTGTCTGTTTAGACTAGTCTTGCTGTCGAACTAGCGAATAAAATGGTTGGGCTGTAGCCCATAATAAATAGGTATTATAAATAGTTGAAGGTCGCCTTTGAGAATACTGCAACAAGCCTGCACCAGCAAGACCACCACACACATATTAAGAATACTAACGCTCACCGTGGGCGCTATGGTACAGCTGTTTAGCTGTCCTAGGTCCACTGGGACGCTGGGCGGGCGCTAGGTTCACATCTTATATACATTAGCAGCGGGCTCACTTAGCACAGCCCTGCCACAATCCCTCGAAAGGACACTGGCTTTATTAATTTTAAAATATGCAGACGGTTGAATCACAACTAAATCTGCGATCAGTACTCAATATTAGGAATCCATGTTATTGTCGTATATAATTTCAGTAGGTATATACTGAATATTCAGTAGGTGTTAGCAGTGACTGCACAGGTTATAGATTCATTTAAGCGATAAGATAAAAACCATGATGTGATTTCATTGTAATGGCTGATTGTCTGGTATTTGTAATTTTGTATGATTAAATAATAAAATTCATTCTAAGATATTTAAAATGTATTAGACTCATAGATCAGAGACGCATTCCGCCTTAAAGTTTGATCAAGAGTATTTATTTAGAATCCCAATTGAAATATATGTAAATGAAATTGTACTCATTTCGAGCTACAATCTCTATATAATTAAATGTTATTAAGCTACAACGTAAAACACCTCACACTATCGAATTTTCACACTAATTGCAAACTTTCTGCTACTTATGAGTAAGAGAAAAGGGTTTGACTCATTCATCATAACTCTTAGATTATATAGAAAGCTAATTTATCGTATAGGGTTTGCCTAATCCCACCTCTCTAGCTATATTTATGTACTCATAAAACTTTATATACTAATCACCCACATAATGTTAATTGTGTTTATTTCCTTACTCGTACCTCGGTTACTCACAGAAACTATTGTTAAGTCCTGACCTATTATTAACTTCTCCTGACATTGCTTGTGCCCATTTCCTTACTTTACTCACGTATCACTACCTCTTTTATAGTTTACCTCAACGTTGCCAGTGTCTATATACTAATCCCTTGTTATAAAATATCTATTACCATTTATTTGCTAATTACTTAACTAACATGTCCACCATTTCATGTATTGGTAGCACCTTACGCACATACGAATCTTACTCACACTCGTACATTAGTTATTTGCCATTTGCTGTTACCTAAATTTTCTGTCCCTACTGTTATACACCGCACAATCATATCAAAATATTAACACAATTAAATTCTTAACCCTTCTCTTTATAGTACCTTTCCATTAACCGTCAACCTATCGGTAATTTTCTTATACCTATTTCTTTCCTCCACTCAGGCCATCAGCCTTACTCAATTTTACATCCTAAGACCTCACCTCCTTTCCTCACTCGTACGTACTGGTCGACATCTGCATTTATTTCCCCTAATGGGATACGCTGCTTGTGTTAAATAGACATACAGTATAATACTTAAATTTCAAATCTTATCTAGCATACCTCACGCAAGCATAATTATATTATTTTATATTTATATTTTCCCCGAGCCCTTCTCTGTCTGCCTAGCTATGCCTATATAGCAGGGTATTTTCTATTTCTACATTGGTGTTGCCCCTATATATATCAAATACAACGGTTCGAAAGTATTGTAAGTAGTTCATCATATTCCAATAAGAACAACCGGTTAAAAGTTTAAGAATTAAACAAAGTATTCATATATTCCAGCATCAACTCATATTCCTGATTATAACCTATGTTCCTAGTCACCGCGACATGATAGAATCAAGGCGTAAGTTTTTACTAGATTGTCTATACTATTCTAATTTTAACGCATGACACAAATAAATCCTCCGCTATATAACTATTTTTATTACTCTATTAATTCTGTCAAATGAATCTAAATTGCCATTAAATCCATACAAGATGCACCTGTAAACTATAAAATAAAGATATCAAAATAATAATAATGTTCAATTAAATGAACATTCAAACACGATCAATAATAACCAACAATCAATAACGATAATAATCAATAAAAACCATGCTCACTAACCTTGAGGTCACTTATATGACCTACCCTTCAAACCTTCCAGGTGCTGATGTCGTACCGCCAGACCCTCTCGCCGCTGATACTCGCCTTCCACTCACAATGTACTAATTAGAACCTATATCTAATAATTACTTATAAACGTAGCACTAATTATTAATTATTTCTCACAAATACTACTTCTGAATGCTAATACTAAGCTAAGCTATCTAGCTAACTGTTTCTTAATAATGAACAATAAAATTCTACACTTGTATATCTGCAAAAGGTTAATTAATTACGATGGATCAATAAACATACAAAGAGGGACGGCCTCTTAGTATTTTTCCCGCGTACTCTTGACTTTCTTGGATCCGCGTAAATTCCCGTCCTACTTCTGTAAGAACCCAAGCGAAAAGTCCCCCTTCCTCAGAATCATCCCTTGCAAGTCACCTTTGTTTTTCGCACTTTGTTTTTTTTTCGCGCCAAACCAGCCCTAACCAATCAACGTCCCTTACCGCTGCGCCTACGCAGACTTCTCCACCAATCGGATATCCTCGTGGTTTCAAAACCGCCCCTTCTCTTTTACACTAAAGAAAGCTCTAACTGCATCTCCCCCGCACTCATGCATCCACCCCTAATTTCGACGCAAAAAATATCGAAGCTATCAGGGATCCGTAGTGACAAAAATCCCAAGCTTTATATTAATATTTTATTGTATGGGGAAAACAATGATTCACTGATGGCTTGTTTCTATACTAATTTTTACCGATGAATCTTCATATTGCGAATAATTTTATTTTGTTTTAATTCAATATTATTCATTCAATCTATGTTATCATTATTCGTTATTACAAAAGATAAGGCCTAATATATTGCCTATAAGTAAGATCTGATCTGGGATATTGTATTTATCCTCCTCGTAATATCGTGATTGCTTTAAATTTCCTAACAAATATGTAATAAAAAACGAATGCTAATTTTTCTATTACCTACGGAACCTCTATAACTTTTGCTTATCTTTTTTTTTGTTTGTTTGGCGTCATTTGGTGACCATTATCGACTCTTGAAATTCGCCCCTTGCAAGCAATAAATTACAGATCCTAATAGTTTAAAATTCCTAAAACCTCTTGTGGCTAATTGCTAAAACTCTAAATAATTTGTTATCAACTTCGAAGAAGGACACGTATGTAAAACGAAACTTATGGCTCTTGAGTTTATTTATTGCTTACATTTGTTATTTTAGGCCGGCAAGTCGAGTTTTGTTGCAATGGCCATTTCTTAGAGCAATCACTTAAAATTTCTACGAAATCCCTTTTTTTTTTTTCGGCCTGTCGTATTCGTGAGAACGCACACGATAATTATAATGAAATAATTATTTCAAATAATTTCAACAGTCTAATGAGACGCAAGGTCGTTCCGTTACACAAAGTTATAATTATACAGAATACCGTATTGTCTTAAATTAAACTAGTCATTAGAATTATTTATTGACAACAACTAAACAGCGGACTGGGCGACTTAAAATATACTTGGTTTAATTAAAAATAAGGGAAAGGACTTTGCAAGTTTCAGTGCCCGATTACGAGTATCTCGAATAATATTAAGTACCCCAAACTTATAATTGAAAGTCATGAGAACGAAGGGCGCGTGGAGCTTAAACATTTTCAATGACAACTATTGAAAAACTTAATGATGTGAAAGTTACGCAGCGAAAATGTCCATTGTCAAAGTTTGTACTTTTTTTCATGATAAAATCCAGACAGCTAATGACCTCGTGTAAGCAGTTTAACGATAAGTCGGGGCCTTCGGGATAAAACCTAGTGGCTCCCTGTGACTGATTGCGTCCTTCGTCGTGATGGATTTGTCTTCGTCATTGTGGCGCCTTATTAAAATACCGAGCAGTTTTGACAGTCGAGAATTTCTCGTGAAATTTTTGGTGCTGTGGAAACTAAAATTATTATGTTGTTGGAGCCAACATTTTCTTTTTAGAACATAATAATAATAATATTTTAAAAATAGAGCTAATTTTAAATTAAACCACTATTATATCTGATATTTATTTATTTACTCTAAATAAACTTTTGTAATTGTTGATAGAATTACAAACACAATAGTTAATTTACCTCCGGTTCAGAAAATAGTTACTACAAAGAAGAAACTGGCAAAGAATCTCTGTAGTTGCTCCTTTCAAGTTATTATACATTATTATATACTAAAAGAAGTAATAAACAATATCTCATTACATTGTGGGACTTATTTTCCCATCTACTTTCAAGATTTTTTGGAAATATTCTATCTATTTCTTATGCGGATCATTTTGATTATATACGGATCATGTGTCTATTGTGGTTAGAGTACTAGAAATGTTAAATATATAACAAAAAATATCATTCCATACAATCTTTACAGAGTAAAATTTATTTTTACCAGACACGAAAATAAATTTTTAAATTTTACAAACTTATGAGAGCCATTGTGAAGTAGAAGATAGGTGTATGTATATCCGTATAAAAACCATCCCCTATCCAATATAAAAATTCATAAAAAAAATTAAAGCTACTAAGTAAAACAAATACAAAATTTGATTATTAAAACTGTTTACTCTTGTCAATGTACAGCAGCATTTAAGACTGAAACGATAATAGAATGGTAACAAGCATAGAGCATCATCGTAAAAGCAAATTGACTAGCGAGTCCGAGAACGGTGCGAGATTAGTTTTATGACCTTCTATCTAAAAGGCGAAGCTTGGTCGGTTAATATCGAAGTCGGCGTTACGCTACATAAACTCTTATCTCGTAGACATCGCGTTGGTCACCCGGACCTTGTTCGTAATACCAGTTACGCGACTTATTACTCGTAAAATTTTTGCAACAGTAAGGGTGTGCCTTCAGCTGCCACTGCGGTAGCCACGTTGTTTAAATCTCTACATAGCAAATATTTCTCAATGTTCAAACTCAAACTAGATTTGTTTACTAAGGAGATTTGCCTCTAGTCATTTTGAACTCCTCTGGAGATTACAACTTATTAATATTTGTTTTACTCTGAAAACAATACGAAGAATAACAATGGTTATATTGTGTAAAGATTGTTTTAAATGAAAATGGAATGTGTAATGAATAATAAAGACATTAATGAAAAATGAGATAAATTTTATTTGCATGCTTTGGAGGAATCTCCAAACTTTGAATACTCTTTAAAAGTAATACCTAAGTCGACTCTAAAATAATTACTAAAAATTCTACGCACATCTCTACATTTTATTACTTTAGTTTTTTTCCTAGTAAAAAAATAAAATAAAATATATTGTTAATTTCTATGCCATACATATTGATATTTAACAAAATATTCTTCTACTTTTTGCGGTATCATCATGACTTTTTTTTACTTTTGGGAGCATCAGATATATTTAATAATGGAATTTGACACCCTGAAACCAATCATTATATGGCCGTGTATGAGTATATTTATTGTCATAATCTGTCGCTTGTCGTAGGCAGCTTCGACATTGACGAGGGTATGTTTTAAATAACATGGAATTTCATGTACATTGAACTCATGAATCTAGAAAGGCCAAAATATATGTTATTAAATCATGTTTATCATTAATATGTATGGGTCCGTTATGATTTTGATATTCATACTGGTGACTAAACTTGAGCTCTCAGCGCTGTAAGGTTTTTATAACTTAATAAATCGGAAGTAATCTAAATAAATTCTTTAGTAAAAATATATCTACGCTCGTCACAAGATATTTCGTAACATTCTGTTAAATAGTGTTCGAAATAATTCAATAACGTCAATTAATAAATAATATGCCTACTTATTGTGTACAAGTAATCAGAAAATCATTAGTGATTTTGTGTAGAACATGAAATTATTGAAACATGTTATTATTAAGTTATTACTAACTATGGTTAATTATACTAACACAAACGAAGCGTTACCAGTCTATACTCTAATATTATAAAAAGAAAAGTGAATTTGTATTTTTGTTAGTAATGAATAAACTCAAAAGCTTTCACTATAATACGATTGTAAGAAATCTTTCACCTGTAGAAAGTTACATTATCAGGCTATATTTTATAAAGTTACGCGAACGAAGTCGTGTGCAAAAGCTAATTAGAAATATTTATGATATACATAAGTCAGAGACATATAGTTAATGGTACGAAATGAACTACTTGCAATTTTAATTGTAACATATAATTATTTTATTTTAAACTATGGTTACAGGAAGAATTGTATTTTATTTTTTATGGTGATTTCATTATTCTCATAAACCCTTTATTTCCGAAGTAGGTTCTTTTATTATGCTGTTTAATGTACTAATAAAATAAAACTTTTACGATATAATTTCCATGTGTTTATTATCCAGTATGTTCTTCATGATCATGATGATTTCGATACTTAGTAGTGGCAATGCAAACTGCGTTTCACAGTCATAAAGTTGGGCAGCCCATCTGGCGGCAGCAATCACCCCCTTACAGAAGACTATCCTGAAATAACACCATGTGTTCTGTTGTGTTTCGGGAAGCGAGTAAAGGCCGCCAAAACCCATTTCCCTATCTCCTAATTCTACTAAGGACAGCAGCGTCACTTGTCGGTAGCCACCTGACATGAATTGGACCGTCAACCAGCCTGCTAATTTTTTTTATTGTTTTTTAAAATAACTTTAAAGTATTTTTTATTCTTCTACTTTTAACTCCAGCAACAGTTTTAAGTTATTGAAGTTTTCTGTATAATTTTCAGAATTACTTTTTAAAATTACAATGAGACATATTTTACAGAACACTTTCTATGATTTTGTTAATATCATATTTTGTTAATCAACGTGATACGTTTAATGACTTCAATTATTTATTTAAAATAAAAAAAAATAGTTTTAAGATTTTTTTTTCTTTTTGTTTCTTAATCTGTGCGCTTGTGCACGCTAATCTCAGAAATAGCTTAATCGATTTGAATGCAGTTTTCACTGATGTATTTTGATTATCTGGATTAATCTATAGAATACTTTTGATCATGGGAATATGTTAGGTTCCTGTGGGATTTTAAAACAAACTAATTACAGCGTGTACAAAGTTGCGGACACCAGCTAGTTAAAACTATATGTCCAACAACGGACTGATTTGTAAACGCAACATTAAAAATACTTATCTGCTCTAAAACGGTCCACTTAAAAATATTCCTACACATTTATAGCAATCGTTGTATGTAGTAAAGACTCGTTGGAAGTTGTACATTTTCAATTTGGAACATACAGGGAGTAACTTCCGTCCCACATTTTAGCCAGACCGTTTGCGTACCCATTCTCCGCCGATGTCGCTCCAATAAACTAGCGTCCGTGTATTTATGACACTGCGAATAAACACCAATGCATTCTGACATATTCACGTGCAACAATGTTTAATGTAGGTATTTAACTCTTCAGATTTTGAACAATGTTTAATGTATTTAATTCTTCAGTAAAATTTGAGAATCCAATGAAAATTTTCAAAAACCACACAAATGCTTTAATGTGAGTAATGTGAACAAATGCTTAAGTCTGTCTGTATTTCTGTTATTTTCGCAGTTTTGAAATAAACTATTTTATTGAAAAGGGGAAAGTTTAAACACAAGAACAGGAATATGTAGGCAAGAACAGACAGTTTAACATATTTACATTACCTATGGCGTTGCTTGTGTTGTAGGCGACGGTGGCTACCATCATTTGGAACGTCAGCCTGTCTGTCGACCTTAACATTAAAAAAAAAACATAGCTAGATCTCATACTTTATATTCCTTCTTATTTTTAATATAGCTTGACTGTTTACTGCGAATCGGTAAAGATTTTTTATAATTGTTTCCAAAACGAGAATAATGTGAAAATATTTCAAAAAAGTTTTTTTTGGAACTATATTAAGAGATTAAATGTCTGTTATTTGAAGAATTATATTTTTATGCATATTTTTATCATTGAAATTAATATACCAAAAATATTTCATAAGTTAAGACTCGCTGTATTGTGTTAATTTTTTTTGTGCGGAGTTCTTTTGAATATTTATTACTTCACTCACACTTATTTATTCTCCCAAAAGACGCGAAGTTAAGTCAATAAAACAAGTAAAAATAAAATTATCATTGAGTTATCTAATTACTGTCTTGGGATTTCTTTCCTTAACCGTATACATTAATTAGTCAATTGAGAGCTTCGTTATTTATTCATTTATAGATTAAGACAGGTCTTTAACAGGTAACTTGAAAAAATCTTAACAGATCGTTTCATTTTTCATTCTTTGCTATTGATGACAATTGAGATAACTTTTATTGTATCTTGTAATCAATAACTCCTTCATCCGTTAGGCTAAAGATAAATTATCCCGTGTAACCATGAATATTTACCATTATAACAATTAAATGGCGAACATTTTGTGTGCTATTTATAATTTAATTTAGAATAGATAGTATAAAGTCGTCCTTACGCGTCTATAAAAATAAATGCAAAATTGAAAAGTAGATAATTAAAAGATACATTTCATTTTAAATGTTTTGAAAATATATTTTATTAAAAAAAATGTATAACTTGATCACAGTTATTAATAATATTTATATTAACAACAGGCTGAACATGTTCTGTAAAAAGTTAAATGAAGTACCAAATCACCGCTCAAACTCGAAAGTTAAACAGAGTGATTAAAATGGCAAACTTTCAACATTTAGCAAAGACGTGACTGCGGTGACCTTATTATAATTTTTTATATATATTACTGCGTAAAAATATTGACGCATCTTATTGAGTATAAAGAAAATCATAATACATCGTCTATACATATTATAAATTGAAGTCACTGCCCGCGTCTGTCTGAGAGTTATACTTATTATTTTTTTTCAAGCTTTTTTGGTCTAGCCATATAGCAAATGAGGAGTAGGTTTAAGAAAGTACCCATTTGACTAAGGCTTAAGGCATTAAGATTCAAGGTTAGTTATAATATTGTAATATTATCCACAATAATATTATAAACGGATATGTAATAGTTTGATAGTCAGAATTACATACGTGTTAAAAATAGATATTATTATGGATTAACAAAAAAACGTAGGCTTTTTAACTAAATTGGAATCTATTCGAACATTGAACTGATTTGAGGATTTCTTGCTCTCGTCCCTTCCGATACTAGTATTGAATCGAGGTTTTCGAGACGTCATTCAATAAAATACGTGATCAGCGTACATCCCCTTTGTTACAAACACCTATGTCTAAGGTACATAGACATCGCCAATTTCATTACCGTCAGTAGGTATACATTGTTAAAACATTTCAAAGTTTCACCTATGCAAAAATAATAACAACGTTGTCTCTTCGTTAGTGCAGTGGTAACTACATTGTAGTGTAAAAAGGTAACTAAAAGGATAAGCTTCCTTTTAGATTTATTGCTAAAACACAACATTCGTGCGCAACGATGTGTTTCCAGTTATTGTTTTTGCGGTTTCAATATTTTTATCATTCGCCCTTTAAAACATTCATTCCGGAAGTTTTCTTTGGTTGTAAATTACTTAAAAGAGTATGTGAACTTTATTAAATTAGTTTTTTTACTAAATAGTTGTCATATGAATACTTCTAGGTTACGATTATTGTGTTAAAAGCATTTAAGTTTATTATATTCTGAAAGAATAATTATTCGAAGAAAATGATATAAGAAAATAGTTTTAGTGAAACTATTTTCTTTATAACGGAACTATATTTTAGTAGTAGGTATGTATGCACAAAATCAAACATTTTAATGCTTAAAGCACAAATAACAAATATATATGAAATTAAGATACTTTTACCGAATAGGGGATAATTAAAATAAACAGTTCTCGTTTGATTACTATATGTGTATTTTCTTCTTTTAATTTTCCATGATTGCATGGAAGGGGTAAAAACAATTCGCTTGGAAAAACCCGTTAAAGCTTCAGCGAAATTGGTTTGTGTTAATCTTTTATTTCACAGTTTCAATTTGATTGATCCGATGAGCCACTGGCTGGTAGTTTTTCTAAGAAATAAGATCCAAAAAAATCTAAAAAATAATTAGAAAAAAAAAATTTTTGCTTTCATATGGAACTATCTCTGAGTGGCATTGAAGTTTAATTCAACCACTTCCGCACTTTAATTAGTTGAAAACTGTGCGATGGGAGACTAGCTTAATGTATAAGCTTAGTTGAGATTCCTTGAAAATACTGATCGTGTTTATTTCACCTTAGACGAAGTATGTAGTTCTATTTTAGGTACTATAAGCATTTTTCTTCGCCGTTTGATTTCAACACGTTGTATAATTTAAATAAAAAATCCAAATTTCGACCACACCACTTAAATTTGACACAATTTAAAATTGCATTGTGCATTTTAACTAATACATTCAGATATGTATATATTTATATTTAATTTATATTTATAACTTATGAGTACATGTAATTTATATTTTTTAAAAATAATTAGTTAGTTTATACATTCAGATAGAATTTCAATACAGTCGAAATAGCGAGGCAAAAAATATAGATTTTTATTCGGATTTTGTTCTAAGATAGTATGAATAACCGATGGATATTGACAGACGCCTTTAGACACAAGCATAGCCAGAGGTAATTAATACAAGCATACGAGCAACGCCAGAGGCAAGGCAATCTTGGCGCTAATTTTTATTTAAAAAAATGTAAAAGTTTTTTCTAGAATCTCTTACTCAGACACTATTGGAATGTTATATATACAACAAATATACGGGCTGTTATCTCAAGGAAGTCTTAAGACATCCTCTACTCAAACACAGAAAGACGACAAGTAAATGTATTGTTTTTTTAATTTTTCTCTAAAGTGGTGGTTACTGCCGTCATATTGGTATTGTCTAGTTAATAAAACCGCGAAACGCAATATGCTCTGCGAAATCAAGTTCTCTTAGAAAGCTTCTGCAAAATGTATGAATTTCGCCCGAAGAAGAGTTTTAAAAGTTCTCTCCAATTCAGTCTTATTTTACATGAAACTTTGTTTTTCAAAAGAACTTCGCGAACTCATACGAACAAGACAGTAAAACTTCCCAAAGAAAAATAACCACGAATGTTATGCGACTAAACTTGTTTATAAATGTCATAGTAACATTTGGTATTTTGTTAGCATTTAGCCTATTGGAAAAATATGGCGGCGGGGGGGGGGGGGGGGGGGGGTCGTGGACGTCCTTGTGGCTATTTGATATATACTATTAGGTGATTGTTCGTGGGGATGCAACTATTGTCCTCCGACTGAATGGGAGACGTTTCCCGCGCAACCTAAAGTAGGCGGTAGTCATCCGAACACGCCGCGCAACGGATGCAAACTTACGTGCGGCAACGGCAACGTCAGAGGCGGTTTCAACAATCAAGTCATAAAGGGATCCCCGAGACAAGCGCGCGGTAGAAATTTTCCGTGTTCTCCCGGCTACGGCGGCGACACGTACAAAGGTCAGAGATGTAGAAACGGTCCGTCGCCCTATTGGTGATTATGTTAAGAGATAAACCAAACTAAAAATGCGCGCCCCTCCAGTTTGTGTACTCCCACAAGCACAACACAACAATTTGCCCAATCTGTAGTGCACAAATGACCAAGACGTGCGACAGAGCAGACGTGCTGTTCCAATATGCATGTGGAACTCCCCATTCATATTCTTTATGGTCCTTCGAGCCGGATTACTACTCTCAGATAAATGGTATATTTTATGACGTCATCATAATTTTTTATCATAAGGAATTTTATTAATAATTTTTAACTTTTTGAATACAAGCAAACAGCCCATTGGGATGAGATGGATATTGAACAGATATTGCTATAACATCGATAACTTTAACCCCAATTATTATACTACATATCTGCTTTGTTTTTTCCCGATGAAGCTTCGTTTAATACTCAGCACAAAAATTCAATTATAGGAAGGATAGATTAATTATTTTGTTCGCTCAGTAAAATGAACACTCTTTATTTCGGTGAAATGGTTAGAAAACGAGATTTATTTATAAATCACTTTGGGAGATCTTTTAAATTCTTTATATTCGTACATGAATAATCCTTTATCTCCCTGTTCTTGTCTCTTGAGTTTAGTTTACTTTACTTCTAAACCTTGGGAATGCAACGTTACCCAAGGTTACATAAAGGAAATATAACATATTTATTTAAGAACTACACGAACAAAACGAAAACTTTGGGATTACTACGATTACTTAATGTCTGCAATTTTTTAGAAATACCTATGTATGTATATACATATTATTAATACGCAGAATATTCGGGAAAATTAATGGGACAAAATACTAAAAAAAAGATTATTTTTGTAAATTATATAAATTAAATAGAATAGGTAACACACCTTAGTCTCTTAAATTCGCACATTTATGGTTTTTGTGGACTTCACAATTTGTCGATTAATGTAGATATAAAAAGTGCGCTTTGCATATTGCAATTGATTTTACCTACTAAATTAATCCAAATTCTTACGTTCAACCGTTTAAGTAATGTAAACGAACAGAGCTTTCTCTCCGCCTCGATTTTTGAGAACTTAAAACATACTTTGAGAAAAACACGATAATTTCTGTCTTTTATACTAACGGTTAGACAGCTAATCTACTATAAAATAATTGCTTTATAATGTCTTTGTAGTTTTAGAGAGATTTCATAAAATGATTAATTACTATAAGTAAACGTCGAGTGCCTCTTGAAGAAAGCGCAAGATAGATTTAACAATTCTAAACAATCTTCATCCTCTCTTTGTGTTAGAATTTAATTTCGCTAAATAGAGCCTCCAAATTTAGCATTAGAAGCTGTACACTTTAATTTCTCTACAATAGAGAATTTTATTGCACGTTAAAAACAGCACCCAGAGATAAATTAAAAACAGTGGAAGCAGTGATGCAAAGAACTTATTGCATGTTTATTCTAGCTAAAAAGTTGATTCTAGATCTAAAAGTCTAAAGAAAGCACAAAAATTGACTTTAACAGAAACACAAGAAAAGTTAGGTATTAAATAAGAAAAAATATGTATGTCATTGCCATAAGAGGGTCATCGTTTTGGGCAATATCCAACTCGATCGCATTATCATAAATCGGTCAGAAGTGCATGGTGGTAAGTTTTGGCTGACAGCCAGCCTTTGCAAGCTGACTCGACGAAATGATAGTTTAACTATTGACATGACTTGACGTAGATAGTTCCCCTTTTTAGTACGTTCGAGAATTAGGACAGTTAAATAGGTCAGGTCAGCGACGATAAATTTTACGTCTACGCATTGTGAGTTGGCATGTTTTTTGTATCTTTGTTTTATTGCCTTTGATCAAGGCTTTGTCAAATTCTTTGTAATATATACACAATCAGTACAAAAACAAAATATGTTTGAATTAATATATTATGAGACAACTTTAGGTATGATTTATACATAGCTGTACCTCGCTACTGTGCTCCGCCATATTGTATGGTTCGCTCGTAATGTCCACCGTTGGAGCCTCCAAACTGATGCTCCGGCAACGAGCACGGCCACGGTGACCCCACCGGCCCCTGCAACCGCCATGATCGTGCAGTGGCCCTCCCACCACTGCACGATCATGACCCACCTAGGGGGGACAATGAACGTAGATGAATACGATTTACAGGTTTAGCAACCATTTTCACTTCTGTCGCGGTAAAAGCTAAGTTACGTTGGTGAAACAAAGTTCTTTGAGCTAGATTGCTTAATAATCAAAATGGTTTCATTAAAAAACTAGATTGACCCTTATTTAATCAAAACGGTTTCATTAAAAAACTAGATTGACTTATTTATTCAATTTTTATATTTTCATATTAGAACTAAATTTATTATAGGAATATGAATAATTTATTTTTATATTGTCTCCTTGAGTAATAATTTCATTTGTTCGCAGGGAAACTCGATTATCATCTGCAGCAGCGCTAGCCGGAGGTACAGAACGACCCGAAAGAGCGTTGACAGCTTCTTTTGCACTTTTCAATTTAGTGCCAGGGGCTGAAGGTGGCAATACATGGAGACAAGTAGGCCGAGTCTTAGGTCGTAATGTTAGACTTCATACGATCATTTGGCCTGGCGGTCGTCTTGTTGCTAGAGGCCAATCAGATGGAGCAAGAACCATATTTCGCATTGTCACCGCTTTAGCGCCTCCATTTGTAATGGAAGGCGAACTGGATGAAGATGGCCAATGTCTTCGCGGTCTCCCTTGTCATCGGCCCCAAACATCAGACAGAGATAATCTTACACTTGCATTTAATGAATTGGAAAGGGACAACGATCAAATAATCGGTGACTTTTTCTTTCCAACTGCCAAACCTAATACTCTTCCAAGAATGGCAACTCATTGCTGCTACGGATTAGCAATGGATCTTTTAGAGAATATAGCGCAAGAGTTGGAATTTGATTTTCATTTATATTTAGTAGAAGATGGTTTATATGGCTCAAGAAAATTAGTGAAACCCTTTCGTATGGCCAATGAATATAAAAGCATAGCGAATGATTTGTTAACAAACCAACAGAGTTATAGGTCACAGTATCGAAATGGTTACAAGCATTTGGACGATGAAGAAGGTAGTACACACTACATGGACAATGAGGATATAAATGAAGATCCTGACAAATGGAATGGTATTATTGGTGACTTAGTTTCTGGTGCTGCTCATATGTCTTTTGCTGCACTGAGTGTCTCAGCTGCGAGAGCTGAAGTAATAGATTACAGTCAGCCATACTTTTTTAGTGGGGTATCTATATTAGCTTCACCCAATCAAAGACCTGATATACCACTATTGGCATTTCTATTGCCATTTTCACCGGAACTCTGGATTGCAATTTTCACATCACTAAATGTAACTGCGATAGCCGTGGCTATATATGAATGGCTTTCACCTTTTGGCTTGAATCCTTGGGGTCGACAGCGATCAAAAAACTTTAGTATATCTAGCGCACTTTGGGTCATGTGGGGCCTTTTGTGTGGACATTTGGTTGCCTTTAAAGCACCAAAAAGTTGGCCTAACAAGTTTTTGATAAACGTTTGGGGTGGCTTTTCAGTAATATTTGTTGCCAGTTATACTGCCAACATTGCTGCTCTGATAGCCGGATTGTTTTTTCATAATGCCGTGAACGACTTTCAAGGAAGAAGTAATGTGGGTTTATTTAATTTAATTCAATTAATTTTGAAACTAAAAATGTGAACTAAAAACCATTAATTTTTTTAGTGGATGTCGATGCGTGTGGGAACAGCTAAATCGTCTGTAGCTGAATATCATGTTCAAAGAAATAATCCACATTTAGCTCAACAAATGCGTCGTTATGCTTTACAAGACGTTGAAGAAGGAATCCAAAGACTAAGGTATTAAAGATCTATATATATCGTTATTCCATTACTGTCTATATAGCGTATAAATACTCTTATATAATAAATATTTTTACTAATATTATGTATTAGTTAAAATTAAATTATTAGTTAAGTATGTGGAGGGTGATTATTGTAAACTGCTGCAGGAAAAACCAAATTTATTACATTCTTCAATAGTTTAAATTGAAAAGTACATTGCTAAACTTATGAATACCTACTATGTTCCTCAATTGCAGCCGTTAGTTGAGTTATCTTAGGACTAGATCTTTTTTAATTCAAATATTAAATTATAATGTCTCCATGACATGTTATTTACAATTTTGAGACGACCACAGCGAGTAAAATTAAAAAATATATTTAAATATATAATTACAAAGGAGTTACACAAATATGGAATTAACAAATATAGAACCTTTCACTTGATGTAAGAGATATTGCAAATTAATTTTTAACAATTTTCCCTAACTAGAATTTGATGTACTGTATTAGTTTGTTATCTTATGAAATAAGTCTGAAGTAATGGAACGAACAAGCATTAACGAATAAATAACAAAAAGTGGGCATTGCATTAACATGAAATTCATCTGAATTCATTATCTATTCATGAAGAAGATTTTTTTATGATTCTTTGGTATCTAATTAGATTTTCGATCACGATTCCAATTGCTGTCTTTGAATGAGATGAATTTATATTAAGATTACGAAAAACGCAGTCAATTTTATAGGCTCGTTAAATTTTCTAACCGATAGCCCATAAGACTTATGAGATTGACACTTCAATATATTTACTTAATCGCCCCACTATGCTTAATAAGGAAAACGGATTGCTTAAGACTTAAAATAAGTTAAATTAGGTTTAAAAGACACTTTGTAACAAAAGATCAAATAATAAAATCCACATTTATCTGACCGAGCTACAATGATAATGCCTTTTTTATTATACTTTTTATTTTGCCACTCCGGATATTTATTATTCCACTCCGGGTTTTACGAACCAGTTTGCATTCGACTTATTTTGGCACTTTATGTTTACGACATATTTACATGTAATAACATTTTGACATATTAATTGAAGTTGTTATGTGGAATTATTATATTCTTTCCGTAGGAATGGGACGTTGGACCTTCTGATAGCGGATTCGCCTGTTTTGGACTATTATAGAGCTACTGATCATGGGTGTAAACTGCAGAGAGTTGGTGATCATGCATTGTCCGAAGATACCTACGCTATTGGACTGGCTAAGGGCTTCCCTTTGAAGGTAATTGGATTTTTAAATCACTCTCTTGATTTGACTACTTAGTCAATCAAGATTTGACTGCTTAGTCATATTTAAACTAAGCGGATTTTTATCGTGTTTTATCTGTTGTTTAAAGAAGTTATTATTAATCGATTTCTAATGAATAATACAAATAAGAAATATAAGTGAAATTAATTTAAATTAATTTATAAATAGTCCAAAACTATGTACATCAGAATCCGCTTAATGCCTTCTTATTAACTACTTTACGCATTTAGAGAATTTTTTTTCTGGAAAGTTTATGTGTCTCATTCTAAATAGATTTATAAATAGTACTTAATGAAATTGATATCTTGTAATCAAGTAGTCAAATATATGTAATATTGGCTCATTACGCTTATTTATTACGCTCGGGAATTCGAGAAATAACGTAACAGATACGTGATAGCAGATAAGTAAAAATTTAGTAAATGTCTGTTATCTATCCACAAACAAAAAATTAAAGCAATGTATATATTAAAAATACTACATGCACCAGTGCGCAACCGAAATGGGTATTTTAATAAATGTAATGCAATTATTAGTATAAAATAAATTTAATATTAAATTTTCTATATTACACTTTAATTAATGTTTTAATATAAACTTCGACAAAACTTTGATTGTATATATAATAACGAATATAACGATATGAATTGTTAACATGAAATGTCCGAAACTATAGAATCGTTTCGAGCGAAATAACCAATTCTATCGGGTTCGTTTTGATAATCTGACTCATGTTTTATGGATCGTAAATATGTGCTCAATTCGTGGCATATGTAGTAGCTTTTACAAATGGGCTTGCGAGCAACATCTTGGTAAAGTGTATTTACATGAGAAGGACCTGGAGGCGGGCGTGTGGTGTGGGAGCGATTCCGGATCTTTGCTCGAAGAGATTGATGGATGACGCACGCGAGCCTGCTAATGGTGTGATCGATAGTCTGATGTCATGTAGCTTTGGTTCAGCTGATTATACGTCATTTTATCTCGACATTTGTTCCATACCTCGGTGGTTTGTGCCGACTTCTGACATAAATTAACAGTTTCTACACAAAAAGACTAAGTATGTACTCATACTTTGTGTAGTAAGTATCATGATTTCGCAATTTCACAAAAAACAGCGCATTCCCAGATAAGGGCAAATGTAGCGTTTCCGTGTTATTGTTTTTTACGCCATCGCTCACTGGTCTGACATTTACAAATACGGTCACTTATCTCACATTGTATTTGTCAGAAACATGAAAAGGAAACCCTAAATAACGCTTTTAACAATACTCGCTTAAAATAGACATTAAATACGGTGTTTTTTTTACAGGATAGCATATCAGCTGTCATAGCAAAATATTCGTCAAATGGTTATATGGATATTCTTTCTGAAAAATGGTACGGAGGATTGCCTTGCTTCAAACTTAGTCCGGATTACGGGATACAACCAAAACCTCTAGGTAAACCAATATAACACTAACATATGCTCACCAACCTCTTTAGCTTTGAGAAACTTTAGGATCTTGTCAATAACAACATATTTTTTAGATTATTTTGAATACTTTTTTTAGTTTATAAATAGTTTAATATATAAGACCTTGCTGCGGTGCTTTCCTTCAGGTAAGAGCCAATCCCTATTTCAAGATTAAAGTCGGACAGGATAAGGATGCGAGAATCTTCTTTTGCATTCGTACTTACATTTTACGACGGTCTTTAAGAGGATGATCAATAGATTGCACCCGATGAAGAGTTAAGATTTACACTAGGAATAGTGCAATGGTGTTTAATGAATGGACTACTCGTGTTATAAATAACATATGCGTATTACCGACAGGACAGAAATTGATACATAAGTACATTTACTGTCTGATATTTTGGAAGTCGACCGTACCTCGAAGGAAACATTACTATTTTAATGTGTATTCGTTCCATCTACATAGTCATCTGTCTCGTCCTCGTCTCTGGCGGAAATTTCATTAGAATTTATCGCCTCCCTCGCGTTAATCCGACCCCTCAGCGACGCGCACCGAAGGGAGAGGCATTACCACCAGTCGACCTAAAAGATTAAACATGGGATTTATCGTAGAAAAAACGAGCCAACACTGAGAGTGTGTTTATATCTTATTTAGGATAACTCGTGAAGGGGCGTTAACAAAATTATAAATAAAATGGCCCCAGGGAACTCTTGTAATATTCGTCGTACATTTGCAACTCGGGGCGTATGGAAAGTGTAGCTTTCGTTAATTTTTCTTCTATTATTTTATGGTATTTTTTTTTTTTAATTATCATAAGTGATCGCATGCAGATATTTTTATATTATTATATAAAGAGAGGAAGCTGGTCGAAGGTCTGAAGCATTTTTTATTCATTAAGGTGATTTTTCATAAACAATTTATAAATACAAAGTGTAGTGTTTCTCTTTGTGAAATTACCAGTAGACTTGTACAACATTGCAGTTGACGTGATGGGATATAACATTATGTAGCGGAAAATGATATCGCTTTTTCATGCATCGAACACAAAAACATACTTGTTATTTTATGATCTTTTGTAACAGTTTAATCTTGCCAGTCTTTAATTTCCAAGACTAAAGCACATAAATTGTGCTGTTATGTGCTTTAGTCAGTTATGTGCTTTCTGTTACGGATAGCCATACAAAGGAACCCTTACGCACCTAGATCAGAGTCAACTTCAAAAAGTTCATTTCCAGAATTGACCCTGCCAAGAATTTAACCCACCTGCCCAGTTCATTTGTTACGGAGTGTAGTACCGTGCCACTTTCATGTGTACGCTATCGACTATACAATAAAATATCTTATCTAGGGAATACTCACATATTCCTTTTAATAGTATCTTTTGATAAAAAAATATTGAAGAGCAATTTTCCTTTTTTTGATGGTAGCAATAAAAATAGAAGCATTGGCTTCTTTTGTGCGGGTCAAATTGTAAGATATCGCCGGATGAATCAAAGGAACTGTTATAAAAGTTTACAGCGCCGCAATGGTTGTTCGTAACATATTGCTTACCAAACTTTTCTTGTCTATATTCGCCTATTGCTCAAGTTTTCATATAAAGCAGTGTTAGGTTATTCATCCTTTTTTAAAACTCAAACATTGACGGCAAACATTTAAAGGTATGGTGGCTACCTATAAATATACATCAAGTAGTACCTACATAGCCGATCCTGATAGGATAAAGTAGGAAAGATAAAATACTGGAATAGGTTCATAGTCACGCAAAGAAATTTGTGCATGTCTTTATTTTAAGTCCGTTTTCTTTACCAGAATGTTTATTTCTCAAGTTTTCATTGCTTTTATTATCATATAGCTTTTTTTAAATGTAAATGTCAGCAAGCAGGTTGACAGTGCACTTAGCCGTAGATAAGTGGCAAAGAAAAGCACGTAAGTAAGCAAAAAGAATTACAAGTGCGGTACTGACTTTGACGAATTAAGTATAAAGCACAGTGTGGGGATAAGTGAGTGAGCTCTGGCATTCTATACTTACGCACACAATACTGTGTTTTCACGGTGATTTACTGTCACCAGAGATGCTACTCGATTAATTGTTGCAGAAATCAGTGTATCAGGGACTACTACACGTAGCCCCTAATGATTACTTATTAACGAATTACTAGAGCTTTTTAAAACGACAATTACAAGTTATGCTCTCCCATAACCAATTATTACGGTAATCTAGTAAAATTGTGCCTTTTTCATACGGCGAATTTGTAGGGCGACAATAATAATTTCAACAATAAGCCACAAAACGAGGAGGACCATCTGATTTACCGACGTCAATCTAAATCGTAATTCTGCGGAAAGCACTCGAATCAGTTTAATGGTAATTTTATTGTTGAGTGCAGACCGACCGCAGGTAATCACAAAGCGGAGAGCTTCCGCAGACACTTGAAACTACTGGAAATGGCTCCGACCCAAAAGTTTACTGTGAAATTTTCGCTATTAAGTATCTTTTTGTTGAAAGCCACTATGCTTTCGCCTTTTACATTTATCTTCGTAGAGTTATTAAGGTGCTTGTTGACTCTGACCCTCTGACTCAAGGGTACTGGGTTCGTTTCCTAGCAGAGCCATGTCTGGGTTCGTTCGTAGTCATTTAGGCAGTCTTGCGGCAATAAACTCTTTCTTAGAGAAGGCCACTATGTCTACTATTGTTGATGGCAACACACTAACAGCACCTGTCACGTTGCTTGCGTCGTAGGTGACGGTAGCCACCTACCATCAAGTGGACCGTCAGCCAGCCTTTACATCTTTTATTAATACAATTAAATACAAAGGTTTGAGTGACATTATCACACAGTGTTCTGCAATTATAAACTCACACAGCAGTTGTATGACAACTATAGTAGTGATTTACTATCACGGAAACCATAATGAAATAACAGCACGTCTACCCTTATCTTTTATATACGTGAGTAAAGTGTACCAGAATTTATTCCAATATCTTCATGTTACGTTTATCCTATATCCTTCCTACGACTTAGTGGTTTTGCTTAGGAGGATAAGAGTAAAATAAGCCTCTTTACACTCGGCTCACTTGCCACACTCGGCTGTCGACAAGAAACATTCAGATTCGAATATCCTTTGGGCCCACGATATTATATTGCATTGGTCCTACCCTGGAAAATATCGTGGAGCAAACCTAGGTATTCTTAAATGTTAAACAGGACTTTACATTAAACTCCTATCAAACCACAATTTTTCCATGTCCATGGACATGAAAAAATCCTCATGAGGTCTACTCCTTAAAATATTAAATTTCCATAATATTTGGCATTTTATGTTATTAATAAAATTTTTTGCAAAACCTCAAAATCGCTAAATGTATAAAAAATCGCTTGATGCGAATGTCGAATACATTTTATATTCATGAATTTTTAGTACAGTAAACAACAGTGGGATGTAATATTTACATACATACACTTATGCAACCGTTTTGGTGTTGCATATTATACTCGTATGTATAGGCTCCATCACATCTAAATGACAGTCTGTCTCACAATTTTTCTCTTGTTTGTGTTAACACATTTCCTTGTTATGTTGTAGGCGTGGCTGCGGTGGCGGGTGTATTCATTCTCCTCGGAGTCGGAATGATCGTTGGCTGTCTCATACTGATCCTTGAACATTTGTTTTATAAATACACTTTGCCTGTATTGCGTCATCAACCCAAAGGCACCATTTGGAGAAGCAGAAATATTATGTTTTTTAGTCAGGTAAGCGAAATGTGTCTCACTAAATTGTAACTACGCTAATGTCAATTATGTTTTTTTTTTTAAATTTCTTTTATTCTATTACCCTTCCCTTTCTACTTAGTGTTATACCAAAATCTTTACTTAAATAGAGAGAAGCTAACTTTTGTTGTTTATTAGCAAGAACTTTTGTAGAGGCTCGTCAATATATCAACTTATTGAAAATATACTTTATTACCTAATTCTCCAAAGTGTAAGAAACAATGACCTAGTTTTTCAATGACGTTCTTTACAAATTTTAGTCGTTTAAGCATTCATGCATCAATCAATTGTTCATTTCATTTTATGTAGTTGCTTCTTTTGCGTAGGCTTCTCCCATTTTATCTCTCTTAATAACTCAATAACTTCCTCCTTTTTACCTCTCGATTTTGATCTTGCTCTTTTTTTTCCCTTCGAGCGATTTCCTTCCGCCTCACTCTCACATTCGATTGTTTTCTGATTATTTTATTATTGACCTTATCAAATAATTTTATTCCTAGCTTACTAACTTAGATTAATACTCTTCAAATAAATAAAAGGTTTTTTTTTTATTTTTGTGTGTGTAGGTAATTACTGATACTAATGTTTAGGTAACTTTAAATAAACACTGATAAAAAACAAAATTAAGATATCTTCTTCACTACGTTTGTAATACTGAGCGTATATTGTTAAAGAAGGCAAGAATTCTATAATGGCTTTTTAACTAACAATACTCGTGCTTGTAATAAAGTCCAAAGCAAACGCTCCACCGCATCTTTGCCTTCGGCGTCCATTCTCTCACTTGGAGGGCGCATTGTTTGTCCTTCTGAAGCGTGAAGCCGAGACGTCTTGGCCGGATTATGTCACCAAGTCAAAGTTCATTGCGGCTTTAAGCCTCTGTGGTCAGAGTATAATGTCTGCGATGAAATAGCTTTTTACTAAAAACCGCTTAATTATAACTAAGCTTCTGAACACTTTCTTCCGGGTAATAATAAAATTATTATTCCTCGTTCAAGCGGGTTATGTAAGTCTCTTGTTGAACCAATAAATTTCAGCCAAATTTCAGAAATGACGTTATAATCTTAAGTCGTGAAAAGAAAGAGATAATATTCTTTATCACATTATTTTGGAATGCATATAATTTATTTCTACTCTGACCACAAAAAGTTACTCTTCTGTGAGCACATCTGTTTGATTCCAGGACAATGTTTTAAACATATTAGGTATAGAAATAAAACTACATATTGTTTCATATTATCATTGGCTACATACTAATTATAACTTCTACTAAAGTTCTTTTTTTTTACAAAAATTGTAAACAAATACTCACAATTAGTTCTTGTCATCGAAATAATATATCTTCTGGTTCTTGTATTTTTTTTTAATGGGAAATCGCTGATGGTATCTATTGCACCAACTATTTTTTTGGAGTTGGTTTAGTACCCACATTCAGCGATCACTGACAGACTTGACTTCTCCAATAGTTTTACTATTTGTGAGTAACTAGGGCAGTTTTTTATTTAACTAAAATATTTTTTAAGTTCGAATTTTAAATAGCTATTAAACAAGGTGAAAAAAGCCGTTATTGTGTCGTGAGCAACACATGCTCCTCTCGCCATTTTAACAGTAGGCATTTGATGAGTTAAACGTATCTAAATTTAGTATAGGTGAAGCGGCAAAACACACCTGGTTTTAAATATACCTAGTCTTAAAAACAGGTTCAGGCCATTGTGGCCCTTAAAAATAAAGATTATTCAATGAAAACGTATCTACATGGTCGTATGCTTGTTTCAGAAACTATACAGGTTCATAAATTGCGTGGAATTGGTGTCACCTCATCACGCTGCTAGAGAACTCGTCAATACTATACGACAGGGCCACTTCACCTCACTCTTTCAAAAAAGTGTCAAAAGGGTAATTGTATTATTTTGTCATGTTAACTCGTGGATACTGGTTTTTGTTAACAGATTATGACAGGAAATAACGTTTGTTTCAGAAGGAACACGAACAGCGCAGAAGAAGAAAGAGTAAAGCACAGTTTTTCGAAATGATCCAAGAGATAAGAAGGTATGATTTTGTACTCTAACTGTAATCATCTAAACCAGATTTTCACAAACGTTAATCATTTGGTCATTCAGGACATAAGTAGGTTAAAAATGTTCTTACCTAATGTTATATAATTTACATCCTACTAAATATGTATATAAAGGTAAAAGTTTGTGAGGATAGATTTATGGATGGATCTTTGTTACTCTTTCACGCAAAAACTCTTCAACAGATTTGGATAAAAATTGGCATACAGTTAGTTTATTACCTGGATTAAAATAAAGGATACTTTTTATCCTGAAAAAATGTTATGTTCCGTTTGGGATTTTCAATAAAGGAACTACAGCGCGTATGAAGTCGCACCCGCGATTTTAAAATATATTTGTTTCTTTAAGCAAAAATTTAACATTATTTTAAGAATAATAGTATTAATATGTTATATCGCCATAAAAAATATAGGTACCATGGATTTCTCTCTTCTACTAACAAACACATGAAAAATTAAAATCCTGAAAACTTCATTAATTAAAAGTGTTTTTGTCACAGGGTGCAACAAGGTCGCGATCACTCCTTGGACTCTATAAAAGAACACGTAGCGGTCGATACGCCTGAGGTATCAGAAGACCTGACTGAATCCAAATTTCTATCGCCATCTCCAGAAGTACCAAGCCGTTCACCTCGTCAGGGCCGGTCACCGCGACAACTTCGTTCCCCACGAACGCGTCGAAAAAGATGCAGCCTCGCTGGTCTTAATGTTCGAAGATTCAGTACAGATTCCGTATTAGGTTCCGATTCCGGCTCTATCTACGAAAGAACAAGTCTGAACATTGGAAGAAGACTTAGTCGCGATGTGAGTTGCCTTACTAATTCCCCTCCTGATATAAACAGTCGTTTGCGAACCCCTTCGCCTATGGTTCGACGGCCGGAAGGCTCTTCTACTAGGTCTTATCAAGATGTGTCAGAGAAATCCGAGAAGTATTTAACCGCTGACGGCCCGACCACTAGAGCCAGTGTGGAAATTCTCATCTCAGATGAAAACGATGTGCCGCCAGCACCCCCATACCCGAAGCTGTCCGCGAGTGGAACAAGGTCAGAGCTGTCTCAGCTGTCTGAGGAAGAGTTGATACGTTTGTGGAGGAGTTCTGAGAGGGAAGTAAGAGAGGCCTTGCTTGCTGCCTTGCAGGAGAGGAGAGCTAGTTTAGATCCGAAACAGGACCCGGGCTGAAAGTGTATAACGGAGAAATTTCACTGGAAATTCTATGTAGCAATGGTATAGCGACTCAGTACGCTGCCGGTTAGCGCGGAGTTTGGCTGGAGTTGCCCGCGTTAATAGATTGTTGAGTTATTATAGTGCCTTTTTAAATTGTTTGATGCGGACACATCTAGCCGACGTTAGTTAGACAAACGGTGTTCATTTTAGTGTCTTGGTAATTATTATGATTAAATTTGAATGGCTGCCTTATTTTACATTTTATTGCTTCACAATATACTTACTCTGGATCCGTGTCAAACAATCTAAATAACGGTACTATTTGGAGATGTTTACGTCCAGAAAGTAATTTTAAATTAGGAATTAAATAATAAATTTTATTTAGATTCGAAAACAATATAATATTGTAAATAAGTAAGTAGTAAAAAAAAAAAATTAAATAGCTATGACCACAAAATTTGAAGTGCTTTTATCCTCTAGTTTAGGTGCCAGTAGATACTTTCATTCTATCAAATTTAAATAGTCGTAATGCAACTTGTGTAGATAAATATAAAAATATGACTTATTGAAATTATAATAATTATACTTTCAACATAGAGAGTTCCTAACTAATTTACTTATACTTCGAGATTGTTAAAATCTAGCCAGATTCGACAAAATTACCTATTGTTGTTTAAAAAATTATGGAGGTAGATTATGAAATTTTGTAGTTAATAAAATAAATGAGTTTCATTAACAAATGTTAAACTTGATTTATTTTATCTGTAAATTTATCTAAATAAAATTTGTAAATTAGATATAAACATAACAAAACTGCCATGTTTTAATGAATAGATAGTTATTAAGAGTTTAATACACTTCTTCTTAGATTTGCACCCTAGATTTTAGTTTAGAACTTTTAAAAAATCTGTCGATCCCATCTTAACATTATATTTCTATCATTGTTTTGTATTCTAATATTTCCCATTAATAAATTTGCGATCCCATATTAATTAATTAAAAATTACATTTAAATTGAAAGACAATTAAAAAAAAAGATCTAAACTAACCTAAGCAATATTAATCAAATAGATTTTTATACTTAAAAATAAAATAATTACATTTATTTATTGCTTTAAGATGTGTTTACGGTCGAATTACTTTGACGCCTTTAAAATATTTTTTGTTAATAAATAATATTTTAATATTATTATTTGAGAGTACCTTTAATTAAAAAAATCTCTATTGCATTTTTGGACCAAATAAGCTCCTAATTTCTCGGTAAATTCTATTCGATTCTAGTAAACTAAGTAATAGTGATATCTGAAGTCTTATGCCATTCTTTCTAATATTGTATTAAAACGGTCTATTTGATAGGTATTGAAATGAAGTTTATAAATATAAGTAGTTACACAAATATATTATTAAATAATCAATTAAGATTTAAAAGAAATACAAATTTACCAATATGTTTTGTCAATAAATCATAGAAAATGTAATAATAAAGAATCGCCTTTCTTATATTTCATTAAACTTATTCAAGGTTCATTATGTTCATTAAACTTCAACTTCGTGTCAATCAAACATATACCTATTATGGAATCATTGATCTGAGTACACTTGGAGATTGTTGCAGTTGTATGTATATGAGAGGGTGACAATAAATTTTGAAAAAAAAAAAAAAGGTTCATTATCATCATGAACATTTCAGCCGTAGGACGTCCACTGCTGGGCATAAACCTCCCTCATAATCTTCCAATAGGACTGGTCAGAAACAGTTTGGATCCACCGCCGGCCTGCGGACTTATCAGATCGTCTGTGCACTTTGAGAGTGGACGTTGTCAGCTGTCGGCTCTATGTACTATGTGTCCTTTTTTTCTTTTTCGTTTTTTAATTGTGTAATCCTCTTGGATATCCGGCAGTGTAGGGGACACTGCGGGGTTATGCCATATTCGTACCGGCTAAAACCTAACGACTTTCTAGCGCGGCCGTTGATGGGCGGGGTCGCGGGGACGTTATGACACGACTTCAGTGCCCCGCCACGGCTATCCAGCGCGGGGAGGGCTACGCTCCCTGTCAGACCTTGGCGTACCCGAAAGTGGAGGTACACCGGAAATCTCGGGGGAACTTACGACGGGCGGCAGTCTCCCCATGTGTCCTGCCATTTCAACTTACTCGTACTGATCCGGCTGGTTATGTCGGTCACTTTCGTTTGTCTACGAATCTCATTTCTGATTCTATCTCGCAGAATAACGCCGGGCATAGTCTAGCTCATAGCTCATTGAGCTTTGTTACGAATACCACGTTTCAGCGCCAAAACTTCATCACTGGCAACACACATTGGTCCGAATCTTGTTTTAAAGCAAAAAATAATTTTAGACGAGCTGGATTCAACAATTGACCTCCTTCTCGAAGTTAGCTCCACATAGTTTTACTGTTTTGTAATTGGAAAAGTTTGAAACATTTCATACATCACATTCCTCGATTACTTTTTTTAAATTAATACACAATTTTTACATACATTTAATACAAATCTAACTACCAACAATAGAACAATAGAATTAATAAAATAGGGTCACTTGGTAACTATTATAATTTAGAAGGTTAGAAATAAATAAACAAATGACTTTCAAGAGTAGATACATAAATTAGTCTCATTAGATAAATGTGTGTAGTTCATTGCATATTTGCGTTTAGAAAAGATATGATTTTGATGAAGGCACTTCTGCACGTTAAATTTTTCAATATACAAAATAAATATTTGATAATAAAATTTAAGTAGAAATGTTAAAAAAAAATGAAAATGAACCCAATTGCATAATTTCAACAATTTTTTTTTCATCACAATAAAAAAATATATATTTCACCAGCAAACCGATTTTGATTTCCCTCGTAGACGAACCATATTGTAAAAATAGCGTCATCTTAGAATAAGCAATTTCCTACAGTTGGAAACTCAATCCGATCGCATTATAAAAGCAATGTTCTTTACAAGCAAATTCAATCGGGTGTTACCGGCATCGTTAATAAATAATTTCCCTATGAGAGGAGAATACAAGTCACAATAATACTAAAAAAAAATCGATTTTATACTTTGTAACTTTTATGGACACGCTACTAGGCTTTTTTTAAAAGCGGAAATTTAAAAGTTTTTGTCAACTGTAGCTTTGTACATCAGGTTTGAGTCTCAGAGTCATCAGAGTCTGTTTCATAGCAAATAAGTGTTATCTTATTTCCATTCTAACATTAAACCTTCAACCACTGTCAAGAAATTAGACACACAATCACTCGAGGGTTCGTTAAGGTAATTGGTTAAAAAAAGTGCTCTCACATAAGATTATTATGTAAGAAAAATTTGAAATGGTGAAATAATTGATTTTTTCTGCAAATGGTAATGGCAGAAATTAAAAAAAAATGTAAAAGCGCAATTAAAACTAAACGCAATCAACCTTATCCTCATGTCATAAAATGTTGTATGATTTTCAATGAAACAGTGTTAGTTGCTTCGTCATAAACAAGTAGTTAGGTAGTATCAAACTAATGAAATAGATAACGATTCATATTCTGATCTAAATTTTAATAAGAAAACACGAGACGCCAACTTATTAAGTATTGTTAGATAAATAATATAATTTATAAAAGATATCTAATTCATATTATAATATATCGGTATGTATATTGAATGTAAATATACTTTATAAAATACGAGTTCTTAGAACAGAAAAATATTGTAGGTATTAATAGGGCAGCAGAACATAAATGAATTTATAATTGAAATTTAATTAAACAAATGTTACTTATTTACTTGTAGAATATTTATTCTGTCTTACTTATGAAGTTTCTGTAATATTATTTTTTCTTTCAAATATTGAATAATATTTTAAACAAACAAATCAAGCAATTTTCAAATGTATTATAATTGCTGCCCTTATAATGGAAGAAACACGATGAATAAAATAGTTGAAAAATAAACTATTTGTGCCAAATTGCTTCTTTTAATTTATCCTAATCCCATTTCCACTGCTGGATATAGGCCTCATCCATTATTTTTCAATAGGACCAGTCAGAAGCAGCCTGGATCCTTAGTTAATTAATTTCGTAACAATTATTTATTTATCTGAAACAAATATTTTCGATATGTTTCTTCGAACGCTTTGACACGTAAAATATAAAGGCAACTCAACTGTCCAATAATAAAGCACGAAGTGTTACAGGAATTATCAGTAAAAATAATTTCACAAAACTAAGAAGTTAAATATTAGAAAAGGTAAAGCCTTCAGGAATTCATAAAAGTCTATAATTATTAAAGAAATACACTCATGTTGTATTTTAAATTCGTAACATGGTTACCACATATCCTTGCATCTTTATTAAATCAGAGCACGTGTAAGTAAGTATGCATTGATAACAAGGAATGTAACACATCTTGTGATGACATATAACGAACATGAATAAATTAGCCTAATTGATTTATGTACCGTACCTATTGCATGTGTTGTTCGAATTCATACATACATTAGTATGTATGTGAAGTAACTCTCTATCATTTTTCAAACCTTTTCACGCCTTAACTACTCAACCGACCATCATGAAATTTTTCATACACATCAGGGATACAGAAAAAAAAATCATTCAGAAAAAAAGTACTTACCTACTTGCTGTTTCGGAGGGAACATCTAAAAATAAAAATCCAATACCTGCCAAAAGTATAACAGCAATAAATATATTGCTTATATTTTTTATTTTCAACGCGGACGAAGTCGCGGGCCCCAGGTAGGTAGTTATAGGTCTAAAATAAAAATATGTCATTATTTTAAGTTATAACAGTATAAAGAGATATGTGGGAAGTTTTTAAAATGTTCTTTTTTTTTTTTTTTTGTTTGTTGCGCATTGAAATCCCATACCAATATTCTATTTTTGGACACTCTTTTATATGTAAATTCTTTTTTATCTTTTTACGATTTATTTTGTGGCATAATATTTTATTTTATTATTGGTGCCTATCGTCACCTTAGGAACACAAGCAACCATTAGGTAGCGCAAGTGCTAAGGAACAAGATGAGGATGGAATAGGAAACTTTGAAATAATAAAAGGAATAAAACTGATGACAAATCTACAAAATTATTACAAATCAACGACTTTGGACAAGTTATCTCATTATTCATCAGTTGTTGTTCTGGTCGTATCGGCTTAGTAATTTTTCCTTGTGATATAAAACGCAAAACAGAGAATATTTAAATAAATTTGATAGTGTGCAATCAATAAAATCTCAACCGGTTAGCAATGGACGTAAATATTTTTGCATCAGTTATCGAAAAGATTCCTAACATTGTAGTCTTTTTGTAAAGAGTAGGTAAAATAATATTAAAAATTCCTGAATATTTTTAGAAAACTTAAGTTTTATAACAATGAATTTCATAGTAACTTGGTATTTTATGCTCGGTACGTGCGCAGTGAGTGTTACCTCAACTTTTTGTTACTGGAACACTGGATGCCCTTACAAATATTTCTCAAGTATAACGTCCTACAATGCAGTCCGAGGTGACATAAGGGATTCGCTTGTTAAATTTAATGGTGAGTCTGTTTTGTTGAAACATAAAATAAGTACATAAAATAAACTTATTATATGCAAAATTTAATAAGGATTGTCATTGAACAACCCATTTAAACTTGAGCTTCAACTTGAGCCAATTCAAGTTGACATTTGAAAATATTGATTACGACGCTTACAAAGTCCTTTGTCTTGTCTTTGCTTTTGTTTTGCTTTGCCGTTTTCTTTTTTTTTTTTAAAAAAACAATATATGGCTGTCCATTTCTGAATGCTTGACAGCTTCTCAAGCAGCCTACTCGTACCTCGCGAGGGCCGCCTCGAGGTATCGCGAGCCATGGCACGCGAGCGAAACCGCGAGGTTGCCTTCCAATACCATACGGCCGGTGTGGACGCAGCTATAACGATATAGCGCTATTACGGCTGGTGTGAACAATAGAATTAAAATTGTTATTTAAATTAACACCCAGCTAGATACCTAAACGTATGAAACAACTCAAGTTTGGTATGAATAGGTGGCTGTTATATTAATAGAGCATAATTAAACAGTCTCACTGAAACTTACTATGAAATGAATAAAACTGGAAGATAACAATGCAAATATATAATAGTCATTTGATAAATTCGATAAATCGAATCTTTAAAACTTTTAATTTTGAAAATGTATTTCATAACCAACAAGGATTCTACCATGTAACTAATATTTATATTAGTTACATTACAAACTCCTTAACTAAATTATATTTCTTTATATCCTCTTAGTGATGTTTCATAATGTTTTGCATATTCAAATCTTGAAAGCTTTCCAACTTTTTAAAACTAACTTAACTTGGTTCCTTTATTTTGTAAAACAACCCTCCCACTAAAAGCTTTGGTTCGTTTATGGAAGCAATAAACAGCTACTTAAGTTAAGCTTAATGTTTAGGACTAGCTGTGGCATCTGAACATTGGTGGAAACCACTATTGTAAAATTAATTAAAATTTGAATGTTTATGTAATCGTCAGGTTGTGAACCAATCAGTATATGGGGGTTATACAGACACGGTAAAAAGTATCCATCAACAGATTTGGCGAATAAATTAAAGAAAGCGCTTGTAATAAGAGACTACATAATAACGAGTTATTCAAAAGGGAAAAGTTCTTTGTGCGCTCAAGACATTGACAACTTGCGCGACTGGTCTATAGATAACAATATGTTCGAAAGATCAAATGAATTAAGTGACGAGGGACGTAAGGAATTTGTTGGAATCGGTAGAAGGTTAAAACAAGCTTTCCCTAAGCTCTTGGCAAATATTAACGACGGAAGTTACACGGTTGGGGCGGCTTCTGCTAGTTGGATTAAGGATAGCGCTGAAAGTTTCATCGCCGGTTTAAAGAAAGGCTTAACTATAAAACAAGTTAATGATAACATCGTTCCGGTGAGTATTTTGAAAAATATTTTTTATGGAATGTATTTATTTATATACCTATTCGTAAATCCAGATTTTTTTATGTTGAGGTTGACACAGGTTGACGGTCCACTCTGTGGTAGGTGGCTATAACACAACCATCGCCTATAACAGAAGCAACGCCATAAGTGCTGCCGACCATAGAATGATTAAGCATAAGCGATAAGGAAGGGATGGGGTAATGGGCTCTGGCATCCCTTACTCGCTTACCGGTTCTTTTCACTTCAATTAATTTTCTTCTTTAATAACATGTTCACAAATGTTCTTTTAAGGATTCTGCCAAGTTCTAAATGTTTTAAAGAGAAAGAAAGTTACTAATATGTTGGTATCTCTACCAATCTTGTAAGCTGATTATACCAAATATTCTGTTATAAGTATAAAAAAAAATTACCGTTCCTACAATCTCTACATATATTATGATAACTATATATGGTATTGGACAATACATTGGCATTCAATAGAAATCATTCAACCTTTTGTGGGTTTAAAACATCATTAGCATCCCATTGAAGTGTTTTCGTTACTCTTAAAATGTTGCAAACAAACTGCCTTTAACTAATTGTTGTCATATTTCTAGGGGTGACAACTCCATTTTTTTTTTAAATACAAAACTAGTTTAGTTTTTGTTCAGCTTTTAATTATTTTGTTTCAGCAATACGAAAAATGCAATGAATATTTAAACGAAGTAAAAAACAATCCGATCACCTACATCGAAATCGATAAATACATGACCACCTCCGACTATCTCGCTGTAAGTAATTTTCATTTTTTGCTAAAATACATATAATTCAATGTTAGATCATATTTCATTCAAATATACTTATTTAGTTTATTTGTAGACTGATATGATAACTATTTTACAAAAAGTATTTTCTATGCTTTAGATTAGAATCTTTAAAAAAAAATATTCATTAATTTATCTTAATAAATTTTATTGACCATAAGATTTAAAATCACTTTTGTGAAGGTCGTCAGATATGCTTACGGTCCACTTTATGGTTGATGTCTAGCCGCTCTATATCTATAACATACTAAAAATATAAATGTATAATTTTTCTATTCGTCAAAGATTAGTATAAAAGTTTAAAGAGCTATTATAAACTTACCCTGTACGGAGTTCTATTTGTGTAGTTAGACAGTTGTTTTATGTTCGTCTAGGTAAAGGACCGTATACAAAGGCGTCTCGGCATAGAATACACACTCACTAATGACAACATAACGTCTTTGTATGAGCTGTGTCGCTACGTGTGGTCTGGGGACAATAAACTAAGCCCCTGGTGTGCTCTCTTCACCACACAAGACTTACAGGTTTTAGAGTACATCGGTGATTTGAAGACTTACTATGGAAGCGGTTACGGAACGCCCGTGCACGAAGTATTTGGTACCATAACTCTTGCGAACTTGCTGAAAAGTTTCCAAGAATCTATAGATGGAAAAGGAAAAAAGTTCACTACCTATTTCACTGACGATTCAACGCTCGATATGGTTTACACAGCTCTTGGTATATTCAAAGATAAGAGCGCTTTGACCAGTACATTAAGGGATCCAGAAAGAAAATGGAGAAGCAGTAAAACGTCTATTCCCTCGGGAAATCTAGTCGCCGTATTGTACAGGTTTGTTAAGTTTTCGCTGTATGTTTGTATTAATAGAATTTTAGTTTACTAGAGAAATGCAATCACTAATTTTTGATGTCTTTAAAGTTAAGTAATCAATGTAGGTAACATTGATTGTCTGATTACTAGATTCACTTAATAAGTTAACTTATTATAGTTAAGATCACGTATTATAACTAAGCAAAAAGAAGAGATATTATCATGTAAGGTACATTTTTTTAAATTTAATGAGTATGTTTGACCGACAACCGCAGAGCCAATCGAGTTAGGTAAAACACAAGCTTGGGCTAGTGTCGATCATTCAGGCATCGTTAAGTAGTCATAGGATTAAAATAAGCAATAGCTAAAAGTATTATGTATAGTAATTAAGTTAATAATTACAGTATTTAAGTTATATTTTTCAATAAATGTTACAGTTGTACAAAAGATGAAATTGAAGATTACATTGTAGTGTTCTATGTGAACGAGGAACCAATTAGGTCCATATGTGACGGCAAAGTTTGCTCGTGGACAGAGTTAGAGGACAAAATGAATTCGTGGACTAACAAAACTATTGACTTCTGCGGCTTACAACTACTTTAAATCATACTTATCTATAGTCTTTGCTTTAAATAAATTCAATTCACTTAAGGTTTTGTGTGTTTGTTGCTGAATATGAATTTAAATTGTGATAAAAACAAATGTTTCTTTTTTTGTTGTTTCTATTACCCAAATATATTATGTAGAATACATATAAGTTTTTTGTTTAAAATACTCGTAATAATTAATATGTTAAAAGAAAAGGTGATCTTTAAGAGTCAACAACAAGTTTTTATTATGTTGCTAAATTTAATTCTTAGCACAATGCACTTTGCATAAAATTATTATTAAAAGGTCATGTTTATATAGATAAAATAAATAGGTACATATCTATACTAATATTATAAAGAGGAAAGATTTGATCGTTTGTTTATTTGCATTGAATAGGCTCGGAAACTACTGGACCGATTTCAAAAAAATTTTCTTTGCGAAGCATTATTATCAGCGAGTAACATAAGCTATATTTTATAACGTTAGGCGGGAGAAGCCGCGTGCAACAGCTGTTATAAAATAAAGTCGCTGTCCGTTTCTGTTCCGTCGCTAATTTCTTGTAAACCGCCTAAGGGATTTCGATACGGTTTTCACTAACGAACAATGAAGAACAACGAAGATGGTTTGTGTAGGTATATAATTTGCACAAAAAAAATGCATTCGAGAGGAATCAGTCACTAATTTCTTATAGGTATCATATTAATTAATTATTATAGAGAGCAGTATTGTAATTTGCGTTAGACTGAGTAAATTGAAATGGAATTTTCTTTTTTTTTCATATGTAAATTCGAATACTTTACATTTAAAGGCCCTTACAGATCGGCAAAAAGAAATAGTGTAACTATGTATTCGCGTTTTATCTAATACATATAAAATTCTCGTGTCACGATGTTCGTTCTCATACTCCTCCGAAACGGCTTGACCGATTCTTATGAAATTTTTTATGCATATTCAGTAAGTCTGAGAATCGGCTACTATCTATTTTTCAAACCTCTAAGTGATAAGGGGTGTCCACCCCAAATTTTTTTTTATATGGCATAACAACGTTTACCGGGTCAGTTAGTATAATTTATATAAAGAGCTTTTGATACGAAATGTTTGCCATTTCATGGTCAACAAAGACAAGGTCAATCGTCTTTGTTGAAACTTAAGTATATTTAGAATATATTTTGTGCACTCGTAGACCTGTGTAACATTGGTAGTTATTACCATGGCTATCTCGAATATGTATAAAAATATTTAAAGGAAATTAGATAAAGGAACCTTTATCAGTACTTAGACAAAAGGACTCTGTATCCTGATGGGGCACCGAAAAATGTATTGGCTGCTGACGGATTATGCTTACTGGCTAAGCTGTAGGTATAGACGGGCTCGTGGTAATGTTGTAACGGCTATCCAGTTTGGATAAGCCTAGGCTCTGCGCCCCCTGTCGGCCATCTCGGGGACCTCACGACGGACGGTGGTCTCCTCTAAGACTACCGACTCACTCAGTGAGCCGTGCCACAATAATGAAATAAAAGAAATAATAAAATAAGTTACATCGAAGAAATAATTTAAGTACAATCAGGTAATTATGTGAAGTAAACGCTAACAGGTAACTTTCAACAAGATTTTGCCCAAAGTTATGAAGGGACTTTCGTTTCTTAGGAACTTTCCTCTAGATAATTTCTTGCTTGAACTCGTACCTTATCAAGTCTGTCAAGTTTTGTTGAAAGTTTTCCTGAAGACATGTACTGTACATTTAGACATTTTCAGGTGTATTTTATACCTATAGGCATGCTTGTATGAGCGATAGTGATACATTACATCTATTAATAATATATCTTACAAGTAGATGCGATTATGACTTTATGCGCTTGGACAGTCTCCGTTTTCCGCAGATAAACGGAGATTGTCCAAGCGCATCCGCGGAAATCCGAATGCGTGGTTATCTATACTAATATTATAAAGTAAAAGGATTTGTATTTTTGTTTGTAATGAATTACCTCAGAAACTACTAGAACGATTTTGAAAATTCTTTCACCATGATGATGATTTTAGAAAATGTGATTGCATTTAGGGTATAAAAAAGAATGTTGTAAGTTTTTAATAACCATTTCTATCCATATCCGTTTCCATACTTACTTACTCACTATACCTATACTTTAGTAATAATATAAATGTAAAAGTAACTCTGTCTGTCTGTCTGTTACCTTTACCCGCCTATACTACTCAACCGATCATCATTAAATTTTGCATACACATTGTCAGTGATACAAGAAAGGACATAAGGACATAGTTATTGCATGACGGACCACACAGTTCTAGAAACCCAACGTTCTTCCTTGATAAATGAATAGAACAGTTAGTAAATATTTCTTATCGGATAAATTGTCTCGGATACATAAATATTAGCTTTTAAATAAATTGAATTTTAAAGCAGGCATTTCTCGGTGAAATTTACATACATATTTTATCCGAAATTCACATGTATTCGGCTGAGTGACAACTCACTGATTAACTGTGGGTTTCCCTCGTCACGCAGTCACAAGTCAAGGCGGAGCGTGACAAAAAACAAGGGAGGGTAATTTACGAAATCGACTTTTTTACACAAGTTCTGACGTAAACAAACCTCTCATATAATTTTTCTTACATTTCACGTAACAAATAGGTAAATATTTCCGCAACTAGGAAATTCTAATCTATACTAATTTTATAAAAAGGTATAGTTTGTAATTTTGTATGCAGGACGTAATCTTCGAAACTACTCATCCAATTAAAAAAAAATCCTTTCATCCATCCAAGTTAGAATAGAATTTCAGGATGGGACATAGGTTAAATAATTCGCGCGTGCGAAGCACCAATAAAGATCCCTTGGCAATAGTAGGTCATCAATTTTATTAATCTAATTTTTTTAACAATAATATCTTTTTTAATATAAATATATCTGCCAATAAAACATTAAATCGAATTAATGAATTAGGTAAGCTTTAACTATTTTCGTGCTCTCAAAAAATTTGCTTAAATTTTTGTCTCACTTGTGTCACAAGCACATCGAAAGAATTTTGTTGAAATTGTAGTATGTAGATGTCGTAATTTTTTATGTAAATCGCGACATCTAGTTAATAAACTGAAAAATATTTACTGGAGATATCAAAGAACGACTAAAAGCTAAAGCGGAATGCTTGCGAAATAAATGTAAAGAGGGCGTCGCTGTAGCTTGTGTGGATCATGATACTCGTAGTTTGAGAAACGGTTTGTTTATATAATTACTTTCCCCTCTTCGCCGTTTAGCTCTCGTGAAAATTTAATAAATGTTCCTACCCAGAGTTCAAGCTAAGTTTACACGATATGTGACAAAACGACTACGGCGGTTGACGAGCTCATTAAACTTTTTATTTAATACTTACTCAGAACTAGTATTGTACAGCATTCTAATCTTTTTAATATTATAAGGACCATATTTTCTTTCACTCATTATCAAATAGTCATGTTGATTAAAGACTTACCTATCTCTTGTGCGGAATCATGGAAAGGATCAATTCGGGTGAATAAAATAAATATTTTAATACGTCATTATATTCGTGAATCTCTTACACTTGTGTTTTAAATAATTCCTTTATTAATTAACACACAACAAATATTTTAACATACATTTATGAATAGGTCGGTAATAGCTGATCGTTTGCTTAAATACATCGAAAGAAATTAGATAAATATATTTTTACACTTTTCCAGCTTTTTTGTAATAATAGTATGTAATAATAGTTCAATATAAACTTCTGTGAAGAATCCGCTAAATAAAGTTCTACTTTAAGCCCGTCACTACGATATGCCTTTCGTTCCCTGCTAGAGGGATCACAAACACAGCTAATAACGACACATTTACTACGATTCTTGTTATAAATTCAAATTATACTAATTTAGTGTCCAATTTTATTAGTTCTTTAGCTTTCTTATATTGATTAGCTAATTTGTTACCATCGACTTATCAAAATATTCAGGTCAAAACATTATGTTTAAAAATGAAAGGTATGGTATATTGAAGTATGTCATTATCTAAATACCAATTTTTGTTACTTTTTTAAAGATTTGTTACTGCATTTTGCTTCTTAAATTTTAAATCGTCTCGGAAGCCAATATTAAGTATTATCTCCTTAGCAAATGTTGTTATTATGCTTTGACAACTATAGAGCTGTTTTCACTATTAACCTGGTACAATATTTTTGGACGATTCGTTTATTCTTTTGGACGATTTTTGGACGACCTTCATGTTTTGATAATTCAAAGGTGACAACCATTACTTTATTCAATCCAGCATTACATTACAATGAAACCGCAAATAGGTAATTGATTTTGTGAAATTGACATTCAGCGTTTTGTTCATCGTAAAATTAAAAAATATAATATGTATATTTAAAGAAGCGTCGTTCGGTTTTGTTTCATAGTATTTTCGTTCCACATTATGTACATACAATACAAGGGCTCGTTTGTGATTCAGATTTTGTAGTTTTAAATTTATAGTCACGACTTTTTTTTGCTTTTTAAACAAGAAACAGTAGATAAGCACAATAATTATGTATAAGAGTCCTCTTATACAAGAACAGCTATAATTTCAATACTGAAGCACTGATTACATATTATTGTTAAAATTATTATAATTGTGTACGTATATTTGTTTACATCCCATCGAATAGACCTCGCATTTCTTAATTAACACCTAAGTACTTTTCCTAAAAAAATAATGTGCTCATGTTCTAACAGAATTTTGATATAAATCGTATTGTCTATGTCGTCTACCGATAGTACTATAAGTTTATAGTGTCACACCAATATTAGATCGTACACGTCTTTTATTTGAGATGGTAGCAGAGAAGCAAAATTAAAGAAAGTTTTTCACTACAAATGAAAGTTGGTCCAGTTATCGTGTACTAGTACAACTTAAACATATGTAGCCCATTAAAATTACGTACGGCATTATACTCGTATAGTCGAATTTCTTATATAGTACTAGATCTCAAATAATCGTTACACTGTTACATTATTATTTGTAAGAGAAATTTCTGTTCTGTCTGTTACCATTTAAGGCCTTAACTACTTGACCGATCATCATGAAACTTTGGTATAGGGAAGGGATATAGGGTACCTTTTAAAGCAGAACAAAGTACCGTTCCCGAGGGATCATCTTAAAATGAGAATCCAACGCTAGGCGAACGTATAACGTCAATAAAGATTTTAAGTGGCATATTTCTTATATATTGTGTCGTTTAATTTTTTTTATTTTCAACGCGAACGAAGTCGAGGACACCAGCTAGTATATTATAAAATGGTGCTGACTACGGCTAACAAGGCGTCTATTAATAAATTCGACTTCACCGGTATAAATCTATAAACTCGCACAACGAGCTACATTAGTATGGGACTTGCAATTAGGGTTGTCGAATTTTATATTATACCTATAAATAAATTTTGCGATCTAAATTATAGGCATTGGTTTATTATACTCGACGCTATGGTCGTAATGCCCATGGTCTCCTTCGTATTTCGAACTGGCCTCACTTAATTCTTATCATTAAATGATACAGAGTACTCGCATGGTTAGAAGATACAGAAGATGCCAATGAGTCTTTGGGTGTCATGACACGTCTTAACATCGAGGTAAATAAAAAAGTTCATGTATACAGTGCTATTAAGTATCGCGTATTTAAATAGTATGTGAAAATCATGATTTAAACCAATGTTATTGCTAAATACAATTGTAAAAAAGAAATACTTAACAACATGTACTTTGTTCTAGTATTTTAAATGGGTATTTTTGTACACCTCTGGAGTGGTGTTATTTTACAATTATAATAAAATTCAAAACAATCAATCGATAACAGACAAACGCAGACACCTAAAGCAAAATAAAATGTTTCATATAAAATATAGTTGGCTACCCTACCTGTATTAGACACACAAATACGAGGACCATAGACGATTAAGGTCTTTTGTTATTAGAAATATTAATTAGAAGTTATTAGAATATATATAGAAAGAAAATTGTGAACACACAGATTTCATTTTAAAATTTAATTGCAAAACCTTCATCACAAAATTAAATATCCGATCTCATTAAGGGCCAGTTTCACTGAAAACTTTCTTCAAACTTGCTATACCCGACAACAGTATAGTGCTAAGTGACACGCACATAATCGATGTGTTTCTTTTTTTTCACATAACGATAGTCACAATTATAATATCTTACTCTCTAACAAGTGTGGTTAAATAAACACCTACCTAGTTAAATATTAACATAGCATTAACAAGAATACAAACAGATTTATATACGTAGGTATAATACTATACAGTTTTTATTTATTTATACACTGATAAACGTATTTACATTTTTTTGACATATAATGAAGAGGTAATGTGAGGCGCTTACTATGTAGCTATGTATGTATTATCTCGTTGCACTGTGTAGGGATGAAGATACAATTTAGGACCGGCAAAGTACGAGTATTTAAATTAGTTCATAGTATTTTGTACCTTAACGGCTTTCAGTATAATTCAAATTACATTGTATTATGCTACTGCAAAATGCTGCAGCATGCAGATTGTTTCCAAAGCATAATACATGAATTATATTAAAAGCTATTAAGGTACAAATAATATTTTTTGAATAATTTTTCGGTTCGTTCTATTTATGCAGGAACTAATACATTCACAGCCTTATATTGTGTAAATATAAGGCTCTGTGAAGTGAATTTGTAGTAAATAGAGAAAGAGAGAATGTTCAGTTTCCAATATAATAATGGAACTGAAGCTTGAATTAAAATAAAAAATCGAAATACTAAGGGTTCATCTATTAGACTCCCAATTATTGACTTGTATTAAGTTTATAGTGTTTATTTTGTAAAATATTCAATTAATGAGATGTATGAAAAATACAGTGTCTTTTCTAAATCTATAGCTATATTATATAAATATAAAGCTATATACCTACATGTATTAATATTTTATATATAAAAAGTGTAAAAGATTTCAATTATACAAATGTTTTTGTCAATTTTCAACACAAGAAAGCGATAAATCGGTCTATAAAACGGAAGAAAATATATATTTTAGTTATAAAATGAGGTTCACATATTATCTTCGTCACTACACTATTAGTTTTTTTTTTTACTTTTTAGCTACGTAGTAAGCCCTGCAGGCCAAGACAATCCGAAGCGTAGTTCCTTAGCGTATACACACAGAATTTAACACGTAAATTTAACATCGTACTATACACAGGATAACGGCAACATATAACAAGTTAGTTAACATTGACCAATTTATCTACTAACATACGCGAAGAAATGTAATCCTTTTACTTTATAGTTAGGATTATTGAAATTACATTGAAAATATAATAATAGACTAAATAATGGTTGGCAAGAATATTTCTTCGATTATTTTTTTTTTATTTGCCCTGCGATGTAGTTTTTTCATATCCATAAATACTTAGTTTATTTTGTGAAATTTTTGGCCATACTGAAAATAATATTAAGTGAAGTAAAAAGTTCTGAGCGTTTTTTGTCGTTATTTTGACAATGAATTTAACAAAGTGAATTTTAAGATTTAGATCAAATATGCGCCGTTTTGTTCGATAATTTTGGCCCATTTTGAAGGAAATTTCATAAATTTGCGATCGAAGAAGTCCGTCACTATTGGTAAAAAACCTTGACCAGCTCATTTTCACAAGCCTCTCTTGAGGCCAATTTTTTACTACAAAGAAAATTTTGTATATGCACGAAAAGGTGATAACGCTTGATCCTTATACGGTGCGATTCAACCGCCCATCCAAGCTCCCGGAGCTTCTGGCGAATCGTTAAAGATGTCTGCGCCCTGGCGGTGTCTTGATGGCACACAAAACCTTCCCTATTGGCCAATTCTGGACGGTTTTCTTCGATCGCCTGCTTCAATCTGGTCAGTTGCTAACAGTATATGTCCGAATTGAGTGATAGACCCAGCTCATAGTAGATGATTCCCATCCAATCCCACCAAACATACAGTACAACCTTCTTAGTGGTTAATCCGGGCTTGGCGATCATTTTGGCTGAGTCACCGCACTTAGACCGCGATCTTTTTCGCCTGTTGTTCTCATATGTGACCTATGTTTCATCTCCAGCCAACATCCGCTTCAGCAAATAATCGCACACATCAATTCGCTCTAACAGGCTTCTCCTTGAGATCAGCGTTACGAAAATGGTTACAACCGATTTTCTGGCTAATCTTCAGTTCCTGATCAATGAAATAAGTGCTCACATGCCGGTTTAACACGATGATTTCTACGATTTTATCAACATTTTCGACGATTGATCTACCAGAGCATGTCTCAGCTTAGACGTCCATATTACCAGAACGAAAGCGTTGGAACCACCGCTTTGCAATTGCATTCGATACTGAATTGGGTCCATAAACAGCATAATTTTTGTTTGGCCGTCTGCTTAGCTTTTTTCTCTTGGTCGTAGTGGTAACGAAGAATGTATCGAATTTTTTCTTTTTTATCTTCAGTTTGGAACGCTCTAACACACAACAGGATTTATTAAACACAAAACTCTTAGGGAACTTTTTTTGCATTATGTCACCTTTAAATCTCAGTATAGAATGATAAGATGCAACATATACATCGTGAGATATGACTCACCAAAGCCATTTAACGAAAAACTTTTTACTTCACCTATTATATTTTTTGTGGAATTTGTTAAAGTCGATTTTTTCCTAAATTATGAGCCACCTTTTCTATTTTCCCATTAGCTCTATGGCGCAATAATTCTGCTAGAAGATTATTATATACCGATCATATTACCAAGTATTTTTGTCCCCATGTAAGTACTGGTTACTACAACTGTTCTAAACAGAGCCTTACCTAATAACCGAAGTAATATATTTTCAAGATTATAAAATAAAGCCATTAACGTAGTTAACGTCACAATGTCGAAACATGAATAGATTTTCTATTTGCAAGAGTCACATTACTTTGAGAGAGATTTAAAAAATGTTTAAAAAAACCTGACACATTTGTAAATTTCCATTAATTTAACACAATAAATTCCCTAACAAACACATATGTAATTATATTGAAATAGGTAAGTATATCAATCCCAAAACTTTAGTTTTATCATCGTTACAGATAAAATACTAACAACTATAAGTAATATTAGAAGTATCAGATCCCTACTCCAGCTTGCAGTATATAATATAATATAATATAATAATAATAGCTACCTAACATCTACAGAATTTTAACTTATAATTTTCATATTTTTTTTCTTGTTTACACAATACAAACTTTAATATTCATTAAAATTTCATTTCTTCCTTGATGCGCTTGTATTCGTTAACTTTGACATCGTAGACGTGCAAATACAATTTAAATTAAAAATTAAACATTGTGCTTTAAAAGTAATTCAGATAAGTATTAGTATAAAACACATAAGTGTCTATATTCGGGGTTTTTTACTTATGCTAATACCGTTGTAAGACACGAGACAGTTTGATGACGAAACTAATAAAATCAATATAAGTACGACCAATGAATGATCCAGGACCTGACTGCAGTCCTGTGGGAATGATCGCGTATGGAGATTTTTGTTTCAGGAAAGATTAGTAGGAGTTTTAGTAAGTATTTAAGACTTGGGTGGATATCCGCCACTTGGTACATTAAAATATTACTAAAATTTTCCTGAAAAAATAAATATATTCATATATGAACTGCAGTCAGGTCCATGACTACAAGGAGGAGATTATTGTAATTCAAAGGTTAAAAATTTATATAATTAATATAGTATAATAAATACAGTCCAGTAAAAAAGCGTTAGGTATTTTAACCAGGCTGAATTTTAATAAGACCTTCGGATTTATTATGCCTTTAGTTTGATTACCTTTATAATTATGTCCTATTTATAACATTGATTTGTGACGTATGTGTTGTATAAAATTAAGGAGAGGAATCTATATTTTAATTAATATCCCAAATGTCAATATATTAAATTATTCATTATAAAAATTATTTCATACAAAAAAACTAAATATTAAAGAAATATAGGACATCAAAATAAAGGTTTTCACATGAAACTCAGCTTGAACGGCGTTTATTTTTTATTTTTTACTAAAATATCGCTTTTTATTTGAGTTTCACTGGTACATATTTTGTTAAATATTTTTTGAATAAAATCAAATAGTATGGCTCTTTTAATTTTTTTATGTTACCATTTTAATATTTTTTCAAAATATTTATTAGTGCGGTGTAATTTATTAACAGTTACAATTGGGGTTGTTGTTGCCCTGCGGCTGTTCCGTGAGCCGCTGACCGCGACCGCCTCCCGCCAACATGGCCGGCTCCGAATCCAAACTTTCCGACATTTTGTCGCATATTATGTCCACCAATCGTTCGAATACAGCCTGAAAATTAAAAAAACTCAACTAACCCTTATTAGGCTTTTTTGACCACGGTGAACCTGTTAATAAAAAAAACTGACTATCGATTGAACAAATACTTCTTAGAAAATAAGTACAAAAGAGCAACAGATAAATGTAATTTTTATTATTTATTCACTAAATTTCAGTGGGATGGGTGAGCTTGTTTGTTGAGCTCGCAAATGGTTTCTATTCAAATTTTGTTCAATTTCAATCTTAATTCAGATTCAGCGTTCAGTCGATTCCTATATTTCGTCTTTAATATGACCAGTAAGTTGTCGCGAAAGGCAAAAGTAATTTCATATGAAAGCTCTGTATTCTTGTCTTGCTACGCTAAGCTGCCGCCACTTTTTTAAAAGTTTTTCTAAACCACTCCCAGAGTTAATACCAGTGAAATTGCCCCACATGTTCTCACAATCTGAGGAGACAAAATAAAGAGCAGACAAAATAAAGAGCTTCACGACAACCTCCACAATGCAATAGAACCAGAAAATTAAGGAGAAAATGTCACCCATTTCTTAATTTTTTTTAAATTAATTGAATTCCTAATTTTCCTAATACCTCCTTAATTTTCAATAATAAATGATTTTCCGAACGCACTTAGTAATATTACACTGAAAAGAATGAAAAAATCAGTCCTACATAGAAGTTTTTATTCGTAGGCCCTTGTAGGCCCTTGTCAAACCCTCATCAAGAATTAAAAAGGTCCCTTTTATGACTAATACTTTATTTCCTCCAATTGAAATTACTATAAAATATTAATATGTAAAGCTGGCCTGCAATGCTATCTGGGATAACTGTACCTAATTTTCATTTAAAGTATTTTTATGATGATATCTAAATTGTTTACAATTCAATGGGTTGCACTTTTCAATTAACTTAATTAGGCATTTTCCTTATTTAAATTTTCTTTGAAAAGAACTGTTTAATTGTTTATTTAAGCTTGTAATGTGTAAAAATCATTGTCAATCACAATTAACATAAATATTTTGTCGCAACATCCGCCTAGTATTGTTTTCACTACACTGATAACAGCAATGAATAATTTTTAACAAATGTATTTATGTAATATCAACAGACAGCTAATGGTTGACTTACTCTCACCAATCAGCACAAGTAACGTCACAGGTACTTCAAATACGCTGCCGACCTTATTAGTAAGATAAAGTATAAGGATAAAGGATAAGGAATTAGAAGAGGATTGAGAAATGGTCTGTGGTATCCTTTACTATCACAACAGCACACATGCTGTTAGTGATTAGTGTCTGGACGGGTTGCCCAATTTGTACATTACATTTGTATATTCATTTATATTTATAAGCTTTGTATACATTTATTTTTGAATTACAGTAAAACCTAGAGGGTATTATGAGGTCGAAAATCGTGTATCAACGCTATTATGCCAGAGGCGCCAAATTTCTAGTACGACTACAAATGAAGCTCAGAAACATGAATTAGGCAAATGAGTTGCAGGATCGTCGAGTGCACTCACCTTAACATTGATGTTTTCTTTTGCGCTGGTTTCATAGAACTCAACGCCGAGCTGTTCGGCGAGCTGTCTGCCGCGTTCCGAACTCACAACGCGTTCCTCCTCCATATCGCATTTGTTACCGACTAAAATCACTTGCGCATTATCCCATGAATAGGTTTTTATTTGTGTCACCCTGTAATTAAAATTGAGGTAACTTTAGTTGAAGGTCAGAGAAATAAATTGGAGAACACAGTAGACACCTCCATGTATTAACAGAGACGGGTTTGCTCTTGCCTTGTAGCGTATAGCGAAAATGAGGCCTATAATGGAGCGAGCTCACCCAGAAGATGAATATTCACTTCAACTTTGAAAAGATTTGGGTTATATGAGTTATACGCATGTTAAGGTCGTCCATTTGATGGTAGCTTGTAGCAACCGTATAAATTAGGACATTTGACATTAGGACCTGTCAAATTACTCCTTCGAATTAAAAAAGGCAATATAATAACAGTGTGAGCGTCTAAACAGTAAGAGTTCTACGAACATACTAAAAAGTACACGTACTCTCCACCAATCACAGCCGAACGCATTTTCTCCCTATAAGCTCGACTCCGTGAATAAGATATAGGAACGTTTATTTATACTGCAAAGGTACTAGTAATTTTTATTACTAAAACGTTTATAAAAAGCCTATCTTCAACACAAATCCTGTACAAAGTCAGTTAGATTCAACTTCAATCTAATGTATGTAAAAGTTATGTTAAGATATTTAACTATATTCTTATGACTTTATATACAATTGGAAGTAATAAACTATTTGTGAAAAATGATCACTATCGACTTCAACTTACCAATCTTGCACGCTGTTGAAACTCTCTTCGTTTGTGATATCGTACATTAGTATAAAACCCATGGCTCCTCGATAATACGCCGTCGTTATGGTGCGGTAGCGTTCTTGACCTGCGGTATCCTGGAAAGATTAACAATTGATATTCTTCAGATCTTATATGGAGTTAATTTTTTAAAACAAATGTTTGTAATAAATAAATAAACTCAAAAACTACTGGACCGATTTTAAAAATTATTTTACATATAGAAAGCTACATTATCAGTGGGTAACATAGGCTATATTTTATAAAAAAGCGATATATTTTTATAAAAAAAATTATAAAAAAACGCGACGTCGCGTGCCAGTAAAAAATAACTATATCAGTACCAAATGAAACTCTTTTAAAATCTACTAGTATTTATGCTTGTAAAAAAAATAAAAATAATTAAGTAAGATTAGTGATTTAGAATGATTATAAAAAATCGTCAAATATAATTTAAGCTTCTATAAACTTTAATTAGATCAATCAGGCGTTTCACGATATTCTTAATAAAATTAATTAGTATTTTAATAATTAATTAATATTTTCGGTCCTTATCCTAATGGAAGTCCTTTTATTTTAGTCTTATTAACTTTTTAGTAGTTTAAAATGATTTTTAAACGATAAATTCTGAATCTGGTATTTTTGCTCTTTCTTACATTTGATGACATTTCAACTTAGTAATAGTTCTTAAATAATGATCGTTTTACCCATATTTGAAGTTTAACACGTTTGTCATGACGGAAGACTGTCTTCACCTTGAAGTCGATGCCTACAGTCGACACGAAGGCTGAAGTGAATGAGTCGTCCGCATAACGGAACAAGAAACTGAAAACAGAACAATGATGTTACTGCAATTATACGAAACGTAACCTACTTCCGTGGGACTTACTTTTACTGAAAACTTCAAAAGAAACCTAATGTACCTACTTTCTCAATTTTACAACCGTACCTAAGGTCTGATTGTACGTTAACACAGTAGAGATAAATGGGCAAAGAATTTTTATGTATCCCCACTGGTAGGGAATATAAAAAAATCTTCATTCCCTATTAATGTATTCCCTACTAAAGGGGAACGGGAGAAATTAACACAGACATTTGGTTCCCTATAAATAATATGTGATTTTATTTTGCCAAAATATTAAATATTAAAATCGAAAACACAGAACAAAAAATAAATAATTCACTAGTATTTTTTTAAACAGATTTTGCATTTATCACGTGTGTAAAAGAAAATTTCTTCTGATTTTTCTTTTTGTTAATGTACTGGCTATTTTAATTGATGTTTAATGTATTAAACATAAAGATTTGAACATAAGACTTCATTTGCATGAAACATTGCATAAAAGAAAATAATTTTTCAATGCCAGCGAAAGGAATATTAATAAAGAAAAAAATTGAATTTCCATTTAAGAAGACTTCAAGTTATGATTGATTAAATTTACAATTGCGATCACAATCTCCCATTCTATGAGAAATAATTCAGTTCAAAAGTAGTGTCTCTACAGTTAATATTCAGTGGCAATGGCTTGCATCAAAAATATAGTTAAAAGAGCTTTGAATACTTACCTAGTTTTACCAACAGAACTATTTCCTATAATTAGCAATTTGAACATGTAATCAAAGTTCTGGTCGGCTGCATCTTTTTGCCACTTTGGGTCTCCACCGCCCGCCATCTGAAATTAATTTTGAAATATTCAGAAGAAATACCTTTTAAAATAATTCTTCTGTAAAATATCACCGTATTCTTTTTTCTTCTGTAAAATTATTTTAATTAACATTAACATCGATGTTGATAAACTTATTTAGAAACGAAATTCGCCTAATGACTCCAATGATTCAAAACGAAATTTCGACATTTCCGATTATAATTTTCGAAATATGCACCTTTCGCAAATGTTAAAATTTTGTATTGAATTTTGGCTAGGCATCGAAATAATTTATGTTTGACTGTTCCCGTGTATTCAAGTTCGCTGGTGTTAGGCAATTACTAATGTTTTCGTCAGAATCATTCTTGAAAAAACTAAGACTTTTCTTTCTGTTTAAAGACGTGTAGATTTAATATAGCATTAATTTTATATTGTGCACACTAAAATAAATAAAAAGAATTGCAGAATTTCACCACCTATAGAACCAACAAGTATTTTTTTAATTAATTTTTATTCTACTTGTACGCTTATCATTTTACATTTCACTTTTTAAGATGTAGCACATTCGTTGTGTTGCTCCTCCATTTTGTAAATAATATATTTTTTTAATGTAAAAAAAAATAAAGTTTTTTTTTTTACCTCATCTTCTTCACTCATTTTCTTTAATTTATTGCTTTCCATGTCTTGTTAACTAAACAATATAGATGCAACTAACGCGCCGCTTGTTCTACTAACTAATGTTTTGGTCTGATAATGAAACGCCAACATTACCCCATGTGGGGTATCGATTAAGTGAAACGCAACTTTATTTACATTTATGTTCACACACAAAAGACCTACATTGGCTTAGCGCTCGCTTCTTTATCAACTACTAACATTATCGCTTTTAATAACCGATGAAGAAATGACACTTAATGCATTATGTTAAGAATCAATTTTGTTTGGCCCTCATAATGAAATTCTATGATGTGCTAAAATAAATTTCAGACATAATGTGTACCGCGTCGTCATATCCTTCGAGAGTTGATATTGGGAATTATCAATTACTAAATTTATATTTTGCTAAGAATTTAATTATTATTAATAATAATAATAATAATAATTTATTGGAGATTAGCTGTGCCCGCGACTTCATTCGCGCTGTAGGTATTTCGTTTTTAAAAATCCCACAACTAAACATATTTTTATGGGACAAAAATTATTGTTTATGTTAATACAGGTAATAAACTATATGTGTGCCAAATCTCATCCAAATCCATTCAACCGTTTTTAGGTTGAATGAGTAACAATTATCCAAACATACAAACTTACGCATTTATAATATTACTAGCGACCAGCTCCCGGTTATCTAACTGATGATGAAAACGCATCAAAATCCGTTGCGTGGTTTACTTATGCTAGGGCCACACTAAAGGGAAACGTCTATGCCTATCATCACGATAAATATTGCTTTAATTTTTAACGCGATAAAGTGAGTGGCTACAAATGAACGGTCAACGTGAATGCCCATTCTTGGCGATAAAATTGGCGTTCAATCTGTTAACGCTAGTTTTTCCACAAATTAATAATATTGTACCGTAAAAAACATCTCAACATCTCAAAAATCTCTTGTCTGCTTTAGGATCAATATGATCCTTGTTATCATATCTAGTAAATTTACTTTCATATGCAGTTGTCTGCTTTGGTCAGAGGTGTATATAATATTGATCCTTGTTATCATATCTAGTAAGTTTACTTGCATATGCAGCTGTCAACGCGTATGATATGACGATGACGCTTACATGACGAGTTCAATGATTTTAGCCCATCTCAAAAATTGTTATTTTCTTAAATTATTTTAAATTATTATTATCAGCTACATCAACGCTTTACATGACATGAGGTTATATGACGAGTTCAATGATTTTATCCCATCTCAAAAAAAACGCGCCTACAGAAGTTTTCACTTCAAAAAGAACACAAAGAAAAAGAACGAAGACAAACACGTGCGATCCCCTCGCGCTCACGGTGCACTTGCGGTGCACACTGCACACTGACATACATAGTGTGGCCGCTTCAAAGCATTAATTCTTGCGTTAATCTCTTTATGTACCGCCACTTGAGCTATCGCCTAACGTCAAACGGCAATGTGAATGCCGTTGTCAAATTATCGCGTTAAGGCGTGGCTACACGTACGGTCATCGCGATAATTAACGGCATTTCCCGTTAGTGTGGCCCGAGCATTATAGACAGACGCGATTCAAATTATACCTACTATGTAAAGATTATGATTAGGACATTACATGATGTACAGCGGTCGTACATGATGTAGCGGCTAATATGGACCGCTACAAAAATTTACAGTAAACTTTACAATACACATTAATAACTGATTAAATACATGAGAATAAATAAATAATGACGAAGTAATAGCTAAGTCTTATATTATAATATAGAGTACCATTTATACTACGAGTATAAATGTCTTCGATAAAGGTTTCTATAAGTTTCTGTTGAAAAAAAAAAATAAAAAAAAAAAACAAATCAAAATATCCCATATATTTCTAGAACTTCAAATAAGAAAAATATGGCGAGCGATGTGAATGTATTTTTAAACACATAAAAATCTTCAGTGTTGCCATTTTTGTTAATATTTTTCTGTAATGAAGAATTAGAACGTAGAATTAGAATTCAGTAATTTATTTAGGTACATACCTTTTATCAGTCTTGTGTCAAAGCAGAAATTTAAAGACGCTATTAAATATCACCACTGTATTTTTATTCCGATTTCCTAGGTACTGTATACACCCCTAAGCACTTTAATATCGCTATCCTTTTTTACATTCGCGTCCGTCGCGAGACAGTCGCTACTGTGCCAGGGAGTTCTACCCGTTTATCGATTTACCGTAGATATTTCCCCAAGCATCCAACACCTACACAAACTTCTTCAAGTACCCACAGAAGCTACTTCAGCGAAAAAATCAAACCACAATGTCACCAGTTTTGTCGATTTCACACACATACAAAATCGATAGTTCTATAATGATAACTAGGAACACTTTTTTGTTTTTTAACCGTTTTTTAAGTGTGTTACTCTACGTTAGCTTTTACCGTTAGATGAACTAGTTAGCTTTTATTTTTCAGAATAAATGCTTAACTGTTAAAGCACAACCCTCGATTGGGATGAGCTGGGTTTCGCGCTCACAGCTGTTACGTTCTGCGGACTCCCTCTCATAGTGACATGGGATTGAAATTCAAGATGGCGGAGGGTTGCGCGCGCAACCTGCCCGCGCACCTGTCAAACAATCCCTTCAACAAATCTAATATTATTGGCAAGAAACTTGATTAGGAATTTCTTTTTTATTTTCGTACATTTTCTTTTCAAATTAGGACAATTTTCACTTACTGAAAACAGCTGCAATCTTTTTTCTTTTAATTTAAAAAGGATTTAATAATGTTTAAATGTAAGTGGAGATTCAAATCAATCTTCTGTATTACAACAAGTCGAGCAATCAATCGTAAGATTTGTTTCTACATCTGTATTATAACGATGACACTGAATGTTCTTGTGTAATGGTGTTTTATATTATATGTCTTATGTACACAAAATCCGTAGGACGTTGAAAGGCTATTTTTGGGACAGCAGGAGCCTCTAGTCGCGACGGATATTATCTGCGCACTTATCTCTTTTGATAATAAATTCCATTTTATGATAATAATTTTTATGTACTGTACAAAGATGCTTTGACTTTTATTAAAGTAATGGTAAGAGTCTATAAAGTAAAAAAAGTACTTTATTTTAAGGTCGACAAACTGGCTGACGGTCCACTTGATGGTAGGTGGCTAAAGTCTCCTTATAACACAAGCATAACCACAGGCTCATATGCTGCAAGTGCGTTGCCCACAATATTAGGATTGAAGATAAGGGAAGAAGTAAGAGAAGGCTAATGGGCCCTTACTCACTCACCGGAACACAACAGCACATATGGTGTTGTTTCACGGTGGTCTTCTATAAGGAGGTTGTTACTACCGCCAGAGGGGTTGCCCAAATGACTGAAACACAGTGTGCCCTGCCACTACTTTGAAATTCAATATGAGGGAGGGACCTACATATAAAAACATCATTTATCATTATAAATAAAACCAAATTGTCCCAATAAATACAATCGAAAACCAGTTTAAGACACAGGTGAGGGTAATGACCCCATAGCAGCATAGATAATTTAGTGTACTCTCATACAGAAAACTTATATGCAGGTAATTTACATAAGGCTAGGCTCCCACTACGCCAGACCGGCAGATTTGGCGAAAAACGGCGCCCGGACGTAGATGTTCGCATTATACCGGATGCCGCATCCGTTTGGTTAGTTTCAGTATTAAATATTCTTCATGCCATGCTGTTAATTTCAAAGCGGTGCAGCGGGCGAGCGGTGGACGGGAATACCGTTGCGAGCTCATTCACTTTACTCCGATATGGGCATTCTATCGAATCCGGAATTTGTGTGAAAAGCTTCATATAACATTGACAGCCACTGGACTTTGCGGCAGTTTTACCGGCACGGTGTAGTGGGAACCTAGCTCTAGCAAAAAATAAATAAATAGAATAATCGTATAATGTTGAAACCTACTAAAATACAAGCAGTAAAATATTTTAGTTGGTTTACACACAGTACGATTTATATTTTATACCCACGGTTTATATTTTAACTAGCTGCGCGACTTCGTCCGCGTTCAAAATGTTAATAGCCTAAAGCCTTTCTCGATAAATGGACTATCCAACACAAAAAGACTTTTTTTTTTAATTTTTTTTATAAAAGATGGGTTTGCTCTTGACTAACAACCAACTGCGTAGCAAGGATGAGGCCTAAGATGGAGCGAGCTCACCCAGAAGATGCCTATTCACTCGAACTTTGAATTTTTCAATTCGAACCAATAGTTCCTGAGATTAACGCGTTCAACCAAACAAACTCTTCAGCTTTATAATATTAGTAAAAGTATAGATTTTTGCCAATAATGTATAGTGGTAAAAATATTAAATTAATATTATTCTTGTACAATGTTTTACACCGATGACGGAGTTTTCAATCGTTAGCCTTCGACGGAGCCTTGACCCCATTTGGCGACCCATTTCCATGCAGCCTCTTTATAACCAGCGTAGCAATGCGCTACTGTGCACTTATTACAGAGTTATTGTAATTTTCTTGTTACAGTCTCTTTGATTGCGAGCATAAAAAGTCTGGTAGACACAATGACAAAGAAAAATGTTTTCTTTATAATAATATTTTTAATATACATAATTATGTAAATGTAGCTAGAGCAAACTCCAGAAAAGCGCTCTAATAGAATGCTCTTAAATTCAGAGCTATAGAACTAGAACTGTTTTTTGAAAACACACAACGTATCGGGTACAAAACCTACCAATATACTTATATAGTCTTTGGGACAAAACCCAGTAGACACATTCAGGCCAAGTTCAACTTTATAATTCCGTTGCCCTAGTCAATCTTGCAAGATATTGATTTGATGCCTTTTGTCAGAGAGCTAAAAATTTACCATTCGAACATCGATTTTTATTACTTACTTTGTACATTATTGATAATGCTCCCAACAAGTATTTTTTAAACAAATTTTAATAAAAAGTTTTTGCTCTACGCCTTTTTTTTTTTGGTAGCATCCTAAACCATCCTAAAATAGGTATTATTCTAACTACTATATTGGTGAAACAATTTTTTAAATCAAATAGATTACCTCCTACATACAAGCAAACAAACTTACCCTTAACTTTACCCCTTTATAATATTAGTATATCTAGATATAAAAAAAAACCTAGTAAGTAGGTACCTACTTGGTGAAAATATAATAATATGTTGAAAATATATTTCAACGAATCCCTTATTTCAAAATTATAATAACGAAATATGAGTTTTTGAAAAAAATTTTTTTTTATTGAACTAAAAGGTAAATAAATATGTCGTCGCCAGGGCCACTGACCTGTTTTAGGATGGGATTTGTACAATAGGCCTATCAAAGTAAGTTGACTTAGTGAGTGCCTAACTCATTTAGAACTTGTTCGTATTGTTTAATGAGATGAATTTCTTGTCTTTTTACTTGTTATTTGACACACTGAAACAACATTAACAAAGTTTAAAATAATAAAGTACAATCATTTACCATGGAAACACTGCATTTTGCAGTGGTGCATTTTGCACCTCCGTAAAAACCAAAACCGAATAAAATATTATTATTATTAAGAAAAATAAATAAAATACGAACTATAAGTAGTAATCTTAAGTAATCTATTTAATTAATGCCATTTAATCAGAAATAATTTCAAAAAGTGTTTTAGTCTACGGTTATGAATTATGAAAAACTAAAACTTTTTAAAATGTATGTAGAATTGTGAACTAGATAATTTATGTACGAGTCAAAAGCTCATGTGACTCCAAATGACTTAGGTTGTGTACATGTCCAAATGACTAAGGTCGTTATGTGACAATTTTATCGAGTTTTTTGCATTTTCCTCTGAAAATATGCAATATCGAATATTATGTTTATGTTTTTCTATCTAAAAATTTTTTTACAGAATAGAAGAGTGCTTTTATATACTTTTTATATAACGGGAATGAGGAGCACAACGAAGCGTAGCCGGGTTGAGCTAGCCATGAAATAAAATTATTTGATGCTTCGTTTTATGCAAGACAATAAAATTAAGTACAAACACAGGACGCCATCTTTACTGAAATTTGCGTAACATCCCTAGTATTTGCAATACAGAAAAACCAACCTCGAGCAGAAGATTCACTATAAGTATATTTAATTTTATTTGATTGCTCCAGATGGCGTTACTATACACATCATCTACCTACCTACAGTATAATGTCTTATTTTCTGCAGAAATAATTTCTTATTTATTTTCTCATACAAAAATGCAGAATGTCTTATTTTCTTCAGAGCAACTGCAATCTATATACATATACATTTTGAAAATTGAAATTTAGTGTGAAAATAATTTATTTTTATAGTTTAAACCCGTCACAAACGGAGACGATGCTGTAATATATATTTGTCTTCATTTCATTGATGGTCGAAATATGTCTTGCTACCTATACCATAATATGCAATAATATAAACTACGGTATACGTTGGTGACGTCATAGAAATATATATTATAGCTGCGTATGTGGTGACTCCAATATTTAATAATAATAATAATAATAATAATAACTTTATTTCAGACATTTGTGTCCATAAATTACAAACTAAATTATGTTACATATTATACAAAAACAAAAAGTAAAATAAAAATTAAAAATTAACACAAACTGATTATCATTTTCTATTAAGGGTGATATGCGATTTCACCCAATGTTTTAGTATTGGGCAGTCCACCTTCCCAGCAATCACCTTCAACAGCGTGTCTGTGCTGCCTCGCACCCTAGTCATCAGGGATGCTATTCTCATTCTTAATATAGCATAGAAATCTGCAACTCTTGTATTGGCAAACATCCCTGATGCACTACAGTATCGCGGAAGACCCAGAAACACTCTGAAAGCATTGTTGTATTGGACGCGTAGGGCATTAAACGATTTTTGAGTGTAGTTAACCCACAGGCTACATGTATAAAAAGACTGACAATATGTCTTAAATAATGTTATTTTAACGTCATTAGAACAACGCGCAAACCTGCGGGCGATCATATTACATCTCACTGCTAAAGCCCTTCGTTCCCTCGCAATATCTATATCGTCCGACAAATCCTCCGTAACCCAGTGGCCCAGGTATTTGAATTGACTCACCCTAACAAGCGGGGAACCATTCAGTGATATGGGTGGTACAAAGTTGTATTTTTTTGTTCCGGCCTTGAACATTAACAGCTCACTCTTGGTGGAATTATACCTGAGCCCATGGGTTTCAGCGTATTTCTCGCATATATTCAATAGTGTTCTAAGGGCACTGATTGAAGGTGCCAGCAGCACCATATCGTCTGCGTAGCTAATGTTGTTAATATAGCAACCATCGATAGAACAACCGATACCAGCGCTGTTGAGTTCTTTGACCAGTGAGTTCATATACAGATTAAAAAGTTTAGGTGAAGTTATTCCACCTTGTCTTACGCCACATTCCAATCTGTATATATCCGAAAGTGAATTTGCCCATCGTACATTATTGGTTTGGTTGTTGTACCAATATTTGAACATATTAATAATTTCTAAAGGTAAGGTTGTTTCTGAATGCATTTTATTCCATAAGACTTCGTATGAGACCAGGTCGAAGGCTTTAGACAAGTCCAAAAAGCATGCATACACAGGAGTTTTCCTATCAGTATAATACCTTACAGTGTGCTTGAGACATAGTATAGCAGACTCAGTAGAAAGCCCTGGTCGAAAACCAAATTGCCCATCATTCAAAGTTATATGTTTGTTTAGATATGTGTCAAGCACGCCGTCCAGAATCTTGGCTATAGTTGTTGCTAAGGATATCGGCCTATAATTACTCTTAGCTGATGTATCACCTGTCTTGTTCTTTATGATAGGTACTACAATAGTTTTCATTAGTTCATCAGGTAAGTATGTGTGATTAATGCAGTGTGTGAACAATATAGCCAAAACCCTCGATAAGTTAACGCCTGCGTGCTGAACGTGTTCAATGCTGAGTCCATCGTGCCCCGGAGACTTTCCTCGAGCCATATATTTAATTATTATACTTACTTCAGAGGCAGTAATTTTAAAAGGTGTCTCAGGGGCAGGAAGTCTCTCAGCATTGATTATTGCCGATGTAGTTTTATAAATCTTGGGAGGATCAATTTTAAATGTATTTTTAAACATGTTAGCAATGTTTTCAGGTTCATTTATTCTATCAACACTCATTGGTAGACTCGTCTTTGGTTTCAATTTGTTTGTTAACTTCCAAAATTTTCCAAAGTCTTTAGCCTTATGCATTGTTGCGATTCTGTCCATTTTGATCTGTTCCTGGTTGTTTTGACAGTATTTCAGTTTAAGCTTAAACTCTTTACGAGCATTGCACATTTCTTCATAAATGTATCCAGATTTAGGTTTATTATTAATTACCCATAATTGAAACTTCAGACGAGCCTCACGATGAGCATCCTTTACATGTTTATTCCATCCCATTACAAATTTACGTTTTTGTGTTACTTTTGATATCATACTATTTATAGATGCTTCTCTTAATATATTGACAATTTGTTCATACATTATGTTTATAAAATTTTTATGTTCAGCTAATTTACACATACTGTCACAACAATTACTCAGTTCCAATGGATAATCAAGTTCTCTAAGTTTAGTATCACAAATTTTATAATATTTCTCAGTTTGCGTTATATCTCTCTCTCCCCATGTTACATTATTTTGAGTAATAATATTTTTACAAATTTTTGGCCTAATAATATGAAAATTACAAATTATCTCTAGAGGAAAATGATCTGACCAGAATACATCATATAGAACACTAACACTTGTAATAGTTGGACGAGCCGCAGTTGTTACTATACAATGGTCTAGCCAGCGTTTACATCCATGCGCTTCACTGATAAATGTACACGTGTTTGTTGGTAGAATTTCTGTGTCTACGCATATAAAAGTTTGTTCCGTGCAAAAATTTTCAAGTTCTCGATGGAATAGTTGGCCAGGGTGCGCATTAAAGTCTCCGAGTATGTATACACACTCAATATCACAACTGTCTATTATAGCATTGATTTCGCTTAAACAATCTATGTATTCTACAAGATTTTCTGTGCAGTCCGTTGGCATATATACAGAAAATATTAGTAGTGATCGATCGTTAGTGTCAATTTTAATGGCCACAAGACGCACATTTTTACACTCTATTACCGTTACACATGAAAACAAACTTTTTCTCCATAGTAGAGCTACCCCGCCATGCGGTCTGCCGTGTAATATACCTGCTGATGTGTCAACTGCAGATTTGCTTGTGAAGGCAAAATCCATGTTTAGGTTGCCTAACATTGGAATGTCGTGTGCAAGGAGCCATGTTTCCTGAAGAGCTATCACATCCGCTGACGTACATAATTCCTTTACGCATTCTGCAGATCTAGTTATAGATTTACAGTTAAAACTTATCAGTTTACAAGATATTAAGTTATTTATATCCATTATTAATTAATTAATTATTTTTACCTGATTTAACATTATTGTTTTCACCTTTATTTTTAAACTCTATAAATCTTCGAAACATTATTCCATCAGGCCAAAAATTTACATCTAGGAATATATTTAGTTTATGTTTTGGCACCATTAATTTGTATGCATTATACTCTTTATTCCATTTCATATTAATTTTTTGTAGAAGAAGTGACAAGTGCGTTTTCCTGAAAATGTGATCCAATATATCGCTATCCGTTGTTGATTTGTCAATATTATAAATAAAAAGCGGCACTTTTATATCTGCTGCTTTAAAATTTCCACCTGACGTTAAGGGGGCTATACCTTGTTTACTCACGAAATAATTTCTGGTTCGTTTTCTTTGTACTATTTTCCATTCTTCTGAAGGTTTATTGCATTTCCACTCTCCACTTTCTTTGATTTTTTCAGTTATGGTCTTGTAGCTAATATTTGAAAAGTCATCTGTTGCGTTTACAACACAGTTACTAACGCGTTCTGTCATATTCGAATGTAGAGACACATTATCTGTAGTGACTTTCAGTTGAGATGTTCTATGATCATTATTATCTTTATGCGTGTTTGAATATATATCTATATTTTCATTTGCAGTCATACATGTATCAGGTAGCTCTATCGTCAGCGATGGCATGGGCGGTATAATAGAACTGGAATCTTCATACCAACTTAGCTCAGCTTCAGCTTCAGTTTCATTCATTTCATTCGGTGTTTGATTTAAATCGCATTTTTTGTTGTTTTTTGAATGTTTTTGCACCCGTTTATATGTATCATTTAGCGGCGGTGACGATGGGATTTGTCCTAAATCATTTAAAACGCTTTTATTAGTAGTGGTCTTACCATCAAATTCAATTACAGATTTAGATCTGGTAATTATTCCAACTGATCTATTACTATTATTAGAAACAGACGAATTCGATATGTTAGTACCTGTTTTCTTATTGACTTTTTTAACTTCACTCCTTACTACAGAAGCTTTCATTAAATTATCAACCTCTTGTTTCAGTTGTTCAAATTTTTCTTCATTAACATATTGTTCTTGTACAATTTTTAATTCTTGTTTTAGGACCAACAAATCTTTTAGTAGTCTTGTCACATCTATGTGGTCAAATGTGACCGGTGGTAATTTTTGGAGAGCTTCGGCGACAAATGTCGGTACACATTCTGGGTCTGTTTCTTTAAATAGTGTTACTATGTCAGCGATATCTCTCTGTGTTTTACCCACCCGTTTACGAAGCTTTATACGTTTGGCTGTCGGTATTGAGTCATAGAGCAATTTCTTTGCGTTAAGGATTTCTTCTGGTGAAAATGTATCAGTACAAATCCTACAAAGACTTTCTTCATCCATAACATCACATTTATTTTTGACAAATGCTAATACCTCGTTAATAACAATGTTGCAATGTATGCATTTAATTTTATTTGATGTCATTATTGTAATATTGTATTATTCGTTTAAAATAAATACCTCAGATTTCGTACGTGAATTCAAATGTCAATTCAGCAGGAGAGAGTCCATTTATTGCGCTTCTATACAGATTTTTCAATATTTATATTTAAAAAACCACACAATATATACAATTTAAAATGTTTTTATATATATACATAATCAATTTTATTAAATTTTAAAATTTATTTGTTTACGGAGCTTAATTTTGACATCCGTTGTTGTCGGTTGCCATGACACGTTTTTATATATATCATAATATATATATTTGTATAGAAAATATATCGTAATATGCCTTGCTATAATTTATATTAATATATACTCGTATTATAGCCCGTGTGACGGGTTTTATTTGTTATTAGACTGTTGCATATTTTACAGCATTAGCAGATGATGTTCAATACATAAATAACAAATAAATAATTATAAATTCATTTTCGTAATAAGTGTTATGAATTCCAAACACAACATAAAGTTATTAAGAAAATCAGTGAGATTATGTATGTCATGAAGAAACCAAGGCCCATTCAACCTTGTACCTACAAAGCTTATACATCATTAGGTGAAGGAGTTTCGTAATAAGATAGAAACAACCTCAATCTTTTGTTGAAAGTGTTCTCAAAGCTCTAATGCACTTTGGTTGCGGGCGTTTTATTTTTAATTCCAACTTCTGAATCTAATCCTACTGGGATTTTGCAAGCGAAAATAAAATAGCGATCCGAAATACAGAATTTCTATTTCGACCGGTACTTAATAAAGCGAGCATTGCACCGATAGCGTGGGTTTATATTTAATCAAGTTATTTCAAATGTAGGTTATCAATTTCAGTGTTTTTTTTATCACGTAAACTTTTATATTCTTGTGTATATTTTATGTAAATACTGTATACAAACCTTCCTCGTTTTGATTCGCTCTTTTGATTAGTAAAAACCGTATAAAAATCTGTTTGGTGATTAAAAAGCATTTAACAGGGAATTGACCTTCGCAATGATGGTCCAAAAAAATATGTATGGTCAAGAATGGATAGCCCCTAAGGCTCTATAACGTTCACAAATTATAATATAAGAAAGTATATATACGAAGTGTAACAGACTTACTCTCTGTAGAAGCTTATTTAGTGGGATATTGGTTCCTAATAGCATTACGGTAGACTCAACACAACTAAAACCGTTAAGGTTTCTGTGAGTTGTAACAACTCGATGTTTATTCCATATTTTATAGTACATAACAAGGCTAAGGATGTGAACAAAAATTTAATTAGTATAATTACACAATTGTATAAGTTACATTCATAATCCGGCTAAGGTTAAGGAATCAAAATAGGATCCATACAAAAAATAGAGTCTTGTTAGCTTTAAGGAAAATTTAATTCTATAATCGCTTTATTTTTCTCTTTAGGTTAAAACAATCTTGATTTAAGAGGCTTGCTGACAAGCAATCAAATATTACTCGGTGAACTGTCTCACTCAATTGTAAACAAATATTCATTCATTTAAAGTAAGTTTCTATTGATAATTGTATTTCATCTGTAGCATTTAAACACACCCTTATTCATTAGACTATTCAACTAATATAAAATATCTAATATCTATAAAATAATATCGAATAAAAGTAATGTCTCATTGCCGTTGAAATACCACTTTTTAAAGAAAAAATCCTTATTTCCTTTCATTTTAATTAAAGTAAGCTCTGTATATGAATGAATTGAGCAAATTTAAGATTTAGTTAAACAGATTTAACAACATTCAGTATATTTCTTGCAAAAATGATTGAATTAACTTTATAGAATACCCAAGAGATAGTAGATACCATTATAGAATATACCTATACAACTTTTTCGGATATAACTAACTCAAAGTGAATTGGTGGGACAATCAAACAATTTTAAATATTAATAAAAATATCGGACTATATTTTTTTAATGAAAGGTTTTTCATCTTGAAAAACAATTAGTTTAAATCCAAACTGAAGTGATATTGTATTGCAGTTATTAATGGACAAAGGAATCCAATTATACAGACCAGATATTAAAATCTCGAACAAACCCTGCATTTGCCTTTAAAATTTATTAATGGAGACATAAAGGGTTGCGGCAAAATTTAAATTCACTTTGTACTTTTACTATTTATGTAGTCTGTGGTTCGTCGTCACATTTTAATCAGCTATAAGTTTCTATTTGATTTTATTTTAACTCTAGAAAAATCACTGAACATATTTTTTTAACTTTATCTCGGGTTTAGTAGTGACAGCTTAAACTGCGTTTCGTAGTCATTTGGGCAGCCCGTCTGGAGGCAGTAACCACTTACAGTAAGATCATCATGAAATAACAACATATTTGCTGTTGTGTTTCGGTTAATAATGAGTAAGGGATGTCTACAGCACCTGTGGCGTTGATTGTGTTATAGGCGACGGTAGCTACTTACCATCAAGTGGACTGTCAGCCTGTCTGCCGACCTTAACATGAGGATAATTAGTAATGAGCCCTGAGAAGATTTTTAACGGAAGCCCTAATAATAAAAATTCTGATAAAAGACTTTACGTCTTTTATTTATTTTATTCACAGAAAACATTGAATTTTATATATGTATCTCCTAGTAAGTAGCATGTCGGAATTGTACACGATTCATAGGAAATCTATACATTTCCCGGGAAATTAAATTAAAGAATTTTTTAAAACATTATTTTACACATTTTCCTAATTGAGCTCGGAATTGTATATATTATATTTCCTAGGAGTTGTATACAATTCTACATACATTTTCGTACATATACATTTCCGATAACATATATAACACGAAACGATCATATTTATAAAGCCTGTATTTTTGTATTAATCGAGGAATGCTTTTATTATGATAATGACTTTTTAACTTTTAATTGCCTTTTAGATCTTAACTCTCGACATGTTATTAATTATTAAACTGCTCATTTCGTGTTTATTATGTAGACACTCAACTCATGTTAGCTAATAAATAAATTTGTAATGAAAATCTCGTGTATTTTGACATTTTTTTTTGAACAATTTTAGAATAAACAAAATACTAGCTATGATTAAAAATTATAAACTAACCACAGACTTTCTATTAAGCCTAAACAAGCTATATCTGCTGTGAGTTGCTAAAGAGTTAAGTGTCTCGCAGACTGCTTGATGCTATAGCATCAACACCACCGAAGTAACAGTTACCAAATTTAACATCAATCGAACCTGTGAAAGTTAGTGAAAGCCCTTCGTCTACTAGAAAATGGGTCGATGGTCTTCAATCGCCTGAACAGATATTCATAAATTATACCTAAGAACCATTCCGATCACGCCTCAAATCAAATAAATCTTACCGATTCGTCTTCAATCCCCGCCGCTTCACCAAGAGTAAACGCACAGGAAAAGAATATTTTTGTTAAGAACCCATAAAAAGAATGGTTCTATAACGAAATAGCAGCTGACGAATAGAGTCTAAAATGTAAACAACAATATGAAGGGTTTGACTAAATATGTATGAAAAGCGTATGAAAGCTTCGACTCTGCTTTGATGTGGATATCCGTAAACATTTATATTTGACCTTTGTTAGCCGTGAAATATTTCCAATGGTCGCGAGTCGGAAGATGTCGCAAAGACGAGAATAGACGGTGCGTCGGCAATTGGCGGCAGGCGTGCCGTGTGACGTCACGACACGTCATGTGATGCTCTCTTAAATACATTTTGTAACAATAATACACCAATAAATAACTTTTTTTCCTTGGAAGACTGCAATAATTTATTTCTTAAAAATTTTTCTTGTGATCTTCATTAAACTGCTGTTGCTTGACTATGACAATTTTATTCAGGAACATTTAACATTATTTTAATTTCTGTAATGTAAAATCTATTAAAATGTAGTCGCAACTCTTATAGAATAAATTCTCATGAAAGAAGAAACTGAGCAATTGGTTTTATTTCTAATTAGCTGGTAACCGCGGCTTCGTAAGCGCTTTAGTTTGTTTTTTGAAAATACCACAGGAACTTAACATTTTACCAGAGTAATAAACTATTTATGTGCCAAAATTCATCCAAATCCGTTCAGCTATTTTTGCAAGATTGGGGAACAAAAATCCCAATATAACGTTTGTATTTATAATATTATTAGAATTAAGTAACTTTAATAACTAATGAGCATAATTTTATTTCAAATGAGTTCTTAAACGTATATTATTCGCAAACAAAGCTGAGTGAAAATGTTCTAAAAAAAAAAGTGTAGTTTAAAAAATTACCAAGCAATTTAAAGAGATTGACGTAAATGGGTTAATGAGTGAGAGTGCGATACGTGAACGACAGACGACAAAAAAATGTAGCGACATTTTAAAATTGCACAGTTAAAGGTTTGCATGTCTGGTAGTACATTTTGCATTGGGGAGGGTTGGGTTGTTTGGCACGCTGTGGAAATCCTCACGGCAGTCCACGGGCGACCATAGAGCTCGCCGCCCGCCCGCGCCGCGTTTCCTCTCTATATCCACCAACTAACGCGAAATATCTAAGGACTACGATCGACCAAGCGATTTTAGACAACTTTTTAATACATTTCTATTCAATCCGCTCCCAAACCCCGAGAACTGTCGAACGAAAACGCGTTTTCATATAACAATGATAATCAATGAGACCAACTTTATGAACTTTTGCCGGGTTTTACATTTATTAATATACGACACCTATTAGTGCTTTCATTAGTAATGTAATATAATATCCTGTTTTCACTCCAACATGCAACTTAAGGGAAAACTATATAGAAGCCTCTTCACACACAAGAAACGACTGAAACTTTCTACTTAAAACTTTTATGAAAAAAAGTATATTATTATCTAATACACAAACTATTTACAAAGTTTTAGACATTATTCTTTATCGCCCTTTTAGTAATTCTCTTTACCCCCCCGACCAAAGACACTTAGGAAGATATAAAATAATATTATAAACATATGAATAGTGTAAAATATTTATATAGTGTTTTGTTCAGTGTGAAGGATTTTCTAGTTGCATAAGTGCTTAAAATTAAAGTACCAATTCAAAGTTTTCGTTTTTAGACATTAGTGTGTGTCTAGTGTTTCGAGTGTGAATAGTAATAGTGTATAATAAATATATTTCGTGTATATTGGTAAGTAAATATTTATATAGTCGTTCTGTAGTCTATATCTAAGACTCTATAGTCGTTTAAGTTGTAACTTCTTATATTATGTTAATGTATAATTTAAAACGTTGTTATTAGAGTAGTTCTGTTGGTGAAATCTCTGTATTTTCTAATAGGTAGATATATTTCTCTACCTACACTGCGAACTGCATTAAGCACATTATATAATTAATTAAAATAGACCATAAATAAAATTTTAATAAAATTCATAAGTTCGTATTAATATAATAATTATGTATTTTAATGAATTGACATATCATTATAGTTATTACCATATTAAGGTTCTATAATGTTTCTATTAAATTAAAAGACCATTATTCTCCTTCAAAATGTACAAAAAAGTTTGAACGTTTTCACGCAATCATTTACCTCGTTTTTCTACTACCTACTTGTTTAGATTGAATTAGAAAAATATTTTTAAACGTACTCAGGGATTTCTGTGCTAGTTCTATTTCCTTTGGGCTTAGTATAATAATGGTTGCAAGAAAACTTAATCTCCATTATATTTAAAAAACTTGCTGTCTCTTGTTCATCAAATGTTTTTGACAGTTTGACAGGTAAACATTTTTCTTAAGAATTCTTAAAATGATTTGTAATAATAGTTTCTAATTACATTATCTTGACGTAATATGGCGTCAAACGGCTATTCTTGAAAATTCTTAAAATCATAAACATAAAAAAAAGTCAAAATAAATGTTGCTTTAAAAAAAAATGTATAGGTACTCGCGTATATACTCGTAATATAGAGATAAAGTAAAAAAAAAAAAAAACATATATTTGGTATAAATATTATTATAAGGGAAAATACTTTTATATGAAAAATACTTTTCTCTAGAATAGTAAGGAGAAAATAAGAGAATATTGTAAGGCATCATCTGCATAAGTGGACTACTGCTCTCAGTAATACACTTTTTAATTACTTAAATAAAAAGTAGAAGTTCTTGCTTGCTATTCAAGATTTACTGGCTTATATGAAATTTTCTTGTATACAGAGATGCAATTATTAATTCTAATTAGACCCTAACTAATATTATAAAATAATAAAATACTGTTGCCGAAGGATCATATAAATAAAAAAAATCAACTTCTGATTGATTTGAGCAATAAAGATAAAATAAATTTTTGAAAACTTTTAAATAAACGGTTAATGGCAAAAGCAAAATTATATAAACAATAATAAAAACTACAAAATTCAACTTCTTCTAGTTAATTAGATTATAATAATTTGTTGTAACGTCATTTTATAATTTTTTTATTAGTTTTAGATTCTTCTGATATTAAAAACCCAAAGAATTTTGTGTCATCCGTTGAAGAATTCTCTTCATATAAAATAGTCTCATAGCACTTTATCTACCATCAAAATGTATATATTATTATACTATATATTGGCAGCATTGTGTACTATAGACGACCGTAAACACTATTTGGTTCGTGCCAAGTCCAATGACATCGTGTTATATTTATAAAATTATTCTAACGACATAGGCGAACTCTTTCCTTGGCGTTAAACGCATGCACAATAATAATCTTGCCCTTTTTGTCTTCAAAAATCAAATCAATCATCCGAGGTTATTTCACAGTGGTTTTATTTTGATTTAATTTGATTAGTCCTAAATTGTAAGTAGGTATAAGTACTGAAACAAAATGGAAGGTACTGTTATTTTTTTAAATCAAATTATCTAGGCGTTGAACCTGCCCAGAATTGAACTTCAGAGCGTTAAAGCAAGCACCCTAACTACTCACCCTACGTGTCGTCAAAACACAAAAGCAACCCTGGTCTTCTGTTGGTCTTTTGTAATACTGTTGGTTTACAGAAGGTTTACAGAAGACAGCCAGATTCCACTACGAAAGGTAATATCATTATTAAATTCCCATAAACAATTCAAACCTTGGTCGTAGAACGAATTCCTTTTTAATTACATGAAATTGACCGTTTATGCTGGAGTAGGTATTGAATTTCAGCTTTCCAGTCTCGTACATATTGAACTACACGCGAAATTGAATTTTTATTAAAAAATTTACCCTTTGTAATGAAATTGATAGACAGCTACAAGCAAATTAATTAAATGGTTTTTTCATTGAGTATCAACCAACATAACTAAGTAATAAAAGTTATAAATTTTTTGTGTTACCCTTTATTTGGTGAACTTGGTGTTTTATATTCATTAGGCCTGATTAATTTCATTAATTAATATTAGGAACACTCTTGGGACTGAAAGTTTCTCCAGAGCTGGGCTATGGCTTATTAGAGAGCAGTATTACTTGTATACATATATAATACAATGTTCAATTAGAGTGATTAATTGTGTAATAATAAAGAAATTGCCACACACATATTACTTTAAAAAATAATGAATGAAAAAATATATAAAAACCACTATGGTTGCGCTTAGCATAATTATTATGCTGTTGCATGGAGATATCTGCAGTGGTTTTAGTGATAATTTAACCGCTAATTTTATGCATACAAATTACAAAAGATGAAAATATAATTTTAAAATTCAAAATTATTACTACTACTTACAATAAAATATAAAAGAACTAGCTGGTGCCCGCGACTTCGTCCGCGTTGAACGATGAAAGGTACCTTATGTCTTTTTTGGTGTCCCAGACAACATGTATGCATAATTTCATGGTGATCGGTTCAGTAGTTTTTACGTGAAAGAGTTACAAACATCCATACATGAAAACATACTTTCGCATTTATAATATTAGTACGGATTTAAAACAGAAATATATCAAAGCATATTATCACTACACGAGTAAGTAATCCAGACTTCAAGATAAATTTAAAGCATTTCAGAGCTGAGCAATTCTTGAGGCATTCATTATAAGGCTTCATGCTGACTGAGCCTCAGTGAGTGTGTTGTAGCCATCGAAATAATATATCTTTCAAGTTCGCGCACTTGTATATAGTACATACTCTGTTACAGATATATCATGACTTTTTACTCATAGAACATACTTGAGTTTATATGTAGTATTATAATTATGAAAATTAATAAATTTTTCCTTATTTATTTTTCCCTATCCTTTCCTAATCTATTATCCTTAATCTTAACAAGGTTGGCAGTGTACTTTCACCTATTAACATAAATGTTTAGTAGGGAAGGCTTTACCTTTGTTAAATAAAACGGCGATTGGACATTTAACTGAATTTAATCAGCCAGACTCGGGCTAACATTAGATTAGTTACACAATCAAAGTCCGTTAACACAAAAATCAGAACGGTTGTATGTGATGGTGACATTGTTACACATATATGGTTATGTACACAGAGTAACTAAACTAGTTATAAACATACACAGCATAAGTAACTGACTAATACAGAGCGATTGAACTACTCGCGGAGGCAAGGAGGTGGTCGGATCGGCCGTCCTGCCCTACTGGTATTAGGGATGGGAATACCTGGCGCTACAAATGTAGCGTTATTCCTGTTAATAGGTGAAGTAGCCTATCTTGATTTAACTTAACTTTTCTTTTAACATTTTTTATAACTTGGGATATTCAGCGATCCTGATCTCTACCCACCATTGGAGATTGGTGGGGCATGTGAGATTTTTACACACTAAAAACCCACGACGTTTCCTTCTCACGCCATCATGAGCGATCGCTTTCGTATTTCAGCAGGCCCTTGCCGGTGAGGCTCGTGATAGCTCCTCTTCATAATATGGTTTCTCTGCGCCTTTTGCCCATGGGAAGTACAAAAATATATATATTGCGGTAGCCAACTGGATTTGGTCTGTCTATATGAAAAAATATTATCAAATACTCGGCAATGCGCTCAAATTTTCTAAAAGTTTTGCATCAAAGTATGTTAAAGAACGAATCATTTTTAGTTCGTTATCTTTCGTTTGTTCAGTTCAAGAATATTTATATTCTGAATGGAACAATTCGAGAAAACTGTGTGCAAATATTGAATCACGCTATTCGATTCATCGTCATGGTTGGGATGAGTATTTTTGTAATGTTAAAAATAAATGTTGTCTTTTATTTGTTAAACGATGTTTTGGTGTTCAAATTCTATATTTCTGACTATCTGTCAATGCACAGCCAAAACTACTAGGTCTAGGACGAAATTTAGAGCATAGGTTCATTTCATAACTTAAGCATTAGCTTACGTTAAGGATTTTTGAAAATTTAAACTCCGTGCGAAGCCGGAAGCGGGACAGCTAGTATTAAATAAAAGAATTGTAGTGTACACAATACGATAAATATAACACACGGACAAAATTGATATTTTATTTCAGAACAAAACTCACCCAATTCTCCATTTAAATTTAAATCCGATTGTAGGTGAATGGATCGATAAGCCGAAAACTGTAATAGCTTTCCTGCACATGCTCATTGCCTTAAAAATAAGACACTGATTTAGTCAATTGTATTACCTAATTATTATTTTTTTGTAAAATTAATGTAAATAATGTTAACGATAAAATATACGGGGAAATTTTTTGTTTTTTATAAATGCTTGATTTTAACTGATTATTTTTTAAAATTTAATAATTGTTTTTTACTATAAATTTTTCTTTTTATAATTTACAGTCAGACACAGTAAAATATATACCTAAAAATCCCATAAACATATGCATTATTAATATATTTTACATGCACTTCCATTGTATATTTACTTTACCGCATTGCCGGGCGTCGGTTGTTGTTAAGCGGAATTGTCCCCTCCTTTTTATGTGTTTTTGATAGCAACATCGCACTAAAGCATAAGAAGACTTATTTATGTATGCTTAGCCAGTCTGCAGAGCATATTTGCGTGTTTGCAGTCGTATTGTTAGTTATAAATGTCAGATTGATTAATTCAGAGGTGCTCATGAAATTTCATTTATTGTTCATATATAGTTCAGTTTATATAGTTACAGGCCTAGTAAAAGCTAAAAGCTAAGATTGGATATGTTTACTCTCTCATAAATATTCTTTAGTTTTATTCATACAGAAAGTGTAAACAAATTTGTGATTATCATAAGAAAAATAAGAAAAAACGTTTGTTCCCATATTTGTGCATGACAATATGAAAATTAAGATAGACGTTTTACTGCTCTTTTAAAAGATTCAATCTTCATACTCGTACATTTAATTTAGACTGTCTATCAATGTATAATGCTCAGTTAAAGAGGCTGAAGGACGTTCATATTACTTATATCCGGTGTTAACGGCAGAATTAATGTATAGTGTTAGTTATAAGTTATTTTGTAATTAGTAGTATTATTTTAAATATTGTTGAATGTTGATACGAGTAAATACAGTCCACTAAACCGACTCTTGGCAAACAAAAAGGACCGCAGGTAGTAGAATGGGATGGTGCGGACGGCGGCGGTGCATACTTCCTTCCCCAATACTCGTAAGCTAAGTATTCATAGGTTTTTAAAGCAGTGTTGGTCCGATCGCCCATCGTGAAGGTCGTGCACGCGCAACGAGCCTCCTTTGTGCTTGCCACGTGTTATATGTAAATTTCATGGTGCATTACACGTATACGATAGCATAGTGTTGTCATTTTCTTTTGCTACACAAACCCCTAAGGCCTAACCGTAACACCGTTTACACCCTGAGTAATATATTCACATAAATAAAATATAATGAAGTAATTTAAGAACCTGTATAAATATAATGTGCAGCTTTATGGAATAGACGAGCCCGTTAGACGAGTAGCTGGGGTGCTTGCCTTAACGCTTCATACCAGGATTCCCGGGTTCGATTCCCGGCAGGGTCAATTTTGGAAATGAACTTTTCAAAATTGGCTCTGGTCTGGATTTGGAAAGTAGTTGCAGGGCACACTGCGCTTCGCAGTCATTTGGGCAGCCTGTTTGATGACAGTAACCACCCTGTTTGATTACAGAAGACCATAATGAAATAACAGCACATGTGCTGTTGTGTTTCGGCGAGTGAGTAAGGGATGCCAGAGACCATTGTGTTTATAGGTAGCCACCTACCATTAAGTGGACCGTCGGCCTGTCTTCAGATCTTACATAATAATATAATTATATAGCCCATATCCAGCTGAAAATTATATAATAACTGGAAATTAGTACTGGTTAGGCACACTGGTAACCACCACCGTGAATTGATTTACATACCAATTCTTTGTTTACATATCAATTTAACCTTTCTCTGTTTGAGATTATGTTTCTTTTACTCAATCCTCCAATCCCTTTAAATCGTTTGAAAAATTCCAAAACAAGGTCAAATACTTTTCTGTACTATAATCTGGGTATATATTTTTTTGTGAGTGTAATAAAAGTAAAAAATATACTCCCATCTTTTTTTTTGGCAAGTTTAAATTCACATCTTCAAGACAACATAATTTAAGTAAAATACAGCGTTACCTACTACTATAACGGTTTTCTTTTCTTCTCTTTAGGAATTCAGTTCTTTAGGAAGCTCGTATCGATGCGCAACCAAGCGTTCCGCGCTAAAATTATGTAATACTAATTTAGCGCGTGCTCATGTGGATGGGCCAACAATTTGTCGTTGGGCCTTGGCGCTTGTTGGTGACAATGAACGGGACGCGATTGCCACGACTCTAAATATACCAGACATCCCACCTGCGACCGGGGCCCGCTCAGCTGTTTTAAACGGTTTCCTCAAACCGCGACCTTTGGAATTTTCAGCAGGCCGGATTGTTGGCCTTCCGGATTGACAGCGTGAATTTGTTTACTCTCTCACCGGAAGCTTAGGAGGATTACAATTAAGCCGACCTTTTACTTTTTATGTTTCCTGATGCTTTTAGGTGTTCAGATTTCATGAAAATGCTCTTATATAAAACGATTCTGATTTTACTAGCGAGGCTTTACAGATTTGCAGATTTAAGTCTTACGAAGTTTTGTTAAAATAACTAAATAGTGGCAGCCATGCTAATGGCCTACTTGCTATTAAGTGACTATCGTCTTTTTTATAGATTTTTTATGTTAAGCTTGACAGACACGCTGACGACCCACTTGATGGTAGGTGGTTACAGTCGCCTTTAACACAAGCAGCGCTACAGGTTCTGCAATTGTGCTGGGGACCATAGTGGTATTAAAGATACTCGTAGATAGGAATTGGAATATGGGCTTTGCTATCCCTGACTCGCTCACCAAAACACAACAGCACACATTCTATTTTTCACCATGGTCTTCTGTAAGGAGGTGGCTACTGCCGCCAGACAGGCTGCCCAAATAACTATGAAATCTGGTTTCCAAATCCCAAACAGAGCCCACTTTGAGAAGTTACATTTCCAAAGTTGACCTCGTCAAACTCGTCAAAACTTAAGAACAACACAGGACATGACGAAACTGGGCTGCCGAGCTAATAGGATAAGAGATATTATACTCGTACTAAGAGGGGTCAGGGTAATTGGTTCTGGCATCCATTGATTATGTATCAAAACGCTGTTATCACTAGTGCAACATTATTATTATTTATTATTATTATTTTTCTATTTAACTCGTTTCCCCCTCCAAAAGCCAAAATGAGGGGGAGACGGTGTTACCCCCGACAGAAGCACAGTCGATCGGGGTTTAGGGCGACAAGGACAGAAACCGACGTACGATCCTGGCTGTATCGAGCAGCACCGCTCTCTGCATTCGGGCCGGGAGGGAACCACCACGGAATCCCAACCGCTTATTTATTATTATTATTATTATTATTAATAATAATAATAATTATTTTACATTAATTTGAACAATATGGGCTGCCTAGTAATCAATTGCAGATCTCAGTGCGTTCCGCAATTACAATACAGTCCCTTAATTACCTAAATATATGAATGTTCTGAAATCAGACATTTTTGGCAAAATCTTACGTGATTTACATGAACAACGCAGCCAAGCAAACAAACGTGGTTAGCGATTGTCTTACTCTCATTTTATCGTTTTTCTTTTGAGCTTGAAAATTTGATAATTCTGTCCATGTTTTCTTCAAAAATAAAAAGAAATATTCATATTCAGGTTTGAAACTAATATCTACTTACTTATTAAATTAAAAAGGATTATAATAATACCACAGCGAAACTAGTAAAATATATTAAAAATAATATCTAACAAAAATGAAAGAAAGGTATCATTCGTAGCGTATCATCCAACTTATTCAGTGTAATAAGAACCGAAATATTTTACTTGGAGAAACATATTTTACGTTCTTCCTTTTGTAACGTTGAATATTGCATTGTTAACCTACTAGTTCGTTAAACTAATACGGCTTGTGATTCTTACTAAGAGTTCTGACTACTTAAATAGGATTACCTTTACAAAGACTCTTTACTGTGCTGCGTAACACGGCTCTGTGGAAAATTAAATATGAATACATACAAGCCAATGTTTATAGGGCAATTATTTATTTAATAATATACACTAATTGGTGTATATTATAAATAATAACACTAGAATGTAGGTGGCTACCGTCGCCTATATCGGAAGTGATAGAGAAATGTATTTGTTTCACCAAGGTCTTCTTTAAGGCGGTAGTTACTGCCGCTAGACGACAAAACTACGTGGCATACTTTTTTTTTAACGTCGGGAAATCCTCTTGGATACCCGGCAGGCCGGCAGTATAGGGGACACTGCGGGGTTATGCCAGATTCGTAGCGGCTTAAAACCCAACGATTTTCTAGCACTGCCGTTGATGGGCGGGGTCGTGGGGACGTTATGACACGACTTCGGTGCCCCGCCATGGCTATTTAGCGCGGGGAGGGCTACGGTCTCTGTCAGAACCTCGGCGTACCCGAAAGAGATCTGAATCAAAACGCTAAGGCAAGCAAGCACTCTAACCACTCAACCAATAGGATCGTCAATGACAATATACTAATTATAACAATTACATATTGGCGCTACCATTTATTAGCAATCGATAGGTAGTCGTTTTTTTTTCTATCTATTGTCGTCATAACTTTGTCTGTATGACTCGACGAATTTCAACCTTTAGCTGAGGTCGAACTTTTCATTACTTATATGGGTCCACATAAAACAGTAAATATTGATCTATTTTAGCCAATAAGTATAACTAGAGGTATAACTATACTAGTATAGTTAACTAGTAGTATAACTATAGTTACTAGTAGTATAACTAACGACTCGCCCTCGGCTTCAAACGGATACAATTTTTCCCAATTTTTCCAATTTTTCCATGCATTTTTCTAGGTTCTTACCTTTCTTTGGCCACAACGAATATTGAAAAATTGGTCCAACCAATCAAAATGTAGAAAATGCTTTTTCTTTTGCATCTTAATTTGCACTCACTGCACTAAGATGTGCAATAAAAATGTTATCGATTTTACATGAAGTGATAAGATTCGAAGTTTTTATAAAAGCACGTTTTGTTAAAAGTTGTAAGTTAAAAAAAGATGTGGTTAAACCAAAATATTAAAAAAATTATAACATTCTTCTATAACATTCTTAGTTTCGTGAACTTTTTAGTGTTTCTTTTTAAACTTAATTAATGGAAATATTAATGACAGTAGTTAATTGATGATTCTATTTTTTTCCCTTAATATCATCGAACTAATGATGTTGAGTTTATAACTTTGAGAAAATCGATTATAAAAATGATCTTCACATACAGTACTAGGCTCTCAAAGCAAAACACAACAATGTATATCTCGTCCGATTAAACCGACGACGTTGATTTATTAAATTAATGAACCCCTTATATGATTTACCTATTATTTATAACCCGCAATGGACAGCTTAATCCTCATAATATAGCACTTTTAACGTTCAGAAAAGATTCTTAACTGGACACGATGCTTTATTGCATTAATAAATCTTTTAACATTTATACCAACTGCTTTGCTATTCTTATTACTTCAAATTCCAACATCTGTTTAATAGTTAATAAAAATAAAATATCGTTTTTAAATATCGTTGTGAATACAACTTTTAAAATCTTTTTCTTTTCTTTTTGAAAACTGTAATTTCATCAGAGTGCGGACGGAGGGGTGTCTTGAAAAACAAAAACAATCAATTTATTAATTGAACAAAGACATAAAAAATCTATAAATATAGTAGTTATCTGCGTGAATATTGCGAAAATCATTTAATTAATATTGTTAAGAGCATGATAAAGGGGTTATTGTGGTGCTTTATCTGCGCTGTAAATGCGGCAAACGTCAGATCAGCATTCAGTGTATGAGACACTTAATATTACCGTAGTAATTAATAATTTAATTAGAAATTTTGCTGTTGCCGTTGTTGTGCGACTTCTAGCGGATAAAATATTAATTAATTTATAATTTCTATTCGTTTTGAGATGTGATTTAATTACAGTCTGATCAGTTTAAATACTCGATCTTAGCGAAAATTGGTCTAAAATTGTTTGATGGTTTGGAATTTGACAGGTTTTTAAGTGACATCCATTTTTTCTTGGGTGTTGTCTTTATTGCTCATATATTTTTGTCAGGCGTTCAATTCTTTTTTTTTATTTTTAGATGATCCCTCGGTAATAGTATATTTTTTCTGGATGAAAGGTACCCAATGTCCTTTTCTTCATCCCTAAAAACGTGTATACAAAATTATATGATGATTGGCAAAATTTTATGAATAGCTAAGGAGATTAGTGAAAATTAAATTGACAGAGCCTTAAGTATTGTCAAAACTGGAAACTATCGAGCAATAAACTTCTAAAGGCTTAGATGGATTTATAAGAGCATAAAACGATAACAATTTCGAGAACAAAGTATACTATGATCAGTTATTACAGTCTCGACTCAGTCTACAGTGACGTTTTAGTATCCTTTCAAAATTACGGTTAAATATCTACTTCATTACTAAAACCATAATGTTTATAGATTCATTAATAACCAGCTTCACTTCTCCTACGAATGCCATAAATGATCACTTTGAATTTGAATGAAGGAAACACATGTTGTGTGTTCATTCAGATGAAAAATCATTCAGAATATATTTTTGCATTATGATGATCATAAAACCAAAATATGTATACTCGTAATACTACATCCTGTGGGAATAATTACGATGAATGAAAGTGAATAGTTGAGATATAGTATCTAATGTTCTAATAATCTAATGTTCTTCTTAATTTAAACTCGCTGACCACGTCTGTCTGTCTATATAACCACGCAACGGTTTTTGATGTTGATGGTTAAGCAGTTATAACCACTCTATAATGCTTCTTGTGTTTTTAAGCGATGGTAGCCATCTACCAGCAGGTCAACTGTCAACCTGCTGCCACCTTTTCACGTTAAGATAAATAGAACAAAACAAATAATTAATAGGAAAACAAAATAAGAACTTGACTCCCATTTGTTCATGTTGCAATTTTAATTATCATTGGACATTTTGTCGACTCTCAAAAGACGTGTATTGCCTCGAGCGTAACACTGTAGGTAATTTAATTGTTTCCTCGAAAACGTTTAATTGTTATTTATTTTACATATATTAGGAAGTTTTTTCGTCTCTTTCGGAACGGAATTGCCTTATATACCTAAATAGTAATCAATGTGTTATTCATAACTCTACGAAAGTGTTTACGGAACTTTATATGGCGTCGACTTATCTTTTACATAAATACACCTTTCATAGATAATAGTAATGTTTCCCCTGACACCTTTCTAACAACTCTCAATCAAAAACTACCACTAAATTTCCGATATAAACTTCTTTACACCAAACTTTTCAAAAATATTATACCTTATTTTTTCAGACCCTTAGGACTTAGTGTGTCAGTAACATTTATATAACTTATTGTCTAGTACAAGTAAAATAACAAGGAAATATCTAACTAAATAACAATTAAACGAACTAAATATGTTCGTTTAATTGCTACTTCCATCTCCAAAAATATTTAAAATATGGTGGTTATACCTTGAAGGCGAGTCAGTGCGAAGGCACACTACAATTCTATAATGGCTGCGAAATCGTCGGCATGTGCTTCCTTCCATAACAAACCCAAAGCACTACAATGCCAAGGCAACCCAGCAGCACCCTAAAGACTGTACACACAGGTCGTAGGCCCGCTAGATTAATCTAACGTACAGACTACTTGTATAAAACGACTTGTACAGACTAAGTAATTTGTTATTTCTACTGATAATTTTTTACTTTCAATGCCGTTATTTTTACTGATTTCATACGTCCAGGGACCTACGTTCTCTGTCAATGTATTTATTATCTTTGAGATCCTCATTGATCCTAAAATATTTTCAACAGAAAATCAGCTATGATTGATGGGTTTCTATGTAAAGATAACTGAAGATGAGAAACATTACAAATAATAATTATGTATATTATGTATTGCGAAACGCTCATTGAGAAATCGTACAAAATGTGTTGAGTATACCGAACCACATTAGCGTACGTGCTGTTATTGTACGGTGGTCTACTCTAAAAGCACACGCTATGTCGGCTGCCCAGTTAATTACTATATGAAAAGCAGTGTACCTAGTCACTATTAACTAGTGGTGAACTAAATAACGATTATCACATATATTTAAGCGCCTTTACACACCCACGCAACGTTCGAATAAGCAGCATAAAAACGTATTCTGATGGCTGACACACTCCCACAGCTATTTCCACGTACACAATCTGTCAACGTACAAGCTCTCTTAAATAATTAGACAAATATTTTTTTTTTATGTACGTAGTGATACTTTGGTGACTTTCCTAAATATTTTAAGAAAGAAAGTTAAATTGAACAAGTATACAATAATTATTATCATACATATAATAAAATCGTGGTTTGTTTGTGCGTTAGTTTAGTGTGTGTGTAAAAATAAACAGTAGATTTTTTAACTAATTTTTATAAACTTTTCCTCATAATCTAATATTTGTACGAGTAAATTGTAATGTTTTTATAATTAATCTAGGTTGTGCCCGCGACTTCATTCACGTTAAAAAATGAAAAATTCTGAGAAAATATATCAGTAACATGACGAATCTTTATCGCTGTGACGACAGTTGCTTCGATTTTTAAGATGTTAGATGATCCCTTGGGAATCTAACATTAAGGTATCCTATATGTTAACCCAGGTAATAAACTATCTGTGTGTTAAATTTCATAAGAATCCGTTTAGCCGTTTTTGTTTTATTGAAGAACAAACATCCAAACATACAAACTTTCTCATTTATAACATTACTAGGATCGTATTGTTTTTAATTTTATAGAATTCGATTCGGTATCGATATTTCTGAACTCAAATTAATTTAAAGTATGAATTTCCATATGCTATTTGTCTCATACTCTGAAAAGTGAAAAGCGCTGAAAAGTGTTTGCCATTTGAACGTAAATCTTTTGCCATTTGAACGTAAACCTTTTGAGATTTGAACCACAAATCTCCAGAATGTAGGTACGGTAAGCTCTCATTTAAGAACGTGATATACGCTCAAGAATTTTAGGCAATAATTCGATTTGCTCAAACCGGCCGCAGGCGGTTGATGCCCAATTACTTAAAATGAAATTTAATTTCGATCAATTCCTTTAAGATGATCGTGTAGATTGTATGAAATACATTTTATACCCAAGAATTGTAACACACACGGATAAAACGATACTTACATATAAAAAAAATCTTAAACCAGCCGTGTCTGTATATAAAATATTTTTTCAAAAAACAGATTGTACATGTCAAAATAAAATTTTTAGAATTTGTCTGTTTGTGCACTGATTTTAATATGGTTTTCACCGGTCATAGGTCACTTAAAATAACAAATTTAAGAAATATTGGAAAAACGAACTGCTTTACATATTAATTTATTGTCCAATTAATTATGAAATAATAGAGAACTAATTTAAAACAAATTCCTTTGATCTGTTAACAGAAACTTATCAGAGCTATGCTCGTATACCATCTCACGCCGGAAATTAATAATTAGGATTTTAATAGTATAATTATAATATCGTTCATCATTATTTTTACGTGTAAATTTTCTTTGATACAAAAAGATATGTATACTAGATTTTGAACGTAGCCAGTTCACCTTGTGTTGTGAATTATGAATGTCGTAAATTCAGCAAAGGTAACAAGATCTCTGCCAAATATCATTATCGTTTATCCTGTAAAATATTATTATTGGACAGGGAAAGAAAAAGTGTCACCTTTTATTTTATCCCTGTTGAACGTTATTAAATAAGTTTGTTTATAAACTTCTAGGGAGGTATTAATCTAATAGCTTATTATGACGATTTATCTTATTTAGTTTCACCTTATTTAGTCGTACAAGTATATCGTTATATTGTCATTAATTTACTAGGTCTATATCTATATCTTCTTTACATATTACATAGTCTATATAACGAGAGGTCGAGAAGTAATAAACCATTTGTGTGCCGAATTTCATCCAAATCCGTTTTTTAACATAAGTACTACGTGTAGTAATTGCTTTTTTTAAATATTTATGTACAGACACGGCTCGTTTACGATTTTATTAATGTATAGATGTTAATGGCATTCTAAGGTTTGTTATACTATGTCGGTGACTATAGTCCTCCTAGCGATATTTTCGTAATAAATCTTAGAGACTAATAATCGCGAGCGTAGAAGACGATGAGTATCTATCCATTTAAATGGCGTTTCATATGTTACCACTGACAATACCTGCTGATTGGGAATTTAAAGTCACTACAACATAAAGTGTTTGGAAAGTACGACAGACGATTTTTTTTACCTATGTTTCGAACACTATATTTGTATTATATGGAAATGAATATCAACAAAATGGGTAGTACAGTAGGTACCTTATCTGTTGCTAATCAATGACAAGAAAAAAAGGGGTTTAATCGCAAGACAGGTAATCTTTAAAAAAATATTAACGAAATCACAGGTAGAGACAAATTTGCAAATAATGAATGTTAAAACTTCCTTTCAAACATATGAGAGGCCAAAGTAAATTAACAAGTTTATTACACAAAAGGAAAAGGTTTGAGGCGGGGTTAGGCTGACCAACGTTTCCGAGCCTTAATAACTTATTAATGAAATGAATGCGTGTCGTGTCGCACGGAATTATTCATACGTTGCGGTATTCAGACTAGCATCCATAGAGGCGATACTCGCCCCATGTACCCTCTAATATTATGGTACGAGTGAAGCTGTATGAATTTTAATGAAAATGGAAAAAAATCTCTTTCAATGAAGTCCTAAAATTTGTAGTAGATAGTTACATAAACTTATTTTTTATGCTGTAAAACAAAAACGACAGTGACGTTTATTAGTTTTTTCAGACACAACTTTGCGACACAAAGTGCTTCTTTATTATTCATATTATAATTTCCTGTCCGCCTCTGTTTATTTCACCGCTAACTTTTCCAAACCACCCAACGGATTTCGGAAGGTTTTTGTGTATAATTTACAGAAAAATATATAATGCAATAAAGAGGACATCAAATAGATATGGTATAGTACAGAAAATGTACAGAATAATTTTACCCCATGGACCCGCGTTAATGAATTCTTGCAAGACTTTCATACACTAAATGTGTTTGGCATCAGTATCAGTAGTACCTACCACTCGTTGACCGCCGTCCACTATTTCCTATAAAAGTACAAAATACTAATGTTTAAAAATAGTAATGTATTCTAATATTTTTTTTGTTATTTACACACAAAAAAATACAATTGGTGGAACACAGTTTAGATGTACAAACTTAATTTAGTTTCTAAATTAAATTTTTATTATTTCAATTATGCTCTGCTACTTTTTAATATAAATGCTATTTTTTAGCTTTTCTGTCTAAATAGTCTTTCTAAGATTTGGTATTTGTGGCTACTGGCTCATATTTATTTGTTATAATTTTGCTACTAACCCATATTATTTTACTGAGTTTACATATGATATCGATTGGTGCCCCTGTTAATGGTTTTAACTATTCATATCATATCGATCAAGATTATTTTTGTCTGAAGCTTCCTTCAAATTGAACGACAAAGTTTGAAGTAAAATCTACTGTTCATTGAAAATTGGTCAATACATTTGACAAAATGTATACGTACTTGTATGTAGGTTATATTTACGTGTAGCTATAGCCAATAGCCAAATTAAAATAAATTTAAAACAAATCGAGGTTCGAGTATATATACCTATCTATATATAAACACACAAAAACAATTGTTTTTATTTTTAGTAAAAATATAAATTGTGTATTTCTAATAATAACTGGCCACAACATAGAAATGAACAAATTACTGTACAAGATTTGTGGGAATCTATTGAATGTATTCTTCGCGACTGTCGAATTTCATTTTGTAAAACTACAAATAACTGCAAACCAATATAGAACTCGTATTTTATAGGTAACGAATGTTAGCCAGGGAACAAACGCTTGTATTATAAGTAAATATTGTGCTAAAGCGTTATTTGGTGAGGTGAAGCCCTAGTTAATTAGAATTAACCGTTAGCTACCAAGGCTTGTACTTGTCCGAATTGAAAACACGGTGACGCGACCGCCCCACCGCACCGCATCGCTGACGGCATATTGCTCTGACCCCTGCTTCATTATGTTCGTACATACACAGGTGTTCGAATGCACGCTGAAACCTCAGGCTACAGTAAATTGCCTATTAGTTTAGTAGTTCTACATTCCAGATAACAATATACAATATTTTGTGTATTGTTATCTGGAATATCAGTACATTTTTTGGCTTCTAATATCAGTACATCAATTTTGGGGCTCATGCTCTCAAGGAATAGGAAATAAAAATCTATATTAATTTTAATAAATAGATAATTATATTAGCTTTTTAATCTTCAACTTATGGTTTTAATGTCGCTTTTATTCAGAGTCTTATTAATTACTTAGCATCTTACAATTTGTGACGTCAAACGAAACGGTGTAACGTTAAAAGCTTTGAAGATTTATGTATATTAATTTATATTTTATAAGAGCACTGCAATGTAATACCATACCATTAGGTTTGTAACATGTTCCAGTGACATGTTAAAGAAAATTACTTTTATCACTAATAAATTTAAATTAATTTATTACTGATTACTTATTTTTAACCCCCGACACAAAATGGGTCTCCGTCTATCTGTGTGTCTGTGTGTCGTAGATCCCAAACGGATGGACCAATTTTTTTTTTGTTTAAATGTTGACGTGATCGGCATGGTTTTTAGCTATAATTTATGTAGATTGATTCAGTCTATCACCATAGTGAAGGAATTTCACTAATTTCCATGTGTCCGGCTGATGTGAAACTTGGTATACTGTTACTTCGGTGGTATTTCTATGATATGGTAACCATGACCTGATGCTGCAGCATTAATTAGTTTTTGTTATATCAAACTACTTAGCATCTTACAGCTGAGCAGATGAATTCAACTTGAATTATAAATGAATCGTGTATAATTTATGAAGATTTGTTCAGGCGTTTTAAGACCAATAGCACAAAGAGATAACTTCCACAGGTTTAAATGATGTGAAATTTCGTATACTATTATTTCTGCAACATCTGCGTGATAACTAACTCCTCAGCAGCTTACAGCAGATATAGCGTGTTTGGGCTCAATAGTAAGTCGGGTGTTAGTTTATAATTTTTAATTATAATAGCTTGTGAGAGATAAATTTTATATATTATCTCTGAAGTACATGTTAGCCCTAAACTTTTTAAACAAACAAGACTTGATGATGATGATTATCAAGTCTTAATTATATAAATACTTTTAAATGTTTATAGATAAAGAAATAAATAAAAACTATAATTGAAATGGCTTTGTAACTAACTAACGCGGGTAGATTTTCATACTTCAAACAACATATCCATTCAATTTCAATTACTTTATATCGACGTATGAAACACGCCATCTACTATGACATGCAAAGTTAAATGTACATTGAGGACAAATAAAGTAGATTAATAAAATGTAACATTACTCAATTACTTAGAATATAGAACAATATATTCTAAGCTCAATTACAATTATCTAGTTTTCATAACATATTAATGGAAAGAGGGGAGGAAGAAAAAAATAGAGTTAAAACTGTAATTTTAACAGAATGTTCGTGTTTAGATTAGTTTTGATCGACTGATAATTATTTACAATAATATGAATCTTATATTCATATTTAACTGACTAGACCAAGGAACGAGTGGACTCTGGCTTAGGTATAATCTTTTTAAGGGGTTGTTACTGCCATCGGACGGATTTCCCAATAAATGAATGCGAAATACAATGGTCCATTAAGAGTTTTTATTTTAATTCAGTTCCTGCGATCGTTTTGCAACACAAATTTAATGAAATAATTTTTGTTCAAGTAAAATAGCCAATGAAATTATCAAATGGGATTTCACTTTGAAATGTACTCCGAAATGAAATTATGCTGAGCCGAAATGCAAGCGTAGTTTGAAAAGCTATTTAAGGAATAATTTTTCTATAAAAAAATTTCGGTTAGCCTTAATGTTTGTTTCAATAAAAAAATAAAAATGTAAAATGACACACACTTGCTGTGCATTATGAAAAATATATATATATATAAAATATATCAAAGGCATGCGAAATGAAATGCCAAAATCACAAACAAGTTTGATTGGATCCTTTGATGTTGAACAATGTACTATAAACCAATTTACAATTCCGATTTGTGATTTCATCGACGGACTGCGATGAGGAAGGCACATCAGTTATTGAACGACGGAATCGCTTCCGGATTTCTGTAACTGCTTTTGTAGTAACGTGTATTTAAAAAATGTTTAAAAATAATACTATACTATGACTAGTGATTGATGGTTTCAGTTAGACAATGCTGTGTGGTGAATAGTAGGTTAATGAAGCACGGAACACTGTTAATCTATGTATACTAATATTATAAAGAGAGAAGATTTATAAAGAGAGAATGACGAAACTCAAAAACTACTGGACCGATTTAAAAAAAATCTTTCACCTGTAGAAAGCTACGTTATCAGCAAGTAACATAGGCTATATTTTATAAAATTACGCAAGCGAAATCGCGTGCAACAGCTAGTACTAAATAAAATGTTCCAGTACAATGTGGAACAAAGTTGACGTGTTCGATACAAAGTTACACAGCACTTAATATTTAGCTAATAAACAAGTATTTAATTCATAATACGTAAGTGTACTATGAATCCTACTGTTAATAACTGATGTATCCTTTCTTATATCTTTTCATATCTAAAAATCGATGCGTGTTCCCTGTGGACGCCAAAACCGCTCAACCGACTTTGATTAAATTTTCAGGCAATCTTCTGATTAGCCCAGTGGATGATCCTGTAAAGTTTAGTAGCGATCGGATTTAGTAAACATTTTTTTTGTATTTTAGTAAGATTGTTTCGATGTGTTTAGATAATTTATAGTATGTATTTATTCACACAACGTCACTAATTAAATCTCCCGTAACAATGAAGTATGACAATTGTGACATTTTTTCATGTGGACTTTACTGTCAAGAAATTCGTAAGAAAATAATAGGTTGGCTTATTTCCTCAAAAGATTTATGAAAGTGCCACTAATGTCTTAATTTATCTATTGACATACGGTAAATGATGTTATTTGTTAAATATAGACAATTAATTTAAATTATTAATAAATAAAATTACTCTACACTTTTTTCTTGTCAACTTGCCATTTTATAAAAAGCATATTCGTTTTACGCCATTCTGTTAAATATCAAATGACAACTGTGAATATCGACTGTCACATGTGAAAATCGCAATTTCACATTGAAACGCATCACAGAAACATTGAGTTGAAAATAAAAAGTTGGCCTTCCAATAATCAACAATCAACAATTGAAAACCAATCGAATTATTCAAACATTTGTAACAAACAAAAATTTCAATTATTATCTACATCAATTAAAATTTTGTTTGATTACAACCGATCATGGGATTTGCGAAAATTAGATCGCCTCGCGTCCGACTCTTCTGGCACGAATAGATAATGAGAAGCCAAAATAGACTGAAGTTATATGTATATATGTTGTAATGACACAGTTTTGTTACATGGCCAAGTGCGGTACTGAAATGTCGGTCAAGTTTGAAATACTACATGTTACACTATATTTAATTTCGTTAATTGTTACATTAGAAGCGTTTAGTTATTTTTTTTTAATTTTTAATATTACCACCTTTTTGACCTCTTAGCATTATACTGAGATTGTAAGTACATAAAATCGATTTAATTTCTTTTTGTGAGTGACTGAAATTTGGTGTTAAGAAATAAAGTATTTCATTTTATGTAGGTATTATTAAACACCGTGTAAGGTACCATTTAAAAAGTAATATTCTTTTTTAATATTACCTTGTTCTTGGTTATAGCCTTTTGTATGAAATTGCATTGTTTCTTATCTGCCAGTTTCGCGAGGGCGTTAATGAGTATTGCGTGGGACGACACCAAGCGTGCAAACCCACAGGTGGTTCGTTTTATCTAATTTTGTATTTTTTTCCCTTTTTGTAGTTTTGTAGTTTATACCAAACCAATAAAATAGATTAGCAGTAATCTTACTTCTCATATTAAAACTAATAAGTAATTTTATTTTAAGCTAAACTTCTAAGGGCCTCTTTCACCAACTACAAGTAAAGTGTTGACTAGTTACTTCTAGAAATAATTTTATGTTTTATTAAATTTATATGCATTCGGTTTACTGCATCCTTCGATAGGCGATTTTTTTTATTATTTTCTTTTTAATCTTTGGGACTTTTATCGTAAAAACAAAGGTATAACAGCTCCATCATTCCCGGTGACTAAATGGCGGTTAGCCTACTTGACACATGGTGAAAGAGGCCGTAAGTGTAATTATATCTAAGAATAGCGTTCAAATATTTTTTTAGAGTCTATTATGGGAAAACACTTAGTTCGTGTATTTTAATAACTGTCACATTTCACGGCACATTTTATTTACTTTTTACTAAACTAACTGAAAAGGTTTAGTTCTTTTTAGTCTTCTCACTAAATCTGTGTCGTGGAGAAGCTGTATCTCTTCGATATTCACATGATTGTGAAGTCTGTAATTTTGAACATGTCCACCATGACAAAGAAAAAAAAATTAATTAATGGAAAAGGTAAAATAAACTATTTATAGAAATGGCAAGAAGAAATACAATAGTGACCGAAATAAAAAATAAAAAAGATACGATATAAAAGCAGGTAAACATAGCAATAAAGGGCTTCTCTAGTTAAGGACAGTGCATCCCAAAGGTAATAGCTGACCGCCATATAAATTTTCATTAGGCAGACTCGCCGGGAATTCCCTCATTCGTTGGTAATAAACACGCGGTACGTGTTCATATTTTTCCGCTCTTAGGAACGCGCCCCTCATGAGAATCTAAATGACTAAGGCTTAATAGATCCCCGTACAATTTAATTGCAATAATGCAGATTGTAATTGCTGCTTATTATTAGTAAAATTAAGTATCACTACCCCTTTTATGGGAAGCTTTCCCGAAAACTAGTGGTTAAGAAAAGTAGAAAATTTATATTTTTCTGTTATTAAAAAATAAATTAATCAAACCACTCTTTAATTGAATAAAAAAACCAAAAAACCAACCAAAAAGCTTTTCCGCTTAGAGACAGGTGGTTATGAAAATAGAAAATTTCCATCTTTTTTTATTAAAAACAAAGTACATTAGACATTTAATTAATTCTATAAATTAATAAATTCAATCCTAACATAAAACTAAGAACATTCAATCTAATAGTTGCTTATTCATTGGTTATTCTTTTTCACTTATATAAAATCTTAGATATATATAACAACGCTTTTTCTTTGATATTTCATATAGATAGAAAGAAAGAAAGAAAGAAAGAAATTTATTCACGCAACACAAATACACAAACTTAATACATAAACCACAAAACAGAAATTAATAAACAGGTAAAAGATGTGTGTGTCCTCGCGGCAGTGAAACGGATACTGGCTCAGCATTGTACTGAGATGCTAGACAAGCATCTGCAGCGCTGATTTTCAGCCAGCACCGTTTGGGACTCACTACACAACATCGACTCTAAACATATTACACTATAATTACACTATTACACTGTACAAACATATTTAATAAATTACTTAGATATGAATTATGTATGGAAATAAATAAATTAAACAATTAAAATACATAGGTAGATTAATAATAATATATAAAAACTTATAACAAAGTACCTATATATACACAATGCAAAGCTTCAGAAAAATAAATAAAAATAAAATTTATATATTTTCGTTTATTTGTGCGAATATAAAGGCTGGATAAAAGATTATGATTTTTGGAGCGTCAACAAATATCCCCTAAGCTTACGCCTAAAGGTGTACCTGCTAAGCGCTCCTTGGATAGGAGGAGGGAGATCATTCCAGCACTTAGACGCCGCAAACCTAAAACTTCATCGGGCCACTGCCCCTAACCTGCGCACACGTCTCGGCCACTGCAGTTTCTTAAATAAGTAGGACGGCGTTTCGTAGCGTATCACCCCAAACAACAGAGTGGCGAGGTGCAGGCGCCGGCGCGCAGACATGCAGACAGACATGCAGGCCTGCGGCGCTCAAGTATGGAGTGACATGGGATCGAAGAGGATGTGAAAGCAGAAACTCTCGACTTGCCCGGGTTGAGAGCCAAATAGTTCTTCTCCGACCAAGAGGAAACACGATCGAGGTCCGCGTTGATGCTGTCCACTGCAGCAAACATGTCCGACGGTGAGCTGGAGACATACAACTGCAGATCATCTGCATACAGATGGTATCCGCTACTCTTTACACTGTTAACGATGTCAGCGCTATACAATATAAACATCAGGGGACCTAGGATGACCCTGCGGAACTCCCCCCGTTACAGGACAAATGCAGGACCGCAGAGTGACAAGTAACTGTCAAACCACCTCAACGCAGTGACATCAAATCCGTAATAGGACATCTTGGATAACAGCAAGGGCAAGCTAATGCAATCGAAAGCCCTGGAGAAGTCTAAAAGCACTTATATAATACTCTTACCGGCATCCCGAGCCTGCAAGATGTCGTCGACTACATCCAGTAACCTCACTGCAGTTCAGGTTCTCTTCAGATATGCCGTTTCTTTCCAGGTATTCCGACAGCTGATCGCACATTTCCCTTTCTATTATCTTTGACGCACAAGTAAGGATACTGATGAGACAAAGTACGGTTAGGTTTATAGGATTAGGATTAGGTTTTTCCGGGTATATTAAGGAAGTGGTGGTTTATGAAATCAGGATCGTTTAGATTTGTTGGTAAACAGTTTGTGTCTGTGAGACGGGGAGGATAGTACACTACAAATTTTCGAAAGATTACTTGAGTCACTAACGTAGTTAATGTGGTGTTTGAAGATGGAACGTTTCTCGTTAAGAATGGCTTCGATCACAACGCGTTTCAGGTCCAGGTAGTATTGCTTCTGAACGTCAGTGTTTAAACGTTTATATTTAGCATAAGCTTTGTTCCTGAGGCGCATAATAAGCTTCACATTGCTTGTTAGCCATGGTTTGGGCGCCTCCTTCACCACAGTTGTCCTTTCAGGTGCATTAATATAGTTAATTTAATTTAAATAGATAAAGAACTAGTGCGCTTCAAAGTATAATACGCCGGAAATCTCGGGGAGCTCACGACGAGCGGTAGTCTTCCTTAAAATTACCGCCTAGGTCTCGGTCAACGTACTGACAAAATGCGCATCGCCTGCCACGAAAGGTCACTGTTGACCATCGCATACACGATGGTCGGCAGCAAGAGATTGGCGCCCGCGATGAGAGACAGAGCGGGGCGAGCTACTCTGCCCATTCGGGGTAGGTATACCTCGGTTGGATCTCTCATGGCCACCCGGTGAAGGTAACGGTCGAAGCCACCACGCTCCAAGAGCTTTTGCACAGGCGGAATATGAAGGCCCTGCGCTATTACAGGACCCCCTAAGCACTTATTTTACTGAGACCTAACAGCATTAGTTAAATATTTACAAAAAAATTATAACAATTGAGTATAAAAAATATAATAAGTAATCTTACTTACCTACTTTTCTCGCCACTAGAAATGAAATAACCAATATTTTCAAATACCGGTTTTCTCAAAGGTCCTTAGTAGATGCTATATTCAAGGGTCACTACAAATCGAGTTGAACTTAATAAATCGGCAATTTCGAGATCAAACGGTTTGTGTTGGAGCAGTCCAGTGTACGTGACTGACCATAATTCGGTTTCCTTACACCCTTCTCTCAACAACAAAATGCGATTATTTTGTAACAAGCGTAGTAAAACCTAAGTATAGAACAAACATTTTGCGGTTGAAGCTTTTTGTGGCCTAATTTGTTTGTGTATAATATGTTTTATTCATTGGTACTTTACATAAAACTATCTGTTTTCCGCTGCTATTTGTCCAATCTTTATTACAAGATTTTCCTGAAAGAATATGTCTCCTCATGGAGTAAGATATGATACACTTAATTTCTGTGTCTGTATATATTATATCTAAGCCTTGTATAAGTAAATTGTACAACTCCCTGGCATAATGACACATCGATAACGGGACATAACAAAACATTACTTGCTATTCTATAATATAAAATTCTCTTGTCACAGTGTTTGTAACCAAACTCCCTCGAAACGGCTTGACCGATATTTATGAAATTTTTTGTGTATATTCGGTAGGTCTGAGAATAGATCGTTAACTATTTTTTATACCCCTAAGTGATAAGGGTGGCCCAACCCAAATTTTATTTTTTTGCAAAACATGGTCTGCCGGGTCAGCTAGTTGGATTCTAAAATGAGCGAAATTTTATATATCTACACGTGTATAAAATTTCCCTTATCTAAATTTATTCACCGATAAAATGAAGCCTCATTTGAAAATAATTTCAATTAATCACGCTTAGCACTCGACCCACATTACTAATTATATTACACTATACGCGGTTCTATTGACCTAATTATATTTACACCACAATTTTAATAATGTAGCTGTCTATCTGCTATTGGAATAGTGGAAAAGAATCTCTTCCTCATACTTTATCCTTAAACCTACTATGGTCGGCAGTGCATTTGCAGCACCTGTGACGTTGCTTGTTTTAAGGCGACCATCAAGGGACCGTCAACATGTCTGTCGAACTTTATCAAAAAAAAAAAAAAATAATAGAAATAATTTTCGTATATATAAATAAAACGGATGTTTTATTTATACTCGTATACGATAACTTAACTGAAATGAAACATAATGAAAACATAAATCCTTTTTAAGTGCATCGTCATTTCATTAATAAGCCTAAGTGTCCGTTCGTTTTTACAGCCAATATAAAGCTTATAGCCCCGCATTCTTTCGTGTATTGCCCAATTTAATCTTATTTGTTATTTAACCTTAAATATAAGGCTTCATGTTAATACCTGAACTAATACATAGTTACACGACTAGTTACTTTTTGTAAAACACAGATAAGGTATCGCGTATACTACATAATTATTATTATCTTCTTCCATTATTGGATACATGCCGCACCTTAATATGAGGCAGTATAATTTCACGAACCCGTTGGACGAGTGTTAAGGGTGCTTACCTAACGTCTCAGAGGCCCCGGGTTAGATTCCCGAGGTCGACTTTGAAAAGTTCAATGAACTTTTCAAAGTTGGCTCTGTTCTGGATTTGGAAAATAGTGGCAGGGCACACTGCGTTCGCAGTCATTTGGCAGCCCGTCTGGCGACAGTAACCACCTCGTTACTGAACACCATCGTGAAATAACAGCATAAGTGCTATTGTGTTCTGGTGAGCGATTAAGGGATGCCCCTTCCCTTCCTTATTCCTTATCCTTAATCCTTCTATGGTCGGCAGCGCACTTGCGGCACTTACGGCTTTGCTTGTGTTATAGGCGACGGTAGCCACTTACCACCAAGTGGACCTTTAAACATAAAAAAAATACTTATTTGCTATATGTGAGCAGCAGCTACTGGCTACCGCTCACGTGTTTGCCCGCGTGAAAATCTTTTGTGTCTCGAAGAGTAAGTGGTCTTTATTCCCAAATCCTTTTCATATACCATTTTATCAGTCACGTGTTCATCATGTAACGAAGAACGTGACGGACAGGGTGAGCTAATGCCGCGTTATTCGTATGAAAAATAAATGTATTTATTGAGTATTTTTCCAATCCAATTACCTACTACATATAAGTACCTACTATAACAGTATATCCTTATATATGACATTTACCTTATATGAAGATAATTACAACCCATATGATTCTTACCCTCTATGGTTAACCCTTAGAAACTCACGAGTATATATCACATAAACCTTTTTTTTCGATCAGTAATGATAGGTGCTGATTACCATTATGCTTTTCAATATTTAGTTCAATTTTTTCACAATGAAATGAGAAATAAAAACATAGGTTTACAACTAAACACTTTCCGTCCATTAATCAAACCGGTACAAACAGGAAGTCGACTTTAGGGTGTGTGTGTAGCTATCAACTTTATCATAATGTATACTGGTGAAATATTAAAGCATTTTATGTGCTTGAAAGACGATTTATTTTAACGTTTTAGTCAAGTTTTTACGGGAGACATAACTGTTGTAGAGATAAACCATAGTAACTGGCTTAGGGCCTCTTTCACCATGTGTCAAGTAGGCTAACCGCCATTTAAAGTCCACGGGATTGATGGAGATGATATATCTTTGTTTCTACGGTAAAAGTCCCAAACATTAAAAAGAAAATAATTAAAAAAAACAGCCTATCGAAGGATGCAGTAAACCGAGTGCATAATTTAATAAAACATAAGATTATTTCTAAAAGTAACTAATCAACACGTTACTTGTAGTTGGTGAAAGAGGCCCTTAGAGTAATCGTACTCTCATAAAATGCACATCGGCGAAGAAAAATTTTCGTTCTCACTTCTACTATATATAGACAACTGTCTATATATGCTTCAAAGAGAGGATTGAAAGAGAGCACAAGGTTTTCTCTTTATTTGTTAATATGAATTCACATTCGGTTTAGTTTACGCTTAATTTTTTAAATAATTCAACTTATAAATAAATTTTGGGCGAAATATACCTACGAGTATCATATTACCTACAGCTAGTAGTATCACAAAAATACCTGTTTCAGAAGCTAACTGTTATTTTACTTTCTTGGCCATAGATTATGATTTAAGCATATTATGTACAATCGTACATTATGATATAGTGTAAGTACTTTTGGGTATATAATTTACACTAAAGTTTTTCGCAAGTATGGTTCAAGAGTAAAATGATTCGTTAAATAAATGAAAATAAATAAATCTAACTTGTGTTTGTAAACGAAACTTCTGACAGCACGCAAATTTCTTAATGTTGTGAGATCAACCTCAAAAGATACTTAAAAAAAAAGACATGTAACATGTTTTTTGAGGACCTAAGAGAAAAATCTTTTAAAAGTATAAAAAATCTAAAAGACCGTACGTGTGAAACACAAATAACTTGAGTCTTAAAAAAATTAAAATAACTTAAATAAATTAAGTGACAACATTTTCAAAAGCTAGATGGTTAGGTGGGTATACGCAATGTTCCATCAAATCACAGCTCGACATATCGGAAAACTTACTCCTACGGGAAATGAGTTGGTTCCGCAATCGGCTGTTTCCTGATTCCACAGCTTTGTGGATGTTGCTATGGTTTAATCTGCCTCTGCCAATCTCTATGAAGACTAGACCAAATGTTCTCCCTGTTTAATAGGACGGAAAACTTTTAACAGATAACCACTTTTCAGTAAGCCCAATAGTAATCTCTTAGTAAACAATGAAATCATTCGGGAAATATCGCATAAGCAAATTGTATATCTAAATATCTACCATAAAATTCAATTAAAAATAAAATATTTAAGAAAATCAATGTATTTATTCATGGAGATTTAAATATAAATTTAAAAATTTATAAAGACCTGAAGTATCTGTTTTTTCACGCCTTAACTATTCAATCGATCATCATAAAATTTTACAAACACGTTTTCAGGGATGCAGAGAAGACAATACCATACTTTAGTTACTTTCATAGCATCATGTCCTATGCTTTGGAGACAAATAATTCAGCAACTAGACCAGCTTTTATGAACATTCTTTACATAGCATAATTTGAAGTGACTTTCTTCGTCTGAGTGGACCCTAACCACGCTAATGACTTTCATGCGGTTTCCACTATCGGTTATTTTCACGGAATTTGTATATATTAAGGTTTTTCCTGGGCGGAGCCTTGAGCGGTTAGCTAGTTAATTCATAAAATAGTAAATATTGTAGTCGATTCATATATCAAATTGTATTTTTTTTTAATTTGCAGTAACATATAAATTAAAAGGGGAGCTTTCAAAATTTAAATTTGTTTTTAATTTGTGCGCTTTTAATCGCTTTTAAAAAGTTAAACAAATAAAACAAAATCGAAATTAAACTCGTAGCTCCCGTGACTACCACGGTTTGCGAAGATTTTTATTCCTTTGTCTTACTGAAACTGGACTGAAGTCCAGCTCGCAGAAACCATATAATATTACATGTGAAACAAATAGCAAACACAGTGGAAGTTTTAAAGCAATTAAATAGAGGTGAAGGGACAATATGGTTGGCGTTTCATTCATATTTGTCTATTGAATCAATTCTATTAAGAAAATTATAATTAACTGCCACCATGAAAATCTAATGAACAATCGCTAGACTAACGCCAGTCTGCTTATTGAAGTAGGCTTCCCATAAGTCACCTTCGGATATAAATACGAGAACAAGGAAGCAAAACAAAATAATGTTGACGGGAACAACTTTGATCAACTAACAATTCACGACCTCGTTCAGAAATCAACGTGCGCGACAACCGATTGTGAACGAGTAAAGGGCCGCCAGAAAAATAATAAAGATATTTATTTATTTTAGTCTAGAAATAAATACTATTTCGATATTTAAGTGGAGTTGTGCGTATTATTGGCAATAAAATCATTAGCGTCCGGGCGCGCGGACAAACTCAACTGAGAACGGATGTTTTTAAATATAAAGGTAAATATTTTTAACATCCTAATTATTGTAATAGCTGAGTCAAGATTAATTTATTCGTAAAAGTTTCTTTTATTGTTTTTAACTTTTTATTGTTTTTATTGAATGAATAATGTAATCTTATGCCTTCCAAATAAGAAATGTTATTTCTTCTAAATCGATACATTCCAACATATTTCATAGATTTTTTAGAAAGACATAGCCCTATGACGGAAAAAGGCCTACTACAAGCCCTTGGACAAATGGCGCGATATACTGCTGGACCCAAGTGCACGATAGCAGCAATCGCGCCTGTTCTCAAAGAGTGGACGAGCAGGCGGGCCGGCTCGCTCTCCTTCCGGCTTGTGCATGTGCTTACGGGGTATGGTTGCTTCGAACGGTACCTGCACTACCGAGCAGTGGTCTCTCAGCTATCTGACGACTTTGACACAAAAAGACGGATTGTCTATTCATTTTATAACAATTAATTTTTTTTTTTATTTATTTATAAAGGTTTTTCTGTAATCCGCTGAAAATAAAGAATGTTATTAAGCAAATTTTTCAACATACGGAATTCGTGACAATTTTTAAAATTGTTTCTTTAAGCCTTCAATAAATGAAAAACCTTTTTCACAAAGAGGAATGAATGAAGTTTTTATTTGCATCCTTAAATTTTTCATTCTAATGGGCCAGCCAGGTCCAAGCTTTTGTCGCTCGTACTCGACCTATTTCATACAATCCCTGTTCAGAAGGGTGTCTCATGATATTTCGCTACCTATTGTGTACGAAATATGTAATTCTATTAGGAGAGCTAGGTTTTGTGGTTATTATTTGATGGATTAAAGTACTCAATTAGAGTATCTTGAACTGATTGCCTATTACACCTTGAGAGAAATTCTGCCTACTATGATATTTCAGACATTTTCTTAACCTTGACATTTAGCTATCTTAACTATGGGCATCGAACTCCATTTTCTTTACTTTTACAAAAAAAAGTTGTGTTTACATAATTAAATAATTACAGTTTTTCTTACTTCTTTTTCTCATTTTCAAAAGTTTTTGGAAAGCGTCCAATGTAAATAAATATTTTGTGACTAAATAAGAATATTCACACGAGACAGTTTCATGTCTAAGTACAATTAATTTTATGTTTCAAAATATCCTTTTCTACATGAAGAGAAATGATTTGTATTTTTGTTTGCAATTAATTAACTCAAAAACTACTAGACCGATTTAAAAAAAAGTCCTATTCGCTACATTATCAGCGAATAACATAGCTCATTTATGTATCGCTAGTTTATTTTTATTTATTTTTTGTTTCAAGCTTGGGATTCAAGCGACTTTATTTTATAATAGTATTATTGTAAACATATATAGATTATTATCACATCGGGATAATGTTATTATAATTTCTAAATACAACAGCACCGGTAATCGGATTACGCTATCAGAATATACAGGTATTCATGTGTATGTGAAGGTTCGGGATGTCTACGTGAATTGAGAGACAGATTCAATTACTAAACAATTAGATGACCCCTATCCGGATAGGTGTTGGCTGTTAGCTTGAACAATAAACGTCGCTCGGGTTCAGGACGATTAGCTTTGTATACTGAATGGTGTACACATTTGAATTTTTTAATTATTTTCTTATTAATCTGAACAATATTGGAACTTGGAAATTTAATTTCGCAAAATTTTCTTATTTTGCCAAGTTGTTTCCTAAAAAGTTTCCCAGTAAATTAATTTCGTTAGTAATGATAGGCTTGGACCTTGAATCACATGAAGAACAAGATGAGATTATATCAGTAGAGGCAAAGCACCTACCATCATGTGGACCGGCATCTTTCCTGCCAAGTCTAAGATAAAAAATATTAAAAAAGAATTTTTTAAAGATGTAAGAATTAATCTTTTAACCTTGTATATAGTCTGTCAAAGTATAGTATTCATTAGACGATTTATTAGAAAACGTTTTCTTTCCAAAAAAAAAACGATGATTTAGTGAGATCGCTTCTCACAAGACCACTGTCAGTATATTTCTTTCTAATGCGTTTTCGACATGTTTATTAATATATCAAAGCCGTATTATTAACTCGGCCATTACTAGGTCTAGAAATTAATTTATTTTTGTCGACACTTTTTTCACACAAGGCACAGCGCCAATACAACGTGGCAAGCACTTTTAATGATCTGATGAGATTTGCATTTGCAGCAACGTTCGTCAGGCAATCGATTAATAACTATATTTCTATTTATGTAAATACATACTATATAGTTTTACAATAAACCATCCTTTTTTTAACATTGGGAAATCCTCTTGGATACCCGGCAGTGTAGGGGACAGTGCGGGATTATACCGGATTCCTAACCCAACGACTTTCTAGCGCGGCCGTTGATGGGCGGGGTCGCGGGGACGTTACGACACGACTTCGGTGCCCCGCCACGCAATAAACCATCCTAGCAAAAAATAAGTATAGTTATTTTTAACAGATTATTCACTCTCGTAAAAACCACTGCGTTTCGCAGCCCGTGAAATAACAGCAGATTTTCTAATGGGTTTCTGTGTGAGTAAGAGATGCCAGAGCCCATTCCTCCCTACCCCTTCGCATTCTCTTATCCTTAATCCTACTGGGCAGCGCACTTGCAGCACCTGTGGCGTTGCTTGTGTTTTAAGCGACGGTTGCCACCTACCATTAAGTGGACCATCAACCTGCCTGATATAAACATATAAAATGTACATACAAATCGTATGTACACAATTATGTAATACTATGTATCGCACGTACGTGCGATTTTCGTACGCTTGCTATTTCGGTATAATTTTTTTGTTTGTGAACCGATTGTAATGCAACAAACACTAACTAACTTTTACATTATATCAGTGAAAACCGCATTCAAATTGGTTATAGTCCAGTAACCTTGTCGCCTGTAAGGGAAGATACCTTTTAGGGCGTTTCAGTTGACTTTACTTGGGGTTATGTTATGTTTATGTTTCCAATCCAATGGTCAATAAGAGAGTTGTTTTTTGGTGGAATCGTATTTTACTTAATACGATTATGTTTATTAAACTTTATGAACGTCACTTATCTAACTAAAAGTGTAATAAATGTATTGTTACCATTTCTTTCTTTAAGTTGTTGTTATTATTGTCCAGCATTGTGTCACCGCGCCTAAACTTGTAAATCCTATTAATATTATAAATGCAAAAGTTTGTATGTTTAAATGTTTGTTCCTCAATAACGCAAAAACGAGTGAACAGATTGAGATGAAATTTGGCTCACAGATACTGTATCCGGGAAAAGTGTTAAGTTATCAGGGATCGATTAAAAATAATATTAATAAAAACACTTCGACGGCTAGCAAATATAAAACAATATAAAAAATGAATCACTATATGTGTTGCTAAACTCAAAATTGAGAACGGCTGAAATTGATTCGGCGATTTTTTTTTTAAATATCCCTGTAACTCCGAGAAAGGTTCTTGTGAATTGGATAAATCGACCGCTTTTTTTGTTTTAATTACATATTAAACGCCACAATCCAATAGCCTTTGACAGAACGGTGTCTGTCGAAGCTAGTGAGCAATAAATCTATACTTCCGTACTTACTAATATTATAAATATGGAAGTAACTCTGTCTGTCTGTTACCATTTCACGCCTTAACTACTTAACAGATGATCATGAAATTTTGCATACACGTATATATGCAAGATAGGATATATCCTATCTTACCCTATAGGGTACCTTTCATCCAGAGAAAAAGTACTGTTCCCAAGGGATCATCTAAAATAAAATAAAACAAGAGTATAATAAAATATAATAAAATATTCAAGAGACAACAATGAAACTTTATCCATACTTACTTCAATCAATTATTATGAATGTGAAAGTAACTCTGTCTATCTATCTGACTGTATCTTACCTTTTCATGCCTTAGCTACTCAACCGATCATCATCAAATTTTTTATACACATTATCAGTGATACAGAAAAGGACATAGGGTACCTTTCCCGTACTGTTCCCGAGGGATCATAAAAATAAAAATTCAACGCTCGCTAAAACTATAACTGGAATAAAGATGTCAGGCCTTAATATTGCTCACATATTTTGTCAGGCGTTATATATTTTTATTTTTCAACGCGGACAAAGTCGCGTGCACCAGCTAGCAAAAAATAAAGGCGTTTGTGAATCCGAAGTAAACACTTTAATTTTAAAGTATTCAGAGAAATGCTTCGCTGAACAAATTTTGAGTGCTACTCGTGATCCTAAACGCTGTGATATTGCGGATGGCATTTGACCCGTTTGCATGCGACTCTTCTTTGTGATCAGCTAAAATATCTTACGTAGTGGTCCATGAAAATATGGTAATCATTTAATGTTATAGTAAGAGCGTATACAGCTGAAAAAACAATTTTTAACATAGTCTATGTATAAGCGTCTAATACATATATGTATATAAAAAAAACCATTTTTATATCAAGACAATGGCTGGAAAGCGATTTTATGGCCTAATAATATTTTCTATGTAATACGAGCTCTAGTATCGTTTGACTGATAATTGTCTTTTATTTTTAATGATGTAACTAAATGAAATCAAGTGAAATATTCGTCAATATCAGTTCGTCGGGGGCATTAATAAAGTGACAAAAGTAAACATCATGTATAATGTGACGACCCCCCCACAGGGGTCGTGATAAGGCGGGAGATAGTAATGATAGTTCCTAGCTTGTTTATAGCTGTAATAACATGTTATCTGTTAGATATTGTTTTGGGTATATTATTTATTATCAGCACATATGCGAAATAAAATTGGAATATTCCGTCAGCGAATATTTATTACTATCTTCAAACCTAACTCCCAAATATCCTCTTTCATTTGAACGCAATATTATTAACCATTATTTTTCATTTAAAAAAAAATTAAATGATTATTTTTATTTGCGTATCAACGTTAAAACAATTTTTTTTAAATTGTTTGTTTGAAATTTTGTTGAGTACTAACTGATGTCCGCAAATTCGTACACGCTGGGTTATTTTTTTGAAAATCCTACAAGAACATAATATTTTTCCGGGATAAAAAGTATCATATAGGTTAATTCAGGTTATCATCTCATTAATACATCAGTGAAAACCGCATTCACATCGGTAAAGCCGTTTCTGATATTAGCGTACATTTAAAACGCACAGATAAACAGACAAAAATCCCAAAAACTTTTTTTTGACCTCAGTAACATAAGACAACATGTGCAAATTGTATTTTTTTTAATATCTAATTCAAACACGGCTCGTTGACGATTTTAGTATACGTATAGAGATAAAGGTATATAAAATTATTTTTCAAAACAAAGTAGGTAATTTACTTTCATGTTCTTACTTTATTTTTGTATTTTGTTAAATTATTATTTTTTGTCTAGGACGGAGATGCATTGTACGAGCTTCTCGCTGGAAATAAAAGAAGAATCTCCCTCCTTACCTCCAACTCAGGCTCAATAACCTTCCCATAAACATTCCTTATTTATTATCCTAAACTTTTACCCAAAGTGAAACATTGTAAAAACATTCCAAAATCGTCGTACATTGTCTCTACAATTATTTCAACACCAAACACCGCAAGAGAGAAAGGTGATAATTGCACTCGTATGGCTGCACTTGTAGAGTAGAAGGATTGTGTGACGCGCGTGAACCTCTTCGGAGGGCGCGAGAGGCCGGCGCAATGCGGTCTCGCCAGGGATGTACGTAATATATCCTGCGGACGAAGTAGTTACCCTGACATATAGTTCGCATTCGCTGCCACGTCCTAGGCAGCGGCCTACACTCGACGTACTTTACGGGCCTTTAGTGCCCGCGCCTACTAGAGCACCCTCCCCGCCCCCGGCCCCCGCCCCGCCCCGCGCCACTTTCCTTCCCAAAACGGCGCCCCCGGAGCCCGTGGAGCGCGCGCCAGCCTCGCCAACGCCCTCAGTCGAGCGGCCGGCTAAGCTGCGCGAGCGCACCAAAGTTAAGCTGCTTAAAAAGCTTGGTCGCCACGAAGACAATGAATTTGGGAAGATAGTCAGGACACCCGCCCCAGATGAATTCGAGCTACCCGCACCCCTGCCCACTCCGGCTTTCTCGCGCAAAAACATCTTGGATCGCGACTTCGATGCACTCTTCGAGGTCGCAAGTTCCCCGCAGTTCTGTGCGAACATACGGGTGACGACACCGGAACCGGACCATAGGTCAGATGTGTCGGCTCCACACTTTCCTTCTCCCGCGGAATCCTCGCTCAGCCTTCTGCCTCCGCGGCCAAACTCGGAACCGGCTCCCACACCATCACCTACGCCTTCCCCTCGTACCTCAACACCTTCGACGCCAACACATCGCTCGTCTATTGAAGGTCTTTTAGCGTGAATTTGATTGCATGGTTTGTCAATGACTAACAACAGAAATGAGCGCTGATTTTTTTTCGCATTCTAATATCAGAAGCATCTTGAGTTGTTTTTGTTTTAATTTTCTTTCTTTCTGTTACTTAAGTTAATATGTTCTTTAGAAGCCTTTATTTTAAAAATTATAACGTAGAATTTTTTATTGACAGGATCAAAACCGAAGAAAGTTAGTTTCTTCCGCAAATTCAGCCGTGCTAAGGAATCAACTTCGCAACCTAATAACACGTACAACATGCAGCAGCCATCGATCGAGATGGCTCTTCGTGAGTTGACTCACCCTGCTCACAATGAACAACTGAAAAATCAACAGGCTGTTACATTCAAATTAGTTAAAACTGGTAAGTAATGTTTCAATTTCTAAACTAAGGCTGCTTCAATCATTATTCATACATTAGGTTCCCAAATGTTACCAAAATTATTGAATTATGGTATAATGTTTGCACATTGCGCTAAATAAATTCACTCTTCACTACATCGTCACTACAGCTTTTCCTAGCGGTTCCTTGGAGGCCGTCTACTGTTATATTGTTATATCGATAACCTTTTTTTACTTAGTAATAATAGTAATAGATAATAAATGTACCGGTACGGTTATTGTATAATAGAAAAAAAAATTAAAGTAGAAAGTCGATACGCAACCTACGGTCCACTTGATGGTATGAGCTTACCGTTGCCTATAAAGGTACAGTTAACTATATAAGTGTGCTGCTAATATTAGTAAAGTATAAGGGATTAGTAATGGGAAAGCTCTGGCTTCTCATACATATCGACCGAAACACAACAACACACTGGTTTTATAATGCCACTATAAATTCGACATTTTATTATTTAGAATAATGTAGTCTTTTGTTATACGTTTTTTGGCTAATGGGGTCATAAATTCTACATCTAGGGCGCGGGTAAAGATGATTACTATAATTACTTACAAAATGTATTGATACTAATATAGGCTTTTGGGGAAAAATACCACCTCAAATGAGCAAATTCACGAGCAAAAAATACTATTAATTGATATAAGAATTTCAATGCAAAGAACTTGCCAAAAATAAAGGTTCGCTATTAAAAATAGGCGCTCAAACGTGATGGCTTTGGGTCTCTATAATATAGTCCGGAACAATTCAATGTCATAACATGCTAAAGCTTTGTTGTTTGTTATCAAAAAGCGACGTAGCCCTTCACATGGAAATAGATTTACCGCTTTGGATTTACACCACTCTGTTTCTGACAACCCTGTTAAACAAAGATCACATGAACGGAAATAATTTCGTGAAACAGTTGTGAATATTTTTATTAAAATTCTCTGTTACAACTAAGGCATTGAAAAATATATTCTTATATTTAAATTTTCTAAATTTATATTTTTTAATTCTTTTTAATCTTTAAATTTATTTTATTTACACTGGAAATGTAGTCCTAGTTGCTTTATAATAGTTTTCGGCATCTTATTGTAGTTATCATTGCAGGTAATAATCATCTTATTGCAGTTGACGATGTTGACAAGCCTTAAAGCTATTGTTTGGAGTTAGCCTTAGCCCAAAACGTGGCTCCGATTATAACGGCAATGATGATGCCGACATCCTTTGTTTGTTTCACGATCAATTCTTTTCTCTGCAATTTACACAGATTTTGTACTACTAGCAAAACTTGCTATCCTCCGACACTTTGTTCTGGAGTTTGTCTTTTCTGAAGAGCTTCCGGCAAGAAATACCATCTCGCAATGTGTAGTTTACAATGATGTTCGAACTACAATATCCCTTATGAACTATAGTTACATCTGTGTTTTGTCGAATTCGATTGTAGCATTCAAAGATGCATGAATTCGCGTAATTTGTACCATCTGACCCGCAAACCGCTGTGTAACTGAATGGACAACCACAATCGTATTGGTCTTGCGGTGCTGATTGCATGGAATGTATGGTAAACAAAACTGCATAAAAAACTGCAACAAAGAAATAATATTCGGGTTATATGCAGCTAAAGCCTTTTATTTTACTCTTAATTATGCTTTGAGTGAGAACGCTCATTTTTGTATAAGAGTTTTGGTGTACACACACACACACACACACACACACACACACACACACACACACACACACACACAAACACAAAACACACTCTGTTTTTCCGTCGGGCGTGAGGATTAAAAATAAACAAAGAGGTCTTTCAAGTATCTGCATCGCACAAAGGAGTCAACTTGTCTATATAACTTCAAAAAATATACTTTATTTGTAACACTATCAGCATAAATACGATTAAATTGATAACCTGGGATAATTAGCTGACACTTAATAATTAATATGTTAATTAGTTTGTCTAGACAAAATTAGTAGTTAATACGGATTAACAGTCGAATGTCACCTTGCAGCAAAAATCCATCTATACTATTATAATACACTCGGCATCAAAAATATCGCCCTTCCGTGAAAATCTGATTCAAGCTAATATAAACTTTATAAAAATTACTTTACATTATTAATATTGATATTAAATTTAAGCACGTTTAATAACCTTTCAATTAACGTTAGTTAATTTAAATAAAAAGCCACAAGGTTTCCAGGTCTGAGCGTTAAAATAAAGGTGTCAAAACTCGCGATTGAAGGGTCGCTAGTTGTTCTTGTTCCCTTGGGTATTAAAGATCTGTATAAGGTCAAATGTCAATCATACACTGTCCAAACGTCGAAGAGAACACATCTAAGGAGCTCCAGCAAGAAATCAACCCTCGAAGATGGAAACCACCACCGCTGAATCTGCTCAAGTCGTCGCACTATTGCAAGCAGGAGTTCGTCAGTGTGATGTCGCTCAGCAACCGCCGAGCCGTTATGCTATCCGCCGAGTATTCCAGCAGTTCCAAGAGACTGGGGGCTACATCAGAAGATATGGAGCTGGTCGACGACGCTGCACATCCGAAAGAGACGATCGCTTCATTGTCGCGTGCAACAGCTAGTTTTTTATACATTAAACAACCACAACAGTAGATTGTGTTACAATGAAGCAAAGCATTTACGACGAGAGTGGATTCAAGCTGCATCGCCTAAATGGCGATACTCTCCTAGTGAACAACTCCCTATGATGAATATTATTGAAATGCGTTCTCAGACGCAAAGTATTATAAGAGTATTTGTAAGATCTTGCGTGTCTAATCACACGCAAGATCACAAGCACACAAAAACAGTAGCTTAGTCAGCTTACAGACTCTTATTTCCAACCAACGATAAACACAGTGAGAAACAAAGAAAAAATAGCAAAAGAAGGAAATCTACTTACCAAAAATATACTTTTCCATTAAAACGAACTGAATTATTAAACAAAATTCAAGTTATGTCGTTATGATCAAAGCAAGGCAAATATCGATTTAAGAAAAACGAAGAATACTTTATAAGAAACTCATATCAGTTGACATTGACGTAATTTCGAAAGCAAAGAAATTTAAGGTCATCGCTTTATAGTTTAAAGTTCTTGTCAAGAGAAAAAATTGGAAATATTGCATCAGTGCGAAGCCAGGTTGCTTGTTAAGTATATAAATATTATTAACTTTTTAATACCCTTCTTATGCAAATATTCTTCATCTACTTTTTTTTCCTTCTTATTTTAATATAGAGAACCTGCATAAAATGACTTTTTGTGAATGAATGACGTCGTTCGAAAACAAGCCATTTTTTTTTAAAGTTACACTGTGGAGAATTTGGTAATAAAAATCTTTCTTTATTTTCCAAAATTGAAAAGACTTTTTTTTTACTTTCAAAATTATTAAACTTTCTAATCTTTTTGAATACTACAAGTATCAAACTTAAATATATAATATGAAACACCATTACCAAATTACATGATATTTTATTATGGATATTTTATAGAATTATAGAAAATATTTTTATAGATTTTTATAGATTTATATAGATTTTACTGGGAATTTCTTCTTACCTAATTCTTACAAGTTTCGACCGTTAAAAAAAAAAATATATCAATACAAAACTAATTGATCTTTAGAGGTAGATTAAGTATAATTAAGCGTCAAAACCACGAAAATTGTTTATTAGACATTGGGGATAGTGTAAGAAGTTATAAATAAATTATAACAAAATTAACATTTAAATATTTTATTGGTAACATTTATAACAATATGTTTTAACAATTTATTATCAGTCTTATTATCTTATCTTAACTTAAGGTACTGGTAAAACGAAATCTTACTTATTAAAGTACACAAACATGAACTTATTGGACCCTGACAACAATTCTTGGGCCGCAAAATCCCTTGTGAAGTAGAATTATATTGTCAACGAGAGGTCGCCGGTGACGATTAGCGCACTCCAAGGCGCAGGCGTTTGGATAATTTATACCATTTGATCCGCAGACTGGCGTATACTTAAACGGACAAGCACAACCATGCTGCTCTTGAGGCGCTGCGCTGGTACAGTGTATCGCCAACAACACTGCACAAAACACTGTAACAAATAAAAGAAAATGCTTAAAAAACAAATAAAAAAATACAGTCAGACATTTCACCTCTCACTCACTGTCACGGCAAATTTTAATGTGTTTGTATAAAGCAGCTAAATTATAATCATAATTATAATCATAGAAAAATTATTAAATTATTCTTAACATGTCACAAAAAGAGGTACAATTACAATCACCTTGTTGATTATATAAAAAGCTCCGAGAGTAATGTTTGAAAAATAATGTTTTGTGTAACGTAAACGTTAGAGAAAAAATATAAATTACGAACAATTATGTCTAAAATAATAACTCGCTGACGACGGCTTAACAAGCTTCTTATGGACGCTAATTGGCCGCAAGTTTAGACAGCGCTAAACAAATTGAAACTGAAAACTGCCAATTTGTAAACTTTGCTTAAATATCTAATATATACTAGTATATGCCCGCGACTTCGTCCTCGTCCGATCGCTACCAAACTTCACAGGAACACCCGCTGGACTAATCTGAAGATTGTCTGAAAGTTTTGCGATTTTGGAGTTTATAGAGGACATACATACACACATCGCCTTATATATGTCTTTAGTCAAGTTGTGTGTCCTAGATGAACTCCTAAACCACTGAACCGATTTTGATAAAGGATAGTTTTTATTTTGAATTCGTGCGAAGCCGGAAGATGGCCAATAGTAATATAGCGTTGCAACATCTGACGTCATCGCATTGCATTACAAACTAGAGACTGACTAAAATAAACACAGTCTGGTCCGCGCAACAATTTGGTCCAACTTAAAAGATAGGATATATAAAATGCACCCCGGGCGAAGCCGGGAGCTGGTACCTAGTTGAGAGAATTATATAAATTACGTGTCACGTGTTTATTCGCGATGAACTCCTAGACTACTAAACCGATTTTGATAAAATTTCGTAACTATGTGTAATTTGGTCTAACTTGAAAGATAGAATAGTTTTTATTTTGCACCCGTGCGAAGCCGGGAGCGTGTAGCCAGTACATTTATATAATTTTAATATTGTAACAAATAATTATCGTATAATTAAATAAAATGTTTTTTTAAAAAAAATTTTAACACAATAATTTAATAATATTTAATGAATTCCAATTTCAATAAATAAATATTGAATAAATTTCGTTATTATATCGTTTTCGTTATTTATATCGTCATTATTATTTATCTGGAAGTGTTATTTGTACCTAAAAGATGTTACTCAATGGTTTTTATATTTTTTTAAATATGTTTCGAATGCATAAATCATTATTAAAAAAAGTTATAAAACTGTTCAAAACTACAAGCTATAATTAAAATTATAAACTAACCCCCGACTTTCTATTGAGCCCAAACACGCTATATCTGCTGTAAGCTGCTGAGGAGTTAGTTATCCCGCAGATTCAAGATGTTACAGCATTAGGTCAAGGTTATCATGTCATGGAAATACCATCCGAAGTAACAGCATACAAAATTTCACACCATTCGAACCTGCGGAAGTCAGCTAGGAAATGGACTGTTGGTCTTAAAACGCCTGAACAGATCTTCATAAATTATAGCTATAAACCATCCCAATCACGTCAGCTCTCAAACAAAAAAAAACCCCGGACCAAAATCGGTTCTTCCGTTTGGAGTTATGATTCCACAGACCCGGTTTTTACGTCGGGTGTCCGGGGTTAAAAAAGGCAAACTTCATGATTATTGCATAAGCATTAATTTCGTCTCATTAAAAAAAAACTATTAATCAACTTACCAATAATGTACTTTTCCATCAAGACAAATATTAAAAAAGAACAATAAAAATAAGTATTGAACTGGTATTACCCCCCAATGAGTCAATAATCAATTTAGCCAAATCGTATCGACCTCGTCCGTTTTATATAAATCTCTTATCAGTTTACTTGACATTGCATATAATAATAGTTGTAATAATTTACTCATGTATTTATTTATGAGACATGGGAGATATTGTGAGTGACGTTGTTGTTAAATTTAAAGTCTTATCTTTAACGCTATAGTTTGCTAAATACATTTGGCAATTGTATGTGCATGTACCACCTACTTACCCCTACATGTTTGTATATGAAACGGTTGTAAATAAGTGAGACTGTTTCGACTTTGAGCTAAATGTTATCTTCCTTATTTTTTCTTATTTAAATGTAAAGGTAGACATGCAGTCTGACAGTCCACATAATAGTACTATCGTCTATAACACAAGCAACGCATGGGGAAGATGTAACATTATTAATCATATATTTATACTTTACTAGCGTTCCGCACCCGGCTTCACCCGGGATGTAATTTTTATATACATAAACCTTTCTCGTTTATCCCTCTTTCCACAAGTGAAAACCATATTAAAATTAAAATCGTTAAATAGTTAGAAGTAGTTAGCGGAGAAACAGACATGACGAATTAATAATATGTAGAGATCAAAGTTTTAAATAAAACTTCCATGAAAAATTATCTAAGTGATGATGAAAACCGCATTTAAAATTAATTATGTGGTTTAGGAGAAATTAGCGGGTCATACAGACAGACGCGAAAAGCGACTCATATATACGACCTAAAAGGCTTTGCAGGAAGCAGCTAGATGCGAAGGATAGAAGACTGTACGTGATAGCGAGCCTTAAGAGATGCCTGCATCCAGCAGTGGAGACACACAGGCCGATAATGATGATGATATATCTTGGAAGTGAAAATAGAATAAATTGGTTGGAAAAAAAAATCCAAAATAAAATAGCTGAATTAAAAGAAATGTTTAAAAGCTATGGTGCCGACATACCGACGAAAGCTCTACTCTTCATTATATAAATTCATCACCGCAAAAGCAAACTAACAATAAAATCGCAATGCATCTCTTTGAAACGTGTTTTTCATGCGAATAAACCGATTAATTCAATTTAAAATTATAAACAGAATTTGTTCGTTTCGTTTCATTCTCTAAGTTCATTAATTCGGCACAAGCTTTGCCTAATTTACGGAAATGAGGTTTTGTACGATCAAAACTTCGCTCAAAGTTCTCCTTTTTCAACTTCACTGAACTTTTTAGAAGCCCATGTTATTATGTGCGTATAGAACTTTGTTGTAACTTAGATTTTAATTGGATTATATTTAATAATTCATATTCAAAATTATATGAATATTACATTAAATATTATATATACATAACTAGCTGTCCCGCTCGGGGCTTCGCCCGGGGTGCATTTTTCCCTGATTATCCCTCTATCGATTGGTGAAAACCGCATGAAAATCGGCGCAGTAGTTTTTGAGTTTATCGCGAACAGACAGACAGACGCGGCTTAGGACTTTGTTTTATAATATGTAAGGATAATAATTAATAATCAGTATTAATATTACACATTGTCTTTCTGTTACGCTTTCATGTCGGTGAACTGATTTTAATGAACATAAGATATAAAAAAATTGAGCGCCACTGTCGCCGCGGCGCCGCCACCGTCGTCACAGCGATAAAGATGTCAAGTATTTATAATACTCATATACATATATATCAATATCATATTTTTAATTTTCCAACGCGGACAAAGTCGCAAAAACAGCTAGTATAAGATAAGAATGAGCGAGATTTCGCAAGAATAATTTTAAAGGGAGTTCCCAATCGTCATCGTATGTCGTCGTTAGTAACTTATCAATAAAACAATATTATATATTTTTACTGTTCTGAGATTTCATAACCATAAACAAAGCATTCAACTTGTTTTTTTGATGTAGTTTCTTTTATGCCTAATCATATTTGGTCTTGACATAGTTAATTTTAATTTTTTCGCCTTATTAATATTGTGATGAAATTGTGAAGCAACTCAATCCTCACCTTTTGTAAACCTAATGGACTGATTCAAGGTTGCATACGAGTAGAGTGCTATGGAAAGGGTTAAACTCGAGGTTCAGGATTCATCATCTCGGGAGAACTAAAACCACTGACGGCTATAAAATAGCTCTTACAATAAGCAAATTGGCTTTGGAACGGCATTGGAAGGCCCGCAATGTCGTAATTATCCGCATTAGAAGATTGAAAGATGCGTATCGAATTTTGCTGTAGTTATCATAATTTTGACAATTGTGACACTTTTAGATGTATTCGTAATATATAGTTTTTTTCTATTTTAAAAGCAAGGAACTGGCAGTCAGGCATTTAGATTAAGTATCACCAGGAGGAGGCTGTGGTTCATTAGGAGGATGCTTAAGTTTCGAGTAGATATAGTATATGTATTATTAATTATTATTATTATTTTCTTAATTTTTAACAGAGACAACATGTAACATGTAGCTGAAGATACCAGTAGTTGGTACACAAATGTAAACGTGTTTGTATAACTTACGAGTATGTATGTGACTTAGCTAATTTTGATGTGCTGTTGCTATTTCGATTAAATAAATAAGTAAATAAATAAATAAATAAATTTCAAGTGCTAAGCTTAATCCTTACTCCGTTCAACCAACAATACCTTGAAGAGCCGTTTACAAGTCAAGTCTCTCACGGTACGCGAGCGTTTATTACAATGAGGCAAGAAAACTCAAACGAAATGTCCGGGACAATGAAATCTAATCACGTACACCTTCGCATTGTTGACAGGAAATCTGGCATTTTCGTCGACATTCTCATGTTGCTTCGATCTTGATATCTTTTGTATTTTATCGTTTCTGTTCAAGAGCTCACTCGTTTTGTTATTCGTACTTTTCGATTCAAATATGAAACGATACTGTTTTCGTTCCATAAAATACGTATGTAACTATTTGCCTTGTGAAACGTAGCTATCAATAATAAGCGATGTGAAAATATTAGTTTAATACTAGACAAGTGTAATGATAAGTTCACATTGAATTAAATAAAGTTTTAATTTATTATTATAATTTTGATGGTGATTAGAACCTCTTTAATGTGTTACTTTTTCTCTCCTACATTTCCCAATCATCACTATTTGTGTTCACCTCTGATTTAATACATGTGCCAAATGTTCGCTCCATCTCCAATTCAGTTGATGACAATGACCTAGTGTATCAATTTTTGTGTTCCTTAGTATGTTGCCACTTTAGTAATATTTACCTTATTATTACTGTTTGACTACCATATGTGAGACAGGGTAGTTATCACGAATTCATAGTAACTAAACTTAGCAGAAGGTTTGATTTTAGGACCCCAAATGGAACATTTGATATTCACAATCCTATATTATTTCAATAATTGTATAGAAATGACTGCAGTACAGAACTTAAAAGTTGTATAAATTTTTAGTAATAATCAGTATTATAATAAAAATGGAATACATCCAAAACGTTATCCAATGTGTTCAAAACATGACTGTTATCCAAAAGGTGACAAAAGACCCGAAAAGATGTAAAAATAACCCAAAAATTTATAAGACTAAAGAGAATCGGTAATCGATTAATATTTATTTAATTGAAATGGCGTTTATGGCCTTTTTAGCCAACCGAACAATTACAATAATGGAATAGACTGATTCATTCTTTTTTCTTTATATTTATTTATTTGAAACTACTTTCATGTCCCTTATCAAACCTTTCAATCTTCAATATTAATTACATTTTTTTCTATTGTAGAACATCTTTTTTCTAAAATACAATAAATATCAGTAATTACGCAAATGGATCTATTGTAGTCATCGTACATCTATCTATAATTATAGTTACTGATAGTTCTTTGCATTTAAATTAGATTTCCCAAAGAGTACATGTTTTCATGAAGCAAAGAGCACGTGTTTTCAAGCATGAACATGTTTTCTAAATTGAAGAAATTTTTAAAATTGTTATATCGGAGATTGCGGCATACATGCCAAAACCTTGCTGTTCACGGACCGAGTTACATAGTGCGGAAAGATATCCACTATATTTACAGAGTACTCTACTTCATAATTTATTTGCAAGTTTGGTTTGCAGCCATTTCAACTATACGAAGATATTACAATCACTACCACGATAATCCAATAAGATTTACTACCCGGACCGATTACTTAGATTGGAATACTACATTCGCTTCAATCACAGTCTGCGAAATAGCCAATGTTGATAAAATTTACATGTTAGCACAAGATTACTCCGAAGAAGATCGAGGTAAAGTGAGTCGGTTTCTGGGAGATATTGTCTATTACAGTGGCACCTGTTACAGTTGCCTTTCAACGTGTGAAATAGAAGAGAACATATGCTCATCTCATTTCTTATATTCAGCCATCGGTTACCGCACCAGTTGTAATGATATATTTATCAATTGTACGTGGAACGGTAAACCAATAAGCTGCTGTGATTATTTCAAACCTCTTGAGACAGAATATGGAATTTGTTTTACAATTAACAATAGACACGTTGAAGGTTCGCACCTACAATACATTACAAATAAAGATTTAGGGTCCTTAGAACTGGTGCTCTCACAAGATTACGAAGCGTTTCTGCATTCACCTGAAGATATTCCGTTTTGGAATATGGAACACGATTGCAGGGTCGCCGTTGTTTATGGTTCCACTGGAACCGTACTATTCTCTATTATGGATATTATAAATGAACCCGAAGTAGCTACGATGGCTCCGGAAATTCGACAATGCCGCTTCCCAAACGAGATTCCCGAAAATTTTCGTCAGTATAAATATTACAGTTATTCTACTTGTATTACAGAGTGCCGCATTAAAGCACAATTGGCATTATGCAACTGTACGCACCATTTATCACCGCTTGCATACAGCAACGAATTCTGTGACTTGGAAGGTTTAAAATGTTTAACGAATAATTTTAAAACTTTAAGCAACCTGAAAGTGCCTGGTGTTAACGAAACTGGTCTAGACTGTTACTGTTTGCCATCGTGTACTGAGCCCGATTATAATATTGTGGCGAAAAAGTTAGTGGAACCGCGAGAAGAGCTCAATGCTGGCCCGATGAAATTCGTACTAAACAACAGACCTTACCAACGCGTTACAAGACAAGTTGCCCGAACATCTTTGGATTTAGTTGTCGCTATGGGCAATTGCTTTGGGCTTTGTTTCGGAGGTTCTTTGCTCTCAATTGTTGAGATTATATATTATTTGTGTGTTAGGCGATGGACACATAGTACTTAAATAATATAGACAACAAGTTTTCGTTTTTAGTAATAACTAAATTTAATATCTTTACGCACGAAAACAAAGAAAATCCATGTCTTCGTTTATTTGTCAAATTTTATATCCCTTATACCTAAATCGTGTATCCCTTAGTTATTTTAAACAATGAAGTTGATTTTGGTGTTTTCACAGTTATTTAAAGAATTCAGGTAGATTCATATGTATAATAAGTACTGCAATTAAATTCAGTACTTATATAAAAGTCGTTGAAAAACTTCAGTTTATGATATTATGATTATCCCGTTTCGTTTCGTTTCATTGTTTACGTAATAATCAATATTATATGTTATTGAGGACTTTATTGTAAGTGAAAAATACATACATATTAAAAATTACATTTATGTTGACCACAATATTCATTTTGCTCTTGCGTTGATATAATAAAAAAAAATGTAAAAAGTTAAAATTCGCGTTGGACTTTTAATAATGATTCATCTTACTCAAACGAGGCTCAGACATTGCGGTCAATCACATTTGACTCCGCTGAGCCACGTACGATTGTATATAATTTATGACTACTATATTTGTCTAAAAGAAACAGAAGAGAAAAATGTTCAACTAAGCTGTCTGACTTTTTTCTTATTTATTTATCTGCACTGTTATTTATTTATTTATTTATTTATTTATTTATTTATTATGTAGACAAGGACAAAGGAAAAGCTAATAAAGAGTTTCACAAAAAAAAATAGAGGACACATATTTTTAAGTTTATATCAATACGTTTTGTTTTAAAACTATACAGCTCTCCATGTTGCTGTAATTAATATCATATCATGACTAATTAACATCATAAATACGAAAATCAGTTTGTTTGCTAGTTCGTTTTCACGGCAGATAATCATGAAATTTTGCATACAAGTTGTCAGGGAAACAAAAAGGACTACGGTACATTTTCATCCAGAAAATATAGTTCTCGAGGGATCATCTAAAAATGAAATTAATAAATTCAACGCTCAATAAAAATATTTGAGCAAAAAAGATTGAATAAATGTTTTAACAACTAAGAACAAGAGGGAAGTAAAAGGCAAACGCTAGTTATTTACAATGCTAAGAGTAATTCCGTTATTATTTAAGGCGTGGTTAAAATTTACCCCTACTTATTGATCATTTTAATGACAGTCTTGAGTGTTATTTAAAACTACAACTCTCTCGTAAAGATTATTATAATTTTAGGAATAATAAAAGTAATCAGAATAGCACTTTAGACTTATTCTTTACTATATAGGTATAGGGAAAAACTAATTTCCGTTTCGTCAATGAAACGTCTGCTAAAAGGCATACATCTACTGAGAAGAGAAGGGTATATAGGGGTTTTATTAAGTTGTCTTCCCTTATCTTATTACGAAGATAAGCAGGCATGACGAAACGGGAGAGAAACTCGATTGCTACGAGGCAGGCACTTATGAATTGGTCTTGTTACAAGTGCATATTAATTTCGATGCTTTAAATATTTTTAGGGAGTGACTAGTTTTACTTTAAAGCCCGTTACAAACGTAGCTATAATATATATTACGGTATACGTTGGTGACGTCATAGAAATATATATTATAGCTGCGTGTGTGCTCACTCCAATAATTGTATAGAAAATATATCGTAATATGCCTTGCTATAATTTATATTAATATATATTATACTACATGTGTGACGGGTTTAATATGTTTTTCGTGGCTGTCATAAACTAGACACAATGTCTGGGGATAGTAGGTAATCATATAGAAAATTACGTAATATGTGAATGTATAAATAGGTTAGCATTTATACCATATTAATTCAAGTATAATTATTATAATATTTATATGGTTACTAGCGGGTGCCCGCGACCGCGAAAAATGAAAAATATAACACCTGCAAAAATTATGTGTAAGTAATATAATATCTGACATATTTATCAGACGATCCCTTGGGAACCCAACATTTTCCAGAATAAAAAGTATCTTATATATGGTAATCTAGGTAAACTAAATAACTATCTGAGTGCCAAATTTCATCAATTTTTGTGTTATTAAGGATAATAAGGTTTATAAAAGAATTCTTCAATTTTGAACTTACTATAGTAATATTTGTGGTTACCGTGTGTAGATTAAAATTCATTTAATAACTAGAAAACAGTTAATACATTCTTTTTTACCTTCACATGTCGCGAATCATATCACATCCACTGAAACATTATGTATTCAGCAGCGCACTGCCGGCATATGACGGCCGCTTTACGCCATTAACACCGTATAATGTACGAGATAATATACTCAATTATGTAGGTCTATGTAGAGATTTTATGACGGTAAACCGGAGTAGGAAATATCATAATAGGAATTTAAAGGAGTTGGAGTAGGAATTTAAAATAAAGCGCTCTTAAAATATAACGTTATGTTTGGACTAGTTTGGAGTAGACAGAAAGCGATTAAATTTTCGTTTAACACTTTAAATAATAATTGTGTGTTTACTTTGTTAACTAGACGTTCTACGGTCTAGAGACGGGTCACTACTAATTAAGTATAAAGAGCTTTAGGAAAATGAAATTTAAATTAATTTCAGCACAGGGAATGATGTTATACTAATGAAAATTATGTGTATAATAAAATTATATGAGTATGGGATTCCATAGAAGATTTAGTGTCGATTGTACTTTTAAAAAATAACATTTTTAAATGGACTTCAGTGAAGTAATAAGAAACATTGGTCGCAAATTGTTACGAAAGGCGGCAGATGTCGAAGTAACTAAAGAAACTAGTTAAGTGAATTCTTCTGCAACTGAGTTTGGCCAGTTGTAGCCAACTGTTCACTTAAATAGCATTACTTCCTTATGGGAGATGTTATATTGCAAACCAAAAATACTGTAACTTTTAATAACAATTCGTGCTTTAGTCATATTCATATGGTGCCATTTAGCACAATAGTCAAATGAGTAGTAATTAGGAACCCTATAATATTATAAATGTAAAAGTTTGTTAAGATCGGGGGATGGATTTTTGTTACTCTTTCTTGCAAAAATGACTGAACGGATTTGGATGAAATTTGGCACGTAGATAGTTTATTACCTGCATTAACATATAGTATACTCTTTATCCTGAAAAATGTGAGGTTCCCGAGGGACCGTCAAAAATATAAAAAAATAGGGCGACACTGACGCCGTGGCGGCGCCACCGTCGTCACAGCAATAAAAATGTATTTACCTATATAAATAAAATGAATCGATAAATCTATTGCTGTTTCTTTTCTTTTCAAAATTTGTTAGTCCAAGGAAAATTTTTAGTAAATAAAAATGGATTATTGCATCCTTGCGAAGTAACTCCATATGTAGAACGCTCAATTGCTAACTGCGTAAGCGAAAACTAGCAATTTCCGAATGCAAGTTGCAATTCCAAGTCCTACCAATTCACAATGAGTAATATCTCCTCATACAAAGGAGAGATCTGCGTAGCACTGATACATACAGTCAGCTGAATAGAGATCAGTTCTGATCTCTGTAGCAACGATTCAGATTTAATTCGTGCCATTGTTTAATATAGACACGTACTTCTCAAAGTTTGTCTAGATCTAGATGTATTTAGTTTCACTCTCTGCCTGCATTGTTCTCACATAACAAGCCTACTGGTCTTTAATTTAGGATCATACAGTTGGTGTGTTTGTCTAGGAATTGTTTATGTATCAATCAAACCTTTATTTTCAAAAAGTATTTCATATGTTTTTGAGTTTTTTTTTTTTTTTTTCTCTTTTATATGAAGTTCGTCAAACCCTCGATCATAGGTGGCTATCGTCGCCTATAATACAAGCAATGCCACAGGTGCTTCAAGTGCGCTGCCGACCATAATAGGATTAAGTATAAGGGATTAGGAAATGGGCTCTAGCATACCTTACACATCGAAACAGAAGCATACATACTGTTACTTCACGTTGGCCTTCTTTAAATTAAAATTAGTGTCTTTTTTTTTAATTGACCTGCAATCCTACTAGTTAATATTATGCTGCCTTCATTAATTTTTCATGGGCGTTCAGTTACATCGAAATACGTCCACATTCCACAAACTTGGAAAAACCAACTTCAACTTCACTGTTACCTGATTGTAGTAATGTTGTCTTATTAATACATTTATTTCGAGCTTTTATTCTTGGATTTAGCAAACAATTTTCAACAGAACATCGTAATTTAAACTTTCTAGACTAAGCCAAGACCAATATTTGGCGTCTTAACTTTGCTCAGTAAGTCACCTAAATAGACTACGAGTGTTATGTTTAACTTTACGTTTGTAGAGTATTTTATTAAAGTGTAGAAAATAGCCAAAAAGTCAATGCTATTTTTATTATTAGTGTCACGTTTTTGAAGGAATTATTTTAAAATAACAATAGAATATTTATTCATTTAATATTATAATATACATTGTATGGTATCACTGTACTGATTCATTCGTCCACGGTAATGACATGAATTTTGAAAACTCATTCTCAATATTTTAAAGTTTTAGCGAAATCCTCTCAGACATTTTTACACTAAAATGGTGTTAAATAAAAATATATAAATGTTTCCATGTAACATTATAGAAATACATAGAAAGAGTTAAATTTTTATTGCCTATTACAAGGTTAGACATATTAAAATTTATAATTACAAAAAAAAAAGAAAATACGAGTAATTAAAAAAAAAAAGATAACTATATATATATACATATATATATACATGTATCATAATTATATAAACATATATATGCACATTATATGCAAATACATACTTATAATCACATATGCGTGATAGTATGCGTGCGTGTGTGTGTGTGTGTGTGTGTGTTTTTAGTTATAATTTAAGCGACTATGGCTATGTGAATGTTGGCTACGTAAAATAAACATAATATTTAAAATTGTCTTAATTGATTTTTTTACCTAAAGATGACCTAGTAACGCATTTCTCGCTGTTAAGGTCTCTGCCCACTACACTGTAACATACTATGACCGTGCTAGGAACGTGTCAGACAAAAATATATTCTTTGTATTGAAAAGTATGATAAAACTCCCACTAGACCGTTCCGTCATCGACCAACACCGTCGCCTGCCATGCACGGAGCGTCAACAAATTGTCAGCGAGGATATTTTACCGGTGTCAACACACTCCGTGCATGACACGCAACGTAAAGCGCAGGCGGCGAGTATGCGGGTTGTAACCGCGTATGATGACCGTTATAAAGGCGTTGTAAACGCGTTCGTCGCCTTGTAGTTATCTATTGCGCGGGTACACGTCAAAACGCGTGCACGTAAAGAAAATAGAGGATGAGAAGTTAATCGAATGTGTACGAAAATATGAGTTTTTATATAATTTTATATATAAAAACTCGAAATATATGGATATTGTGAAAACAGACGTCCACGCAACACTGATACGCATGCGATAATGAAACGGATTCCTGTCGGTTTTGGTGGATGTAGCATACGGACAACATACGGGCACAGAACGCCGTCGATCCGTTCCACTGGGCATAGTAGAGCGTATCGTGTTGCTTTTCGTGTCTGATACGTTCCTAGCAAGGTCATGGTACGGTGTAGTGGGCAGAAGCCTTAGGTGAAAAGTTGTGTTTAACACGAGAGCAAATTTTTTTATGTCTCGTGCCTTTAAATCACTCACTTCGCTCAGTAGTCTATAGTAATCACTCGCTACGTTGATGATTCAATTCTAGAGTAATTTTAGACTCAAAGTCGTGATTTAAAGTTCGTGATTTAAAGTCGGCACTCGCAGGAAAAAAAATTTTGCTCTCTAGTTGAACAAATAACTATTAAACATAGAATCAACAATTTTAACTATCGGATCAAAAACTATCGGATCAAAATCAACCAAATATCGTTGGTTCAAAAAACCACCCAATAAAAAACTATGCGAGCTGGCTCAGAAGTCGGTTAATCGTAATGAGGATCAATAGTCTACGGCGAGTAATTGCAGACCATCAAAATTTAATTGAGTAATTACTTTTGGTGTAGTTAAGACATCAATTTAAGTAAGTTATGGAACTCTGGCAAAAGTAGGTAATTGTCTTAAGTTCCAATGCATCTTCTGAGAGGGATGTACGTGAGATGTTTAACCAGATGTGCCAAGTTAAACACTTTAAACTTACCTTTTAAATTCAAGTACTTGGAAACGAATCCCTTATTGAGTTCTCCTAAGAAAATAACTTATAACCTAAATGTTTTTAGTATTTTTTATACGTACAAGTTTTCTAAATATGTCATCACTGGTCGTAAACTTATTACGAAAGAACACTATTTTCGAAAGAACACATACGATTTGTCTGTATTCTTTCGAAAATAGTGTTATTGCTATAGCTGTCTGGAACATTATATGTTAACATGTTATAAAAAATCTTCACACGTAATGTATTGATTAAAAGATTGATTGAGAAAAATTGTCATAGTTTTAACTTAACTACAGTTTAATTGAATATAACTAACAGTAAAGCAGAAAGGCTTCAGTCAATAGAGCCATTCTCAAATTACATAGTCCTGCACAAAATAGAAAGCAGAGGAAAACTACAACGAACGGTCAAATGTAAACTAACCTCTCGTAGCTGTACGACTGTATTATAGCTAGCTAGTTGGCTTGTCTCGTCCGTCGATAATGTAAATAAGGGCACTTTGTTAAATGTTAGCTGCATAATTCATAAAGGCGGGCGTTAGAACAAAACTGAAGGAAAATTTGTTTGATATTCAATTTAACAGTTGTGAAGGGTTTGCGTATAATTATTCAGTAATTATGCGTACGGATCGGTACCGAAAAAAGTGTTGTTTTACGTGATGGCTACATCAGAAAAAACGTTACGCAAATTTGTATTGTACTTAAATCCATTTTTCAGGTTATCTACTTTTTCGCCTAATTCTTTTAAAGTCTCAATTTTGATGCGGATTTCAATATCAAGAAGAGAAATTCTAAATTAGTGTCAGCGTACACTGCGTTTCTCTGTCATTTTGGCAGCCATCTGGCGGGAATAACCGCCCCCTTACAAAAGACCACCGTGAAATAATACATGTGCTGTTGTGTTTCGGTGAATGATTAAGGGATCCCAAAGCCCTTACTAGTCCCTTATCCTTAATATGTACTACTATGATCGGCAGCGCTCTTGCAGCATCTGTTCGTTGCGTGTATTATAAGCGGCAGAGCCACCTATCATTAAGTGGCTTATTATAAAAGTATATTCGCCCACTTTTAACAAAAAATATGGTGAAGCCATATTAGACTTAGCAAAATTAGTAACCGACGGAGGTAAAGTTCTCTTAATGGCCCTTAATGTGCGAGGTTCACAATGGAAACTCGTCGGCACCTTCTAGGTTCATTATCATAAAATAAATGTTCTTCGTGAAAACTTTCACATAGCTTAAAGCCGCAGGTTAAAAAGTGTTAAATAAGGGCTTAGTCGCTTAAACACTGCCTGCTTGTCGAGATTTACGACAATTTAATACATTTTGAAGTGAATACAGAACCCTTGAATGGTAAACCAAATATATATTTAAAAAAAACTTCCTTTTTTTTTTAGATTAGCCCAGCTAAAACAACAATGGCAAAATGGAGAAAATATTTTCCATTTGTTTTTCCATTTGGTGAATTTTGTTTTTCCATAAAGGCACCTTGCTAATATATTCTGTGTCTTGGTGTATGCTATAGTTTGTTAATATTTACTTAATGTCGTTTCTATAAAAATACTTTTCAATTGGCATAAACGATACATCGATAAGTGGGACGTAAATAAAATTCAATAATCTCCATTAGTGATGAAGATATTTACGAACTTGAAAATTCAACCTATTTTTTGTTTGTTTTCTGATATCTCGAATTCGATTATACAAAAAAATTTATAAATTGTAAGTATAAAATTAAAGATAATCTATACTAATATTACAAAGAGAGAAGATAATTATGTATGTTTATAATGAATAAACTCAAAAACTACTATACCGATTTTAAAAATTTTTTCACTTATAAAAAGAAAACTACGTTATCAGCAAGTAACATAGGCTATATTTTATAAAGTTACGCGGGCGAAGTTGCGTGCAACAGCTTTTTGTTGATATAATGATATTATTTGTATTCTCTTTACCACGAGAAGGGCAAAAATATGCTCACAATCTTCATACATTTTATAATAGCCAGTTAAAAGTTTACTAAAGTGCTCGGAGCAAAACTTTTAATGAACCCAAGAAATAGATACTATCATTAATAAATGATTTAATGTTTTCAACATTCAGTTTTCTATAAGTCTGCTGTTCAAGCTCGTATTTCAATTAAGTTTAAATTCTGCTTCATTGAAAACACGGTATCCTACAGAGTATTGGGACTATTACTTTCATTGTTAAAATAATTAGATCAGTTATTTCATTTAGGATGTTCTTTGTCTGGTCGGGTATTAAATTACAGTGATGAACTTTTAAGTTTTAGTTTTTTTTTTATTGTACACTAACACCAATGTTTTATAATTACCTACTATATACAAACAAAAAATTATTACCTCTTTATAATGTTTTAGTATTTTTTTTATGTTAAGGTCGACAGGCAGGCTGACGGTCCACTAGATGGTAGTTGTATCGCAAATTAATGTTGAATATACAACTAAATAGTTTTTCCTGCGTCCTATCTGCTTTTGTATCTGTATTCTGAACTGCTGGTACTCGTAATGCTGGTTAGTCTTTACATTACAGCATAAAACAAAGTCGCTTCGCGTCGTCTGTCCCTCGGTATGTACGCTTAGATCTTTAAGGGAAAAGCCTCAAAATAAAGATTAAAAAAAAACTACACAACGGATTTTAACGGTTTTCACTAAAGGTTTTCACCAATTCCCAATAAAGTCTGTGCAAATTTCATCCAAATCTGTTGAGCCGTTTTTGCGTAAAAGAGTGACAAACATCCGTACATCCATCCTTACAAACATTTGCATTTGTGATATTAGTAGGATTGTATTTATATTGTACTCGTACGTGTATAACTGTTAAATTTTGTAAAAGTCGGCGGTTATTCAGATTTAATGTGAGAGAAATAGGTGTAAGCCTGAACTCAAATTTTGTTACAGTGTCAGACTTCACTTCGCAGCTGTCGCAAGTGTATGAGAGGCACTCCTCCGAGATACAGGTGCTCGTAGCCAACTTCCGGAAAAGGAACAGTGAACTGAGGAAAGAAAGGTATGTGCCTACCCTGTATAAAACTACAAAACTGTGTGATACAATTGCTATTATACGAGCTTTCAATTCAACAATACATAAAAGCTCAGTTTGAAGAAGATAGTTTTTTTGATAAATTATCCGATATGTAGAGGCGAGTATTATACCTTCTCAAACTAACTAAAGTCTAAAAAATGTCGGTTTTAATATTATTGTTTTTTATGTTAGGGTCGACAACAGGCTGACGGTACACTTGATGGTAGGTGGCTACCACCTACCACCTAAAGTGGTACTTTAGCAAGATTAATTTTCGTATCCCAAAATAAAACTACTGCAAATAAAAGAGGTCGTTCGTCCCATTGTTTCAGTCCGAGAAGAGTATTGCGGGTCAATGCGTATCCGTTTATAGTCTTTGCAACCATCCAAGGATTACATTATCCGGAGAGGACGTAATATGTTTTCCTGCTACTGTCGCAGTCATAAACTACAGTTTAATTAATTTATTTTTGGAAAAAGGTTAAAGGTAGTCAGGCAGGCTAACAGTTCACTACCTCTATAGGTAGCTACCGTCGCCTATTGACACAAACAACGCCATAGATGCTCCAAGTACGCTGTCAACTTTAATAGGTTAAAGGATGAGTGATTAGAGGGGAAAGGAAAATAGATTCTGCCAATCCTTACTCACTCACCGAAACACAATAGCACACATGCTGTTATTTAGTGGTGGTTATAGTTGCCGGACGGGCTGCCCAATTTATGATTTCGAAACTTAATGTACTTTGCTGATACAGTGCCCATTTGTATGAGTCGCCATGTGTGGGTGGTTCAGTAAAGCGAATAGTAAAATAATGTTTACTGAAATAAAATAAGTCAGACATTTCTTAATTATATCAATTAATTTAACAGGTGGCCTGGCATGCATAAAAAATAGGTGGCATTGTTTAACAAACCCACTGGACCACAAAATATTCTGTTAAACCAAAAACGGGTACAAAAAACGTTACAAGTAACATAAGTTAATCATTTGATAAACTTGTCGAATGTAAACCTGATGTCTTTATTCCTTTAACGAAAATTGCTTCTAAAACCTCTACATTTATTAAATTATAACTCGGCTAATATGCAAATAAACCTTCGAAAATGTTTACTTATGTTTGTCAATATTATTTTCTGTCCACATGTGTTTCCCATCTCTCGAATTGAATTTGTAACCCAACATCATACATATTTTCAGCGCAATAAGTCGAAGTAATACGTTTATCCCTCGTTGTCCGTGTCGGCGCATCTGCTTCTCAATTCCCTTCGTAACACTTGGCCGAATTCGCTACTTACGCATTTTTACGAACACCTATATTAATATTGACAATGTTATTTAGATCATATAAAAATATGTAGCGTACTTATACCTATATCATTAGTAATTTATCATAGTCTGTATAATAATATTTGAAGGTATTATCTATTTTTATATTTAAATATATTTGTTTATTTCATTTAAAAAATCGATTACTTTGGTTTTAACGTATTGAATAAATGTTATATTAGTAAAATTCTATTGAAGTTGGAATTATAGCATACATCAGACACTGTTCTGCTCAAACAACACCTTGATTAAATGAATATGTAATATGTAATTCTACATGTAATGAACATGTAAGGTATACTAATATAAATTACAACATAAAAGGTATATTAACTGACTTGTTCCGTCTTCGCTCGGGCGTAATTGGAGGATCTTATACGTAAATATACATTATGTACATCTGAAATAGTGTATAACCCCATCCAATTAGTGAAAGAATTTTTCAAATGGGTGCAGTAGTTCCGGAGATTACCCTTCACATATAAACAAATATACAAAATCTGCCCCCTATCTTTATTATATTAGTATAGATAATAAAAGCGGTAGCCACCTACCATCAAGTGGAGAGATCGTCAATCTGCTTGATAACGTTTCTAATATTCTATTCTAATGTTTATATTAGGCTGCTCTTGAATTTATTAAAATCGCTAATTGAGTGAACTTCTTCGTAACTTAGTACTGTAATTAAGTATAAAATTTTATTTTTCTTCCCTCGCTGAAATCTGTTTTACTTCGATAATTTAAATCCGTTGCTCACGGTGGTAATTTAATAAAGCAACATTAGGAGACAGTCGAATTAAAATGTTGTCTTTTCATGGTCCCCAGAAATGAAATAAGAGCCAAAAAAGAGTCGTGGCGTATTTCATAGCCAGGAGGGAGCTCGTTTCCATTATCTCGCAAATTGAATAACAGTAAAACGTCTTCAGCGAACCACGTGCTTAAAAATTAACGTCAAAAGGCAGGCAAAATTTTTATACCTACATCGCATCTTCGCTCCGGCTTTCTCTCGTATTTTATGAAGTTAGCATCCACTTGGGATAGATAGAAGTAAATAAAATGTTAAAAGTAAACAGCTCGCTTGTTTCACTCTACGGTGAGAATTAAGTAAAAGTTGATGAAAGTGTCAAGCTAACACAATTTTGTTTGTGGAAATCACATTAAGTATTTCTTCGTTCGTTTAATGACATCGTAAATCATGTTTCAGCCTTTTTTCAATTCAGACTTCATACGCACCCCTTTTTCTTATGTGTAAAAATATTTATTCAGCCTTTTTTTGGTCATATATTTTTGTAAGGCATTGAATATTTCATTTTTATTTTTATATAGAAATTTTTAACTTATTTTGTATTAATTTGTAGGGAAATGATCAAAAATAAAAAATATCTGTTTATCCAATGGCTACTTGAGCTAATCTGAAGATTGCCTGAAAGTTTCATCAAACTGAACTGAACTTCGATTGAAATTGTTTTCTGGAGCCCACGGAGAACTAATATGTCTTATATACATACAGCGAATTTTATAATAATAATATATACCCATTAGTATTAATATTATGTTCAATATTTGAAAATATTGCTACTTCTACCCCATAACAATTTAATTACCTTAAGACAATTATATATAACATACCTAAATATCCATAAATTATGCATCGAATTTAAAATACTGAAATCAAATGCATAAATTTTCCATATACTTCTACATTAATACTGACTACGTTAATACTAATAATTTAACATTTCAACAGGTTCTCTAATGATTTTTCCAAATAGGTGCACAGCAATATGAGTCCAGTTGGACAATAGTTTCATTTATGAATGTATTGTCCAACGCCACCTCTGTCGTCGTTACTATTGTAGAATAACAACTGATTTTTAAGTAAACCCACAAATAATGTGACTAATACGAATATGTTAAGCAACCTTAAAAGTCAACGCATCTAATTTCTATTCATCTCTCTATATTTAGATTTTTATAATTGTGTACAATATCTATACTTGTAGGTATATATATAGGTGTATATATTTCTTTAATTATAACGTAACTTTGGTCTAATATCCGAAGAGAGGCCGTCCTTGACCCATCTGTTTAACAGATGAAAAGTATATTTTATAAATTGTTAATGAGTAAATAAACAGCGACTGTGTTGCCTATTAAGATATGATCATGGATATCCTTAATTTAATTAATTACTAATTACTAATTTACTAGACTAATGGTAAATGGACTCTTTAAAGTAATAATTTTCGCTTAATATATTATAATTTTATTAATTACAAAAACAACGTGCAGATATTTACTATTTAAAATTACATTAATTTTACCGGGTCAATAACCCGGTTAAATCTCTTACATTACTATAATTTGTAGTGTTCGTATGGTTCAAGGAGTAATGTTCTCTGAACTACATCTAATTGCTAAATTACATAGAGCCCAAGGCTGCAATTTCATGATTGATTTCTAATGCACCCAATGCGTTGTTTGCAGTATAATTCTATACGTATGGTAACATGCGGTGCAGAGGAAGTGGAAAAGAAATGTTCATTAAGTCTTAATTATTAATTATTATTAATTAATTAATATTAATAAATAATTAATAAAAAGTCATCATTAATTAAATGACAAATACTAACACAAATAAAAAATTTGCATCACTTGTTATGCGGGTGCGGGACAGCTCTAACAAAAAGTTATATCAATGATCGCTGATAGGCTAGATTGTTAATATATCCGACATTTTTGTAATTGTGTTGGTGGTAGTTTTTAGGCATACTTTTTATTATTTTTTCTATTCTTTCATCTTGTATTATATCTTATTATTATTTACATATATAAAAAAATAGCTTTTATTTTATTTAATTAGGAACTTTCTAGATAAATATTAATAACTAATGTAAAATACAGGTCCAGTTGCCTGAATTATATTTTAATTAAAATTTATTTTATTTTAAAATATTACTTAATATACATTAATAACTCTGTACTCATATTTAAACAACATTTATATGTTAGTTATTATATTTTTTTACGATATTAAAATTGTTACAACAAAAGATCTTAAATATCTACTTAAATAATTATTACATATATCATTTAAGTAGATAGATAGAAGTTATTACATACGTATTAAGTAAATAAAGTATTACATAAGCACTTATTACATACATACGTAGTACTTATTACATAAGTATGTAAAAGTTATTATGTAAGTCATAAGTAGTTATTACCTACATACTTATATTATTAAAAATCAGTTTTGAATGCTATTATCGACTTAATAGAATTTATAAACGAATAAATTATTTATTAATTATATAAAAAGTATTTGTAACAAATATACCCACCAATAAATTTACACACTAAAAAATAATAATAGTAATTTGAAATTGAAAATTTGAAGACTTTTTCTCGTGACTTCATCCACGTGATTTCCGAATGAAATAAAACTACTGAATGGTAAATCGTAATTTTATTTTCTTAAATTTTGTTTACCCATTATAAGAGAAAACTTTTCATTAATTTTTTTAAAATAATTACTATACCTACTAAAAATAACACACTATTTACTAAAATAAAATCGTTACTGAAAAACTAAGCTGAATCGTTTAACCTATATTTGAAAGCAAAAAGCGAGGCACTGCGCGGTAAAGAAATCGTGGATGATTGAGGCTAATTCACTTGTTAGGAAAAAGGGCTCTGTTGAACTATAAAGTATTAAATTAGCTCTTTCAATCTGAAACTTTCCTCTGTCATGATCAATTACTTCTTACCACTATCAAAAGGTATTGTTATTTCGTAAGTGATAGTATTAAATATTATTTTGCTTTAACTTTTCAAGAATTTCCTAATAAATTATAATAAGTAATAATAATTTATTTATTTCAGGCATGTTAGTCCATACGTAGTAAATTACTTACATAGAAAATAAACATAAACTAAACTTAACTATTTACATCTTCAAGTAAAAATAAAAATATAATAAGCCATCGTTTGATGTGATGATGATGATGTGATCATTTAATTTTCAATCCGGCGAAAATTAATCTATACATATTAATATTATTAATAAGTATAGATATATTATATAAAGAGAAAAGATTTGTATTTTTGTATGTTTGTAATGAAACTCAAAAACTATTGAGCCGATTTTAAAAATTCATTCACCTATATAAGGCTACGTTATCAGCGAGTAACAAAGGCTATATTTTATAAAGATACGCGAGTGAAGTCGCGTGCAACAGCTAGTCATCTATAAATCCGTCCAGCCGTTTTTGCTTAAAAAGTAACAACGCATTTAAATGATTATAATATTAGTAGGAAGAATTTTTCAACGCAGGCACTAGCTAGGATTAGATATTAAGTTAAATGTCGCACATTATGCTGTCGGAAATGATACGATGTTCTTGAAATTTTTAAAATACTTACATATAAAGAAAACTCTGATCTATTGCGATCTTGAGTATATTGTGATACTATCTGGAGTTCATATAGATTGATTTTAATTGATAATTTTAGTAATGGGCACACTGCATTTCGCAGTCATAAAATTGGGCAACCCATCTGGCGGTGATAAATACCTTCTTTCAGAATGTTGATAAGGGATACCTTCCTATTCCCTTATTCTTAACCTTAAGGCAACGCACTTTTAGCACCTGTGGTGTTGCTTGTATTAATTGACCATGATAGCCACCACCAAGTGGGCCGTCAGCCTGTCCGAAGACGTTTACACATAAAAAGTTCTAAACAATTGAAGACGTGAGTGAATGAAGGTAATTCCAATTTTGAGTAAACTTTTACTTTAAATTTTTGAGATAAGTCGCCACTGAACTGATTTTTGTACTAAATTATGATGCAAAGTTGTGTAAACAACCTATAATAATAATGGTATGATAGCAATTAAAAACTAGTATTATTAAATTTAAAAAAAAAAGTGAACTTTACATTAACAAAAGTAACTTTTTTGCACTAATTGTTTTTAAAATTAACTGTATATAACACCTGTTTCAACTCTATTTTCTATAATATGTCTTAAACCGACGTTTTTAAGGTCTGTAATCATTTACCTTCATCAACGAAAAAAAAAAAAAAAACGAAAAAAGAACCAAAAATGCGACATATCACCTTCATCCACTCACGTCCCACATAGACTTTCTAAAGTATGAGTATATTTTATCAAAACTCTGCATTTTTTAAAAAAGAAAATCATTTGTAGAAAAGGAGTCCTTTAAGTTCTTTACATTAGTATCAGTGTCCTTACACTGTACCTTTTGTAATACAATTTACTTTCTTGTCCTTCAAGGGCCGACCCGAAACTGTTGAAAGTTACATCGATAGCTTTATTTATTTGAAAACTTTCTGGCTCGGCGCATAAGAATTCGACCAGAGCGATAACTTTTGTGATTTTATTCGTTACTTACTTTACATTTTGTTACTTAGTTCGTATTCAGTTCGTGTTCTGTAACGAATTGTTTTGAAGCGTATAAAATGCTAAAGAAAAAATTAAACAAAGCAATCTTCATTCTAAAATAAACTAAATGGATGAGCTAAGTAGGACTAGCTATTCTTTTTAACTGAGACGCTATAGGGAATCATGTAAATAAATATTTTATTGTTTATGTAGTGAAAACTTCTTTAGGCGCGTTGGGCATTTTTGAGATGGGAAAAAACCATTGAAGTTGCGACACTGGACATTGTTAGCGACAACTCTGTATATAAGTACTAAGCAGACAACTGCATATGAAAGTAAACTTACTTGATATGATAACAAGGATCAATGTGGTATACACCTCTGACCAATAATCTAGTTTCATATCAACATTAAACCTTTTTAAATGGTCTGTCATTATTTATTTATTTTTATTTATTTATTATGAAGTTCATGTTAAATAATTATGTTCTATTTAATCGTCATTGTGTGTCAGTGTCATATATTTTCTCTTGTATTTCTTGAGATCAATAATTGTAAATAAACACGTAATTGTTCAACTGCCATGATTTTTTTAATGTTATGGATGTCCACTTGATGGCAAGTAAAATCAAAATTGTATATATATGCAAATCGATTCTTAAGGAGTAAATAGGGAGTAAACGCCAAAAATGTACAAAGCGTCAACTAAAGTTTGATTTTTTAATTTTAATTTTTTTAGTCTGTGTTGAAGCTCTTAATTAATTTAAATAAGTATTACGTAGAGTAATCATAGTTGACTCCCTTTATATAAGTTTTATGAAAAGGTGTATTACGAGATCCATCGTTCGCGTTTTGCTGCCGCCTTACGCTCTGAATTATGGATGAGGTCAAGCCCTAAATTCAAGGCGAGGCTCGCCGTAACGGATTCCTGACGATTGTAAAGACTTGGAACATTGTTTATTTTATTTCTTAATTATATCTATAATAATTTCACTGATTGGTTTATTGGTTATGGAGGGGGAAGTAGATTGGATAGTATGTTATTTGTTATGTATTAAAAAAGTTGGAATTTATGTACCTAGAATATAGTTAGTCGATGCTAGCAGGACATACTGTATATAGACGGGGAATAAATTTCCCGGATTTGACATCGTAGCCATTTTTTTCAAGAAAAGTGACGTCACTGCTGATTGACTCCCTACTAGCGTAACGTGTGTAACAAATAGATTAATTTAAATTTAAATAAAATCTGTCTTTCTTCGTCTTTTTATATTTAATATCTTCTTTAAAATTTACTTACAAAGATAATATGAAACTTTTTTGAAAATGAAAGTATTTCATTTATCTTTACTGGTTCTTTTTGTAAGTTTAAATTTGACTTTTACTGACCTTTTTTTTTAATTATTTGAAAGGTGTAGGTGAATTTATCTAAATTAGTATAACCTTTCAGATAAAACCCACATAACTTGAAAGTACTACACTGAAAACGTTTCAACCGCTTTCTACAAAACCCAATCCTCTGGGAGTCAACCCAACTCTCTTTCTTACTTTAGGTATCTCGAGTTAACAAATGTCGTGTTTAACTTCACATTATCTTTATTAAATAACAATTTAGTTTATAGTTGGATTTATTACAAAATAACCATTTCCAAAACATAACATACTTTCAATTGCCACACTCTCTAGTACTCGGCATTTAATGTCTGCATGTTTTATTATTACTTATTTTAGGTTAGATTTTTAACCTCTTTTCTACTTCATTCAAGATTATTACTTTGTTAAATGTAATTATTATTTAGATGTAGGTAACCATAGATGGTAGGAATCATACTTAAGATAAGAGTGATAAAGATGCAATTTTAATCGTGACAACACATTTAAATTTGCATTGAAACACTTTGATGGGGCCGAGTATAGGATTACTTTGCAATACTTGTCTTTTTATACGCTTTAGATCCATGACCTTTATGTAGCAAACTGACAGCAATGACAAATGTCCAAATGTCATTGAACAATGTGATTAATCCATTGTTTTAGTTATCAGTTTTTTACATCTAAACACGGACGTATACGTCCGTGTATCTAAATAAAAATTACGCTAATAGTTGAATGCAATACTCAGGGCGTTATATAATTACATTTGTAATGAGATGAGAGATCTGTTCAGACAATTGCATCGTTTTATGAATTCTGGGACTATTTCTTTCTACTTAGCACACCGCAAAGAATAAAAGTGTCAAATTAAAATATTGATGTGTTTTGATAGAAAATTGGCAACTGTAAACAAGATTCACCTATATTTAGTACTGAGTCAAATTCAAATTCAATCATAAATCAAGTTCAAGCGATCACAAACAAAAAACGCGATGTCATTACTTCAGTGTGCGTCGGTAGCGCCCGCCTGTCATATTAGCCTTGTCACTCACGCCTTGCCCGTGATTTTCACAGAGTAAGTAACCTTAAACTAAAATAACTGGAAGAGTCATTTCATTTATTCTAAGCAATGCTTTGATTAACTCTATTGACAGAAACGCTTAAAGAGTGAAGGGTACTTTATAATCTAATTCTTTTCAAATTAATTTGGATAGTATGTTTGAAAATTAATCAATGAATTAAGGATACTTCAATTGACAACACAATTAACGGTTAAATTATGAGGACGAACTAATCAAAGTTGACCATTGTCAGAAGAGTTGCTTACCCGCTCTGTTGTGCTGGCCGGCTTCCATGAAATTATAAAATGTACATAGATTAAATATATTATGAAAATGTTTGAATTATGAAAATTATATTATGAAACAACCTAAACCTTATTCACGGAAACGAGCTTATAGAGCGCTTTCTTTTTCACTCAATTCCATACAAAAGACAAGGACAGCAAATCTTGAGTGAGCGTTTACTATAATAGGTGAATACAATAACGTTATTTTATTTTATTTTATTTTATTAAAAAAAATATTTTATTAAAAATAAAATAAAATAAAATAAAATAAAATAAAATACAATAACGTTTACTTTACGCCTCTTTTAGCTTTGTAAACTATAATAAAATATTATAGTAATACCTACGTACTTACCCACAACCCTACACTTTTTATTTTGTATAAACTATTCTAGCTATTAAGTTGTGAATTATTTATTAATTACGATAATAGACATTTTCGTTTCTGATATAATCATAAAATGAAAAATATACGTTAGTTAATATACGTTAAATGTTAATTAAACGAAATTCAAATCTTAAAATAACAATAATAAGAATGTTAAATAAACAAAACAAGATCAAAAATATTTTTAACTTAAAATAATATAACTATTTCAGTAAAACCGATATTAGTACAGCACTACGGAAAAAACGCTGATAACATTATTTTAAAATTTAACATTAAGACCTGTCAAATTACTCCTGCGAATTAAAAAACGCAGTATAATAACAGTCAGAGCGTCTACGACAGACTAAAACGTACATGTACTATGTACACTCACATTCTCGGTTATCTCCACCAATCACAGCCGAATGCTTTTTCTCCCTATAAGCTCGTCTCCGTGAATAAGGTATAAGCAAGGATAATTCTACTTCGTCCCCAAGGATTTGGTATATTTTAGTAGTTGGAGACCAGCAAGATCATATGTGGTTAGAATTTCGGGTGTTTATTGACTTTATGCCATAATTGTATTAAAATGTATGCACATCATTTTGAAAGAAATTCTTACAATATTGCAAATATTCAAGATGACAACTTTCTGCAGTAAACTGATGTAAATATACTTGGATAGAGACTATAATGAGCAATTTCAGCTGCCACTATCAATAAATTATGTGCGTTAGGAATTACAATGTCTATAAGAATGCCAACTTTGTTAACTTTATCTACTAAAGTTGCATCTGAATCAATTGTAATATTATTAACATTATTTAATAACATGTAAATAATAGATATCATGTTGAAAGCAAATAATACATAGGATAAATTAAGATTATTATATAAATGTTTGTACTATCACGCATTGCCAATTCTGCTCACATTTTACTGAGAAGCTCCTTGAAAATCCCGATATTATGTCGATGGAACTTCATATTGAAGCGTGTTCAACAACTCACGCGTCTCCGGGATAAAGTGCCTCCTCTACCAGTGAAGTAGAGAAGTGTGGGGCTTACATTCTCATGTCCTTCAATTATAAGAGACCCTTTTCTTTCAATAATATTTAAGGAACAGTTTTAACACTACGTTTTCTAACATATAATAATATATGTTAGAAATACTTCATAAGACAAAATTCGTATATCACTTTTTTAATGTAATGTAGGTATGACTAAGTTCTGCAATAGATAAAAACATAAACAATCGATATATTGATCACACCCTAACAATCACTATGAAATAACAGCCCTTATTTGTGTTGTTGACGTGATTAAACCAAAGTTATAATAGAAAGAATCTAAAGCCCTGGAGCTGTTTCGAACATTTCAAAACTCATGTTATACATTAAATATAATAATATGCTTTTCTTGAGAGTACCTAAGTCCAACGAAATATGTATGAAAACTGACATGGTTAACAAATTGTCTAAAATGTAAATGTTCGTTTATACTTGATGTCACTGTTGTCAAAATATCGATGTGATCACAGTATTTATATAAAGTAAGATATTATTCTGTTGGGCGGTACCGTTATACTAAGCACAAGATCTGCTTCTTTGTATTTATGTTATTTTACCCTTTTGCAATTTGTTGTGTTCTAGTTGTTTTTTATATGGTATATTGAAGTGCGCTTTTTCCATTAAATATTAAAAGCGCATTTTAAAGTATAAAGTATTTTAATTATTATATTAATTTTAATTATCATAAATTTATGACACCTAAAATGATTGTTTGCTAGCCGGCCCTCGACTTCGTCCGAGTTGTAAAATGAAAAATGTAACACATGAATAATGCCTGACATCTTTATCGCTGTGGCAACTGTGGCGCCGCCACTGTTAACGAGAGTGGCGTCGATTTTTTTTAATATTTTAGACAGTTCCTTTGGGAACCTAACACTTTTTCAAGATAAACAGTCTCCTATATGTCAATTCAGGTAATAAACCTATTTGTATGCCAAATTTCATCCAAATCCGTTCAGCCATTTTTGCGTTATAGAGGAACAAACATCCAAACATCCAACTTTTCCCATTTAAGTGCAATATTAATAGGATAATAAATAAATAGGCATTATGTGTATAGTATATTTATTACGTTTTGAAAACAATTAATTTGCTCTCGCATTTGTATTTAGCAATAATACCTGTAGTATCCATGTCGACACATCCAGCTAGGATTACTGTTCGCTGACAGTTTTGACATGTCGCCTCCATTGACAGTGACACTGTTATTACAGCGTTACGATTGGCGACCGTCGCGTCAGCCACGTCCACGGTCATCTGGCATACGCCCAGATAAAAAACAGATGATACGAAGATATGGTGAACGCAACTTTATGCATTTGTAAATTGGCACTGACAGTCTGATGGTTCTTGCCACTTCCGTATATGAGTTCGTAAGATGTTTGCGTAACTTGTCTAAATATATAATCGTTGAGGTGTATTTCACACCTCATTACATGCTCACTCAGAGGGCGAATCCATTTAACTTTAATGCATTATAATTCAATCAGGCGCGTGATATATATTTATCTATTATCAGAACTCCTAATGCAAATATATTGAATTATTGATAGTATTTCGCCGAGAATAAAAACTTAAAAGCTAAACTTTTATCATACGAATAAATAGTCATATCGTTAATCAAGCAAATCTGCATCCCTACAAGCTGAATTCAGAATTCAATGGGAACTTTGCTCAAATTTTTAAATAAGCTTAGCAAAAGAATAGAATAGAAAATATTATTGCCAACACAAAACTTAACACTAGGATATGTATTGCTACAACTGTGTCAAAGCTACTAAAATACGAAAAGGAAAAATAAAGAATCCTTTCTTAAATGATCTATAAAATACTAAATAAACACCCTCTTCTAATATAAAATTACTGTTAATTTAAAATTTAAGACTTGTATTATTATATGAAAACTTTTTGATGTGAATTCGTGTCGTCATTAAATATGCTTCCATATTGGAAGATAATTCAGAAGACTAACAAAATCGGGAGATACGGTTTGCTGCTGTAACTGCTGTACATTTAAAAATTAATTACACCACTCAATTAGCCAAAGGATCATTGAATATTTTGGTATATATGGTATATTCGAATTCGTTGGGTATAATATGCTCAAAGAAAATATTACTAGTAACGTACACGTATTCGCATAAAACACACGGCTGTGTCCACATCCCAGCCACACCCTACTTTTTTTAACAAGAGAACGCTTAACCTCTGAAATTCCAACAATTCTAACCATTTTACCAGACAAATAATATTCATAAAAACAACAAAAGGTTTCCTAATTTATGTGAGTAATCTGGTAGAAACGCTTAGTCAAACTCTTAAGTGAAATAAATGCGACGACATTAGTGACAAAAGATGATATTAGTGACGGAGGATAGCGCCCGTGTTTCATTTATCACGAGTGCATCTAGCTGATGACTTCATTTGGTCTTCAAACCACCGCCAGACTCACCAATCTTAATTTTCTACTTTAACTTTGAAAGTGACATTTTCTTTATGAAAAAAAAAGTAGCACAGGTTTTTTTAAAATATATCTGTCGATTATTTAAGTTTTTTTTTATGTTAAGGTCGACAGAGAGGCTGACGGTCCAATTGATGGTAGGTGGCTACCATCGCCTATAACACAAACAACGCCATAGGTGCTGTAAGTGCGCTGCCGACCATAGAAGCATTAAGGAGACACACAGCCACACCCACACACACAAACAAACACACACACACACACATTATGTTATCATGTTATCATATAAAATTATATTCTAGATCTTGCCAGCCTCCTGAAATATGTTCTGAACCTAAAATGAGTGCTTTATAAAATGCTTGCAACAAAGCTTAAGTTATACAATAAAGACTTTTCATTTATATTTTATCGTAAAATTGTAAGAGCTATCCTCAATTAGTGGCAAGGTAATTTCTCTGAGACCAGACGCCACGCTCCGGTTCAATGCCCGATCGGGCCTGAATACTATCTCGTCTACATTTTATATGAATTTTGTTTATTAAAAATATAAGTAACACTGCATTTAGACACAATACGGTGATAATATTAGAAATATTTCGTACCTAGTTGTTGTTGGCTATCGCCGCCAACAAGAAGTAACGTACATATGCTGCAAGCGACCTCTGGAGGTGGTTTTCATTAAGGCAATAAATTACTAATTATTTATTGTTTTAACTACGAATAAAGCAGATAAAAAGTATAACAATGTGGATTATTATATTAATTGCAAATTCTACAACTTGCTAACTCGAGTGTATGTAAAGGTAACCCAACCGCGTGAATGTTGATTGAGTGACATTTTAGACAGTTTATTGAAATGAAAATCTCACTCATGTCAGGCTATTCTGACGTCAAACAAAAAGGGTAAATAAGAAATTTATGGTAAAAACAATTTTAAGCGAATTACGTAAAAAGCAAAAAGTATAAAATACTTTTTAAGGTTTTTTTTTTTTATTAAGACACTTTTACAAATTTACTTACATTATATGACTTAGTGAGCACCAAATATTGGTCTGGACTTGGTCTAGGAAGTTTGTATTACGATGCTCTGTTGAAAATTGTTGCTAAATCCAAGAATAAAAGCATGAAATAAATGTATTAATAGACAACATTACTACAATCAGGTAACAGTGAAGTTGAAGTTGGTTCTTCCAAGTTTGTGGACATATTTCGATGTAACTGAACGCCCATGAAAAGTTAATGAAGGCAGCGCTAACTTTATGACCGACTTTTGTTACGTCTCGAATTTGTAATGGAGTTAAGGAACAAGTTGAATTGAAAACGGATAGACTGAACGTCACATACTTTTAAGCTGCTCTAAGTAAACTCTATACATTTTTGTGACATTGTAATAAGTTTACAATATTGACGGTTTGAACCGTTGACATAGGTAACGAAAGTAATGGACTGGGTCAAGCATGGAAATATATTTTTTTCAAATTTTTTTCGGTAGAGGTGGGAAATTTATAAAAAAATGTTTTACCATATTTCGGCTGTGACCGTGAAATTGAACCCGTACGAAACCGGGGGCCGATCGCTAATCCATACTAATATTATAAGGGAAAAAATTTGTATTTTTGTATTTTTGTTTGTAATAAATAAACTCAAAAACTACTAGACCGACTTTAAAAATTCTTTTACCTGGAAAGACCATAGAAAGTAACATTATCAGAGAGTAACATAGGCTAAAATAACATGTTATAAAGTTACGCGGACGAAGTCGGGTGCAACAGCTAGCAAATAATAAATATCTAAAGTATGAATCTGCTATTCAAAAACAAATAAAGTGCACACCCACTTAAAAGGTATACGAGTATTAATCTAATGGTATTGTGAGCACTATGATGTTCGAATGTTTATTTAGAAAAGCTCTCTTGACAATTAAAGCGGTAGTGCTGAAGCTTGTAATTTTACTGGTATCTTCTTAATGCTGTTAATGGATTTTCACTTCGATGACACACAAATGCCTCTAAACACAGTAGAAATAATAAAATAGTAAGCAAATTAAAGTTTGCACAAAATGGGGTGCATCAGACTACATGGTACTCGCATGTACACCAGGTACGCTTTATGATGACTACTACATTATATACCACTAGCTGTTGCACGCAACTTCGTCTGCGTTACTTTATAAAATATAGCTTATGTTACTCGCATATAATGTAGCTTTCTATAGGTAGGTGAAATAATTTGTAAAATAGGTTTAATAGTTTTAGAGGTTATTCATTACAAACAAAAATAAAAAATAGAAAATATTGAAAAAATTTGAAGCGGATCGCTAGGTAGTTGAATGTAAAAGAAATTACAATTTTCTTAAATGATTACAATAGATTTCAGAAATATTTTGTAATTTTTAATATTATAATAAAAATTTAACAATATACGACTTTTTAAGACAACATACAACGTAAATAACTTTAAAAAAAATTAAACCATACGCCCTGATAGCCATAATGAAATTATAAGCAATTTTGAATTCTCATGTCGTTAATAAAGTGTTATTCTATCTATTATTTCTTTAATTTGGAATGACCTACCGGACCCGTATCTTCGTTCATTATACTGAAAATAATACAAAGCAATTAGAGAAATCCGTAGTAAAGCGTGGAATGATTTATATTTCATTTCATTTGAAATTTTCAGTATATTGTGGAAGGGAATTGCTTGTTTTATAATAACTCTCAAGCTGACGTAACTCTCATGAAAAAATAAATGTGCCCATTACTCACCTACAATCAAGTGGACCTTCAGCCTGTCTGTCTGACCTTCATATAAAAATATGTCAACGTGAGAGATTGGACTCTTAAAGAAATAAAATATAGTTAGTTGGTATAGAAGTCTCTATATTAGTAGATACTGCTGAAAAGGGGAATACAATTACTTTTTGGATTATATAAGCCTGGGGTATGAAAATTTATAGGATTAAAATCAAAATTGTCACACGATATACGTTACGTTCTATTTTTGAATATTTTAGAATATCTCTGAAGTTTTGCGTCTCACCTCGTTGTCAGAGTGAAGCTAATATTATTATTATTATTAGCGACATCTACACAATATCTCTGAAACTAGAATATGTTGCGTAATAATTACATCTTTGTGAAAACTAGATGGCACCTGAGCACCAGAGATGGCGCTGATAATAATTCATTATGATAAATATTTTTTATAATTTTTATTATGTATTTTATAATCGTTCGTAAGGAGTAAACTCCAGTCGTGCGTCGGAGCTGACACACACACTTTTTTTATTCTTAGAAAGGCTGACGGTCCACTTGACTGTAGTTGGCTACCGTCGCCTGTAGGTGGCTACCGTCACCTATAACACAAACAACGCAACATAGTAGGATTAAGGATAAAGGGGTTCGGAAGGGATAGGGAAATGGGCTCTGACATCCCTTACTCACTAACTGAAACACAACACAAGTGCTGTTATTTCACGGTGGTCTTCTGTAAGGGGTGGTTACTGCCGCCAGATTGGCTGCCGTCAGTACCGAACACAATTTTTAAACTTAACAAAGATTTCTTAAACTAATAAATTATTAATAGTCTGCTTCTTCATATTTTGGTAGTGGCTTATTATTATTTTCTTAATTTAATTGAAAAATATGAAAACTATTAGTGATTTAGTAAAGTGATTATAAATTAAATTTTACAATTTCTAATGGAAAAAAATATCTAAGAGGAACTGAAAACCGCATCAAAATCCAATTCGTAGTGAACAAACAGACGCAATTAGTAACTTTGTTTTAGGTATTCTATGTAGAATCAATAACTTCGCTTGGTTAATTTTTATAGATGCCTACCCCATCTAAAACCCCTATCAGGATTTCAGATCCCTAAAAGGCCGATCCAATGTCAACATAATCAGATTTTGTAAATATAAAATTTGAAAATGTAATGTGTTTTCAAATACAAACACATATTGTACACAATCCCTTTAAAAACTTTCTCCATAGGTAAACATTTTTCGTTGGATACAAAATACAATGGAATTGAAATTTTCTCGCTTCAGTTTTCATTCATGGAAAAATGGAAAAAGAAATTGTTGCAATACATTTTCTTTGGAATTATACCTTACATTGTATGTGGAGCTACTTTCAAAATAAATTTTATAGATATTTTTTATGAAAACTTAATATTTGATGTCGGTACAAAAAATTCAGCTACGAGCATAGAGTAAACAGTAACAGAATAAAATGGAGTATTTTTAAAACAGCTCGCTATTTTGGAACTCGAAAACCTTATCCAGATTTGAACCCACTATTTATTTATTTATTTATTTATTTATTTATTCTTTGAACATCCCAACATTATGTCTGCGTATGATACGCGTAAGATAAATCTGATGCCTATTATTTACACGTTGAAAAGAAAAAGATACATAAGTATGCAATTCATTTATTTAGCTTGTTCATTAATAGCAAATACTTATACTAAATTTATAAATTATAATTATAAAGAGAGAAGATTTGTATGTTTGTAATGAATAAACTCAAAAACTACTGGACCGATTTTGAAAATTCTTTCACCTATAAAAAGCTACATTATCAGCGAGTAACATAGGCTATATTTTATAAAGTTACGCGGGCGAGGTCGCGTGCAACAGCTAGTATTTGATAAATTTGGATAATTTTGAATACTTTAACTTAGACAATTTAAAGTTTCAACAGAATTAATGAAATACTTAAATATATAATATACATAGTCATATAGTGTTTTGTACTTAAAATTATACAAATAGTCTCATAGTGAAACATATGGAGTCAATGTTATAATTTGTTTAAATAAAATAGCACCTACTCATTATTTAATCGCTGCCATTATTTGAACAAGAGGCTATAACGATCCAATAATGAATTAGCTAGAAGTAAAATTTGCGATCGGTTTGCCCATATTTTATTGGGCACGTTCGACCCCTCTTTAGATCGAGGCAACCTTTGACTCGTTATTGGCTACCTGAAGTTGGCCAGATTAATAGCTTCACAAACACGATCTGTTAGAGAAGGGTCGTTCGGTGTGAGTGAATATGCAGGTATTCCCTCAGAACACCGTCTAAATAGAGCTTAAGCCGTCTTTTGAATACAAAATAGATCACGAAATCAGGTTCATTGAGCACCATTGTTTTAATTATGGTTGGATTTCGACCAGCAGGCTAACACAAATTTTATTATTATTCTAGGTAGGTATTACATATTATATAGAAATTTATTTATTATATAATATGTTGGTGTCAGCTGTACCAGTAACGCAAAAATCGAGTATAAGGTCTGAAACACATGACCGCGCGGTACCGGAATGTAGACAAGGAACATAGTTTGATCTTGTACCGCGCGGTTAGTAGTTCCGCCCGGTACCGCGCGGTCATGTGAACTTAGCCTTAACTTGGTATACCTAAATATTTTTGAATAATATTCAAAAAGCACATGGTAAAATTCCTTAATTTTCCTGTTTGATAGACAAATAAGTTTACTTATAACAACCCTAAGTTTCAAATAAATTACTTTTTTAAAAAAACCTCCATGTAAAAAATTTGAAGATTTTTTTTTGGTTAATACTAATTTTTTGGTTTTTGGTTATAAAGTATACTTTTTGCATATAGTAGATTTTGGTTTGATAATGAAGATACGTTAATATTTTATTATTATGTCTAACATAATTACTGTATACTGAATTATATTATTTTAAAATAGACTATAGAATTTTAAATATAAAAGTGGCCAGAATTACAACAGCAAATTAGCGTTGAACCAGTGCATTTTGCTGCACTTATTTAATTAGTCAATTCGCTCTACTCATTGCCCAACTTGGTTAACTCTCAATTTGCCCCAAAAGTTTCACTTTAAACTCCGAATAATAACAAAAATATTATTTATTCTCAACTTGTTAGGAAATTTAACTTAAATCAACTTACTTACATTAACTTAACTCGTATATTAACTTGTACGAACTAATTCGTTAGTTTATTATAAATCAACTTTTGCACACGACTTCGTATGCCCTTTCCTGTATTCCTAACAATGTGTATGCAAAATTTCATAGTGATCGTTTGAGTAGTTAAGGCGTGAAAAAGTAACAGACAGACAGAGTTACTTTTACATTTATAATATTTGTATGGATATCTTAGTGTTGGTAAAAAAAAATTGTTATAGTTTAGGTGGACTTGCTCCCAATGTCACAGCAATTGGGAATCCAACCTTTAGGCAAACTTTCAGATGACATTTGGTGTGTCGCGCAGTCGTGTTATGATTAAGACGCACGATTTTCTGATAATCGCGTAAAAAATCATCCGTATGTATCATAGAGAACAATCCACATGCGCTACAGCATAGCCCCTTTAGTCAACCCCCATAGAACTATAAAGTCATTGTTATATTGGATACAAAAGTATATGTATGCCCAGTAAAGCAGTACTACTTAAAGTGCTGATTCTGCAGACCCAAAATCAGCACTTGTAAATATATTGATAAAATGCTTTAAAAAGTTTACTAGTTTTTAAATTACACTGATTTTACCTCGTATGTTACACCGTCCGAACCTTCAGGCCAGAATGTTACAGCGTACACAGCTAGCGGCCTGAGTTCCTTTCTATGTCATTACTGTATTTGAGGTCTTCAGTGACCCAGTGACCCAAGTCTTTAGATATAAGCGACTGAATAATGATATAGCAATTTAATAACAAAACCAACCAAAAATTACACAAAAAAAAACCCTAAATGTTTTCGGTTTTCAAATTACTTGCATTAACAAGGAAAAATTTAAGTTCATTGCTCATAAAACAAGTTTATGTATTTTTGTGTTTCGTAATGTTAAGTAGTGCTTTACTATCTATACTTACTAATATTATAAAGAAAGATGATTTGTATGTTTGTAATGAATAAACTCAAAAACTACTAAATCAATTTTGAAAATTCTTTCACCTAATAGAACTATTATCAGCGAGTAACATAAGGCAATACTTTATAAAGTTAAGCGGGCATAGTCGCGTGCAACAACTAGTATTACATAAAGCGAATGTAATTGAATGCCTACTTTACGGAAAACTCGACAAACTCGGAAATTAAAGAAAGCGTTTATGTCCCGTTTGCGGTTCGTTTTAATAAAATTTGAAATTATCCAAACCCCTAAATTCGGATCTCGTTATCGAGATTCACTGAAAACGATTTTACGAATTAAATCTGTAATTTAATTTTTTTAAAGAGGTTTAGATTTAGATTTAGATTTAAGGTGATTTATTTTTTTCTAAAAATATTACTGATTTATTAGTTATCTTAAACAATGTCGTTGAGAAAAGTAAAGTTCTTCACTTAATTAATTAATTAGGTAAAAAAATGTGTTTTTTTTAACTTTTTTTACAGTTCTTTAATACATTACATTACATTTTTTACATTTAAAAAATGTATTTTAGCGATTAACTTGATGGCTGATGAATACCGTCACCTAATAATAAAAGCAACACCAGATGTACATATCTACATGCGCTGATACTTTGATAGAATAAATGATACAGGACTATGTGTGTGGAATTGGTATTCCTATCCTCTCATACTCATACACTGAAACACAACAACACACACTGCCACGGTTAAAAACAATAAAATTTTATAAAAAAAAATGCCGCAAGTATTCGCCATGTTGCAAATAAATATCGCAACGTATTTAGTGACATTTGTCGCAGTCAAACTTGCGTGGTTGAAAACATAACTGCAGTACTGATTCGAATTTAATTTATACTGACCCATACAAAGCACCAACATAAAATGAAACCTTTCTTTATCTTTCTATACATTTTTGACAAAATTATAGACCAAAATGGCAAAATTATAGAACAAAATTATAAACCACTGGCTAAATCTTAATAATTAACTTCAATTAATTATTATTTAATTAATTAAGAAAATAAGTGACCAAATACAATTTAATGGCACATTAAAATTATCTTTTATGCGATGTTCCCTTTCTTACACTTATGTTGTCTGTAAATTTTACTTATAAATCTTTATCTTACTTATTAAATTTACAACACTGAAAACAATAACCACCAGCTAAATCTTAATAAATTAACTTCAATTAATTATTATTTAATCAATTAAGTCAACAAGTGACCAAAATACAATTTTAAAGCGTATGTACATTAAATTTATCCTTTATGCGATCCGATGATTAAAATACACAAACAAAACTAGAAATATTGGTATTACACGCAGACGAACCATTTTGCATAAAATATACCTTTGAAATGTAACACAGATATCGATCAATAACACTGCGCCAGGTAACGTTTCGTGGGCATATGAATGTTTAACCAGCGTACAACCATTTGTGCACGCAACAATACCAATAAATAGGAAAGTCGACAGGAACAGTAGAATGATTTGAATGGAAATATCTTAAATAATAGTATATTATAAATATAGACTTTAAAATATTTGTATTATAAATTTGTAAATAAATAAAGAATATAAATGTAGTATATATTATATTTTTGTCGTACTCCAATATTGAAAACATGAAGAATCCTTAAAGATTTTCATTTAACTACAACCTCTCAACAATGTTTTCAAAAGAAAAATGTCAGTAAAATGCGACTGTGACTATAGTACTGATTTATGTAACAATATAGTACAATATCCAGATAGATAAATTTATACACTAGTGCTGAACATGAAACAAAACGAATAAAATAGACTTGCAAAGCCGAAGGCTAATAAAGTTGATGACAGACTGGATCGGCAGATACGAGTAGCTCCGTCATTACTTCGAGTAGTGATGATATATGTGTTTGTATTCGTAGCTTCATTTGTATCCAGCAAACGTAATATACATAGTACACAAGCCAGAAGTTCCATAAACGTTGAAGGTGCTGGAGCTACATTACAAATACATTTTGTTGATCAAAATTCATGCCCATTTGGTGAATTTACTGGTAATGAAGCTAAATAATGTCATGTAGGATATGGTGTGATATTTGTTGTTATTTCTGATTATTAGCTTGCATTATAGTAAATGTATGTTTTATTATTCTTTTGTCGAAGTAACATTATGTAAAAAGTTTTAAAAGAAATATTCTAGTGATTACTAGTGACTCGTGAATAATTTTTAAAATATTTAAAGTACTGTGATTTCTACAATTTACTTCTGTTAGTTAGAAGCTATTAGAAGACCTACTTTGATTAGACATATTACTTTTGCTATAAGATGGACATTTATACTGTTTTTATATAATGAAAACGGAGGTACGAAAAAAAATCGTTAATTAACCATAGCTTTGCTTATTGAAAAATGCATTTAAAAAATTTTTCTCTAACGAGACTTTCTTCTTTCAAGTGTTCAGATAACACATTTCTTCTTTTCTTTTTTTATTTTATTTTTTTTCAAATATTTAAATAAATAATTTAATGTTTCGAAAAAATTATTTTAGATGTGGTTTCGGTTCGCGGCGGTGTACTCATGCCAAAACGGCCGCGCGGAGCCCTACTTTCAGCAACAAATTAAAATTATAAATATTAGAGATAGATATCCGGAAGTCGGGGGTTTTAATCGGAAATTTCCTCCACTTTCAGAAACTTTTTTGCTATTTTCTAGAATTATTCTATTCTATTATTGCTATGTTTAAAATAAAATTTAAAACAAAAAATTAAACACCACATAGTTACATAGAACCTGGTTGTATTGTATTATATTTGTCCAGTGGGCGTCGTAACAGCAAATATTCAAAACACAAGTTATTTCCGTTCCCCATTATACAATAGCATGTGGTTTTTACATTTAGCCGCATTGCTATTGTTAGAATAAGGGAAATTATGGTTTTATAAGGAAAATAAATGGTTTCTCATTATGTTATACATAAAAAGTAATCGAAAAAACTAATAGGTCTTTACCTATGAAATTACCGTTTTGTACGAAATAAGTTGAAGTACATTTTTTCTTATCTTTTTTAATTCTATTAATCAAAGTAATCACCCATATAATCGATGGACCTTGAGAACAAACTCTTCAAAGGTATTTTATATTGTCCCTCGGCTATTGAAGTTTTTTTCCCGACAAATAGTTGTCCAAATTTCGGAAAAAATAAATGTCTGTAGGCGCAAGGGCACTCTGATGATTATGGCGGATAACGGAGAGCTTCCAACTGTAACTTTTAGTAGTAAGTAGTGTTTATATTTACCTACTATTTGTATTGCATTATGGAGAATCACTGAGCGATACTGGAGCGAGAGAAACGATACTGGCAGAACGAAAGCTTTAATAATAATGGCAGCAACCCGTCGCCAGTGCAGTCATCAGTTCAATTTTGTTATTTCTCGGAGAGAACTAAAAGTTATACAATCTCAGACATTTCATGCCGGTGGACGCTAAACGATTTATTTGTTGCATGAAGAAGCAATAGAATATTTACACATAGAATAGTATACGTCCTACTGTTTTGTTTTTCTTTCCATCACATACGAAATACATACATGAAATATTTATATCATAGTGTTTACATAATGCTCGTAGACATATAAAGATCTGAGAAGGTCTCTGGAGCCTTTGCGTTGCTGTGACATCAAAGGAGAATTTACAGCTCATTGCTTTTCTGTCACTCCATTTTGAGTTCAGTGACTGCATCTCTTAATTAAAAGGTATTTTTGCTTTATTATATGTGTTGATACTATTTCAAAGAATCCTTATCTCTTTTCTTTATTGCGTACTAGCTTTTGCCAGTTTTTCTTAGTTTTTAAAACATTTATGTTTTACATATATATTGCTCATATCTTTATCAGGCTTCGATTTTTTATATTTATTTTTAGATTTATAGATGATAATAAACAGTTTAACTGCGAAACAGCAGCACGTGTGTTGTTTTGTTTTGGTGCGTGACTAACAGTTTCTCGGGTCTTAGGGTAACCTCTTCTTGTTCTTTACTCTTTGTACTATTTCGTGGTTTATTGTGTTATCGACGATCCCATTGCGACCTGCCCAGAATCTAACAGGTCTATATGTAACATCCATCAAATAGCTTATTTACTGTCCATCACTCTTTTACATAAAAACAATACCGAATACTTCGCACAATAACTGAAATACTTTACGCAATTATGAAGCTGAATTGGCAACAAACAGGCTAAGCCACAAAGTTTGTGGAATCAATAACCGTTGGAATAGGGCGGCACTCTTATGTCGGGCACGTATCAGAAGGCGTTAATCAAGCGACCGTAAATTAGTAGGCATAACGACTACGGACGATTTTGTGAAAACCAAAAAATATGGGAGAGCTGTGCAAGCAATCTCGGATAGAATTATGATAATGATAATGACACATACTCGTACATTCTATGTAAAATCGATAAAAATACCCAGGAACTGCCAATTCTCTACGATAGTAATTAAATGATTAAGTTAGATAACTATTTAAAAAAATGTCTGAAAAGATTATAGGAGCCCAGCATACCTAAGTTCGTATTTATAAAAATATAAATGCAAGTTCTCCCTTAATATAAAAAAGGAAAAGAGCTATTGCTAGAAGTGCTTGGGCTGAGATTTCATCGGCTGTCTCATTTCCGGTTTTGTGGCTGTAGTGCAGTTTGACTTATGGAACAGTTGTTTCATACGATCTTATATTTTAGTAGAATTAAAAAATCAACAATATTGAGGGATATTTTTCTACTTTAACGTCTCTGATGTATATTAATATAATAAGTCTAATAAAATAATATATTTGCTCAGTAAAATAGTTTATTTTGGAGTCATACAAGGAGATTTTGTGGCCATATAGGGACTAATATTCAAAAACTATTTTTTATAACAACACTGGGTATACCAGAGTTGGCTACGAGTATTACCTATACGTTAGCCTTACGTGTGGTGATAAATATGAAAAAAAAAATTGTTAATCGTTTCTGCAAGGTTATTATCAATATTGAAATATGTGTGTATGGTGTGTTTATAAATTTAAATCAATAAATTTTGATTTAAAAAAACTAAACCGATATTTCCAAATAAATTGACGCCTCAATGTTTAGATACACGTTGGAAAACTATCCTGTAGGAGGTAGCTTGAAGGTAATCTATTCAAACATTAAAGAATGCAGCCTACAATGTCCTCATGCAGTTTTAGACCGTGTTCAGAATACGTTAGTGGATACTTTAGCATGCGTAGAATAGGTGGCAAACATTTGTAGGTACGAGTATGTGGTTGGTTGTATACTCACCGGGCGCGCAGTTAATTGGGTGCCGCAAGCATAACTTATGCTAAGACCCTTTCCGTCCTCGTGTAAACTGCTCTAACATAATTATATGCACCAAGTTTAATCTCATTACATAACCTGCTGGCGAGGTGAATGCAAATTCACAGGTGGAGGAATTCTTCAAGTGTAATAGCTAGAAAATAGACGTGATATGCTTGATGATAAATTCAGCCTTGGAATAAGTGCTACTGCGTATATTGTGAGAGAGCTTACAAGTTACTTACAAGCTTTCATCTTCCAGTTACGTACTCTCATCCTCCATCGCTTTCATCCTCCGACTCTCTATATAACCCAAACTCGCTATATCTGCCGCAAGTTGCTGAGGAATTGATTGTCTCACAGACTAAAAGCCGAAGTAACAGTATACCACATTTCACATAATTCGAACCTGTGGCAATTAGTGAGATCCCTTCGTCAAGGTAATGAGCTGCTGATCTTTAAACGCCTGAACAGATCTTCATAAACTTTAACTAAGAACCCTCTCGAACACATTGGCTTTAAAAAAACGTATCAACAACAGTCCATCTTTTTGAGAACTATGATTCCATAGACAAACACACAGATACACCCATATACATATACACACATACACAGACACACACGTCAAACACTCCATGAAATAACGTATTTAGTTCAAGGAAAGAAGCATACCAATCCTCTACCTAATCGTGAGAAATTAATTAAAATACCTCGGATGATGAGAGCTCTTTCCGCAACTTTTGTGTCTGCTCTTACGCAAGTAAGTTACCAAGGCCCCCTTTTAATAAATCAACTTTCCTCTAAAGTAATGGTAAAGTATTAAACAAGAGAAAAGATAACAAAATGAATAATGCCTTTGTTCAGTAAAGGAAACAATTCCCAAGATAAGAACGAGGAATGAAGTCATCTTTGAAACTTCATTGTTTTCTATTCGGGGACATTTCAAACGAGGCCTCCGGTGACAGCCACCAATGAGGAAGCTAGCCACAAATGTCTAACGGACAGAGACGTTTCCACTGAAGGCCGTCGTTCCCGCAGACATCCGGTATTTGTGGTTAACTCCCTGTTATCTATGTCCGTGTTTAGCTTTAAGTTGTTTGCAAAACTAATTACAACGTATAGGAATCACTGTGGTATAGGTACAAAAGATTTTATGATTAATTTTAACGATGATAAGATGAATGTTTTTACGTTACTCCGATGATAATGGATGAGTCGTTAGCATGCTTGCCTTAACGCTTTGTAACGAGGTTAACGGATTCGATTCCCAGCAGGGTTAACTTGGAAAATGAACTTACGTCTATAATAATAGTTACAAGTAATTTTGGTACTTCTTTTACTTAATCCATACAGGTTTTTTTTTGCTTTTTGGTTGTGACTGTTTTTAATTTAAGTATTTGAACAAATTAATGAAGTGATAAAGTGACTTTCAATATTACATTATTTATTAGTTACAAGTGTAGTTAACAAAATCGTGTTAAAATATAGAAACAAGGAATCAACGGTGGCATAACAGTTTTAGATCCTATGGGAACAGCCACAGAGTTATCGAATGATAATTAACACGTGACCTAATTAAGACTTAATCTGCATTAATATGACGGCTGTACTGACATTAATCCCGTCTTATAATTGTGACAGCTAATTTTGATTCGGCTTAGTTATATTCTCATCGAGATACACTATCAGCGTCGGTCCGATCATCGGACTGAGTAATCGGACTACTGATACTAGGCCGAAATAATATATCTCAAGTTCGCTGACTATCAGTCATATTACGTTATATATACACTTCCTTTCAATTTTTATAATAAATAACTTATGTGGTGCTTTTTTTTAAATATTTTCATTTTCATCTGCAGCAGCAAGAAAATATCAGCAGTATTTAAAAAAAAAATAGAAACTTTGGAAATCGTGCTGACAAACTTTACTCCGCTGTTCATAGTGATTTCTTTTAAGAGTTTATATCTTGAGTTAAAAATAAGTTAAAAATTTGTAGAAGTAAAATTTACTAAAGTAGAAAAAAGTAAAAGGAAAATGTACTGAAATAATTCTTTTTCCTAAAATCCTTTAATCTACTTCATCAAATGTTTTGTCTAATTAATTATCTTATCTTCAACTTTCTTTATTTTTGTCCAACTAACAAATTATTTTCATACGAATTTCTAAAAAAACTACTTCTATGAAAATGAAGTTGTTAATTAAACTCTGAAAGTACATATGACATGAAACATTATTTGTAGCGTTGTGGTTATATATCAATATCGAAATTTAATTGACGTAGGATTGTGGTAAGATATCGGAGTAAGGGTTAGACATGGAGGGAAGTTAGCTATCCGATTGTTATTTTGTTGGCATAAATGGGAAGACACTTGTTTGTTTCCAAAGTTTGACTCTCGAACCTGCAAATTGAAGTAATAATTACCCCTACTCAATCCTTATCCTTAATCCTTACTATGGTCGGCAACACATTTGTTGCACCTGTAGCGTTGCTTGTGTTATAGGCGACGGTAGCCACCTCCCATTAAGTGGTCGATCACCCTGTCCTCTGACTATAACAAACTGATGGACGTAATTTCCGTGTCCACTCCTAATGGTGGCTTCATTTATGTCTTATCAGGGATATAAATGAGACATTTAAATCCCTCATTGTTACTTGTCATTATAAACAATGATAATCAGTAATGGTAATCAAGTGGACTTACACTAATATCATTAAACATTGATAAATTAAGAAATAAAAGAAAGAACAACTATGAATTCCCTGACGATACTAGTATATTCACAGTAAGGTCAATAAATTTCGATAATAGTCGCTGGATAAACAAAGGGCAATCATGAAAATTGATGAATATTGCAAACAGTCGCACAATTTGTGTAAACCACAACACCATTGTCATGTTGCTCGTAATGAGTATTGAAATATCGTTACTGCACACTCGTAACTTATATGGTGTACAGAAATATTGTTTCAATGATGAATTTCAATACGGTCTTCTTTGTGGTTTTGTCGGTCACATATTATATTAATTTCCGCTTGGTACTGTTCTCTTATCTCAAAATGAGGTTGTACTCTAACACGCTAGTTTTGTTGTATACTCGTCTATTTGAAGATCATTCATCTTTGTAGAGTCACTCATTCAGGATTTCATTTAAAGCAAAATCAAGATGTGAGGGTGTAAAATTTTTTCTTCAAAGAACGAATATTTTAAGAAAAAATTCGTCGTCCCTTATCCTTCATGCTATCAGAGTAGGCAGCAACTCTTTAATTTCTCTGGTGTATCACGAAGTGATTTCTCGTAAAAAAAAATTACAACGAAATTCAAACCTATGTTGAAAGCATATTTTGTTATTTTAATATTATTAAATGAGCTATTAATTTCAATACAACAATGCTTTTCAATATAGAATAGAAGTATTCAGTTTGAATAGAATTTCAAACTGTCATTTGCAATGAAGCAAGATTAATATACATAAATTCACTCGAATTACTGTTGAGCAGAAGAGAAGAGAAAAGTGATAAAAAGCATAAAAAATTACAAAGAGCAGTGCAAAATATAGGTATTATAAGAAAAATGTACCTCATTAGGACGTGATTAGATGTTCACAGAAAACTTACTTTTGAACGTTACTCGTACTCCTTCATTCTCCAGTATATTGAATGTATCTTCGTAAATGAAAATAACCTACTTTATTAAATAGTAATTTCGCTGTCTGGTTTTTCAATAATTTATTTTTACGCTTTTCAATATAAAACAAAGAAAACCTGTTTATTTTAGTCTCCCCTTTCGTTTCCCAGCTTGCTTTTAACTCGTATCATCAATCAAGCATAAAAAATCGGTCCCTTGAGTAATTGAATGCGTCTTTGCTTGGCATTAACTGACGGAAATTTCAATTGATATTGGCAATTTGTGTTTTCCTTCTTCCGATACCTTTATATATTACGTATAAAGTACACAATAAGATTAAAAATAACTGTAGGTATATATTGTCATCATCGAAATGTTTTTCTCATTATATTATACCGATACGGAGATGATACCGAGATGTTTTTGTAATATATCTATTTTTGGATTGTAATCTTTTCATTAATATACATCTTTAAGTATAAAATCGATATGTGTATTATGTTCCCTATGAACTCGAAAACCGTTCAACCGATTCTGATCAATTTTCAGGCAATCTTCAGATTATCCCAGCGGGTAATCCTGTGAAGTTTAGTAGCGATCGGGAAAAAAAGGACCAGGTCGAAGTCGCGGGTAAAATGTAGTATATTATAAAATTTAAAAAAAAACTGTTTGTCCATAATTTACGAGTCCATTTACACTGATAAAGTACTGGATACAGAGATAGCTTATACTTTGTAAGATATTTTTTAAATTAAAGTCTGTAGGTATTTTCGTGTTCCACACGAACTATCAGTTTCAAGTACTATCTAATGACTATTTTATAAAATCTAGTACGGTGAGATAGATATAATTAGATAAGGTATTACAATGTATTTACATTTACCATTTCTTCATTTTATTCCTTCTCCAACTGTTACCATACCATTTTTCATCTTTATGTGTTTGTTAATTTTGAACTTTATAACTTCACTTAAACACAAAATATTCATATGCGACACGCTTATGTTTCAGTTGCGGCGAAACTCCATTAAGACACCGAAGTCAAAGCACATTTATGTATGTGTAGGTACTGCATTTAATATTCAGACTTTAATTATTATTTTGTATAAGGCTTTAACGATGACGTCGTAAATTTAAGTAAAAGATATTTGAGATTTTTAATCAAATTTAGAGCAAAACTAGTAAGTAATTTCTCTATAATATTATAACTTTGAAACTTGTTTGTTTCACGCAAAACGGCCTAACAGATTTGGATGAAATTCAGCACACAGATAGTACATCACCTGGATTAACATAAAGGATACTTTTTATCCTGAAAAAATGTTAGGTTCCTGTGGGATAAGAATATTAAAATTATCCATCCATCCTAATTGTTAAGATTATAAATGTGAAAGTAACTCTGTCAGTTTGTTTGTCTCTCTGTTACCTTTTCACGCCTTAACTACTCAACCAATCTTCATGAAATTTTGCATACACGTTGTATACAGGAAAGGATGAAAGGTACCCCTTTCATCCAGAAAAAAGTACTGTTCCCGAGGGATCATCTTTATGCAGAATTTAGAAAACTAACGCTTGGCAAACGCACAAGCAAGAAAGATGGCAGGCGTTATATTTCTTGTTTATTTTTTTATTTTTCAACGCAAACGAAGTCGCGGGCACCAGCTAGTTTAGAAATAAACGGATATACAATTAAATAAAAGAGCTGGAGCAATTAAGCCTGATTTAACAATAATGAAGAGGAAGCATTTGCGGTTTGGAAGCGTTGGGCCGGCAATTTGACAAGTAATTTAGTTCGTTGAGAAACCCTCGGCCCTTCAGGGCTGCGACATCGGTGATTAGTTTCAAAGAGCTCTTTGCCGCGTCTCTCTACACTCTAACTACTTGTCAAATGTTGATTGATGAGCAACTGAAAGCATTATTACATCCATCTTATAAGTTTCTACTTTCTACTTTTTCCTTCCGTTTGTTTTTTCCGTTTTTCCCCGAGAGAACTCGTACTTAGCAGCAGTATGCTACTATGAGTTGTACGTAACCTTTTAATGTACAAATATAGGTTAAGATGTTAACTTTATACTCGTACATCAGCAGATCAGTAATTTTGATAAGGAAAAGGTAAATAAGTGACATAAAATTTTATAAAAACCTGTACATAAAAACAAATAATCAAATCGTATAAAAAAATCAAATGTACTTAGATAATAATTAGTAATAATATTAAAGCTATTATCTCGAGGATAAGGCTGTAATGGAAAATACTATTAAAAATTTATATCTATTAATTTATACATTTTATGAAAATAAAATGTTGATGAAAATTATCTGAAAATATTTATATAGATTCTTCCTTTTTAACTTGTTTCAATGCTATATTTGCTGATGTAATTTCATATTGATAGAGTTCGTCATTTTTATAATTATTTTGTGGCGGATTTATAAGATTAGATTAGATTATTAGATTAACACTACTTCCAAATCAAATCAAAATATTTATTTATCAATTAGGTTTCTCCGAGAAACTTTTATGATCGTCATTCCGAACCGTCGATTTGAATCGAAGTTAATTAATTTAACCTTTCTTTTCTTTCATTTTTTAAATATATATTTGATACAACTAATTGATTTCAGTACTTTCAGTATCCCAATATCAGGTAAATAGCCCGTGATTTTATAATATTTTTGCAGAGGATTTCCTCTTAACGTTCAACCTTTAACCTTTGAAGTTTTTGGTGGAGAATGTTTGATTACCACTGGAAATTTTCTTGTAAAAGTATCAATACCTAACCCACCATATTGTACATAAAAAATGAACCGTCTGTCTGAGTGACGGACATAAGAAGACAAACGGCCGTTGGAGTGTCCCGGGGTAAAGAGAAGTCGGTCGCGTTCATAATATATGAGAAGTGACCCTTGAACAAGTACAAGAACGTTTGAAATGGGATCAAATTTGTTTAAAACATAAATGAGGAGAGTATTGTTGGCCCAGCGTAATCTTACAAAGGTAAATCAAAAAGCCACGAAAATAACACGAATATGCCTCGAACAGGTAAGTTGCGTTAACAACATCCGAAACTCTTCCACATATTTAGGATAAAATTTCAATAAAGCAGTAGGTTGGTTTATTTATATAAAGGACTTAAAATCAAATCAAAATCAAAATATTTATTTATCAATTAGGTTTCTACAAGAAACTCTTATGATCGTCATTACAAATTTAAATTTTGCCATGTAACAGACTTTTTTAAACAATTTTGAATATTTCTTTACATATTCTCTAAACTGTGGATTATGATTATACTGTTTCTGACCATACAACTCATAAAGCTTATTTCTACTTGTGTAGATGCCATGAGTTGCTCACTCATTAAATGCCATAAAATTATGCCATTAATGCCATTAAATGCCATGCCATAACTAAATTAGATTTTGTGGTAAAGACTACTAAATTCATCACTAATTAATTTAAATAAAGAGCTATACATTTCATTAAGACTATCATGATATGGCAACCCAAGTAATTTATTACTTATATTAGCCCTAAATTGTTGAATGCGATTCTGAGTAATTGGAACAAAATTAATATGCTTTCTTTGAGACTGACTTATATTTGAATGAAATGAAACAAACAACCCACAGTGGTCAGAGTCTAGTACATTCAGGACTGATTTTTATATGATTATATATATATATATATATGATTGTTTAAATTAAAATATAAAACATAATTATACAATCATATGTTTGAAGATTTTTACTGAAATATTGGGTAGTGAAAATGTAATTCAATTAAAATAAATTTAATGTAAATATTGAAGGCATAAAAATTTTTCTTATCAGAATTTTGAAATTGAATAAATCTTTATTAAGAATTAAAAAATTATCGTTAAATATGTCTTATAATATATTTTTTATGAAAGACAATTCATTCTAATACATTTAAGTACTACAGACAATACTAAAAATGAAAAAACAAGAGAATCCTTTGTCTATACACATTTAGAGAATATTCAAAATTATTGTTAATATAAAAAGTATTTTATTTAAGCTCGTTTTACGCTTTACTTTCGAATTAGTTTTTATTGAGTAGTACGTAGTTACGTAGTATTTGAAAATTTATTTAAAGAAATTCAAATTTAATTTTTATTTTATGGAGCTTGGAAATTTTCTTTAAGCGCCACTTTAACTCTTATGTCTGCTTCTTAGTCAATTAGGTAAACGCTGAAAAAGCTAGGTTTTATTCGCTAATCTAAAAACATTTAGAAGGTTAGAGATATATGTTTAAGCATTTATTAACGGCTTAGTTTAATGGAGATTTCTTACTGAAAATATCTACGCAAGCGGGTGAGACGTTGTGTGATTACTTTGTCAATTAAGCAAAAGATTTTAAGAAGTGATATTGGATTATATGAGTAAATTGTTGGTAAGCAAATCCATAGATATTGCAAGTGCAATTCCCAACATAGTAAGATAAAGGATAAGGGACAAAGGAATGGGAAAATGGGCTCTGGGGATAACTTACTCACTCCTCGAAACACAACAAAACGCGAACTGTTATTTCAAAGCCTAATAAGCGTAACAAATACAATGTGCATATGCACATTTTCTTCTGTAAATTCTGTAACCGGGATAGTTACTGTCGCCAGACAGGCTGCCCGATTTATGACTGCAACATGCAAAGTGCTCTGCAACTAGGTACTTGAATACTTTCGGAGGTAAAATGTAATTCGGATCACTGATTGTATAATAATCGAAAGGTAACTGGAACAGTGGAAGAATTGTTCCACAGTTCTATAATTAAAGCTAGAAATATTATTACTGAAAAATTCTTTCAGTAGCTTTCTAAAACTTAGTTCCCTCTATTGTAATGTCATACTTGCTTCACAAGTATGCTGTGATGCTGGTTAGTTTATTGTAATCTTTTAAGCTATCACTTATAGCTTACTTTTTTTTATTTGGTGTATGTTTTATTGTAATATTTGTACCTGTAAATTTACCTAAAATTAAATAAAAACTAATATTAAAAAGAGGCAAAGTTTGTGTGTTTGTTTGTTGTATGTTTGTAGTAATCTTCGAAAGTACTCATCTTATTAAAAAATTCTTTCACAAATAGAATAGAATAGAATTTTAAGATGGACGGACACCAGCTATCTAAAAATAAAGATCCAATAACGCTTGGCAAAAATATAAATGTCATACGTCAATTTATGTCTGTTATATTTATTTAAAATTTTGTCAGGCGTTATAACTTTTATTTTTTAACGCGGACGAAGTCGCGGACACCAGCTAGTAGGTATTTTATATTTCCAAGAACGTGACATACATTTAAATCTAGTGTAAAGTTTAAAGAGGTTAAATGTCTACTTGACCCAGAAACAAGAGGTAATATGTCAGGTTTAGAGCACAGTCAACATTGGAACAAATCCTCGGACCGACAAATGTCCACTTTAGCACGTCCAGTCTAAAGACAAGAGCACTCAGCGGCACATCGTTATGCCCTATAACGTCCAAGGTCGTCTTGCAGCACTTGTACTCGTTTGTACTTAAATTAAAACAAGCAATTAGGAGAAACAATGTGTTACTTTTTTACGCTCACACGTTGTTATGTGTTGAGAATCACACATGAAATATTAATAATTTTCACTTTGACGAACCCTTTGGTAAAGTGGCTAAGGTGCTTGGCTTAGCGGCAGGGCCACCCTTGGAAGTGAGCCATTTCCCATCCCTTCGCAATCGCAATGATAAGCATTAATCGAACTATAGTCGACAGTACATTTGCAGCACCTGTGGCGTTGCTTGTGTTAGAGGTGACGGTAACCACCAACCATCAATTAGACCGTCAGCCTACTTGATGGTTGGTATGAACTTATCAAAGTTGGCTCTGGTCTGGATTTGGAGTAAGAAAACATCAAAAACGAAAAAAATTTCATTGATTTGAGGCCGTTGTGTACATGAATGATGATGAATCTACAGTAATGTCAATAAAAAATAAAAATCTTTTATTTTGGGTACCACATCGAGCGGCTGATGGCTGCACTATTAGACGCTCTAAGGTTATCCATTATTTCTGGGACACTCGGCCCTCCTTATAAACAACAGCAATTTTTAAAATATCTATTATGTAGAAGCGGTCCGCCCCCGGCTTCGCAACGGATGTTTTTTTTTTTCTGCAAATTATATCATTACACAAACTATATAATTAGGTCCTCATTTATCGCTCTTTCCTTTAAATGATTTAGAAGAATTTACTGGAAAACAGACGGCGACTTTATTTGATAACATGTAGAGATAACTCTTTCGTTCAAAATTATTCATACGTCTCCCTCGCATACTATAAAATAAAACCGAGAGGCGCTCTTTGTCAAAAGTACGAGCGTCACAGTCATGTAACACGTCATATGATGTTATAATGTCAGTTATACTAGCTGTAAGTTAGGGCTTCTCTCGTGACTAGCGATCATACTGTTATATATTATGTGTAGTAATCTTATGTGCCTTAAGATTAAAATTTGAATTACATTTCAAAACACTGATTATTAGTTTGTTATAAATACAATTTCGTTCCAAGTTCAAGTCAGTTATTTTTTTACTTCTATCGAATCGCTGCCCAGCTAAGGACCTGGTTTCTGTCTGCCAATTGACCTTAAGAGGGCGTACAAAGCAAACAAAATTTCTTATTTCATCCACTTGATACTCATTAATGATTGGACACAGTACCAACGCAAAATTCATAACTTGGCGTGCGACCGCCCAATTTTTTTCCTTACTTTGCTTTGCCCATCATCACCAGCTGAAGCACAAACTTCTAGGAATATGACGCAGGTAGGAAACGCCTATATTCACCGTGAACATGAGGTTGAGTTTTTGGCCGATTATTCGCAGGACTTTTGCGTTGGTTACCTTTTGAGTCCAACTTATGAACAGAAGCGCCTATACGTCCATATTGCGAATGCCTCTATTCATTTGGGTGTTGTGGTTTTATTCAATTAAACTTGATAGAGTGTGTACTCCATTGAGTTAATGGAGTGCAGAAAGCTACATCAGTCTCATAAATGACAATAAAGTTTATTTGTTCAAGTTACAGGTGAAGTTTAATACGGATAAAGTTAGATGATTCCATTCCGTGAGTGTAATATGTGTACTCAGATACTTTTTCTTTCTGTTACATTATTCTCGAAATAAATGGGTAAAGAGAAAACTGTTTAGTACCGTTTCTCCTCTGTCAACCGTTTTCTTTTTTTTTTTTTGTTTTGTTGCCATTGACGAGCTTTGACTCGATATCGTCTTCATTAAGTCAATTTTTCATTGAAAAGTTTTTGAAAAGCTACTTTGAAAAGCTTATCAATGAAATATTTTTTTGAAACAAGTTGTTTTTATCTTTGAAATGGTTGAATTTCGACCAGTAGACAAACACTGGTAAATATTAAACAATTTATTTTTTTATTTTTACTTCTTAAACGGCGGGTTGCAAGTAGAAAATATTCATATAGAACATCTGAAAGGGCAGACCGTAAACTTCTTTATTATTGACTAGCAATGCCCTGTTGGATTGGCCGCCTTAAATTTGATTTCCTTTCGCGCATTAATCTCACCAAGTGCCTTCTGTAACGGCGCTATTTTTCCGACTTTGTTTACAGCATACTTTTATCTCTTATTTTATTATACTTTTATCGAAATAAAACAGCACAGCATATGTTACTAACAGACAGTGTAGCTTTCTATCTGTTAAGGAATCAATAAGGAATTTATAAATTATATTTAGAAAATTATATTTCTCATGTAATATTTATTTGACTGATGCCTTATGATTGATCACTGAACATTTGTTTATTGTAGGTATTTGTGTGTATAATGCTTGTATCATGTAAACGGTTTAACTAATTTGAATTCGGTTTTCACTGATATATTTTCATTGATTATATGACCTGGATTAAACTATAGGATACTTTTTATTCTGAAAAAAATGTTACATTCCTGTGCGAACTGCAGCGCGTAGGTACAAAGTTGCGGGCACCATCAGTTAGTTTTTAAAATAAACTTGAAATTTCATTAGTAGGTACCGCCAAATTCCTTTAGGACAGAATAACTTCGTCAAAGTCAAGAGAAAAGCTGAGTAAACAACCACTTTCATAATTGTTATACAGTGTGTCCGGTCATGAAGTAGCGATATTCTAGGTACATAAATTACTACTATTTTAATACACAAATACACTACATACCTACTGAGGTCCAATCCTCTTCCCCTCTATATGGCAGCCATTTTGTTTTGTTTTTTTCTTGAGATATTCTCTACGTGTGTACAAAAAAAAATTCTCTCAAATATTTGGTCTTACTGAGATAAAAAATAGGCTTATTCGGAGGGCAATAATATTCTTCTTATCGTTTTCTTATTGTTATTACTAAAAAATGTGAACGTTAACCACATTTTCGTAACTTAAAAAATGTATATTGAAATTAAATAAAATTACTGCAATTAAATGTAAATTACTGCAAAAATAACCCGTATGACCCTTTTATTTTTTTTACTAGATCGACAGATTTTGAACTGTATTTGTATGTATATATTAGAATAGTTGTAATTTTTGTGCCTAAAATATCGCTAGTCCAAGATTGAACACACTGTATAATAAGGCTCTGGCCCGTAATAACAATTATCTATTCCGCAAATAGCTAATGAATTCATAAACTCCACAAATTGAAGACGCCTCGATATTTGACCTAATTGAAATACCCGTAGGGATTAAGATAAAACTCGTATGACTTTAGAGCGTTGTACGTGCATTAAATTGACGATATCAAACACGTGACCCTATTTCTCGATGGCAATCTCCCTGCTATCTTCCCACTTATAGCTGTGACCCAGTGTCAGCACGCGTCTACTCCGAAAGCTCTAGTTTATATTGGTTTTCTACTAGGTCATAAGTGTATAATCTACCTCAGAAATTCGATCTTAAAATCCATTATTAAACTAAAAAACGACACTTTGTTGTTAACTTAATCTTGTCACTTTATTATTAATCTTAACAGATCTTAAAAATTTTCAGTAGAGTCGTAACTTTGTGTTACACATTCTGCCTATTAGCCTCGACGTTTTACAGAAATTCATTCAAGATTGATAGAGGCAAAATAAAATAGCCTGAGGTATATTCTCGGCTAAAACTAACTAGAACAACTTCGCAAACAGTGTGTATAAATCCGTAGCTATTGATTTTTGAGAAATTAATAGACTCCTCCTTTGTTCGCAGGGCATCGTGTCCATCATCTTTGTTTCATACATGGGAGACACTGTTACAAGAGGTGGAAGCAGACGTCGTGGGTTATAGCAATGCAGCATCAGCCTTGGAGCGCAATGTCGCCACGCCGTTGATTGACAAAACTTTTCATTACAAAGTCCAGGCGCGAAAACTCTTTGCTCACAGAGAGGGTTGCGAAACAATTTTGGCAAAGGCTGACGACCAGCTTACAAAGGTAAAGCTACTACTAACCGCTGTATCTTTTTGTTTTATTATATTTATATTTAAATGAATAACATTACTGAAAATACTTTGCATCGTCATCAGCAGCCTGTGTCACTTGCATATAGGTCTCTCCCAAGACGGTCGCACTTGGGACTCACACACCACACAATAATTCTTATCACCATGCTTAGCCTGGGTTGGTGATCGTAGTATATGTCACAGTAGACGCTTCTGCCTATCTCCTGCAAAACTCTTAAAACAAGCTATCTGAGCGTTGGAAATTGTATTCTTAAAGCGTCCGTTCATCAGAAGATATATTATTTCAATGCCCCACAACTACAGAAAATACTTGTAGAAAGGAACATTATAACAGTAGACAAATTTTAATCAAAGTAAAAATAAATAAAAATAAAAGCTTTCTATTTCAAAGCCATTTCTATTTAATCTATCAAAGCACAAAATAGGTAAATAGTATTTGATAGAAGCTAGATCGAAGCAAATATTTCAGTTACATGCTTCAATGAATATGGAGTATGTATCCATATACTACATACTCCGTATTCATTGAAGCACCATAGCTTCTGAGGCATTATTGAATTTGTTGTAGCTAAAACCTATTACAGTTTACGGTACCTATATCAATTTCGAATAACAAATTAATTAAGTAATTCTTCTTGATTTAAAAAAGGAAGGATATTTACTCGTAAAGGAAAAGGTTTCTAAACAAAATGCTAGTAGTTACAAACCGCATAGACTCTTAGGTTTGTGCAGAACCATGCAGGGAATATCTGTAAAAACCTTGAATTTTATTGTACAGTTGATTTACTACAGGATAATAAGATAGTTATTGAAAGATATGAGAAAATGCTCTTTCAATTTCACATAAAATATAATCTCTGCGTACTCGTATATCCATTAGGATTATAATAATATATTGTATGCATTCAGCGTTTTCATGGTTTATCGATAAGAGACACAAATCCCTTAATCCCTGAATAGCTATGAAAGAAATTGGTAGTACCATACAGGAAATTAGTTTAACCATTTTTAACTTAAAAAATATTTTAGTCTATAGATACTCGTAGCGGCAGGACTCACTGCGTTTCGCAGTCATTTTAGGGAGCTCGTCTGTCGACAGTAACCACCCTGTCTTACAGAAGATCACCGTGAAATAACAGCATGTATGCTGTTGTGTTTCGAAGAGTGAGTAAGGGATGTCCTAATCCCTTATACTTATCCTACTATGGTCGGCAGCGCACTTGCAACAACTATTGCTTGTGTTATAGACGACGGTACCCACCTACAATTAAGTGAACCGTCAGCCTGTCTGTCGACCTGAACTTAAAAAAGATTATCTCTGAACGCTTTCCAATAAAATAAAATATTGTTCAGTTGCTGGAGAGCTCTCCAGGGTCACAGTGAAACGATTTACCTAATCTCTCAGCTAGTAAATAATTCAGTATTATTTCAGACTGTTCCTCTTACATAATACATTTGTCGAGCTTTCTCGAGGGCATGTCCAAATGTAACTTTGCTCTGGCAAATGTTACATAACTTATGTTATGTGTTCTCCATACTCCACACTACTAATATTATAAATGTGAAAGTAACTCTGTCTGTGTGTCTGTTACCTTTTCACGCCTTAACTACTCAACCGATCATAATAAATATTTTCAAAATGTATTGAAAACAAAGTAAATAAAGAGAATATTGAACGAATGTATGGAGCGACTTTCTATATCCTTTATAACCTTTGTTAACCGTCGTGTTGTTACCCGAAACATTACTTTCGATTGTGAAAAAATATATATATAAATCTTTATGTGGAAGACTCCATATATATATATAATTCTCTCTTTATAATATTAGACTGGTTTTTGCCAATATGTAAAGTTAAGATATAATTAACTAAGTTCTTCTCCAGGGTTTAACAGAGTAAATTATAAAAAAATATAATCTGTTTTATTATACAGTTTTTATCACTAAGAACGAACTGGTTTTTTTTTTTAATTAACACAGCCGTGCACGTTCGAATGAGCAGGGACCTGGGTCCACCCCCCAGGATTTCCCAGGATCCCTAACTCACTCCCCGACGACAGCTGGCGAGAAAGCATAGAGGAGAGATACTTGTCCCGCTCCAGCCGCCGAGGGTTTCCCTCTTCTAATGGTGCACTACCGCCATGAGCTCCGTTGAACGGAGCCCGCTCGGAGCACACGGGTGTGGACCTTCTTTGTCCCCAACAAAACAATCCAATTGGATGGGCAAAGGCCGGTGGAACAGAACCACCGAACCTTGCGACCCCTCGGATGGTCGAGGGTAAGCCCCACGAAAAGGTCATGGCCCACCTAGGGGGGAGGAAAGTAAATTTCATGTACAATAACAAGTGCTATTTCATAAAAGTGAAATGGAACTACAGAATAAGACACATGAATTCTTCGTTTCTTAGTAATAATTTAAAGTTTTTTTTTTTCCTTTTTTTTTCAGAGTCGTCAAGACTACAGATTAGCATTTCTTAACTACTGCAACAATCCGAGTCCGGCCAACTTAGCCACATATTACGACTCTCACAACAACTATGTGCAGCAGCTTACCGCAACCAACGCTATGCTAGACCAATACCACAAACATACATTGCCGACGATTTTACAGGTGAGTTTTTACCCTATTATTTATTACTTCATTGAGATTGCACAGTACTCATACCTAATCTACCGTATACTTAAGTAATGATTCCAATTCAATTTATTGCATTATTTTTTTAATTAAATTTTGTTTTCATCGACTACTTGAAAATGTTAATAAAAACTTAATACAGTTGTATGTCGAGGAGAAATTCAAATATACAATTTTATTAATATTATGAATTAGTAGTAACACATATAGGAAACATACACATATCAATTATATTAACCATGTTTGCATAGCAAGTTAGGGATTCTTAAGAATGTTGATTACAGAGGAATTTGAATAATATGTGCATACTGTTAAGTGTATTTCCTGAACCCTGAAACAAACATATTAATAATAGAAAGTTTTATTTAGAGAGAATGGTACATTACTAATATGTACCTATTTTATTTTATTTTATATTATCGGCTTTAGAGAACCAACAATTAGACACTTTAATATAACTTAAGTCTAGGTGACATAAAAAACCAATTATAGGTTCTCGCTTATACCAACCTATCTAAAGTAACCATCAACAAAAAACCCTGTATATTTGCAATTTATTGCTTAAATTTTTTTCCAAGGCTGGGAGAAAAAACTGGCCTTGTAAAACTTCAGTCCACGCTTCGGTCTGAATTAGATTGGTATGTGTATGTTACAGAACCACTTTGCTCGTTCAATCTGCCGTGGGATTAAGTTCACACGTGTGGTCGGATCAAATAGTGATCGACGTCAACCAAATTGGACTGAAAAGCTTTTAAAACATTATGCAATCATTGACAATTTAATTAAAATTGATTGAGAACACAATGTTCACTTTTTATAAAACTTTTTTTATGTTAATGTCGACAGACAAGCTGATGGTTCCCTTGACTACAGTCGCCTATAACACAAGCAACATCACAGGTGCTGCATGCGCAGTGCCGACCATAGTAGGATTACGTTGAACGCGGGGCTTGTTCACGTAGAACGCGCGGGCGCGGTGGCGGGTGCAGTCGCGGTGGATGTGGCGAGCTTGTGTTCACGTTGACCGCCAGGCGTTTGTGCGAATGTGACGTGTTGTCAGAGGTTGAAAAGATGGACGACGATCTTTTATTTTTAATGATTCACTGGTAAAATCCTCTGTGTTGAACGACATAATGAAAACGTGCCATCATTTCTAGCGACAAATTCTAACTGGTTGAACTTACCGACGATGTCGTGAGCGAATCGCGCGCTCCGCCGCTACTTTCGCCTGCGTTGTGTACGTGAACACTTGCATATTACGCTGTGTGTTTGATATTTCGTGACCGCGTCCGCCACCGCACCAGCGAGTCAACGTGAATGAACACTAAGGAAAAAGAACTTCTAAGGAATGGTGTAAGGGCTTTGGCATCCCTTACCACTCACCGAAATACATGCTAAATGAATAAGCACACATGCTGTTATTTTATGGTAGCTCAAATATAAACTATGAAATACTGAATAATTTTCGTATTATAACAATGCGTTCTATTAATAGCAGAAATGTTAATCCAACTAGTATAGATAATGTTAGAGAACAGTAGTTATGAAATCTCATTAAACTACCGTCAACTCTCATTTAGTTATATTCAAATGATCAATTACAACTGAGATCCGTTCATAATGGCAAAATTTTCAACCATTAATTTAAATACTCTTTAAAAACATGACTATTATTACTTTACATAGCGTGAAAGCCTTAGAGAGAATATGCAGAATTATAGTTGTTTTAACGAACTAAATTACGAACCTAAATAAACTTTTTATATTAAAAAAAACTCCCTACTTTTTATAGTAAAATAAGTAAAATGTATATCTGCAATGAAAATAAAGCGTTTTCACAAATATTTCAGGAATTGGAGGAAATCCTGACAGATGTCACGACGGCCGTTAGCGAAGCTATTTGTCAAGAGGGCATGATCGTCGCGGACAAGGTAAAATTTATATTTACTTTGTAAATATTGTTTAAATTTTTTTGTTCATATTTTATTGTTTATTTCTAAAGGTTTAGTTAAAATTATTTAAATTATTTACGGTGAGAAAGTAGAGTATAATTTGTTTTCTTAGATGTTTACTACGAAAAAGAAACAAATTTTTTCTATACATAAATCACAATTATGCATTTATAAATTCTCTGAGATGCATGCTACTACAATAAGCAAAACTTCTATAAACAATACTACAATAAGCAGATTACTTGGTAGCCGTCTGGTCCAAGTCCACTAACTCATATTATAAATGCAAAAGTAAGAAACTCTATACTGATGAATCACATATGAAACTAAAAATACTTAATGTAGACCTGACAGAGGTATTACCTCTACCTGCTACCTATACCGGCTCACTGACCTATCTACTTGCGATTTTTGCAGAGCAACACTCAACTTCGGCGCTACGAGTCGCTGTGCGCCCAGGCGCGTGCTGTGTCTAGTACAGCAGACTTGGCCCACCTAGCTCGCACACTGCTCATAGCGCAGCCACCTACTAGGCCTCCGCAACGTGCTTTCTTGCCACCCTACCCGCCAGAGCCTGATGACCCACCGCTAGATGTACCAGCGGTAAACTTTTTATTTTATTAATAATATTACAAACAGTTAAAGTTCTATGTGTTATTATTCGCTAGTAATATATATTTTTGTTTGTTAACAGGAAAGTATGCCTCCTGTTTTGCGCGGCGAAATGTTACTGGACCGAATGGGTATCGCTCAGGCCCGTATGAGCTACGAACAACTCAGAAAAGACGGGCAAGATCTCGAAATACAAATCAAACAATTACAGGTCTTTTATTATATTTTCGAAATTACCTAATTTAAAATTATGTAATTTATATTAAATATGTAAATATAATATTTATGCAGTGGCGTTAAGGTGTTAACATTATATATATAATAATGCCATTGATTTCATGATAAAAGGATAATATAGAACTAATATCAAATCTCCAGATTCAATATTATTAAATATATTAAGTACACGAAATTATCTATCTATACTTACAGTACAGGATAGTATCCAAGAGACATGGTCTATCTGTGTACGAAGTTCAATCATATCTACTAAAACTTTTAAGCATGATTGAATAAATAAAACAACATGTCTTCACAAACACTCACATTTAACAACAACATTTGTAGAAATCAACAAGTAAAACTTCACAATATCTCTGAACTGTAGGTTAATTATTTATGAACATCTAAAGTTTACAAGTTTCCGATAAATGTTCTGGATCCTACTTGTTAATAACTGAAGAGGTAAGTTTCAGGACATTAATAAGTTTGACGTTTCCCTGAATGCTTTGGGAATTGTATGGAACAAAAGTTAATACATAATGTCGGTAGCAGTTAATTGATAGCCTGTAGTTGATTGCACAGTTGTAGGTAGGTACACGCTTACAATAAGGATACTCGTATAAGTTATTGTATGCGAGGTGAAATAAAATCTTTGTTTCGTCCTTTCTTTCACCCTATAATAAGTACTTTCCTACTGTCATTTGTGCACTTGTGTTCTTAAGCAGACCTTTTTTAACGCTGGGAAAGTTCTTAAGAACTCTGCTGAGTTTGTGTGTGTTCTTAAGAATTCTTCAAAGTTAGGTTTTCGTAGATAGAATTAATCTATTTAATACTAAACTATTACCTAAGCACTTTTATTGTTATGAATGACAAACAAGTAAATAGTTAACAAAAGTTTTTATTTGCAGGACAATTTAGATTCACTAATCCGTCATCAGAATCGCGGTATTGAGACCAGCATGTATAGCAAAGCGAATGAAATACAGGTTAGTCTAATTAATGCATAACATTTATTTAACAAATTAGCAACAATCAGACGCTCAATCCAACTTTTTTCTAAATATATAATTGAACCGAGGAAGTGGGAAACTTCCTATGTTCCTATAATGAAACATTATACCTAGCGACATCTGTGAAATATTAACTGAAACTGCGATTCAGTGTTCTCATCGCAGTTTGTTTTAATGCTGACAGATGGCGCTGAATCCCAAGTTTTATAAATTGTACACGAATATACACAGATTTCGCTACCTGCATAATTATGTACCGCATTCATTTTTTTTCTGGCTTCAAACAAGACAGTCAATGATCTTCAAACAAAATAACACAGATTTTATTTGTTAAACACCTTGTGGCATTTGTTGTTAATTTCTTTTCATTGCATAAGTGACAAAATTATTTTTTGTGTCCACCAGGAAGACCTGTCTGTGAAGAAATACGACTACAGAGCTACACAACTTCATCTGGCTGCAGTTAGAGCTCAGGTAAGCCACAAACCAAAATATCTACAATAATTTGGAATGAGTTCAAAAATCGTAAATAAATTCAGGTGTATTTATTGACTAATACATGTAATATACATACAGAAACGCACTCCCATCCCATTACATGAGCAAATTAATAAAATATCAGCACAGTTAACAAAAATAAATCTTGTTAAATTTTTAGGACAAAACAGGAATCAATTATGTTACTGTTATGGGGCGAAAGAGGAACTTTTTGGAAGGGGGACAAAGTATCGCGAGGAACGATGCATAAATCCAAATTTGAAAGCCATTTGACCACCGAACAACATATTTAAAAATATAGGTACTTCATAATTATCTTAATGCGCCTCTTGTTCACAATGTGACTGGCTACTATGGAAATTTTAATAGGTACTTACTATAAAAGTAAATAATTTTCTCTTAGTTTTATTCCCAAGCCCTACTCAGACATTATTTTTCTGAACATCCTATGTCCAGCAGCGAGCGTACCTAAGTCGAGTGCCTTCAAGAGGCTTCTTCACAAAGCGTCCTGACACTACATACTGAGCCTAACCAACTTTTCAGATAGTTCATTACGCAAAGAATGTTCGTCTACATATACCTATTAGTCTTTAATATTTTTGATGTGACCATAAATACGTCTTTAATTCGAAAAAGCGATGATAACAAAATCGGGCAATACAGTTTGATGCTGTAGGCTATCTACATATCTATCATCTATATCCAAAATTCAGTAATACCACACGATAGCTAAAGGATCAAAGAATTTTTCGGTATATATGGTATATTCGAATACATTGGATACCTAAGTATATCCTTACATACCTACATATATACCTAAGTAATACGTTTAAATACGGGTTAAAACGGAAAATATTAACCCGTAGGTAACGTACACGAATATTTAAGCAAAACACACGGCCGTGTCGACGAAACAGCCACACCATATATTTTTTGTTTTTCATTTTTCTGCTAACCAAATATAAGTAATAACTAAATATAATATAAGTACTAAATATAAGTAATATAGTGCTCATCATAGCAAGAGGGTATGCGAATTCCGCCTCTTGGATTACGGAATATTCCGTAGATATCTTGGAATTTATATTTGTAGCAATTATTTCGCATCAGTTCTTCCTTTCTTCCATCGTTAATGTAAATGTTACTTAATTGCATACTTTGTTCAAGTCAAATATAATTCTTTATGGATTTTAGCAATGTTTGATTCCTGATTTTTATGCTAAAAGCACAAGTTTTGCTATTGTCATATAAAAAATATATATAAAATATTAACTAACCCAACAGTCGTTGCCTTGCCAATTTCATATAAAGATACCAACCAAATTTTCGATTTTTCATACAATCCTTGCCCTGACAAAACCTCTTATTTGAGTTACATTATTGGTGAAAAAGTTAAAATATTGTGTCGGTATATAATCGCTGTACATACGTACCTACATAAACTTACTAACAGTGACATAAATGCAGAACAAAATATTTATTTTTTACAAAGTATAAGGTAAGTCATATCATCATACCTAAAAGGAAAATCCAAAATATTTTATAAATATATAATTTTATTTCTGTAATAAATATTATTTTTTAATAAAAGAGATGAGTAGTAGGTATAGTAGCACCTTAAGCTGAATAATGTAGGTAGGCACTCCAGCACTTTATTGGCCTCTATTTACACAAGAGAAGACAAGCAAAATGACACATATAATGATGTACATAATGATGCTGCTTTTTATACGTGCACTTGGCCTACTTCAACCGATATTGCGCTATTCAACAAAGAAAATGTTTTCATGTTCTGTAAACAAACTCGTTGCTAAGGTATTAGGCGCATGCTCCGTTTTACTCAAAGTTACTTAAACACATGCGCAGAAGGACTGTCTATGATCAATACCTTTGAATTTCCCCTCCAAGGAAGGTAAGTAAGAAAAAAAATGGTATGTAATACATATTAAAAAAAATTTTTACAATTGAAAAAACAATTACATATTTAATCAAACGTATAAAAAATATTTAAAAAAAATTAAATAAACTTTTTTTCAATATTAAAATACTGATAAATTTTTTTAAAAAATGCAAATTAAATTTAATGAAAAAAATTTTGCTTACAAATTAATATGAAATTAAAATATATAAAGTAGAGAAATTCCAAAAGAGTAATGTTTTGAAGTGAGCATGTGCCGCAATGCGCACACAGCCTCCCACTCAGTGTGAGAGGAATCTCACAGAAAGACATAACGCGTTCTATGTAACAACATTCATTGAGCGTTACATAAATTGATTCTATATTTATTCTATCCGATAACCGTCCGACTTTTTTTAATTACAAAACGCGCGCTTAAAAACAGTCATCACGGATAATAAACGCAAATTAAAATATCGTGCCAAAATGGGCTGGATATCGATGAAAAATCACATGGTGAGCTTCTTTTTTTGGTACATATTTACGTCGAAGACATTTAAAATTTGAATAAATGCGTGTTGAATTTACTTATTCCAAACTGAAAATGTTATTTTTTAATTAAAAAATATTTTCCATTACGGAATAGGTTAATTAATTGCTTATTTAACCAAAAACATACAACGGTTTGATAGATATGTATTTAAAAGTCATAACTAATTGTCAAGTCATTCGTTTCGAATTGGCTACTTTTTAGGATTACTTTTAATTTAGTTTTATGCAGTAATCGTGCCGTCTCTCAAAGACATTAGGCTCAATAGACGATTTGTTTCCCATATAGAAAGGCATAATAAATTTTCCGCACGTTTGTCTGTGGCTCTATGTGATATAGTTTATTATTCCTAAGCTATTTTTTAACCCAATATTTAACCTTATAACTAAAAAGATTGTGTAATAGATAGCAGATAGACAGATAGACATTTTTCGAAATAAGAATTAATAGGTACTTAAAGTTTTATACAAGCACAAGATGAACCCGCCACGCTTCGTTGTTGCTCGTTTTTTTTTCCGCAATAAAAAGTATATAAAAACACTCTTCCTTTTAATAATGTGTGAAAATTTCAAATCAATCGATAGCTTAGTTTTTAAAGTTTTGTAGACATTAACATACAGAAGTTAATTTTTTATTATATATTAAAACTTAGTAATAGCTTACTTAATCAAGTAAAATACAATAATGTCATTTACAATAATGTCATCTGTTTTACAATAATGTCATTTGCTTAGTGAAATACTTCATTGAAGTAAATAACAGTTAATTATTACTTACATCTGCTAAAAAGGGATCACTAGTTATTTATATAATTGAGTATAAAATGTAACCAAATCAATGGTGTATCTACTTGCTTAGTATGTAATTTATAATTTAAAGTAATGCAAACTTGTTCCAATGAAATAAAAAAAAAAACTTGTACAAACATTTCATCACCTAACCTCTTTACTTATTTCTCATTGAATTAAATTTGGTATTCTGGTAGAAACAGATTTGAAATTGTCAAAATGTAAATTCATTTTCCCGCGCCAATACCACGCCCATGGCGCCCTCCTGTTGTGCGAGTACATTAGTCAAGTATAGTGAGCGGCAAAAGTCGGAACTATTTTGCGTCTACCTCTACCACGTAAAAAAGATAGCCGAGTTGAGTTCGCATCGGTTTGTTTGTGATTGTATTTCGTTTACATTAATGAACATTTGCAGTGCTTTTTCTGGATAAGTGTGAAATATTAATTGGCAAGGTAAGTTTTGTTTTAAATCATGTGATTATGTAACAGCAAAAACGTAGTGTAGCAAAGTAATGATGACGAGATATTGTTTCCTTGAAAATAGCACTTTTCTCTATTAATAACGGTGGTAATTGCTGACTCAATACTGAAAATATATTTCGGTAAATATATATTTCTCAGTGTGTACTAGTAAAGGAACATTTTTTTCTTGTTTATGAATTTCATAACCTCAAAACGTACACTGTTTGGCATCAATAGAAGACATATTAAAGGTGATTAGGTAAATGAAATTATAAATTATTATTTTTTTTAAATATAGACTCGTTTTCAATACTGTTTTAGTTTTGCAATTTTTTTTTTAAAGATTGTATTAATTTATTGTTAACGTGTCAAAAATTTACGCGGGAAACTGTTCTTCGTCAATTCAACTGTGAAAAATGCTGTGTTGTAATTTAAAAAATAATCGCTACAGTGCATACAACTCCGTGTGAAATTCAACCTCAAATTTATATGAATTAGGTAACTAAAATTGTAAATTAAAACATTAAATTTTGTTATATTTCAGGCTGCAAGTAATATTAGAAAACAATAGGAACTAACTATCAACGTTAAATCGTTGCTGACCACAATGAAACCAACCATTAAAAACAATAAGAACGCTGCAATGGATGAGGATAATGTAAGGTACAAAATAAATGTAAACTATTTCAAAAATAAAATCAAAGAAAAACCTAATAAAGTTGAAAAATTAAATGAAAACGACGATGAAAACATACGCTATAAGTTTCCAACAGTGTTCTCTAAATCCAAATCCACCGTCAGTAACCCTAAGGATAAAATTAAAGTTAATTTCTGGAGCAATCCTAAGAAAAGTACTCGCCTTAGTAATAATGTGTTGACTACCAAGAGGCACACGATTGATGCGCCTAAACAGACTATTTCCCCAAAACCAAAGAGTCCAAATGAGAAAGTCAGGAAGCGAGTATCTTTTTTGCCCTCACCGGTCTTCTCAGATAATCATATACCTATGGTGACAGTGCCCGATGATGTAGCAATTCTGTTGAATAGACAAAAAGCCCTAGACTTCGGTGAAGACATAACTGTTAATAGTTTTAAAGGTAAAAAGTCGAATTTATTGAAACGAAAACCCCCGAGTGTGATCACACAAACCAGCTCTAGTGTTTCAAAGCACCAAAGATATTCGGAAGACTTCAATCGGGGTAACAATCATCAAAATCACGGTAACGAAAATGAACTTGAGTTTTTTTCCAAATATGTTGTACAGAAACTGAGAAGAATGGAAACGAATCAGAGAATTTATTCTGAAAATTTGATCAACACTGTACTCATGTTGGGACAACTCAATAAACTCAGCAGTAAATCAAAAATAGGCGATACATAATAGTAATAACTCGAATTATTAATAATCACATTGTTCTTAACTCCAAGGGTATTTGAATTTTACAAATTAAGTGTTTCTCGTTAATTTATTTGGATGCATGTACATACCTCATTATATTGGTCATCAAAAAAATTAGTCTGTTGACATTTTTCACTAATATAATTTATTTTAAACGTAAACTGCAAGTGATTTTCAATAGTCAAGTGCCAATAGTGAAGCTACAGATCTAATATTTTTAACTACAACTTTAATGTTTATATACCATATATACTTATATGAATTTGTTAGTTTTAATTTTGTAATAATACTGAACTTTTTTAATTTTATGAAAATAATGTTTAAGGTATTGACACTTTGGAGTTGTTTGCTTTTATTACAAATCAACGATTTTATGTCAATACAAAGTTAGACTTACTAATAATAGACAATCTAAAGTAATGTAATGCGCAATATCTCTGAAGTTTCAGAGACATTTGACATTTTTTTAATGACCAATATAGTTAATTAGAAACACTAAATAAAAAAAATAATAATAAAAAAAGTGTTGTATTTTTTGTAATTCAGCAATATAAACATTATGTTTATAAACATTGTTTATTAATTGTTGTTATATTGTAATTTGTTGAAAATAATAGGTACTTTTAAGAAAAAACTTATAAGCTTTTAATAATGTTATAATTTATAAAAATGTTAACAATGGTATCAATATAAAAGTAGATTTCTTTAGTCTTGATAAATGTTGATACTTTTACTTAATTTACCTAAGAAACATTTAGGTATATTTTTATTTGTAAGAAAACTCAAATGTTTAATAATTTCCCTTATAAGAAGAACTTCTAAGTGGGAATATTTTACGGTGGATTAAAAAATATGATTTTAGTTAATTAATTTGAAAGCCCTTTTTGTAATTGAATAGATTATAGTGTTATTATTAATAATAATTTATCGTTATAGTGAAGGATAGTTAATGAAGTTTTCACTTGTATGTGTATGTAATGTGTGCAAAGTTTTGCTCAAGTTGTTTAAGTTGAGTATAAATCTTCGCATTTTGCATGAAGATTCTGGATGCGAATTGCGCTTTTTATTTATCTATATCTAAATTTAACTCGTCTTTGAGATATATTTTAATTATGTTATAAACATTTTGTTCGACTTTGGCTTCATAATTTTCTATTCATATTTAACTTTATTTTACCTTTTTTTTTTTTTTTTGTAGTGCAAGCTTCTATATTCTTCGTTAATAGTAACGAAGTATTTTTATGATATTTATCAGCATTTGAATCTTTCATAGATAAATGCGTTCAAATTGTGTGGATTTTATTAAGTACTACCTAGCTATTGTTAGCGACTTCGTCGTGTCTCTGTATATGGATCACATTCACAAAATTTCGTTAAAATAGGTTTGGCGGTTTCAGAAATTTGTATAAAAGAACCTCTTGCAGTTTACAAAACCCTACTTTAAATTTCTATATGACCATTATTATAACATCACCAGAAGTGATGTATTTAAAACAAAAAATCTCTTTTGAAGGTATTTGTTTAATTATATATTGTATATACGTTATAATATTATATAGGCATAATATTTGTACATGAATGTTTTTAACTCGGTCCTCAACCTGAAAGTTAAATGAATTTGTAAATATAACCACTTATTTTTTAAAAAATGTGTTCTTGTTAGAGTATCATGAATTCATGACAAAATATTAAGTCTTAGGTGCTCTGTCATGTGTATTTAAGTATATTTAATTGGGTGTGTATGTGTGTTTCAAACTTAACAATAGCCAAGTATCAATGGAATATTTAAACTGTATAACTGTTAATATTAAGTTTGGTTTTGTCTACATTGGAGTAAACTCTAAAGCGTAGACCATCAACGAACTGTTCGTCATTGTCAAACCAAAATCTGCTATGTGCACTGTTTTGACCTTAGTGAACAGCACTACCCTTATCTATCGTGTAAAGAAACGGCTAAAGTTTATGAAGCACTATAACTACGACCTCTTAAAATGATATTAAGTGCACCAGCTACAATCTGTTATGTGCAAAATTTACTCTATTAACAAAATAATAAATAAACTATTAAATTTTCATGTTTAAGAGACAAATAAATAAGCTTTCATATAAATTTTTTTAGGAAAACTTTTTTGTCGATATTTTACAAGTACACTTTTTGCACATAGTATATTTTGGTTTGACAATAACATGTTATTATTAGGAGAAAAAAAAATAGTATTGCAAAGTTATTTGTCTTAGTTTACATTTGATATCTCTTATATCTAATTTAATCCAATGGTCCCGTAACAAATGTTTCCTTTTTGTTTCAGCTGGCCATACTAATTTAAAAAAAAATAGCTTATTAAACAATATTAATTTAATATTCACTTTAAACTTAATGTGACACATAGTAACTAAGTTATTGTATTGTTTTTGTATTATGTATAAATACATATATGGTGCAATAACTATTGAGGGTTTTACTACCAAAACTTGATTACTAATTGGATTTGATACAATTTTGTTATGGAAAACCCTCAGGAAAAATTAGATGTTTTTTTCTTATTTTTCTTGAGAGTCTTTGTGGGATGAATTGGGTGTTTACAAATTTCATTATTATTGCTTAATTTTTTTTGCATTGCATTGCAATCCAGAATTTAGCAACATTCCTAAGTATTTTTTCATTCACTCTCATATTCAAAAAAGTACATTCTTTTATTTGTTACATATAGCTCAATTTTAAGTAATAAAGCAATATTTATTAAGTAATGCCTATACAAGTACATAATGCTATATAATAATTGTGGTTTTAGTTTTTAAGTTTGCACAAGTTTTTGAAGTTATTTTTATGTTAGAAGTAAAAGTGTAGCTAAAGGGTGCTTTGGCATCTTGTTTTTAACACTTGAATATTAGATAATACAGAAGTACAAGCAATTTCCATTTCTGTGATTATAGGTACCAATAAATATTTAAAATATCTAATGTTAGTACCTATTCTATATTATAAAAACTATGAAACAACAAATAAATTTAAATATTTAAAAAGGGTGATGACTCTGAAATTGTCATGAATAGGATTTTCTATTGTAAACCTTTCTAGAGAATGTATAAAGAGTAGATTTTTTAAATGTTTACGATTAAAAATCCCTTTATTTTTCTGTTAAATGTACCAATTAATAATGGTAACTCTAGTAACATTTATATGAAAAAAAGATGTACAAACAAACCCTTTGATTTACTAATAAAATACACGTTAAAACAATTTATTCTTTTATTCCATTCTTATTTTGTAAACGAGCCTGTTGGTCAAGTAGTCAATATTCTAGGCAAAGTTCCCAAGTTCGATTCCGCCTACGTTAAGTGTGAAAACAAACTTACTTTGTCTTTGGCCTGTGCCACTAACTTCAAGTCGCTGTTTGGTTTGTAAATTAAGTCGTAATTTAGATACTTTGTACCTATTCTATTTAATATAAAAATGCTAAAGTTTTTACTGATGATACAATCTTCTCATACGCTAATTATTATTATGTTAATTAATTAAGTTTAGGTATTAATTTAAAAGAAACTCATTGGGTATTTCACATTTCTGTCACTTAACATTGAAATTCATAGATTGTAGATGATATATGAGTATATACTTATGTAATGAAATTTTTTCCTCTAAGACCGTCCTTTCGTTCTTCCTACCATAAAACGAATCGTATACAATTTTCTTTAAAACTGACAATCCTCTAAGCCCTAAGCACTCACATGCTTTTTGTGTCGGTTCTATTATATATGTACGCCCTTGTATATGTTGTGTAAATACTAGATAATGAATTCTAGCGTAGGGAGTTTTTCAGTTCCTGTACCTATTCCAATATGTCACCCGTGTCCGTGGCCGTGGCAAAAATAAATTTTTGTAACAAGCCATAATCGCGATTTGTCAAGTTACCCTTGATATGACGCATTAAGCATCGACCACATGAACGACGTCGAGGACTGTAGGTATTTAACGCTGGCTGGCATTAAAAGCGTGATAAATTGAATTAAGGTTACTTTTTTGAGATGAAAATGTTCTTCTCTATGACAACGATTTTGGCACGATGCAGCAGTAACATGGAGCCAAGTCTCCAAACAGCACATAACAACTATCACTAACGAATGAAATTCTATTTGTTTGGGACGTGGCATGGGCGCAATTAAACGTGGGCACCCTGTACAAGCGACTGAAGCTTAAATAAATATATTACTTTACTCTATGGAGTGAAGTAAGTAATAGGTATTAGAGATAATTTGTTGTCTCAACTTACTTGACTTCAATGACCGCGAGACTTAATAGGCTACAGAGATTTTTTCATGTAAAAAGTGTTAGAAGAAAACCAACTGCGCTATTGTTCGGAGAATACTTTCATATGATACAGTGACATGTTTTTCACTCGACTTTATTATTTATAATTTTGTTATTAACAATTTTATGCAAAAAATCGCTGTATTTGTAGTTTTTTTGCTTATAAAATTGAAAATATCAGGGTAATCATGATGGTGTCAAGAGAAAAATTGTAGAGAATGAAAACACGAAGAAAAAAGTCCAGCTAGACTCAGCAAAAAACAGGCGACAGTTTAGTTATGGTCGGGTGAAGATCGACCCGAGCTAAATAGAATTTAGAAAAGCCACAAGAATTACTTTACAACTTTACTTGAATTTTCTGTTCGGACGGTTCGGACTAAGTAACTCGGCTACTTTTTTAAAAAAATGTGTGTGTGTCAGCTCCGACGCACGACTGGAGTTTACTCCTTACGAACGATTATAAAATACATAGATTAGTAAATGAGGGTAAATGAATGCATTTTGTTAGTTTATTAGTTTGTTAATTTTCTCAATTCACAAATAAATATCAATTGATATAAATATATAATATGTATTGGAGCATATTGTAGCCTGTAACGCGTAACGTGTGACATGTGACATTTGATTTTACTCCCATAAATTTTCCTAACCCTGGGTTTATACATGAAAATCGATTCTTAAGGAGTAAACTCCAAAAAATATTCGTTGAAGCTGAACAAGGTTCTTATGGAAAATTGCATCCGTGAGAAGCCCGTCCGTGTAGCTAGTAATACTTAATATGAAAACATGTAAATATTTTTTTATATGAAACCTTACTTTTTACATTAATTGGTTATCAACACACAGGCATAGAAAGCAAAACATTGAAACATAGCATCCGCTAAGAAAGATTACTATGTACTGAATCGTTTAACAATGACTGCAAAAGATTGTATCAACTCTTCCATATTGATGTCTTGTAGCTGGTAGGGCAAAATTCAACACTAAAATTGTTTGCAAGCGGTTGCCGAGCGACGTGTCGAGAGCCGCCACGCTACCATACACCGCGACGATCGCCCCAGTCACGTCGCGACCGCCCTAACGATACACCGCCCGCCCTACTCAGGGCGGACTCGTACCAGTCCCGCGAACATTAACATGTAAAAAAATTATTTATAGAAAAAATCCATATAAAATGACGATTTATTTCCATATTAATCGCTTAAAAAATACCCAGTTTTCCTATTTATTAGATTTTGTTTTTCATAAATTAATGCTAAGCTAATAAAAAAGTTCTTCGTCTCAATTAATCTTTTCATCTGGACTTGTAGAATTTTATTGTAATTTCAATAACTCCATACTTTTGTGTATTTCTAAATATTGTTTAGTGAACAAAAATTATAAAAAAATGGATATAGTCCATAGATTGCACTACCTTATGCTGTCGCAAAAGTCCGACTTAATGACTATGGACCGCGAACAAAGAATGCGCGTACGACGGCAATCCAGTCTCCCGGAATACAGTAAAACCAACAGCAAAATGCGGCAACGATTAGAGCAAGCTTATTTTAATGATGTAAGTTATAAAACACTTATTTCTCCTATTCTTCCTTTTTCTTTCAAATCAAATATTATTAGAAAAATAACTACCTATATGTGTAGTTATTTTTAACTCTTAGATAAATCTCTTATTTGAAATTGTATTTCTTAAATAAATATATCCCTGATTTTGTAAAATAACTCGTACTTAAAAAAATTAAAATCTTTACACATACTCGTATCTAAAGATTTTAAGTTTATAATTTAAGATTTTTCTTTCCGAGCACTGGCAAATATTGCATGTCATTAAACATTGACAGTCTTTGAAAACACAGAGATTTTCTTACTAAGTTTTCCTTTCCATTTATTTAATCCACTCATGATATGGAAAACTCAGAAATGTTAATCCTACCGCGGGTTCGAATACGCGTTTGCCTTGTCGGAAGCCGTGCATTAGACCCATTGGGCTATCACTGCTTAATCTTAAAATAAAACGCGAAAGTAGTTTATTTTACGTATTTTACGGCTGCTTAGTAGAAATCAATTTGCTAACTTAAGTACATTTCACGTACGTGTATGTCGAGATTGTAGAGGTTTCAGGATTCTAAATTAGTTATGTATGTTAAGTTATTCTTCATCTCTAATACATTAACAAGATGCTTCTAAAAATCATTTCATTTTATGTTTTTTAAACTGATTTTTGTACTATACACATCGCATCTCACAAATTTTTATAATGTTATGCAATAGCTACAAAGCTATTGCCAACTGCAAGGCAATTTGTTGGCAGACGTTACAAGTACATGTACATACAATACAATAAAATTTATTGTACCAACGCACCGTCTCGAGGCCTTTAATTTCTATAAATTCACGTCACAGTATGTTACTGACTTTTTTATACTTAATAATTTCTGTGTATAATGTTAACTAATTAATAATTAATTTATTATTTCGAATGAATTTTCGTACATATTAGTATTAGTATATATATAAAATTCTCGTGTCACAGTGTTTATAACCAAACTCCTCCGAAACGGCTTGATCGATTTTTATGAAATTTTTTTGTGTATATTCGATAGGTCTGAGAATAGGTCCTATACTATTTTTTATACTCCTAAGTGATAAGGGTGGCCCACCCCAAAATTATTCTATTTTTGCAAAACAACATTTGCCGGGTCAGCTAGTATATGTTATTTTATAATATTTTATATTTTACATTATTTTATAATAATGTATTTTATAACATATACTAGCCTCTGTCTATTTTTACCCTAAGTTCTTCTAAGTCACACAACCGATTTTAATACGGTTTACACTAATGGAAAGAGTGCTAAATGAGAAAGGTTGTATACTGCTGTGTATACACACAGGAGTTAGTTAATTTAGTTTTATAATATTTAATTAAAAAATAAACGAAGTAGGCAAATGAAAGGAACCTATAAATATATTTATAAAGTTAGTTGGAATACGCGAACGCCAACCAGTGATTCAATTATTCCAGTAAACGAGTTTCAAGTGCAATGTTGCGCTTCAGAGTAGGCGAAGCGTCATGAAAAAATAAATAGGAATCATAACAAACAGATAAGTTGCTTAATGTCCGCTTTCGGATGCGATAAGAGGCTTTACGGTCGTGCCTTTTATTCGAGTTTGGCACGAAATCTTAACCCCTATCTCAAGCTATAGTTAAAATATTCTCCAACCGAAACAATAAATCTACTACTTGGCAACTAAAAAATTCTGCGTACAAAGAAATTAAATCTCACGCGATGTGGTTTTGTTGGTTTAATCCAAGTCGATGCGTAATAATTGGAGCACTTTCTGTAATTGAATTAGGTGTTGCCTGTGTTGCTGAGTGTTTAATTTGCATGGAAGCAACATTTTAATATGATTACATTTCTTTCCTGCCAAATTTACAATCTAAATATGCCTAATTATGTATTTATTATTGCATTGTTGTGTTTTGTTTCTTCATCATTTAAAAAAAAAGTAAACGAGACTTACTGTAATGTCAGTAACATCTGACATCTTTTAATTAATCACAAGCAGTTACGATTTTAAAAAGTCACTATTGTAAATTACAATGTTTCTATAATTTTGATTTTTTTAAAATTCCTTTTCAAATTCCTCGCAAATTGTTGATGTTGACAAATATTCATAAATATTCTTGTTTTATATCGAATAAAATATTCCCGATTTTTTGCTGGCAACTTTAAACATTTTTAGTATTTTACTTCGTTGTGCTTTTTTCTTATCCGTTGAGATAATATAATCAATATTTATTGCTCATATACTTTTGTCAGGTGTTGAATTATTATTTTTATTTTTAATTACCTGGTGCCTGCGGCTTCGCCCGCGTGGAATATTTAGCTTATATTCATCCATCCTGAAATTCTATTCTAACTATTGGTGAAAGAATTTTTAAACGGATGAGTTGTTTCGAAGATTACAAGTAGGATACAAACTTTATCCCACGGCTACGTGTCCTTTTCTGTATCCCTGACAACAATGGATTGAGTCGTAACAAAACAAACTCATTTATAATATTAGTTAGGATCCTGTTAAGGTCTTTAGCACACTTATATGTATAACCGTCTTAGTGTAATGTTGTTCGTGTTTACAAGCGTCTAAGTGTTTATCAAGTTTACATAAACAAAATTGCTACAACATAATATTATTTTGCCCTTTACTTAAAGAGGTACAAACGGTCTATGATATTCAAGGTTTCCAGTATAACATTTGGTATTTCAAGGCCACATTCCACTGAGATACCCTACCCACTATCAATAATTTGCTGTCGTATTGTGAATATACAACTACTTAGTTGGGTTTTAATGTGCTTAGTACATTTTAGGGGGGGTAAGAATAATAAAGAAAAGGGTCTACGGAAAAAGTCTAGTTTCTAAGCACATATACTTAAGTATTTCGAAAAGGCATGTGCTCCAAATTTTTTTAATCCCTTATATTGATTTTAAACTAAGATAAGGAAAAATTCAAAAGTAATTCCTAATAAGTCCTTACATGTGGAGAATAATGTAGGTACCTACTATAGATATATTTTACATATTTTCATGGCAAGCTTGTTATTGTAACTTCAATATTGGAAATCACTGCCATATTTTTATCTAGAATATTATTACCTACAGATAAGAATTAATATTATTTGGTTTTATCAATATTTTTATTGCAATAATAATGACTGAATGCACTCAGCGGTTTTTATAAAAAATATTTTAAGCTACTATTAAAATAAAACTTTTAAAACTAATTAAAAAACTATAAGACTTTTGTTATAAAGTTATAACTATTACAAGGTATTTAACAAGCTCCGAGAGGTTTTTGTTTCTTCTGAAATTCATGCAGACTTACATTATAATTTCATAAATATACAGCTGAATATAAATGTTTCTTTTCTAAGTGAATGCCTACCTAGCTACTTACCTACTTACTTAGGTACCTACCTATTTAAAAATGGAACCCATTTGATATAAAACAAACCTACTACAAATATAACCCGAAGTTATTGCCAAAAAATAGACCATAATAATATATTCGTCTAAATATAAAAATCTAATATATAAAAATGTAAGCTGTCATCAGAACAACGGTCTACTTGATGGTATATGTCCTGTCCACCGTACTCTATTAACCAAAGAAACACCGTTTGTATATCTTTTTTGCAAGCGCGGTGAAACATCGAAATATGTAGAAGTATACATAGGATCCCATGGGAGCTAAAAGGCAAAAGAATTATCCTGGAATCATGGGATCGTCGACATGTGAGCTAAGTGGAGAGAGGCAGTTCTTTAGTCAGTTTCAGGTTAATTTTAATTAGTTGTAGTTATAATTAGCTTCGCTCCGCGATGCAAATTGCCAAGGGATGCTCTTGCTCCTCTCTGTAATGCTCGATTCTTGTCCTGCGGCTGCACTGGTTTTGAGACCTTCGTTTTCGCGTAACATTCTTTCTACCTTTATTTCTTTTAGCTTAGCTTAGATGTTTTTCATTTTTCAAATTTCACTGTTAGTTCTAATGATTATCTTCTGTAATAAAATCTTTTAATAAATTATTTCTAAAAATCGATATAAGATTGCAATATAGTTATATTACTCGTATAGATAGGAAATTAGCGATTACGCATTTACAAAATGTTATGGTTTATAACTGTTATTCTATGTTCATAGTTAAATATATTTCAGATTCAGTCACTACACGAGTAGTGATTTTACAACAACTTATAGAACGAAGTACATAGTTCAGCATTAGGCGCCTGCCTACCCATAACACGTACTTTCATCAGATGAATATTCGTTTAACCTTGAAATTTTTACACAACCAGATTTCGTTTGAATTTATACATATTTATTCGTATTTTTTACCTTATAACTTGTGCGTAATCAGATTTCAGCAGGCGCGCGTGAGCCCCAGTAAATACGTAGGTACCTATAATTCTAATGAGAATGGATTATTTAATTTTTAGGTACAGTTAACCAAGTTAGATTTCGATTTAAGATAACCATTAGAGAACGTGTGACTATTTATTTTAAAACTTAAAAAATAAAACGAAAACAGATTTTTTTTTCATTCTCCTAAAACTTATACTTCTAAATATATTTAGTAACATACATAACAGTGGCAAGGCACACTGCGTTTCGCAGTCTGGGCAGCCCGTCTGGCGGCAGTAACTACCCTTTGCAGAAGACCACCGTGATATAACAGAATATGTACCTACTATTGTATTTCGGTGAGTGAGTAAGGGATGCCAGAGGCCATTATTCTAACCCATCCTAATTCCTTATCCTTGGTCGGCAGCGCACTTGTAGCACCTGTGACGTTCCTTTTGTTATAGGTGACGGCGCCGGTAGCCATCTAACATCAAATGCACCGTCAGCCTGTCTGTCACCTTAACAAATAAAAATTGACGTGGTTGATAAGTTTATCCATAGAAATAACAATATTCACAATTAATGCGAGGTTGACTGAGGTTGGAATTAAAATGGCTAGTCGTATAGAAGATCGAAGTTAATTTTTAAGTACTAAATCCTAATAATCGATACACTGAAGTTATTTTTGTGATTTCATCTTTCACAGAGAGAACTGTTCGCAGCAAAAGCTGAAAGCGGTACAGCGGCCGATCGCAAACTATCTTCATCTTCATCAGGAAGCATGAAGAATAAATGGTTGAAGGCGTTCCGTAGTCTCAAACCGCCCAGCGCTCCGCCACCTCACGCCGCCCCTCCGGACAAGTAAGTGAATCTGATTCTTCTATTCAAACTTCACTTATGTATCTTGAATGTTTTTACTTTTTATTTATTTCTGACGTCATTTTCTAATAATGCCTGATTCCTTTTTTGATTTTTGATGCATCGTCCCAGATTACTTTTCTTTTAAAATATCACAAAATCTCGTTACAATGTCTATTAAATGTGTTTTCTAAAATATTATAGTGATGTGCTAATTCACGCCGCAGATAGATGTCGGGTTTCGTAATTTTCTACTGTGTAAAATTGTTTAGGTTTTTTGAGTCAATCACTGATATTTTCCAAAATTTGTATGAACTTTAAATATAACTACTACTAGTATATTGACACGACACACAACTATTTTTTATGTATATACTAGCGATCCGTCCCCGGCTTCGCATGGATACAATTCTCCCGGTAATTTAATAATTTTTCTCTTCATAAAAACTTCTTCAGACTTCAACGAATATTTGGAAAAAAATTAATCGAATTGAACCAGCCGTTCTCGAGTTTTGCGCTTAGCAACACATTTGACGATTTTTTATTTTATTTATATAGATAGATTGATAGATGGTTGGTTGTATACTTTATTGGTCACACCTACATATCTATTGTCAAATAACTATATTTTATCATAACCAATAATGTAGTTACTAGGTACCCAACACAACTCAAAATCAACTATAAAAGTTCTTTGTCTTTCTAAAATCTATACATATAACAACAACATTAATAATTCTCTTGTCTATCTGCGTGAAATATATTTTATACCAAATACGTGTCCAAAAAATATTTAAATGCATATAACCTTAATTGGCAAGTCAGTAAATTTTTCAAGAGACAATTAAAACGATTTAATATCTTTTATGGAATACTTTACGAAGAAACCTAAGATCACGTGGATAGATAGTAAAGTTTGCTATTATTTTTGATAATGTACATTTTTAATGTTAAGAAGGCCATAAGAAATATTATAACTTCCATAAGACTTGCCAATTAAGGTAAAATTATACCTATTTAAATTTTGCTAATTTTCAATCAAGTTAAATAAGAGATTTCGTACAATTATCTTAAATGTTTGCAATGCACACAAAAAAACTGGTGTGTGTTGTTTTATTTAATAATAATAATATTTACAAATTCTCAAGAAGTCTTATAAAAAAAGGAAAGATAGATTTTCTTTTCTATTTTCCTTCAAGGACTGAATTCCAAACAAGTTTTTTGTTAGATGTTTGTTCGATCGAGTTACGCATACAGGGGAAATATAATACGAGCATATAACAAAAAAACTTATATTGTAATTTTTTTTTATATATCTACTGGCGTTCCGGTGTCATAAATAAATAAATAAATTTAAATAGAAAAGAATAAATTTGGCACGTTACAAAAGAACGGAATTTTATATTCGCTACGGGACCGTGTTTTGAAATTACCAGTTTAAAAGGCGCCTTTGTTTCTTCTAGCTCAGTCAGCTTAATTAAGAATTAGTTGGGAGAGAACACACCTCTAGGTATATAGCCAATATAGCACCGGACGAGCGCCAGAATTCACTCGGCAACTAGCAGTGTTCATTTAATTAAACGTTATCTCACCCTTTGATTTACACAGTGAATCAATCAAAGTTACAATTAGGCAGCACGCGAGTTTAGCTTCAATTGATTTATTTTTAACTAAACTTTATAAAAAGTAGACCATAATACTTACATGTTTAATCGGTCTAAGTAGTTCTCATAACGGTCCAAGCCATGAATTCTCGTAAACTTTAAATTTTTAATGTACATTATATCTATATATATACATAAAATAAATTCGCCTCTGTCTGTTTCTCCGCTAATTTCTTCTAAACCACGCAACGGATTTTGATACAGTTTCCACTAATGGAAAGAGCAATAATCGAGGAAAGAAGGAATTTATTCAAAACCTCAGCTCTTAAAGGGTTAATTTACAGATAAAATTTAGAAACAAAAAAGAGCAAAAAAGGGTGTGTGTGTGTGTGTGTTTGTGTGTCAGCTCCGACACACGACTGGGGTTTACTCATTACGAACGATAAAACACAATGACAATTAAATAGAACATTAGTTATTTGTTCAACTAGAGAGCAAAATTGTTTTTTGCTGCGAGTGCCGACTTTAAATCACGAACTAGCGAAGTAGTATATAGAATTGAATCATGAGCGTAGCGAGTGATTCTAATATTGAACGAAGTGAGTGATTTAAAGGCACGAGACATAAAAAAATTTGCTCTCGTGTTAAACATACAACTTTTCACCTCAACAGCGAGAAAAGCATTAAGTACTATCAATCAAGACAATTTTAAATATTATGTTTATTATAGCCATAATCAAATAAATTATAACTAAATTAAATACTCTACAGCGTACTTGGTAGCCTTGTTTTTGATAATTTCATTAAATATGAAAAAAACACCGTCTCAGAATAAGTATTTGCATCTTTTGACAGTCGCCAATTATTGAATAATTCGTACGCCTGAAGATATTTTTCACGCGACTTTTCTGGAATAAGTTCAGCATTTGAAACATGTTCTCTTAATTCTTTTGGAGTTAGAGAATCTTCACCGCTGGACGTATTCATTTTTTTTTATATTTACCAAAACAGTACAAAAACACCAAGACCTAATGCTGAAAAGGCCGGATTTCATTTTGTTTTACAATATTGTTTTTTGTATATATATATATGCAAATCGATTCTTAAGGAGTAAACTCCAATAAGGTTTTTGGCAAACAATAATACAATGATGTACAGAAAAATAGCAAGAACTAAATAAGGCGTAAGGGGCATTATTTACATTTAGTACGTCTGTTAAGCTAGGAGCGCGTTCGACTTTGTTGCTATTGGAGCAATCAACCATACTGTTCGAAAAATTCAATTTAGACACGAAAATCAGTTCATTTTCGAATATTATGTAATTTCTACGCTAGCGAATACTCAAAAAGTTTCTCAAAAATATATACTTAACCGCGATACCCAAAAAATGAAAACTGCTTAAGCTCGAATATTCGAAGTCAATTTATTTTTGATTCAACGGCAAATATTTTTGATCTGATTTGGATCGGTAAAATGTATACCTACTATATATATTGTAATAAGCATCCTTGATGGTTTTACGGTTCAAACCAGGATATTTACAACATCACCCTATCATAAAATATTCCGAAAACAGGGAAATTTGGAACGTTTTTTGGGTTATAATTAAAATATGTCACACTTTTACTCACGGAAGTATATAAAAAATAAGTAAAGATGTCTAGAAGGATATAATATGGCTCCTTTTTCTCTAAACAGATTTAATTTATTTTTCAAGAAATTGATTAAAAAAGCACCGCGCGCGGTCTTAGCCGGTTCTTTCTTTCAGTTGTCCCCTAGTAGAATCAGAGGCTTGAATATCATGGCCTTTTAACATTATCAGTTTGTTGTGACAATTCCGCGCTAATATCTTTTTACCTTATTTCACAATAGTAGCATAATTTAAAAAAAAAATGGTTATATTCATATTTTACCAATAAATGTATCAAATTCACTATATTTTGTGGGTTATTTCATATTAAAATTAACCAGGGAGACAATTTACAGTATACTACCTAGGTGTGCATAATAAACTCGGAAGCTTCATGTCATGTCACCCGTAATTGAACAAGGCGCTGATTGACGAATCAACTATACGAAATGATTCCCAATTGTGTCAAAATGGTAGAGCTACTTATCAACTTTATATATAGTTTCAGAACTTCAGAATGAGACCAGTATATGGCTTACTTTCAGTAAGTAGTTCACTTTCTGGTATGTTTTATAAATAAAAAAAAAATAGGTAGGTAATTAGGTACTTTAGGTAGGTACTAAACTAAACTAGGTAGGTAATTTAAAACTTCATAAAGTTTCAAAAATTATCATTATCATCATCACTATCAGCCTGTGGCTCCACTGGTGGATGTAGGTCTCCCCCATGGCTAGCCACCACGCACGGTCTCTGTCCTTTGCATCCAGCCGCTTCCCGCGAAGCCTTTCAGGTCGTCTGTCCACATGGCCGCAGTGCTCCATTCGAGAACTCTTGTATCTCATCGGTTATCCGTTTTGCGACAGATGTGACCGGCCATTGCCACTTCAAATAGCTAAATCTCTTGGCTATTTTTTATTTTTATATAGGTATTTTTTTAAATATAGATAGATACTAGATTTGGGTTTTATATCAGTAAAAAAAAAACACATAAACTAAATCGGGATGGAAGCTTATTTATTAGACATGACTATACAAGAAACTTTCTGTGATAAATAATTATATAAGGGTTTCAAGCTTATTGCAACTTTAGATAATAACGTCCAAATAATATAGTTGTATATATTATAGTTTTTTTTTTATCATATTTTATTGTCTTCATGTTTTCATTGCTGTTTTCTAATTCTTTGGTGTACCTACTAACAAAAACAACTTTATTCTTTGTGATTCAATTTCACTCACACTTGATCTAGGAATTACATAGCGTAAATTGGATCACCTGTCTTTTTTTAACTATATTCCGTGATGTCCTCAATACGTTTGTGAGGAATTAATCCTATGAAACCTTTCAATTCAATTTATATGAACGTAGTACATAGCTATACATACATATGTCTACTAACAATACATCTACCGGAGCAAAATTTTATTGAGCACATCACAGATTTCTGCAAGTCGTTTTATAATGTTTGTGCAGTCCTTAGAATTATAACACATAGAAAATTAGTAGTTTGCGAATCATCTTCATATACATGTCTCCACCAATTACTTATTAATTTATGAGGAATATTTTCAAAAATATATTAAAACAATATCTGAGTTATATTTAATACAATTCCACACTATAAAACAGAAAAATATCATATTTTGACAATCAATGTTATTTGATACCTTAATTTGCATTATTTAGTTGGGATGTATGTTACAATTAATTTGTCCTAAGAGTGATGAGGCTATATATATGTTAGAATCTTATTTATTCGTAGGTTAGAATGGATTATTATTTAATTGTTTGTAAAGACTCAACGTTATGCCTACTTTATAATATAATATTTTCAATAGCCCTAAATGCCTGTATAATAATCTACTATAACCTAACTTATACCTATTATTAGGTCCATCTTCATATTGGCCAAGAAAAAATATATTAAATTTTATGGCCTGGCCATAAATGGATATAAATGGCCATAAATGGAGATTAAATTTTATTCTAAATGTCATTTAATAGATTTTTCATATTTTAATAGAATACAGTGGGACTGATTATATTTGCTGATTATATTTTGTGTGCGTAGACTCTGTTTCTACGTGTTCATATTCTAAGGGCTAAGGTGTATTCATTGTTATAGTGTATCATGTTCATCTTAATGTTTCTCTTTTATTGCCTCATTAAAGAAAGAATCAAATGTACCACGCGGTGTCGACGGTTATGGCGTTGAGGTAAATGTGTCGTTGGTATGAACCCAACTTGATACCTACTATTGTGTTTCCCTTTACATTAAAAACACATTATACAAAAGTTCTCGTAGAATCAAACATACTCCAACATATTTACAGCATGGTATCATATTTAGAAGTGAGCCCTGAAGTTGCATGAGAGAAATGAAAAATTTTAAGTTGTCATTGACAAGATTTCATTTTTAACTTAATAACTAGAATCATACTGGAATAAATAAACTGGAAAAATGCTTCAAAAATGGCACAAAAAACGTCCAATTAATTATTTTATTTTTATACTATTCCTTGTATACTTAATTATGAAAAGTATACTTAATTTAAAATACTTAATTTAAATTTCCTTGTATACTTAATTTAAAATTGAAAATTATGAAAAGCCGGTAGTGTACAATAGTATAATTTTATAAATCTATTTACAAAAACATTATAAAAATAAGTAGATAGTATTTTTATAGAGTACCTACATATCTATCTTTAATTTCAATTAAGGATCCTTAATTAACATCATCCTTAATTTCAATTAAGGAAATTCAGTCCGGTATGCCCTAAATATGCCCTATTTCGTTCAGTAATAAATTAAGCAGTCGATCTAGTGTCTGGTGTCATTTCAATAACCACACCCTACCTGGAACCACTTCGAAACAACGTCACGTCTAATTTTGTGTTTTGGTGCATTAATAAAGATTGCCCGAGCCTATTCTCATATCCCCAACACCCTTTACCCCTTTCAGGGTTGGCATCGCACTCGTATTCCACTTTATATTGTATGTGTTATGTGTTATATTTGACGGTAGCCACCAACCATAAAGTAGACCGTCAGCCTGTCCGTCGACCTCTATCATAAAAATGTAGAATATCATAAAAATGCTTATCCAAAGGTCTCGTCTTTGGCAATTTTTTTATCTTTGACAAAACAAAAAAAGCTCAACCCTTTATTTAAACATGTACTTAGTCTCATTTTTTAAAGAATACAACATAACATTCTTAAAGTTTTTTTTTTAACAATCAGAAGGCGTATTCCACACAACTCCTCAGATATACTCAATATTTTTCCTACTGCGCTCCAAAATTATTTTATTTGCCTACTCAATAATATAACTTGAGTATAAGTGAGATTTCTTTTATTTCTCACAAATGAAATCGTGTGGATGCCACAATGTCACACTTATCACAAATGCATGAGAAACTTGCAAATTATGGGTAATAGAATTTCAGGATTCTCATGTAAATGAGAAAACGAGGAAATATAAATGGTAATAACTTATAAGTTCATAAGTTTAAATTGAAATCTTGTCAATGTCATAACAGCAGCAGTCTTTAGCCGTCAGATCGAGATTTCCATTTGCAAAACATTTTATCTTATCATGCTTATTGTACGCTTCCTTATCCATGCCTCACTTAATGAGCTCGTTGACCTCTCGCTTGCATACTCTACTACATATACAAGTATATTATAATCCCTTTACATTTCTTTGTTAGTGATTTAGCTTGCGTAATCTCATTTAGCTTGCGTAAGTACATTTACAGTCAATAGTCATGCTATATAACCCATCTGTGAGTGAACTCTGCTTGTGTATTTTAAATTGTAGGTAGTCCCTACAAATTGTACTGTTGATATTTTGAAAGCCAAGGTCACCTTAAATTGGTGTCATTACCAGACAACAGGTAACTCGGGGTTGTATCGGTGGGGGTGTGAAAGACTGCCGACCACCTAGCAGACAAATCCACCTGATGTCTTCACGCAACCTTGAACTTCACGGATCAATATTTAGATGACCTACGTCATTGTAACTACTTACAGAAAAACAACTCGTAAAGCACTGTGATAAATGACCCACTACACGAGACAGATAATCTGTTTTGAAATCGTTGAATACACAGAACTTATTAATAGTACGCATATGTTAATTACAAACGTTTTTTAATTGGAATGTAATATTACTATTGATTTTTTTCAAAGGCTTATAATATTACTATTTAATGGAATGTTGACTTCGTATACGGAGTCAAATGAAATTAGCCGTACAAATACGAGTATGTTCTACAGTCATCTAATTAAAAAGTAACATTCGTCAATTGCAGTCTTAGTAAAATAAAGGCATAACTCAAAAAAGACAACATTTGAGAAATCGTATTACAAGATTTCAGAAATAGCATTGTTTTAAGTAATGTTGATTTTGTTTGATATTGACGTTACAGATACAAAATTTTTATGAGAAAATTTTAAAATAAAATAGAAAAAGAAAAACACTTCAATAGAAAAAGTTATCAAAATATCATAATAAAAAAAACTTTTATTTTATATCGGCCATGCTATAATTAAGATAATAATGGTACTTTAGTGGTTGAACAGAAATTTGATTTGGAATAAGTCTAAGTAATTCTGTCTAATGGAAAAATAAACTAAAAATTCTGTCTAATGGATACAATATTATTCAAGTCCCTCTATCGCAACTATCGCTGAGGGAAAAAGATACTGAAAAGGGTACACAAAATAAAATCTTTCGTTGTATTGCATTTTTCTGTTTTTATTGCAAAAATTACTTAACTTTTTACCCATTTCTCACAAAATCTCAATATTACCAAAATTTTTATGAGTTGTGCTTTTATATTAACTAAAGGTGTGCTCTAACTTCATCAAATTCTATCGAAATCGGTAAATATTCTTGAAAACGAACAGTCAGATTGAAAGAGTTTCTTGGGCCGTTGTAATATTCAATAAGTTCAATTTGATATTAAAAGCTTTTGATGTCGTAGGAGAAATGGCGCTTCCCGCGATGCAATGCGCTCCGGTGGCGATTCTGAAGCTCACAACTTCCAAGAATACACTTACAAGAAAATAACACCGTGTGACGTCTGCTCTCAAGTTCTCAGAGGTAAAAAACATTTATTATTAAAAGTGGTATTGCTTTATATATAAATTGCATATGCCTATATTATAAAACAACTTATTTTTAATTAATGAAACGACATTTTATGTGATATAACTGATTAATTTGTATTTAAAACTAATTTCGTATAAGTAGCCATCGCCTCTATAACTTTTAAATTTCACAATTTAAAGATTATTTTTTTGTTGTATATTGTGAACCCAAAATGCCGAAAACAAAGAGATATTATAAAAAAGTCTTAGCTGAAATGCCAATGAATTTATCTGTCTGAAACAATGGTTTATAATGTTTGTCATTGACATTGTGATGTCATAGACATTGCGATACTCTTATTAGTGATATTATGATGCTATCCCTAAAGCTTCTAAATCTTTTATCCTTGATCCTACTATGGTTGGCAGCGCACTTGCAATACATGTTATCGGCGACGGTAACCATCTAACATCAAATGGACCGTCAGCCTGTCTGGCGACCTTTCAATAAGTAAAAATACACCTTATAATCGCTTATACTTCTATTTTATTGAAAGACTTCTTTAGTTATTATTTGGTTGCATCGTCCTGAATCAATCACTTTTTTGATTAACTCATTGTACAAATAAAAGTCCGTTACCCCATCTAAATGGTAATTAATTATTTCTTATTAATTTGAAATTCTTTTCATGCTAATATAATTCTCTTTTATTTTTCACCTGAAAGGAATACAACGAATATCAAGGAGGATTTACCTTTCCTTTATCATTAAATAATTTTTAGGAATCTATTAATAATTTCACGAAAATACTAGACTCAAGGATCGTGAATGGCGACAACCTTGGATGTGTTACAGACAATATTCTTGAAACTTATTAGGCTTTCTCAAAAACATTTTATCATTTTGCGTCTCTACAACAATCTGATGTATGTATGTATATCTATAATAAAATAGCCTTGGCTGTGTAGTATACTTTTTAAACAATTTGTACACATTGTTACTTGTGGCGCTTGTGATAAGCTAAGCTCAGAAACAAAATCCATTATGTGGGAAATAGATTACATACGACATACATCAATAGCCTCAGAAGCTTTTGCATTTGTAAAATATTAGTAGATTAGTACTAAACATCTAGAAGTATTTTCTGTCACAATGTAAATGTTGATATTGATATGATATGCTTCAGTAGGTAAGCACCGGCTGGCACTCTTTTAGAGAAATTGTAAATATCGCTCGTATCTATCGTATTGTAAAAATCGTGCAGTGCCATGCACAAAAAAGCGAAATGTCGGCTCAAAAGTACGATAGAGTACAGAATATTTTGTGGCTTTTGTAAATTGCTAAAGAAAGGATTAATTAGAGGTGTCACCTAAAAAGTAATTTAATAATATATTTCTTTATGTAATTCTTGTATTAGCAACACAAAGAAACTGGTGTTCTTTTCAGCAAAGCCTTTTGTCTAATGTCACTGAACCGCGAATTCCGATAATTTACGAACTACGAAGAACATATCGGGTCACTGACAACTTAGATCGATAGCATACTTCGTAAGACTTTATGTCTTCCAAATCTGTTTTATTAAATGCCAAACTAGACGAGCAGAAACGAGCGCTTTTAATATCTTTTAATATGATACTTGATCTCCGAGGTTTTGAGAAGTTTTATATGTTTCTTTTTTATATATTTTCTTGCATCCAGTGAGTTTCTTATTTCATATTTTTACATAAGTTTTTAAAGACTCAAAATTGGCATGACCAAAATATTTGTCGTTCTTGAAGAGAATAATTCATAATTTCGTAAGAGAATAATTCTAATCCATTAACCTCTTCATAACAAATCGAACTTTAAAAGGTAAAAATTATCAAGATACTTTGAAGGTTATGATATCTATTTAATAATTAGTAAAAATCTATCCCTCAGGGCACACTCGTCAGGGTTTACGGTGCCGATTATGCAAGATGAACGTCCACACTGACTGCATGCCTCAGGTAGGCAAGTGTCAAACCAAATCTCGACTTCTCCGCCGACAGAAGAGTACGTCAGAAATCGAAGCACATAGAATCCAAGATACAGGCTTCGAAGAAGAAAGTAAGATTTCGTCACTATCCAATACTTAGATAAAATCTAGTTATAAGAAATATTCTAAAAGAATTCCTACCGAAGTCAAGTCGGTTAATACAGAGTTAACGACGATAATTAATGCTTAAAGTTTCATGAATACTAACTTTACTTTAAATTAAGCCAATTAAGTCCACATTTATGTATGAACCGAGGTAAGACGTTTTGATAAGATAAGTTATGCATTAATATTCATGTAATTAAATTAATTTATTTGCAATTATTAAAAGTATTTCGAATTCAATTAATGAAAAGTATGCTTAGAATAATGAACACTCTCGTCAGTCAAAACGGTACATTAATTTCATACATAACACTCAACTCTAGAACTGTGTAGGACTGGCGGATGGCTGGCTACCGGGACAAAGACTCACCAAAATCTCCTTCAGGGGATCGGTAGAATTCGATGATGATTTCGATAACTACTATGACGAGGGTACAGTATCAGAATCAGGAGTGACCCTCCCTGCACTCTACCCGAGCCGAGCATTCGATACCTAATTGATGAAACTTACAACATACATAATATACACATTGGAGACTTTCTGTATTTATATACTCAGATAAAATAAGATAAGAAACACTAAAGATAGATCCCTGTGAACGGCATAGTGAAGCCGATAAAACTGCGCCTCGGCTTATTAAAATATTTACTACTGAAAATGCCAAATTGAGTATAGTGGAACCACATTTATTTAAACTTGAAAACCAATATTTTCAATAAAATTAAACAAAAATTGGGATTCAGTAAACGGCCTACGCACACATATTCGTAAAACCGGCTTTACTATGTTGTCCGCAAAATTCTGTCTATAGTTTTTATTTGTTCTGAGTTTATATATTGACATTTAACAACCTCCACCCTTGCCTGACTCGCCTGACTAACTTATTGTAGTGACAGTAGTCGCGTACTAACATTTCACTCGATACTCAGAGGAAGAAGTGGATCAGACGTACCAAGTTTTGAAGCGGGCCAACGAAATATCGAAACCTGGCGGCGCGGGGCCTGTAGTGCGCGTGTCGGCGCCGGAAGAGGCACCGCCGGCGCGATCTCCGGCGCGTCCTTCGGCCGGACTGGCTGTTGTGCCGCAGCCCGTCGCGTCCAGCTCAGGTCGGGATACCGCACCTGGGCTTGTTCGCTTTACGCTCTTGCCGTGGCGTAGGCCGGCTGCCCGGCGGCTTCAAGATCACTCGTTTTCAGTAGTGAATTCGTTGCACGTGTTTCGCGGGCGCAGGGCGGGGGCGGGGTGCGGTCGGTAGTTCGGTACTGAACGGTGCTTGTCGTAGGCTCGGCGGCGCGGCCCGACGGCGGCGTGCGTCGGCGTCTCTTCGCCGGCGTCAAGAGTTTGTCAATGTGGGGCTCGCGGTCGCGCCGCGGCTCGCCGCAACACCGGTCCATTTCTCTGCCGGAAAGTACGCGCTCACGGCTCCCGTAGCGCATCGCTCCTCTATCACAGCGATAGCTTTGTTTGTCCCGACCTCTTGCTGGGTTTCAGTGGCTCCTTATTATTTGTGTGTGTTCATTCATTTCTCTTGCGTTCTTTACTTTACGTTTGGCGTTTGCAATGTTTAGTTTAGAAACCTAGGATTTAAACAAAACTAGATGAAAGCTCGGCAATACACCCTAGCTGCTTGACACTCCCGCTCCTTTCACAGGATCTATCACGTTAGGCATTATTCACTATAGTTTTCTTGTTATGTTTTTTTTTATTAATTTCCATTTATTTACTTTAGTTTTCGTTGATATGTTATGTTTACAGAGTCGGAGGTGACTTCCACGCGACCGTTCGGGCAACCACTGTGTTTCGTTAACGAAAACGGCGATCCGCCGCACTCCATTCTCAAGTCCACGAACAGCGTTCGCAAGAAAAAATGATTTGCAACTTTCCTTGTAGGGAGTAGATCGTTAATCATACCACCTCGTGACTAAAGAGAACTGTTTCAGCGCGGCATTCGGCACCACTCTTGGATGCCTCACATTAATTACCCCGAAAGCGCCCCGCGTACTGTGATATGTTTATTGTTACTGTTATAATAAAAATCAGGACCGCAGCTTCCGTATTTCTCTTTCTACCCTCAAAATATGCACAACTGTTTCACTGAATATAATTTAAAGGCGGCGCCTTACCCGCACTCGGGCATCTGGATGTAAGTGGTGCATGGCTTGACGGCGTGCTGAACAACTAACTGCATGTGGTTTCTCTCAAATACTAATAACATTTTCAACACACAACTTTTACTTGCACCTGTAAACGCAAGAACATAACTCAATTAAACTTCTATTCGCTTCAACCTAGTCACATTTTTTCCACCGATAACCAAGAACCGTAATGTCCACTACATTACAGAACATGATACTTGAAATTTTTTTAACGCAGTTATGTTTTTCAGCTTTTTTTGTTCAGACTAGTGACACATTTTCTGCTTTAGGGCGATCCCTCGAGGCTGGGTTAAGTGGAACTTGCAATATTTAATTCAATTATAGACACTTGCGTGTTTACTTTGTCCAAACAGGATCGATGAAGAATTCGAAGAGTGCCCATTTGTTGAGACAGGCAGACCGCACCAGTCCCTTACCTGGTACAAAAACTGAGATCGTTAATAACCGAAACCCCGTAGTCTGTTTGTTGACAAATTCGTTGCATCTATTGCATATTGTTACACGACATGAGACGCCTCTTTTCTACCTATCACTTAACCAAACGAACGCTGCTGATGACGGGCTGCATCAAAACCTACTCGTATATAGATTTTATTTAAAGTAGAAATAATTAAACATTTATCACGAGTTTCCAGTAGGTAATGTAGTTGTTATCAGATATAGTTTCTATCTCGTAGCTAAATTTGTAGCAGAACGTAGACTTTACATAAATAGGAAAATTTTCTCTATCACTTTTACCTACTTTGATTATTTTGCCTGTTTTTTCTTCTCGTTGGGTGTTTTCATTATTTGTTTGATTATTATTATTTGCAACGCTTCACTTACACTTAAATATCTTGATTTAACAATAAAACACTTCGCTTGTGTAATATATTCATTAACACTTAGATTATATCTATGATTATTGTAGTAAGAATCAGTTTTGTTCAGTTTCAAATTGCAATATAGATAATAGAGTAAATTTATAGTGTAATTTTGTCATTGTCATATCTTATTGAATTTTCATAATAAATTCATTCATTATAATATAAAATATTTACAGTTAAGTCGGTTACTATGAGTCTGTTTATAACAACATACCGAATATTACGGCACACCCTAGTCAAATAATTTATATCCTTAGATAATATTATACCTACATTTCTAAGCATTCCTACGAGTACATCCGAAAAATGTAACATCTTATCAAATATTGTATATATATTCCGATTTTTTTTCTCTAAAGCCACTTTTATAAAACAACCTTTTTTGTAGATTTGTTTAGTGGCTTCTTATATTAGCTTTCCAGGCTTTTGATTACTATATTTCAAAATTTACATGCGATCCTTAAAAAATATGAGTATAATGCTACTTATATCAGTATCCGGTCATTCATAAGTACTGTTTACATAGTTAATACAAGGTAACCGACTTCAACTGTATAATTGACGACGATGAATCAATCATTCAATACAGCGACAATATTCATTCACTTCACATTTAGTGAAGACGAATTCAAACACACTCTCAACTTACTTGTTTATGTTGACGATAAATAGACGTATAAAGTTCTGACATGGGTATACAACGTTTTATAGCTCCCCACTCGCCGAGACGACAAAAGTTGAATCTTAGGATGAAGAGCCTCTCGCTGGACTCGCCGGAATGCGGCGAACTAAGACGACGACCGGCGCCAGTGAGGGATCAACCACCTTCACACGGCAGTCGTGTACTCTGTACGAAACCATCGTAACATAAAGCCTGGGTCCAAAAAACCTCACGCTTCTCTCGACTGTACACAATCACTTCTATACCGCTTTGCTTAATTATATTATTACCTGATTATATTACCAAGATTGCTGGTTATTTGGACTCCGGTAAAGTGTCAATCTGTGTTAAATGTGAAGCACAAGCAGTTCCCCCAAAAGAAGTCCTTGGCTTAACGTGTGTGCAAAGATAAGGCGATATGTAGCGAGATTAGGTGTTGTAGTGGGTACTTCTTCCGTCTCAGGTCCAAACAACCTTCAACATTTTAACTGGAGATCCTTTTGGAGTAAGTCACCGTCTAAACGCAACGCTATTGGACGACAGATAATCGATTTCGCTAAATACCATTACTTAATCATGTCTAGAAAATTGTCCTTATGCTTGCTAAAGTTGTTTTAATCTTTTCTGTTTTAATGTAATAGCTAATCTTGTTTATACATATAAACTTGAAATTAACATAGCTATAAATTATATTAACTATTACTCCTAACGAATCTCCACCAAAAGTAAGTATTTTTAAAAGCTTGCAATATATAATTTTCTTCTATTTAGCTCATCGATCAGCTACAATGAAGCTAAATGAATATAGTTGTTACTTTATAATCCCATAGTAACAGCCTTATCCTTGAAACGGTTATTTGGACTTTGAAATTTTATTCTAAATTCTCTATCAATCTTTGATGTTTCCTTTAGATCCATGTCTATGTCTCTAATTTGAAAATTTGAAATTATATACTGGTTTCTGTCCTCGTATTAACTCTTTAATCTTTAATCTAAAGAATACTAAATGTGTTGATATTGGCTCAGCAATCTTTTAACCGACTCCTTCTTACTCAATTTATTTATTCAAATATAATAACCAATTTTATTACACAAAATATAAATTTTTAAATTCATTCCATTGTAACACCAATCATTCTTTATTATCAATATCGAATTCATTTAGGTTCTTAACGGTTTCACCTTAATTTTAGAATTTTAAATATTATTATTTTTTAATAATTGCATGTAATTTGTTTTTATTGTGATTTTAGGTAACAATAACAACAGGCATTGCATGAAAAATGGCTTTAACAGAATTAATGATCGCACAGTAAACAAAATCACTCGTTCAAGTACGTCACTTGGTTTTCATGCCATAACAATGGAATGTTGATCAGCTAATTGATGTTTGGTTTGGGAATACCTTAATTTAAAAATAATAAATATTTTATAATTTAAATACATTAAATATAATAAATTAATTGCTTGCAATATTTTTATCTAAGGCGTTATTTTCTAATAGAGCTGTTCAACATTCTTTACTAAGTACGATTAAATATTTTTAATACTGATTAAATCTCATGTTGCTTTATTAAAATGTATTAAAATGCATGCTACATCCTTGCACTAAAAATAAATGATTTTGAATCGATCAAAACCCATCGATTATCTATTTTAAAATGGAAAGTATTGCATATGAAATAATTTTTGTGTGTTCCTCTTGATATTGCCAAAATTGTTTATCCCCATATTGAATTTTGTTAGTTTGTGTGTGCGTGTGTGCGTGTGTGTGTGATTTGCATGAATACGATCAAGATGTAAATTCTTCCTAAAACAAGTTGTTTTAATATTTCACAAACATATGCAGCTCCATCATCGCCGGTGCACAGCAAACGTTTGCTCAGTGCAAGAGGAGGTCGTATGAGTAGCGTGGAACTGCCCGATGAACACGACAAGAGTCTGTCCTCAAACAGCGCTAGCCCTTGCCCTTCGCCGGTTAAACAAATAAGTGTAAGTACACTAATTCTATTGCTTGTTTACTTATCCTACATAATCACCGCAATGTTAAACAATGTAACACAGCTTATTAAGGCCGGCGCTGACTGAGGGTATGACACGGTACGGCATAATAGCAAAGGATTTTTTCCTGAAAATATTATTTTTAACCTTATTCCAATAATTTTAGCACTCACACTCCTTTCAAAACCAAGAGGCCGTTAACGCCAACACCTTAGCATGCCGCAGCTCCCTTTTGCAACAATTGTTATTGATATTAACACTAAATGCCAATAAATTATTTTAAATAATTTATGTATAAACGACCGACTTCGGAGTAACGCAATGCTAACCTAAATAGTTTTTGGCACGACATAGCTGCGTACAGTGGGATACCAGGTCGTGTCGAAGCGTGCCATGCCGTACCATACCATCAGTCAGCGCCGGCCCTTAATGACAAGTCAAAAGCGTTTCGTAAATTGTTAAGTTATAAAAAAGGTAGCTCTGTTGGCGACAGTTACCACTCCTAGAAGACTACCCTTAAATAACATAACATGAGTTGACGATTCACTGACTGAGTAAGGGATGACCAAGCAAATTATAATTTACTTTTATTCTGACAGTAATAAAGTATAGCTATAATAAATTATAGCTTTTAACTAACTCGATAACACCACACCAGCTTTGAAACAAAAAAACTGGGTAAAAATCGGTTGATCGGTTTAGTAGTCACGATGTCACACACAGACACACAGGTCAAACTTATAACACCCCTCTTTTGCGTTGAGCCTCCGAGTTTAAAAATACAATTGGCTTTCTTTATTAATACTGTAATTACTGATTGGTTGATACTTACAGAAACATCAACGACTCTTACCGACAAATTTGTATGTTATCTTATACAATTTCAAATCACGTCACGCTGACGAGTTGGATCTAAAAGCTGGATATAAAGTGACGGTTATTGATACTTCGGATCCGGATTGGTGGAAGGGCAAATGTTTGGGTAAAATTGGATACTTTCCATCGAAGTACTGTACTAAATTGCAAGCAGGAGAACGTCCTTTGCAAGTCACTCATAACCTGCAGGTGAGGATTTTTTTTATTTTATTTTTGTATTAATATAATTTTTTACAAAAATTCGTATAATCTCCTACTGATATTATAAATGTGAAAGTTTATATAGAACTATAAAGAATCTGTAAAGATGTACCTTAGCAAGAGCGACCCAATAGAAAATTCATACCTATGGTATTTAAAAATTTCCAGGTATCCGATGGTGATAATGGGTTGATGTTACTCCGCGATCAAATCGTGATCCAAGTCGGTGATGAAGTAGATGGGATGGTCATGATTCGTTCAGGCGACAATCGTCAAGGCGTGTGTCCCATTAAATTCTTACAAGAAGTGTGACGCTATAGGCCGAATTTTGATATGGTATGTTTTTAGTAATTACTTACAGCTTAACTTTTTAATTTTCTGAAGTCGGTATATGCAGCTTCTAGGATTATATTAAAAAATAGCAGTTCAGCAAAAGCTGTTCACACAATGTCACCAGTCTGCATCGATTGATTTGAAAATAGGCTCTGACGATTTTGAGTTCTAATATTTGGTAATTAAATAAGTGTAATACAAAATTACAACACATTCAACTAATATTAAAATGTAAGAAAAGCATTCAAAACAATGCTATCTTTTTATAACACATTTTTCTTGTATATATTTTTTAGATACTAGCTCTATTTAAATTTTGGATGGTATCAACCATGTTATTAGAATCTAATAAAATTTGTGTGTGTCAGCTCCGAAATACGACTGGAGTTTAGTCCTTACGAACGATTATAAAATTTAAATTTTCATCGAAAGAACAACTTTGTCCTTTTTTAAATAATATTGTGTAGATGGCGCAATATCTCTGAAACTTCAGAGATATTCTAAAATATTAAAAAAATATAGAACGTAACTATAACGCATAACATAATGCATTCGTGCTCGCATTCGTGTGACAATTTTGATTTCACTCCTATAAATTTTCATATCACGGGCTTATATATACAAATTTAGCATACAAATTGTCTGACTCGAATTTGTTTCTAAAGTTCCAGAGACGCGGGTCACTATCAGAGGAGTCTAACACCTTGTATCCACCCAAACCCATACACAGCGCCCCTGTCACGCCATGCGACAGCGACACGTCGACTTGGTCCGATAAAACTTATCCCACCATTAGCTACGATGTGCCCTCAACATCGACCAACATACTTCCGATTCCTTCAACATCAGTAATGCGTTACGAAATTCCACCAGAATTAGCGTACGCACCTTCCATGCCTTCTACTTCTAACCGATATGATATTCCTTCAACTTCCGCCGCGGTCCCTCCACTCCCTTCCACATCTTCCGACAAAGATTATGAGGAAGGCGTATGGTGGTGGCAAAGACCTCTGGGCGTCCGTCGATCACAATGTACACGATGCGGTGCCTCTTCTTCTACGAGGCCTTTAAGAATGATGCCTTGCGTGGGAGTTGCCCAAGAAGACTACGATTGGGGAGGACAGCGACCGCTAATGTCACGTGATCGTCCGCTCTTATTCTTCAGACAACTCTTTCTATAGTTTACTTAGATGCCTTCAATGAATATCTAGCTGTCCACGATAAAAGAAATATCTAAGTATGTGAATAGTCGCGTCGTCTAGGTATAACTATGGTATTTTTTCTCTTTTTATTTCTTTATTATTTACCCTCACACATTCGTGTCTCATATTTTATTTGTAAACTACAAAACTATTAACAAGTTCACAGGGTCACGCGTTTGGCTTTATCTGTTCACCGGTTGTTGTTATATTCTGTTTGAATTACAGATGGCCTTCTGAATTCAATGAATTAAAGGTAAATTAAATTAAATTAAGGTGTCTTGACCGTACATAATATAATATTACATAATCTAGGATTTTTTTTGTTCTCGACTTACCATCGCGGTGACATATAAAAATGTAATATTTTAACGACAAAAGCCCTGTAAAGCTAATTAGTTATTTATAGTGTCGTTATTTCCATCTTGTTTTTTCTTGCTCCTAATATTTGCGTTATTTTTTTTTTTAATAAATATTAAAATATTTATTATTTTAGACGTAGCTATAAAAATAATCAAAATTTATCGTTGTTTCCAATTGGTGAGCAGGTGTGTTTGTATTTTACACTTAACAAAAATACAATTTTTATAATTCGTGTTAATTAAGCAGAAGTTGAAAGGCCTACGAAATTATTCAATTAGGTTTTATGGTATTTATCAAATAAAATTACTTTTGATGACATATCATTTATGGTAGTGCTTATTATGTATGTATGTTTATTTATTGTAGTAAATATAATTAAAACCAAAACATTTATGGGCGGATTTTTCAACCGCTTCATTGAAAATATATCTAATAAAAAAAATTTACTTTCGTTTTAAAAATATTCGGATTCATTTACTGCAAATATAATCTTGAAAAAATTGTCGAAATAAAATAAATATATTATTATATATATTTTATTTCGACAATTTTTTCAAGATTAAGTAGATCTTTGTCATGTACAATATGACAATTAGGGCCTCTTTCACCAACTACAAGTAAAGTGTTGATTAGTTACTTTTAGCAATAATTTCATATTTTATTAAATTATGCACTCGGTTTACTGCATCCTTCGATAGGCCAATTTTTTTTATTATTTTCTTTTTAATATTTTGGACTTTTCCCGTACATACAAAGGTATATCAGCTCCATCATTCCCGGTGACTTTAAATGGCGGTTAGCCTACTTGACACATTACTCAGAGATGGTGAAAGAGGCCCTTATAGTATTAATACAATATAGCTGTATTTGCTTCAAATTAGTGGCATAATTAATACAAATTTTATTTTGCCTATTATTTTACTGCTACTCTAACTAATCAGCTTCCTTATACTATAGTGATATCATTATTTTTCTTTTCCTTATGAAATGAGCTTATCAATTTAATATCAAACGAAATATTTAAATCAGCGAGGTTTTTTACCATAAAATAGTTTAATTTTTAATCATGGTGAAAGGTGGTAAAATACACTGACTTGTATTCCTACGCTGGATGTAATTATTATAATAATTACTATTGTAAGTGTCCACATTAAAAAACCCTACAAAATGGGTGCATTGTTTTGTTAAGGTATTGTGAGGTGTATTTTATGTATCTAAAATCCTGTCTGTGATTTATTTTATACCAAAATATATTTACATTATTGATCTCATTTTCTATCATAGTTTGGAAAATTATGATATTTGTAAACGAATTCCTAAAGCTAAAACTGCTTTTAAGCATTTGTAATTAATTTAATATTGATATGACAATTTACATCCTAATTAAATAGAGGATCAACAAAGAGCTTCAGTGTGTCGAAAAATTTGCAGATGTATACTATAAAAATTAAGCTTGAATTTTTGCTGATCAATTGAAGAATATGTATTATTATATTGTTGACTAATTTTTATTTAATGGGTCATTTAAGGAAATAAGGTGAAAGAATGTAAAAAAAATGTAACCTACCTATCTTTAAAGAAGAAAAAGAAAATTTTGTATAATGTAGGATATTCTGTTGGAGCTCCTTTGTGACAAAATATACTGGTTTCATATTTTGATGTCTTATATTTTTATCCTATTTTATAAAAATATATATCAACAGTAAGGACGCCTAGAACAAAGAATTTATGCTTTAATTAAAAGTATTATTAATTTACATTATGCTCCATTGAAAATATTTACATACATATATATCTAATATAATATATTTAACATAAATTATATATTTAATAATATATTTCACATAGCCATCACGTGCGTATTTTATTAAATGTACTTTTAAATTAACCAAATTCGTTGAATTAATTCAAAACTCTTTTGAACCTAATTCATAACTTAATAAAAAAAAAATTACTTTTCTATAAATACTTTTCTAATTTATTTTTTTTATTATTAGTTATTTAGTCATTTTTATACGAAATACAAAAACAAATACAGTACAGTAACAGAAATACAGTAACATTTAATGAAATGCCTAAAACGAATGGAATATATGTCACCAAAAAATATATAAATGAAAACGTCCTATTAGGTTTTTGACAATTGCTATTCGCACTTATACTACTTAGCTAAACCTTATTTAGATACACTGTTCCGCTGATAAACCGTGCTTAGCTTTTAGCTTTTAGCGAAGCTAAAAGCGAGCTTTTAAACACTTGATTCAATGATACTCGTATAACTATAGCTTTTATGATTTTTTTATAATATAGATATTTATAAAGTAAAATTTTTGTTCTTTATTCCTCAGACCAAATAAGAACTAAATATAGACAGAATTTAGCGGACAACATAGTGAAGCCGGCTTTATAAAGACGTGTGCGTAAGCCGGTTACTTATGTACTGAGATTTTGTGTTCCAAGCTATGACCTTAATTTTTGTTAATTTTTATTAAAAATATTGGTTTACAAGTTTACTTACGTGTAAAATGTGATTGTAATCTGCTTTTTATTTTTTTGTACCTGGTTTTTATACCTTTTTACTACGCAATTCGGCATTTTTACTAGTAAATAATTTAATAAGGCTAGGCGTAGTTTTACCGATTTCACTCTGCCGTCCAAAGGGCCTTATCTTTAGTTCTTATTGAATCTGAGCTTTATTCAATGTTTCGCACTTACACTTTGTTAGAATTATAAAAATAGAATGCCATATAGGTACCTAATTATAATTTTAATTGATCTGTTACACATAATTAATGTAGTAATATTATTTTTATTTTAATCTTTCAATTTGTGCGAATAACTTTGTCGTATTTAAGTTAACTCGTTAAACCGTCCCCTTAAAGTTTTAAGTAATTAAACACGTAATTGTGTAAGTATATGAAATTTATTGTAGTTGTAAAATTATCATTAGAATATTAAGTATAATATGCACATTAAAAAGAGTTTTAGTATATCGGAAACATCTTATAAAGTATTATATTATATTAATGGCCATATTCATTTAAAAATTTCCAACAAATAATTTTAATATACACATGAAATGTTTACCAATCGGCTATGTATGTATTATTAAATCTATCAATACGAAGCCAACTAAAAGTAGGTATGACTTTGCTTTGATATTGGAATTTTTTCAAAGCCCTTTAGTAAAATAAGTTACTCCAATATACTAAAACACTATATTATTATAATAAAGTAAGTTAAAGCGTAATTGTTGTGATAAGAGGATAAAGACACGTTCCCTAAGTGAGCATTCGTAACTTAAACCCTGTTGTAATAGATGTATGAATGTCCGGCCTATTTAATGTATTAAAAAAAATACTGGCACCTACATAAGATGTAATTGTTTTCTCAATTTTTAAAAAAATACTATCTTAGATTTATTTTTAGATATTTTTAGTATTTGCAGTTTAAAGGAGATCAATCAGTTTTGTGTAGAGATCAGGCCATCAGTTTATTTTCGTTTTAATGCTTGAAACTTGTACCATTAGGTAAGAAGAAATTATAGATTTTACTGGGAAAATATCGTGTAATTTGGTAAACGGGTTTCATAGATATTTAAGTTTGAGAGTATTAAAACATCGTGCATTTTCCAAATAAAAGTTACCGTTTTTTATATTTATTTATGAAATCTGTAAAATTTATAAGCTAAATTTTATAAATCTGAAATATTCACAGGAAATTACTGAAATCAAGAAAGACCTTTATTACCAAATTCAACCAAAAAAACAAAGACCTGGTTTTGAACTTTTGGTGTTTTGGTCTTAACCTTTTTAGACGATATTTATTTCAAAACTTATTTTGAGTAAAAGCATAGATAAAATACTACTTAACCAGTAGGTAAGTTAATTTAAGTAAGTATGTAAACTGGTTAAGTAGTATTTTATCTGTGGTAAAAGTAATAAAAATAGTTGTCGACAGGTCTCTATTTTATTTATTTATTGTGTAGAAAAAATATTATTTTGTACAAAACTCAGTAGTTATAAATCTTTGCCGCAAATTATGAATCTGTAATTAACTATTTTCCGCGACATATATTTTTTGTGACCTACACTTGTTGTATTGAAGTAGATAAATTATTTAGTAATTTTGACATACAAAAATTATTATTGTAGATTTGTATGTAGTATTTTCTATCTAACCCTATACTCACTATCTTAATCTTTCATTTATTTCGGTCTTTAAATAATTTAAAATTAATAAATAGAAAAAAAAATAACAAATTTCTAAGTATTTAAATAATTCTAAGTGTCGTATTTTTCTTTTCATTTGAATGGTTTTTATTTTATTTGTGTTAAGAAAAAAAATCACGACACATACATTGAGTTATTTTGTATTATTCAAGCAGTATTCAATAATTCTTATGAGTAATTTCAATGAAACGCTTTTTTAAGTTATTTTATTTTAGATATGGAACATGGAATTAATTATACAGTGTGTCCGGTCATGGACTATCGATATTGTAAGATAAAAAAAAATACAACTATTTAAATACTTTTTTAATACACAAATACGAAATCTGTAAAACTAGTAAAATGAAGGGGTCATAGGGGTTGTTTTTAAAGTAATTTACATTATAAACTTATTTTTATCTCAGTAAGACCAAAACTTTGAGAGATGTTATGATATATTTTTTGTAAACACGTAGATATATCTCAAGAAAATCAAAATGGCTGCCACATAGAGGGAGAAGTGGATTGGACCTCAGTGTAACTTATGTATCTAGAATATCGGTAGACCATGGATCAATGTATATGTATTCTAGATACTGGTTTGTAACTCACCATCATTCTTCGTTTATATCTAAGAATATTAATAATATCTAGAGACCGAAATAAAGTACCTATGTATACTTACATAGTTAATTTTGTTAATTAGTCTGAGGTGGATTGTTAATAAATTATGTTATTAAATGAAGATCTTAAATTAGTACCTATTGAGTACGGAACCAAAACATTTATTACATACGAAATATTATATTAATTACTATAAGTCCTAGGTAATACATACGAAACTATTCCCAAAGTGAGATGTTTTTATGAATAAAGTCTAATATTTTATAAATGTAATTAAATAAATAAATGACTAGTTAAATTTTGATTAAAATGCACTAGATTTAACACTGCCTCCTTAACAAAAAAAGTTAAAAGCGAAATAATTTTCAACTTCTAAATAGAATAACGAATATCCGAAATATAAACGTAATAATAGTCTAAAATGGGTGAAAATTATTTTATATCAAACTTAATATCTTAAATAATATATCGCGAATAGATTGCTTAAAAAGTTTCATCAGTTCAAGAAATGACTAATAATTTTTTTTTAAACATTGCACTGGTTTGTTTAATAGAAATTTAATTTTAAGATGAAAGGGGTTTGAACATTGAACTTCTATATGGGACGAAATAATTTAGTGTTAAACCATGGGTAAAAGGCTATATATCTACATTTATACATTATACTTAATATCTCGGACTTCTCATTTTAAAATGAATACAACGCCATAAATTGTACATAATTTTTGTGTCTGATTTTATTTTGTAGTTGAAAATTATTACGCAGCTATAAACATAAACTGTAAAAATTCAATATTCAATGCTTAATTATTTGCATATATATTTTAAAATAGTAATGTTAAAATCTTATTTAGCGTCATCAATTTTGAAAATATTATACCTACTTACTATTCAATATTAATCTTATTAAATAGTATCTTTTGCTGAACACAATAACTACGTAATAATTATTTCTTCTGGTGCTTTTTGATTCTTTTAATAATAAAAATCAAATAGATGTTAAAGTACATACCTACCTAAATTAAAATAAATAAATAAAATATTTTATTTAAGTTAAAAAAATTAAATTAAATTCAATAAAGTTATATTCTTTTTATGTTTAAATATATGTTACTAGGTTTTGCCCGCGACTTCGTCCGCGTCCGATCGCTACCAAACTTCACAGGATTACCCGCTGGACTAATATGAAGGTTGTATGAAAATTTCATCAAAATTGGTTCAGCGGTTTCGGAATCCATATGGAACATACATACATACATACATACATACACACATCGCCTTTTATATATATATATCCGAAATCTATATAATGCAGAAATTAACATGAATATTGAATTGACTAAAAACACGTATATTTTGAAAAATATAATGTTTTGAAAATGAATATATTTTCTATATTTACCAACGTATCTTGACATACCGTTAGATTAAAAATGTCATTATTTTGCAAAAAAAATATAATATAAAAATATCCAAGACGAATTATAAACAAGAGCCTGATTATTATTGGTTACCTTAAGCGCACCTTTTAGGTTTAGCGTATTGTTATAAAATAATAGTTATCTAATTAAAATTAATTGTATCATGTACGTCTTTACCGTTAGGAAAATTAACTATATTCCACAGAATGGAGAACCTATGTGATTTAGAAATTCATTACCTAAGTACTGCTTATTTTTTTTTTTTTCTATTGTTGCATTACCTTATTAATTTATGATGTTTACTATAAATTGTGTTAGAAAACATTAAAGTTGTGTCAAATAATTCGCGATTTTGTTTCATTTCTATTCTTAAAACTTGTTTCACCTACTATGAAAGGTCAAAAATAATACATAAAATGGACAAATTATAATATACTTATTATTCATATATTATAATTTTAATTATACAAAAGTCTAAATAGCATCCAGCAATTCATCTTTCGCCCGGATGCAATTAGATATCAGTCAGGGTAAATAATTGTTTTGGTTCTCAATTGGTACAGTTTTCGGCAGATCCATTAAACAAAATCTTAGCCAGTGATACTTATGCGACATCTGTTAATCACATGTAAAATTAAATGTACCTTACTACGTTTGAAGTATTAACTAATAAAACTTTAACATTTATTTACTAGATGGCGTTGATATTGATTCGTTCACTTAATTTCAAAATGCAAACCTCCCCAATTAAATATTTGAATTTATTTATACAACTATATTATTTAATTAAAATAATAAAACATCAAACAAGTTTATGGATAAAGTACATGGCTGTGTAATTCAGCAAATTGATATATTTGCATTGATTTGATTCAGTATACCCACCTAAGTACTTACTTATCCTTACATATTATAAAATAAAATCCTCCGCCACGTCTCTCTGTCTGTTCGCGATAAACTACTGCACCGATTTTCATGGGGTTTTCACCAATAGAGAGATAATCAGGGAAAAATTCACCCCGGGCGAAGCCGGGAGCGGGACAGCTAGTTATAAAATTAATATACGTACTAGCATACTACTAGGTACTTTCAGATAGACAATATTTATACTTTGCTGTAGTAGACTCATAGTAGACTACAAAAATGGGTTCCAACCTATGTATGGATTATTCCAATTATGTAAAAAAAATCCCAAGCCCACACATACGTAAGTACCCAAACACCTACATATAGGTGATATGTATTTATAAAATCAGAAAGAAGAAAGAAGTAGGTATCTAGTAGGTATAGGTACCGCCTATACGTACCAAGAAAACGCTAACATTTAGGTCGGTACCTACTCGGAGAATACCCAGGCAGGCATCGAGTCGTGGCAGACATAGACGAACTCGAGTTGAGTACCTACTTCTCTCTCCATAATGTCGATAACCCTGCTAACGTAGCAGTAGAGTAGACACACAACCCACCATCACGCCTGCGCCACGAGTGACGTCCCCAGAGGTAGCCTTAACTTAGACGCATTCCAATGTTTCAATTGACCGCATACTTTCGACACTATAAACCATCATGCATCATTACAAAACTATTTCTAGAATGACAATAAAACATTAAAATAATTTTCGTGTGATTAATTGAACTTGAAAGGATTAGTAACCTCTACAATGCTATGCAGTAAGCAAACGGTGCATACTACAGTGTGCCGCCTCTCGCAAGTTTTAAATTCCAACGCATAGATGGAAGCACTGGAAATATTTGAAATACTTCACATTCCAATCGTAGTGGGCTCGGCTCAAATGTCAAACGCGATTATTTCGTCAACAGAGTCGCGGCACGATAGTTGCATTTTATGAAATAATAACAACAAATAGAAAAGAATTGTGTGTCGAACGGACAATGGATATAAACTTTTCAAGTTATATTATTGTTGCGTAGTTAGAATTCACAGACGGGTCGTGTTATCGCAGCGAGTTACAGAAGAATTTCGGATCAACAGTATTGATTTTTGTACACTGCCAGTTTTTAAACATTGTTTTGGAGTTTCAGTAACTTGGTAAACTGTAATAATTTATAATTTCACGTGCTATTGATCCATTTTAACGTAGATATATTTGATGTCTACACAACAATAATCTCTTTTACACAGTGAAACGTCGTGGGAAAGAACAGGTGAGTGAAATATTTACTTATTGTTTACCTACTTTTAATTACACACAAACACGATGTCGGTATACAAGTGACAACATAGTTAATAAATTTCTAAAATTTTATTTAACGGTTACCTAACTGCTAAAACATTTATTGATATTTCACAATCATAACTTACTTATTGTATTTATGTAATTATTAGATACTTAAATAATCAAGCATTTTCTATGTCATCTTTATTAGTTTTTATAGCTTCAATCATATTAAGAGATTTTTAATTTAATATTCATATTATTTAATAGTATCTCGGCTTAAATATTGTAATGTAGGTACCCAGTAACGTAATGTAATGTAGATAGTTGTTACCGGTTTGATTTGCGAATGCGGCGAACAAAAAATTCGCCGCTATACGAGGTGGAGGCAACAAGGCAATACGGCCAGAATGGAATCCCGCGAGCATAATAGCACGGAATGCGACCAATGTCTACATACATCGAATTAACATGTGTGCGCTTGCCGCAGTAGTGATAACGACGCGATAACACCTCGCCCGATTAGCCAATGTGACCCCGTAAAAATACAGTTAAATTGGTCCAATTTGAACTAATGTTCGAGGTACTTACTTAGGTACCTACATACCAACCATGCTTGAAAAACAATTTTCCGCATACCATTGTGATTAGGTACTGATTCGGTGTATTCAGTTAGAATTATAACTTCAGCTGTTATAATTATTGATAGGTATAGATTTCGATACCTACGAGTATATCAGATTTCATTTCAATATTTCAAAGACTTTGACGTCCGACTCAAAAGTTAGGTATTATTTTGACGTTGACTTGTATGTCTGTGGAATCGTAGCTCCCAAAAGCGTGGACCTATTCTGATCCTTTTTTTTTTGTTTGAAAGCTGACATAATCGGGATCGTTCTTTCCTTTTCTATCAGACCATCAGCCCATTTCCTAGTTGACGAAGGGATTTCACTAACATCCCCAGGTTCGATTGATGAAATTTGGTACTTATAGGTACTTCAGAGGTATTTCTATGACATGGTAACCTTAACCTGTTGCTGCAACATCAAGTAAGTAATCAACGGGATACCCAACTCCTCAGCAACTACCTAAATCAGTAGGTACAAAGTAGGCTTAGTTTCGCCTCCCGAAAAGAATACGAGCAGTTTTTATAGAATTAATTTTTAGTGTTTTAAAACTATAAACTTTAAAAAATTTCTTTTAAAAAAATTATTTAAATTTAATGTGTATTTGCCACTTACCATTTCGATAACTTTTATTTAACAAACAAATATATTTTTAATAAGATAACAATTTCAAAATGTTAACTTTTAACCATGTTTTAAATAAACCGAAGTAACATAGTGGGTACTACATTATTTCTTCTACTAATATAAAGATGAAAATTGTTTGTACCTATGTATGTCTATAAAATAGGTGCCTAGGAACCCATAAATATTTTTTCTTTTGTTACATGCGGGCAATATAATTATCATAAGATTTGTTTACTGCAAGTCTGAGTTGGAGGCTCGGTGGCCTCCAATACTTACATACTTATGTACTAACTTAGATACTATCGTCACAATGTCGAGTAAAAAATCTATTAAAAAACGTAAATCACCGAGCCTTCACTAAATCACTACTTATTAAGTAATTATCTTTACTTTTGCTTGTTTGTCAAATACAACATTTTATATAAAAGTTGCAATGCAAAAAACATAATGTTACCAGCATCTAGGGCAAAAAAGAACATAGAAATGTGAACTTGGTTAGCAATAAAGACTAATGTAATGTCTATACTACAAGATTTCTCTATCTCTTCCTGAAGGTTGTTAACGAAAGAGAATATACGTCAAGCAAGGTATTTACCACATAGGTATATAAAAGTAAAAGTGCACATAGGTATGCTCCATCCTTTTATAAAGCGTCATTTGTGCAATAAACACGTACATTTTTAAACATGACGATGAAGATCGGTGGAACTTTAAATAGAATATTTTTCCCAAAAGAGAGCTAAAGCTGACATTGTGTTTATGAAGAATTTTAAATAAAAAGATGTAGTCTATTAGTAAATTACGCCTAGCGTATCTACATACAAGGAGTGTTATGTTATATCTTGTGAAATTGCTAACTAAGCCTGAAAAAATCATTTTTTGGATATGTTAAAATTACAATAATTTTACGCACAATAAAATTATTAATAATGAGAATAATTGATCTCTCTAAATATAAATTGGTATCAAAATTTATGTGTGAATGATGTGTGATAAGTATAATATCTGTATGTCGCCCTAAGCATAAATAAAAAGAATTTCTTAGCTGTGTGCTGTGTGGTTTTTTTTCTTTTCTGGTTATCAGGGGCCTGGTTTGGGCCTGGTATTCTAAACTATTACTATACCTACTAAAATGAATACTTTAAATTTTATAAACAATACCCATTGATCCATTATAGAAAAGGTGGGTTGTATTATTTTGAGTTATTATTATTAGGTTTTTCATTATTTCAAGCTGTTTCAAGGTACCTACATACATACGTACACATACATGTATAACATCTTTTCAAAGTATACGCAACATGAGTGGATTCCAGCGAACCGTTAAATTTGGGTAACCCTCCTTTGAAATACACGAAACATCTGCTCGTTTCCTCGTCCCCTAAACACCACGTGCGCAGGCGCCGCAGGGGTACAGGGGGTAGGGGCAAGCGTACAGTCTGTAGTGTGTTGTGTACTGCTATCGCCACGTTCGACGTCGTCGTAGCCGAACCCCAAATGCGGGTGTTCCACAAATTTTTCAACAAAAAACAAATTTAGATCTTACGACCGATAAACATAGAGATGCTATTCAGAAAAATGTACATTGCATTTAATTAAAATAGATTGTTATTTTTAACTTACGGAATGTCAAGGTTTCACCACCATGTGGCTTTCGTTTTGTAACAAACAGGTGATAACAATTTACTTGCGCGTTGATATTTTATCGGTTGTAAGCTGAAATTATTTCTTGTTCGTCCATCTTTAGTTGCCTTATCGTTACCCACACACTCAGATTAGTAAAACTGTTTAACTAATCTGAGCCCACACAATGTTCAAAGTTTGGAAGCTAATCTTGCGAAATTACGCTGTATTTTTTACGAAAGGGGTTTTAAGGAATTTTTTAGAATGAACTGGTACCTACTAAAAAAATTTTTTAATGTCGGCAAAACATAAATAATATGTATGGCCCTATAAAAAATAATTTAAAACAATCTAAAACAATATCATGCAAAATAAAAAAAAAAACATTAAAAAATGGTTTTAAGATTGTTATGTGACGCATGAAGGGTACAACTGGGTACGACGTTTTGCTTCAGAAGTGAATACGACGAAGTGCAAAACAATAATGTATACTTATACTCGTATGTTACTATGCGTGACAAAACGACAATACCTATTATTGGCGAAATCTATATACCTACCTAATTAAAGGTTGGTTACTGCCACCAATTCAAACATCATTTATGACGCACTACCCATTAAAATAACAACTAGCTAGGTACTGCTTATCAAATATTTTTTATAGCTTTAAAAGGATATAATTGATGGATAAATCTTCAACTAGCGACCCGACTACAGCTTCGCGTGGCGTGGAGTTAAAGTTTTCAAAAAAAGAACGCTATAAAATAAACCTCTGTTCAATATTTCAGCTTTCTTTACTTAGTAGTTTTGGCTATGCATTGATAGACAGCCAGGACAAATGATTCTATAAGTAGGTATATATGAAGTGAATGACGATGTCTGTATATTGAACGATTGACATGTTTAAATAACAATCGGTTAAAAGCAACGCACAGTTCTCGGGATTAAGTCCAAGGAAGTTTAATTTGAGAACAGTTATAATTTAGGCCCATAAAGAATATTACTGAAGTAAATAAAAGTAAAGGAATTGGAAAGCTATGAAGCACATTTATCGCTAGCCTATACAAAAGTTAAACGGTTCGTTAAGAATCCATAAATGGATTACTAACATCATATTTGTAGCAGGTGCGACGCAGATGTATTCAATCATGTTAATCTCCCGATCAAATGTCATAATAATATCTATCCATTGGTCGCAAACATGCAAAATTACAACCTAATCCATAAATAATTAGAATCTATTTCGCATGTTATTATGTGAACTACATGCAGTACCTATACCTAATAGTTTAAAATAAAATCACCTTTCATGTCTGTTAAATAAGTCTTATAAAGGAGTCATAAATTTTCTAACGATTTAAAATATAGGGAGTTATAGAGGGAGATTTAAAATATATTTATACATACATTTTTCATATAATTACTTAAATATAATTATAATATATTTATATTTTTTATATTTAAATTAAATAGATATCATTACAAAGGCGGACTATAAATATATCTTTTTACCTGTCTACATACATTATTATTTTACACATATTTTTAAAGTTGTTGAGAAGAAAATGATACTTAAATGCTTTGGTTTTTTTTTACAAAATGAAAATGTTTTTAAATACACAGTTATTAAATATAACAGATCATTCGCAAAAAGTTTATATTTTTCACAAATAATGTGATAATAGTTGAACTAGAGGGCAAAATTGTTTTTTCTGGAAGAAAGCTAAGTTCGGCATTTGAAACTTGTTCTCTTAATTCTTCTGGAGTTAGACCATCACCACTGGACGTACTCATTTTTTTTTATATTTACCAAAACAGTACAAAAACACTAAGACATAATGCTGAACCAATTTCTGAACAGCTGTGAAACTATCTTCACAGCTGGGCCAACTCTAGTCGGCTATGGCTGGTCCACACTAATAAAATCAAAATGTTATTCCTGTAATTTTATTTTATTTTATCGCGTGTTCGAATTTCGAATCATGCTCGCATCATAAATCGATTTTCCTGCGAGTTTAGGCACCGAATGCATGTATTAAAAAAAATAATTAATAAAAATCCAATACATGCCTGTAAAAGAAAGGGCATTCCAATATAAGTAACTTTACTAAAAACATTTTTAATATTTATCAAAGTTACAGTTCGTTAAACAATATAAATATTCCATCGAATAGCTTCGTGACCATTTAAGTACATGTCGAATTATCTGTACCGTACAGACCGACATACCATCTCGTGACTCCGCCTTCGGGCAGAAAAATTCTATTGTGGTTAATGTCCCGAATTCTTCATTATTAACGTACTCGTCAGTCGTCGCTTCCACCATTTGTTTATCCGTCCCTTTTTCTGCTCGTGAGAACATCGTCAAATTCATCTCGTGACACAACAATGTAGCCACTGATATGTGTATAATAGCTTCACACATTCTTAAAGATTTTACGTCCACATCAGAGATCACGAGATTATTGTGATCGTGTGTTGGTTTTATTGTTGATGTAATTCAAATTCAAAATTTATTTTCTAGCTACTAATTAACTTTTTCCCGCGATTTCGTTCAAACATTTAATTCAATCTTTATTGCTCATATGTTTTTGTCTGGCTTTGATTTTTTTATTTTTAGATGATCCCTTGGAACAGTAATTTTTCGGGGTGAAAGGTATCCTATGTTCTTTTCTGTCAGGGCAAAGTGTAGCAAAATTTGATGAGCTTCATCAAGATTCATTTGGTTGGTTAAGTAGTTAAGGCGTGAAATCGTGACAAACAAATTCACTTTCGCATTTATAATATTAGTCAGGATTTTTTTTTAATTGCTAATATTCGACCGCTTCTTCCCTGTTTTCCGGAGCTTTAATGTAATCTCCTTACGGAGTTTCATCAAAATCGGTTCAGTCATTTACTTGTAAAACAAATTTACTTTAAGTATAAGATTAATAGTTGTTTATTATTCTACCACGCAAAATCAAATGAACTGATTTTAATGAAACTTTACAGTAATACAGTAACTTAACAGTGGGTTAATGATGTATAGCTGTAAGCTATACATAATTAACTTGTGTTGTACTCGTGCTATTATGTTTTCTGTGTTATTAATATGAACTTATACTACTTAACAGTAATTGTTCCTTACTTAACAAACGATTACTCGATATGACTTTATAAATACAATCTTCTCCATCATAAACCGTCTTAATCAAACTGTTAAAGTGATCTTTTATAAAAAGCTATGTATATTTTTAACGAGTGTTTGAATTTAAGTGTTCCTTGGTATATATGTTTAAAAAATATAAAGAGAACATCAATTAAAAAGTCATTAAAACGTATTTTATAGTCTCTATAAGAACGTAAAAAATTTTGAGCAACAATGCAGCAGTAATCTAATCAAAACGCGACTATATTTTCACGTAGCGGCTGGCAACGCGTGCACGGTTAGTCCGCAATACGGTGATCCATTGGCCGTGTTCCCGACGGGCTCGGTATGCGGCCGATCGCCACGTTTCACAACTCTTTGTTTGATAATCTGGCTCCTCTCATATTTACGCGATGCCGATACCTACACTATACGGTTTGGCGCGCGTCTGTCCACCGTCTAGCCGTTTACGTGCACAGTAATTTCCGCCCGTTAGATATTTGGCGCATTCCATGCCTTGTGACATGTCACCGGCTTGCAGCATTCCAAAATGAATATTTTTATGAATTTACTCATCAGACTGTTTTGTCGCCGACTTATAGTACACTAGCGACCCGCCCCCGGCTTCGCATGGAGTTGAAATTAGCTGATATGTTTTAAAATAAACCTATGTTTCAAATTTTTGCTTAAGTAAGTAGTTTTGGTTGTGCGTTGATAGTCAGGACAAGCGATTTTACAAATAGGTTTAGAAGATAAATAAGACCCTCTCTCGTTCTCTTTCGGTTTGTATCTAGTCCGATGAATGCTAGTAATCCAAACATAACTGTTGGGAATACAAAAGTAAATTATAGACATTCATTACGAGTAAATGGTTCGTCAATTTTTAGATCTACTTAAAAAAAGTATCTAGATTACGCAAAATTCCTAACTGTTTTGCCGAAAACTAAATAGCGATGACGTTATGGTAACATTGAAAGTGAAGAAAAGACTTATTCGCGTTTCATGAATGTTTTTAAATATTATCGTCTATGGTTGGTCAAGGCGGAGCTCTGGTCTTGGGTTTCCCTCATCTTTTAAACAACCAGTAATATTTTCTTTGAGCGTATTATATCTTCTTCTTCTTCTTATATATACATATATAAAATTCGATGTGTGTTTGTATGTCTCCGTATGACTCCAAAACCGCGGAACCGATTTTGATGAAACTTTCAGACAATCTTCAGATTAGTGTAGCGGGTGTTCCTGTGAAGTTTGATAGCGATCGGACGCGGACGAAGTCGCGGGCATATACTAGTATATTATATATATCCAACGAATTCAAACAAAAAATTCTTTGATCCTTTAGCTATCGAATGGTGTAATTAAATTTTTGAAGTAGATGATAGATATCTATGTAGCTACAGCATCAAACTGTTTCCCCTGATTGTTATCATCCTGTTTTCTGTATTGCCTCCCAATATGAAAGCAAATTTAAAGACAAGTCAAAAAAATAATTAATAAAAATAAATACGGATATTACCTACTTAAAGGATTGCATTGAAAGTAAATATTAAATTATATTACAGGCGAAAATGGAGAAAGTGGAAACCGCATTGGACGTATTGTCTCGAGCAGCCACAATGATACAGCCCTGTCCTACGTACCCTGCCAGCGACTCAGATGGATTTGGTAAGTTAAATTATATTAGCATTATTCATTTAGTAAATAATATATTTTGTGCATTTATCAAAAATGAGAATTCAAAACCAGTAGTTTACATATAATGTTATGGTCTACTATTTTCCTCTGACACTTACTCGTCACATCGTGTGGTAAAGCGAGAATTCGATTTTTTAAACTGCCTACCTTTAGGACTTCTATGTAAATTTAATTATGGCAATGTTATGCTAACTTCATTTCACTTGGGATTTAGGTGACACTCGTATCAGTTGCATTGCCCTAGATGGACCCTATCCCTGTATTATATTTTGTCAAAGGGACCTCTGTTACCTGACGGCGAAGCCCAATTGGAATATAAAGAGTTTTTTTTTTTTACAAAATAGACAAATAAGCTAGCATTTTTGGTTTTTAAAATTTACACTACGGGGGCCACGTATATAATTTATACAGCTGATATGACGGTAGCTAAGCCCCTGTGACATAATTATATTGTCTCTTTAGTACTAGGGTTTAAAACAAAGTACGAGTATTTATAATGTGCAAATCTAAAGTAATATTAACTAAGAGAGAAATTAAATTTGTATTTTTGTTTGTATTGAATAAACTCAAAAGCTACTAGACCAATTTTAAATATTCTTTTAATATTCTTTTAAAAAATTAATATTCGGGTGAATGGGACATACTTTTTAAAGCCAGTTGGGAAAAAAATAATTCGGGCGAATCTTGCGGGCGAATGGGATCTAAATCGAGTAAAATAGTCTGTATTTTATAGGTTGTATTTTATGAAGTAACGAGGACGAAGTCGCGTGCAACACCTAGTGGTATATATACATTAGAATATATTAATAGTTTAGATAAAAATTAGATACAAAATATACTTAACCATGTGTTAACAATAATGACGACGAGTTTGATTGATATGTTAATTTCATATAAAATTAAGCCGTAACTGTTACTGTATTGAATACACGGCGACTTCGGCACGCGGCCTTGTAGGCGGATCGCATTCCAGATTCTCCAGCTTACATTGTTTAAATAATAGTCGCTTATAGAAATCCCCGCGTCTGCTGCTCATAAACCGTTTTACTTACGTACTCTAATAAAAAAATAGTTTTTTAGGAAAGTGAATTACCTAATTGACTTTTCATTTAATGTTATCGCTTTCTTTAGGTACATAATAGACTGACAAACATCCGAGCATACGAGCATCTTAATAGGTATAGGTAACATAAAGAACTAATCCAAATATTACATAATTATTATTACGAAATAAAATATCTTATAGGAAATTATTGCAATTTTTGTATAACAAAGCATACATTTAAAATTAGTGTCTGTTGTGTGTTGTCTCTTTAAATTGTACTATCGTGGTCGACCAGTGGTTGACCGAAATTCATTTAATTATTTTAAAGTAGGTACTATGCGGTTACTATATTAATCTCTTCTTACTTTGGCCACAGGCTTTGACCATAAACAAAAGAATATATAATTAATTTAATGTATTACTAATGTTTCTCCTTTCTCCAGTCCTCCAGTCCATATTAACTTTATGTGTACTAAATTTCACAGTTCGAACACAAACTTTATGTGTCCGTCAGCGAAATTTTCTTAAAAAGGGTAGGTGCCAAAGTTTTCGCTTTACGTATAGATTTCAAAAAATTTGCTAACAAGAATATATACTCGTGTTTTGGTAAAATTTCGAAATCTACCTATTTACAGTGACTATGAAGTTCGATGCCTACTTTCGCGACAATGAAGCCCATTGTCAAAGTGGACTGGTTTCACGATAAAAGGTTTCATTGAATTGACCGTGCTTCCTCGCCGGAGTCGCCGGTCGCGATCACCCGTCGGAATGTGGCCGTCACGCCAACTTTTTTTTTGCCATTTGTTTTTCATTGCGACGCGCACTCGACCGAAACATCCGGGTACCGGATAAATTTGCTAAATTAAAATCGGGACTACCAATTAAACTAATGTACTGTGTTTATATCAGTATACATAATATTTAAATGAAGCTTCACTTTTAATAATTTATAGGTACATTTTATTTAACCTATTGATTAGAGCTATTGCTTCGCGTCTAATAAGTCTAATATTGTACTTATTGTTTTTCCAATGAAAATTATGGTAGGCTTACCTACATATAATACTTATATTGTTTTATAAATAAATGATTTTCCAATTTATCATTTTTATACAAATTTGCCTGTCTTGGAATATTAAACCTACCTAACCATTTTCCTGAAACCTACAATGATCTAAAGAAAACTCATAGAAATCTGTATTTAAAACTTGCTTCACATTATATTCGTCTAAAACTCCAATAACTAGTTAGTGTTTAACAACTTGATTAGAATTCGAACACTTGATAGAACACTTTATTTAATGTGCATTTTTAAGTATTGCGAAAGCCAAGGTGCCTCTTGCGTCTTAATCGGCAGTCTTGTCTTGGCCATCTTTACATGATGCATTTCCAAAGGTTCTTCAAAAGGATGTGGCAAACTTGGGATGAATAAAATGCATTTGAGATCGAAATAGAATGTGTAAATTGAGTGTTTACAAACAATGGTTGGATCGCGAGTAATTATGCAATCCGATGACAGTGGCGTTTGCGCTCACTTTCGTTGCGATGCGTGCTAAGTGGTCAGCGTGGCTGGTATGCGCGCGTGCCCGCTGCCTCCAACCAATGTACGCAGCGGCCAGAGAAAGCGTTCAGGAATTCACCCGAACCATTGCTCTCTTAAAAAAAATATTTCTTTTCTAAACTATAGCATAGCTACTGTGTCAACAAAGGGTCTAGCTAGATATTCGCCTCATTGTTAAATTAAAAAGTATTTCGGTGTTAGAATTAAACAAATTAATATTAGAATGTCATTACATTTTTAATTAACAACTAGATTTTGCTTTATATTTTTATTCTTAAAGACTTAAATTTTTGCTTTACAAATTTGTCTACATTCTACAACCTTTACAGTCGTCGTACCTTTCGAAACGTGTCTTCTGTACATATCTATACATATTCTTCTTCCGAAATATATCCGAACATATTATTATAGTATATCTGACGGAATATACTTGGTTACCTAGTAACCTAGAATATTTACTACTAGGAATAGTAGTACATAGTAATGTTCTGACAGATGTTTCTGAAAATATTTGTGTCTACTCTCAAAATGACTAATGGTATTATACTCTAGCCTTTTACAGCGATTACAATGATAACAATACGTTTATCTTGACTATGATAAGTGATTGACCTCTTTGATCCAATTATATTGAGAATATAGTTAATCTCTTTAATGTTATTATAATACCTATATTTATGTTTATTCTTATGAAATTAAGAATTTTTTTTTGCATAAGAATATTTTTTACAAAAAAGTATATTAGTTTAGAATAATTAATAAAGAATTCCCGTTTAGTAGCTTCCCTATAATCTAACGTCCCACGTACAAATGTTATCTTGAAATTCTTTGGCTGAACCAACACTTAACGCGATGTCTTTGCCAACTGAACTCTAGGTTATTGAGTGGAACGTACGAGTACATTTGATAACATTGTAGATATTTTACAGCTCTCTAGAAATGCAACGTATTGAATGGAAATGTGTTTTATTGCGAGTGATATTGGGGTGATAGTGGTGTACGCGAGAGTATCCGGAACGTGGAGACGGTGTGTTACGGTTTCGGAAAGAATGCAGAATGTAGGTTGCGTTGTCGACTACAGTTACGAGCGTTCTTTAGTTAGGTATGCGATCGCTTTGTACTGATCGCTCTTGTTGTCAAAACAAAATCACATTAGAAATGTTTAGAAGAAAACATTTGTGACGTCGCCAGTGCGAAATGTAGCCTAAACTGAGCTGCGAATTATATTTGGCTTACTCATATTAAAATAGACTCACTAAATCACCACCCGGTTCGATTGAATTTTTTGAATATAAACAAACATATTATTGGGTGTGTTATGTTGCCATTTATTAAGTTATATTTTTTTATTGTTATTTATACAATTATATTGAAAGTATTCATTTACCTATATCGGACAATTATTAGATAATTATTATAATACGTTCTTATAAATCGAATACAGAATATGATGCATTATATAAGTAAATAATCATTTTGATATTATTTTTGATATTGTTTTTATAATTTTTATTAATATTTTTTAAAATATCTAAAACTCAATATAACAATTAATATATTTCATGATTCCATTGTATTTTAATGAAAATGGAGACAATTTAAAATTAGATGCTACAATCTTTAAGACACAGACCTAACCAATATAATCTCGTGCTGATATGAACTTAAAAATTTATTAGTCTTTTCCCAGTCTGTCTGTAGTTAGTCTGCAGTAAATGCTACAAGCAAATTCAATTTAATACAGCTATTTTAAAGACAAAAGACACAGCTATTTTAAATACAAAAATGGAACTTTGTGTGACTGGTGTGAAATAAAACAGAATAGAGGTATGAAAAAGTCTTTGCGTGATATGATAACAATGTCACGTTGGGGCTGCTCGTCACGGCGCACGCGTTGAAGGAATCCTAGCAGCAATGAAGTCATCATGCTGAATTTCTAATGACAACGAATTCCATTTCGTTTAGCAAAGTGACAGTGGGTACAGATCTACAATAATGCACTTTTTAATTACCCTGTCTAAAATAACAAGTATATTCTCAAATTGAATTATAATAAGTGTCTTACAAAATTTGATGATATTAAAATTCTGATAATACAAATTAATTGGACGAGTGGTTATGGTGCTTGCCTCAGATCCAGGGATTCGATTCTCGGCGGGATCAGCTTTGGAAATTAACTTTTCAAAGTTGGTTCTGGTCTGGATCTGGAAATTAGTGGCAGAGTGGGCAGCTGATCTAGCTGGGTGCTTTTCATATATAATATAAAAATAAAATGTAGGAGAAATGTTTATTAACAAAATCCTGTATTTTGAAATTTATGTAACTATCAATTTAATTTTTTTAAATGGTTTTAATCACATACTACAGAAGATATATATAATATTCTATGAAAACATATTTCGTTATCGGTTACTCACAACCGGTAAACAAACAGAAATTTCCTTTTTCGTCATGATTACAAAAATGGCCAAATTTCGAACAAACTTGATCTTGCAAAGTTAAATTATATTTAAAAATTATTATATATTTATTTTATGATATATTTAAATAATATTAAAATTAATACAAATAAAATATATTTGTTGTTTACTTTAATTAACTAATACTTAGTTATTTTTTATTTTCATGATTACACAATCGTCTATAATTTGGTTACAGTGCATTCCACTCTCGATATATATGTATATACCTATAGACGCCCGCGCCGACCCAAGTTATGTACGGAATGCGTTTCATAACAAAGAATCATCATGCTATTCCCACATTTAAAGTTAATTAATGTAATTATTAACTTACTTGTAACTATTTCTCTAACTGCTAAACATTTCTACTGAACTAAATTCAAGGTGATCTTCCACGCTACGTTCTGACGTTCTGACGACATGGTAAAATTATTATATTATACCTATCTCACTCATACACCTACTTGTTAATAAGTAAGGAATGTATATGTCTGTTGGAATTCCATTTTGAGACGTTTTATCTTTAACCTTACTAGGATGTTTTACACTCTTAAAAAACGTACAGTATGTATTTTTATTACCTACACTGCGGTAGTAAATCCTACTAATATTATAAATGCGAAAGTTTGTCAGGATGGATGGATGTATGCATGGATGTTTGTTACTCTTTCACGTGAAAACTACTAAACGGATTTAGCTGAAATTTGGAACACAAATAGTTTATTACCTAGATTAACATGTAGGATACTTTTTATCCTGAAAAAAAATGTTAGATCGTCTAAAAATATAAAAAAATGGCGCCACCGTTTTCACAACGATAAAGATGTCTGGCATAATGCTCATATATTTGATTTTTCAACGCAGGCGAAGTCGCTGGCGGGCACAAGCTAGTTGTCCATAAACGCTTCCATATAAATTCCAGACGTGAACCGCTCTGATGCTAGGAAAGAAAAATGTATGACATCATTTAACAGTAACAAATTAGTCATATCTTATGAGTACTTATTATAAATAGTAGAAAGCTTTTAACAATGATTGCCTCACAAACTCATTGTACATTTACATTTGTCGCATTCCAAGTTAATTTCAATTTGTTTCTGTCCAAATTCTGGAGTCATGGCTGATGTCATAGAACGAACGTATGATTTCCACATAAGGGATCCCCTCAAACGCAACGAAGCGTGTCAGGGCTACCACGTACGTGGTGCTATGTTTGTGTAGTAATAAATATACTTGTTCTAGCTATAGTTATGGAGAAATATATTTATAAGAAAAGAAATACTGCCTCACAATTGCGATTCGGCTCACGGCATCATTCTATAAATCCTGTTAATATAATAAATGCGAAAGTTTATGAGTGGGATTCATGAATGTTTGTTGTCTTATATTCAAATTACTGAACGAATTTTGAAAAGACTTTGCAGTAATTTAGTTTTCTGCGGTTTGTCTGCAACTTCATCCGCGTCGCGGACGAAATTTGAAATTTATTTTAAAAAACTATTATTTCTGTACATATTAATAGAGATAATGCAAGCGAACCCTCAAGACACAACTAGTAGTTTGATATCGAGAGCTGTCTCAGAATATAACATTATTTTATTGTAGGCATAAGTTTATTACACTAATTTTAAACTATGTTTTTTAACTATTCAAGTAAAACTATAAAACTATATAATATAATACCTAGTGAAAGTATCAGTGCTCATATTAGCTACCTTTCTAAATTCATTATCATACATTTATCGTTTTTTTTATTATTTACATTATTACATGCCACGTAAACTTCCTGAAAAATGGGGTGTGGCTTAATTGTTGACACGGCCGTGGGTTTTTACGTTAATTACGAGTAATATTTTCTTTTCTGTTTCTGAATTGACTCCCACTATATAAGCAAAATCAAAGAATTAGGTATTCACGTCAAAAGAATCGCAGTAATTAGGTATACATACGCTTAGGTAGTTAAATACTTTGGATCTTGACTTCACAACACAATGGTTACGTTATCTCGTCACTTCCTGCAGTGTAGATAAAATGATTTCATTCATGATTTTGTGTTAACTTTATGTTTAATTTGTGAATGAGTAAGGAATTTTATGGCCATCAACAATTTCCGAAGGCTTGAATGTTTGTGGATTCCACACCTTGAATATTTCATTCATCCATTCATTCATTCAGTAAACACAAATGACATTTTCGCTAAGGTATTTATTACAAATAAACATTGGCGACTTGACATTGTTGTTTGAAGGTCAAAACAGGTATTCGTAAATACTCTAATGATATTTTGGGTACTGTACAGAGTTGTACAAATATTTATTATTATTGTTTTCCTACAGCATTCCTTTGCATTCTTAGGTAAATTATTGACTTTGAAGAGACGTAGAGGTGTGAACATTCAGAAAGGAAATATTGAATACTTTTGAATTTATATTTATTAAAATTGTTCATATCTTGCCATAAATCGAGTAAATATTATATGTAGTTTAAGTATAATAAATCCGTACTAATTCTATACTTAATATTATAAATGCGAAAGTATGTTTGGGTGAATGGATGTTTGTAACTCTTTCACGCAAAAACTACTGAACCGATCACCATGATATTTTGCATACACGTTATCTGGGACACCAGAAAGGACATAGGGTACCTTTCATCCAGAAAAAAGGACTATTCCCGAGGGATAAATAAAAAATAAAAAACTAACGCCTGGCCAAAGTGTTATAGCAACACGAGGTCAAGCGTTATATTGATTTTTTTTTAATTTTCAACGCGGACGAAGGTGCGGGCACCAACTAGTACCTAATAAGTACCTAAATGTTTTATTGAAGTACTTGGAATTGATAACTGTTGCATAACTATGTGTTTATGTCATAAATTAATTATTATAAACCCTGGATGTTTCTTATCTAGTCCTTCTTCATAGAATTCCCCAAACATTATTATTGTAGAAACTTGATCCATATTTCTGTAAATTAAAAAACATCTGCATAATTGACTGTACTGCCTCATTCTAGTATTACAGTACTGATGATTTTCAAGATGATGCATGATCCATGATAGTTCTGAAGGTACGAAGATCGATCATATTTATTTTTATTGGAAGTTAATTTTCTAGATAATTTTTAATTTTGAAATTTTAAATATTTATTATGAAGATGACAAAAAGAATTTTACAATATTTACAAACTGATATCTAAAGTGTATAAAAAAGAAGGTATAAAGTTTTTCTATGTAAAGTATAAATAAATGATTAAGGATAAAAAAAATACAGCGGCTCCGTTGTCAAACCCAAGCAGTTTCGCTGCAGGCTTGAATCGGTGTCGCGTTCCTCGAATACACATACTGGTGGCTCGAATTATTTAAATTAGAAATGATTCAAGTAATGGTTGCAATTAATGTGGAAGGAAATATTGGTTTCGGTCATAAAGAAACAGTCAGCCGCTAAATTTTCTATAAGTAGGTATATATATTTTTTTATTTTAATATATGTACCTATAGTAAATATATATAAAATTGATTGTCTAAGCATCTCACTGTAAGGTCACGGGCGAAATGTTCATTACGCAACTGAGCGCAGCGGTATGGATCCGTCATGCTCCGAATAATGGCTCAAAGCAGGGGGTCGAGGTAAAGAAATCATTCACTAAATAAGTACATTAACCGTTCATTAAAAGAACCGCGTTTGATTATTTTCAAAGATTTAATCAATCGGTTCCGAACGAGATTATTAATACGATATGAGGAAGCGGTCTTCATATATGAACCACAGAACTGGTTGCAAAAATTTTATAATTTTATGAAATTTTAAGGATTCGATATAGGTAATAATTATTTATACTGTAGCTACTGTTATATTTCAGTTTATATATTTTTTGTATTTTTTATTTTGATTATCATATAAAATTCGCTTTATTTATTTTACATAAACAAGTGAACAGTTTTAGGAAGTCTTTTAGTTATCTAAATTACGTATTATAAGCATCTCGATGGGGCGCCATGATGTCTGTTGCGTGGTGAGACAAAGTCTGGCATTTTGATCTTTATTTTGATCGTACAAAGGTTTTGTAATATGTCGCCAGTGGCTCCCTCTTTACAAAAACTTTAGTATTAATATATTCCCGAACCCCGAATGGTTTTCCCGGTAGAAGCTTTCGTAGGGGGCGCTTCTAGTAGCATTTCGCTTCAAACTCGAGATGACGCTACGCATCCCATTCACATTCCACAAACACGACTGAACGGCGCCGCGGTGAGGAGCCTCGTGGAAGGATTCTTCATTGGCAGAGGTTAAGACAAGACAACCTCAGATCTCAGTTTTTTATATTTCTGGTACCGAAATAATCCTTAATTCTCTTTCTCTATAATAAACGTGTTAGTAACACGTTTATTAAGTTGTCTAATACTAATTAATGTACTAGTTAATTTAACTAACAAAATTCAATGATAAATAATAAAATTGTGTTTATTTAATTCCGCCCGGAATTCAGCAAAGCATTCTATACTTGAAAAAACTATTAAGTAAGTACCACGTAAAACGGCTACTAACGACGTTTTTATATAGTCTTCACACACAGTTATATAGAAATATAAAAAAAGTTATAGGTTGGTTATGGTCAAACTCGCGAGCAACAGCTAGTTAGCTATAAATAAATATATAATATTATAATAGGCTATAACACGTCAATAGATATAGCGTAATTTTGAAATTTAACTAAACTACTATATAACAAGCACCTATATAAAATTAACTAGCTTGTACCCCGCGACTTCGGCTTCCTTTTTATTTAGATTCCCGTCATTTATATAGCCGCTCCCGATCAATTTACCTCGGTATTCTATTTCATAAAAAAGTTTGATACAAAATTACCATTTCATCACTACAAACATATAAAAAAATCAGAACTAGGTACCTTATTTGATGCAAGGTAAAATATACCAATTCCATGGGTTATATTAGCTACAAGATCCTTTTTTGCAGTCACGTGAACGCATGAATCACTCTCTGGAAGTTATACTCCGACAACCAAAATACAGTCAAATACAAACATTAATTTCAATGAATGAAGTTTTTCATGCAGCATCGCTGTAACATAAGTAACGCCATCCGGTGCTGCAAGAGCGCCGAAACACAACAGCACACGTGCTGTTATTTTACGGTGCAATATTGATTCGCATTCTATATGCAATCCGAGAATGGATATAGATATAGATATGATAGTGTTGACCAAATAATATAAAAGGCAAATTGAAACAAGGCAAGGTAATGTTGCCGGTACTGCAATCCAAGTGGGTGCGGAATGCGGAATGTTTGCATGTCGCTTCCCGCACTTTCGCTACAAGCATCCGCCTTCCGACAGCGCATTCGCTTCACCTTTGTTATGTAAACAGATAGTCCTGCTGTGTACTGTGTTCATTGAACGGACTGTCGGTTTATTAGCGTAGAACAAACAAATTTCAGAAGCTGGTTTTCGCTGTCAGCTTCGCCAATATTTACTGTCGCTTTTAGAACACACAATATTCCACAATTCAAATCCCTAAGCAAATCTATTTTAGGAGTCTTTTTGGACTAAAGTTAAGGTCGACAGACTGTCCAACGGTCCACTTGGTAAAGTTTGTTTTTTAATTTTATAGAGAGTGGGATAGAGAAAGGGGCTCTCTCATCCCTCTTTCGCTGACCGAAACAAAACGACACACATTACTATTATATAAAAGTGGTCTTCTGTAAGGGGGTGGTTGTCTACCATTATATTCGCTTGAATGAACCTACAAAAATCTGGTTACTTTGAATATGTCTGTTTCTATTTATTTCTAGGCAACTTTTTTTCTGCTAATTATATGCACAAACCTTCTTCGTTTAACGCTGTTTTCATTAGTAAAGAAAACCGTTTGATAGACGTTGAAAACCGTAACAAAATCCGTTGAGTCGCGTAGAAGAAGTTAGCGGAGAAACAGAGAGGTGGATAGCGACTTATATAGAATCTAAATAAGAAAATAATGAATAGAACTAGTAAGAGAGCAGATAAATTCATTAATTTATCATTATAAATCAGAACCAGTATTATGTTGAACCACAGAGTAGGTAACAGTAAAAGTATGAACCAACAACCTTGCTTTTGCAATAAGCAGCATCTTCTCTAATAATATAATTGAATCTTGACGGAATTCTTCTAAATCGTATCTTCAAGTTTCCATAAAACTGTCAGTGATGAATAGTTTCATATTGTTAAGTTAGCTACTGATTGTCTTGCTAAATTAGCACAGGTTGCGCGCGCAATCTTTTTGCATGGGCATCGCCTCCGGGCACGGACGCGCCTTTCTCAGTGCACGCCAATCGATTATTTTCATTATAATAATAACTAATATACATAGTTGTATCCATTTTTTTAAACCAATATAATTGGTACGTTTCTGTTGTTAAAACAAATTACGCTTGATTATTCCAAGAAGTATAAAGATTTTAATGGCGTATTTATAGTTTTTCATTTTGTTATCTACCGACACAATACCGTATAAAAATATTTTGTCCTATTTTATTCTGTTCGCAAACCACATGAAATAACTATTGACTAAAATACGTTAAAAATTTATTAAGGTTAATTAATTTATTAAAAAATTAATAGAAATAAAAATAATTAAAATGGTCTCGATAGAAGCAAAACTTTTTGACGAGATTTTCTTTTCACATCTTGAAAATAAAATAATGTACTAAACATAATACAAAGTACCTAGGTATAAAACAAAGTCGCTTTCACGGCGACATTGACGCCATTTTTATACTTTTTGACGATTCCTCGGGAATACAACATTTTTCCAGTATAAAAAGTATCCCATGCAGGTAATAAACTAATTGTTTGGTAAATTTTATCCAAATCCGTTCAGCCGTTTTTGCGTGAAACATACATCCTCATAAACTTTTAATAAATGCCGAAACTACAACAAGCATTAACAAGCAAACCTCCTGTGCGTGCAAGTAAATATCTCGTAAGTTGAAGTAGCCGGCACCCGCATCATTCTGGTAGTCGGATGGATGCGAGCCTCGCGGCCATACTTTGCATGCGCCCCGCTTACTGAATTACACACATCCTCTCAACCCAATCTCTTTATAATATTAGATATGTATTAAATATCTGTAGTACATTTTTATATTGATATAACTAGCGACCCGCTTCCGACTTCGAACGGTTTTTTTGAAAATCATATACAAAAACTATCCTCGTTTTACGCTATTTCAATTAGTGAAAACCGCATTAAAATCCGTTGGGTAGTTAAAAAGATCTGAACGTATATACAGAAGGAGTGATTTTTTTTTCATACTATGTAAAAATATACTACAACAATTTTAGTTTTATACAATCGTTATTTAACTATAGAATTCTATGACATAAGGATAAAAAATCATACTTAGATTTGTTTAATTAAATCTACATTTTGTAACACAAACACTAATACATAGGCATACACATAGTATTTTCAACGTTGAGAATCAATTTTGAATTAATGTACTTATAAATTGTACAAATGATTATAATAACTGTTAACGTTAAATACAATAAAGCCCCTGGCGCCTTTCTTCAATGCCCGCACGGGAAAACAAAGGAATAAAGGACTAAAAAATAAAGTTACCAACTCTTGTTTAATTATATTCTACTGAGTGGTTTAGAAAATTGTTTCTTTTGCGTCATGCCTGTACTAGCTTAAAGGAAATATATAAATTGTATATTTTACTAAGTCTGCAACATCAGCATCCTTTAACATGATTAGAAAAATATAAATAACTAGCTGGTGCTCCCACGACTTATTCCGCGTTAAAAATAAAAGATATATTATATGTATAACGCCTGACAAAATATATTAACACCTGAAATACATTTACGCCTGACTTTATACTTTTGCCAAGAGTTACATGTCTATTTTTAGATAGCTCGTGCCCGCGGCTTCGTCCGCGTGGAATATTTAGCCTATGTCCACTCTGAAGAGAAAGATTTTTTTTAATTCGTATGAATAGTTTCGAATATTACCTCCTACATGAGTACATTCATACAAACATACCAACTTTACCAAAAACCAAAAAAATTACCAGAAACCAAAAATCAATTAAGTTCTTAAAAATTATGTTTTAATAGATTCAAACTACTTTAATGCGTTATTTTATTTAAAATTTTACAATTATTTAGATTGAACTTATAACCGTAACCGTAATCTTAGAATTTAGCGAAAATTTGAACCTTCTAAGCTGCGTCAACACTTTCTAGTAGGTAAGATTTAGGCAAAGTTCCAGACTTAATTAAAGTAACGGCGCCAAACTCTACCTGTCGGCAAGCCCTTTGGCTTGAGCTCTATTAGACAATAAAAAACTAATGCCTTTACGGTCCTGCTGAGACTTCTCACAGATCCACCTATCTCTCCCCCCAACACCCACCTCACTCTTCAAAGCTGGCGTCAAAATAAAACAACCTTCCAAGGATACAACCACCGTAATTTTAAATCCAATCTCGTCATACGATACCCTACAGAGTAAATTGGATTCAATGTTAAAGAAAATAAAATTCATTGTATCTCCTTATTCTTCGACACAAACAATAGATTGACGGCGCGTATAAAAGAAAACTTTATGCTACCAGTGATATGATTCAAAATTGCAATAACTCGCGAGCTTACTAAGGTTTAGAGGGGATCGTCGGAGGAAGGCGCGGGGGTTCATTAATCCCCGCGCCCTGCGCTCACGCACTTTCATGAATGGATCGAACAGGTTGATGCGTTTTAACTATAGGGTGATTTTATATATTAAAATCTGTTAATTGAAATATATAATATATCAAATTATTCACTTCACACGTAAAAAACCTGATTTCCATTGACACCACATACATTACGATCGTCTGAGGTGTCGCTACTGTATTAATTATGTTTGTTCAGAAATCCAGGTCACAGATCAAAATTACAAAACGTATTGTTTGATACGGTAAACATATGCTGATTTTAACGTTTCGTGATGTCACCTTGTGTCAGTTTATAAAAGACTAGCTGGTGTCCGCGAATTCGTCCGCGTGGAAACATAAAAAATATAACATGAGAAAATATATGAGTATTATAACGCCTGCCATCTTTATCGCTGTGATGACGGTGGCGCAGCCACGGCAACAGTGTCATCTTCTTTTTTTTATATTTTTAGACGATCCTTCGGGATACTAACATTTTTACTGGATTAATAAGTACCCTATATGTTAATCCAGGTAATAAACTGTCTGTGTGCCAAATTTCATCCATATCCGTTGAGTAGTTTTTGCGTGAAAGAGTAACAAATATTCATACATACATCCATCTTACATACTTTCGCATTTATAATATTAGTAAATGATGTAACATTTATTGATACAATACTCTCTGTGTATGGAATATAATTGCATTTTATTTGAATTCACTTGATTGTTTACGTTGTAGCGTGTTATAAGGATTGCAGTCAAACTGGTTGATCCACTAAACATCCTGTGCATAAAGGGTTCGAAGGAAGCGCCGCAACGTCCGGCCGCGTGGATGTAGCGTGATTCTCTTTTTTCTTATTGGTTTGTTTTTTTGTTCATCTCATTTATTTATTCCGATGTAATCTCTTCCAGTTCGTTTTTTATTCAGTCGGCCTTCAGTGTTACCTGTGCTGGGACGCCAATACCTTGTCTATCGTTGAGCTCCAAATTATTTGCTGTTGTGCTAGTTTCTTGATTGTCATCAGTAATATAAATTGTGTCACTTGTTCTTGCATCGTCTGTTAAGACTTGTCGGTTATTGATTTTTGAAAAATGTAATTATATATATTTTTAAATCATATGAGAAAAAGTTAGTGTGGCGGTGCTGTGTTTTGTGTACTGTGATGATGGAACTACCACATTATTTGTTTCTTTTGGCACGGACTTCTCTTAGTAGTCTGGATCTTCTGTCGATGGAACCGCCGGAGTCTCCTAAATTTAACGTGCCGTTGTGGCAACCGTGGATTTCTTCACCACAAAAAGGTATAAAGCATCTTTAGTTTCTTAAATTCTGTGTAGTTTTGTCTGAGGTACGAATATGACGACATACCGATTTTTCTTGGTCGTTAAGTAATTAGTTACCAATTCCAATACCACAACCCTGAAGACAAAATACGTTTTTTCTGCTGTTTTGTTTGAATTATGAATAAAGCTTATTTCTCGATTCCACATTGTTTCCTTATCCTCACTAACTCTATTTTCTTCTTATTTGATTTTCTAACACACATTTGGTTATATCTTTTGTTATAATGTAACCAAATGTGGATGTCCCAAATTTACACTCGTATAGGCTTTCGCCAATAAGCTTTCTGGGGATAAAACATCTTGTTACTTTTAAAATAATTTCATTGTAGCGCCAACTTAGTTTGCTTTCTATGAATTATATGATATTTTAATGGAATAATAGAGAGAACACGTAGATTTCAAGCAAAGAAATCTAAATTGTAATTTTAATTGATGAACTGCGAGAAAGTTCCAATTTTCAATTTAAACTTGATATCGGAGATAGTGGCGGGTAGTAGATATTCGAGCTGACGTTGTTATACAAAATAGTAAAGTTTAATTAAACCGTCCCAATGAACATCCGCTGTGAGAACATCTACCATTGTAATTGGAACATTAATTGTCGAGGTTTGGTCAAAATAATATTCAGACCTCAAAGCGTCGATTTAATTTCAACGTCTTATCGAACTTGCCAATTAATTCACTTTCTAAGGATATTGAACAGTTATAAAATATATTTTTATATTGTTCAATATCAAATATGTAGTATTAAAATTTTATTAGCATTATGAAAGAAATAAATGTCATATAGTGCAAGTAAGATCTTAATTAAATAAATGACCGAGGCATACATACTCTGTAATTAATAAGGGCCTACATGTTTTTTATGTTAAAGCCGGCAGACAGGCTGACGGTCCACTTGATGGTAGGTGGCTACTAGGGTTTACAATCCCACAGTCTTTTCTTTCCAGCAGAAAATTTGCGGTAAATTCGCCTTTACAGCGGGATCCCGCTGTAATTCCCGCAAGAGATTTAACCCATCATCTATCGAGTGTTCGATTTTTCGAACACTTACTTTACCAATTTTTGAGTTCTTAATTAATAATTTAATTTAATTTTAATAGAATTACTAAAAGTAATTTTTGACTTCGAAAAAGTATCTTTTATTAATGTTTTTAATTATTCTTAAATTAATTATATATTTTTTACTATTTACTTAACATACATCTTGCTGTTAAATTACTAAATTTATAAACGTCAAATAAACAAAAATTTTTGCTGAGATGTTAAAGAGATGGAACATTTGTCAAGTAATATTTATTTAATCATACTATAAGTACTTAACAAATTTATTATCGTTTATGAATTTACATACGTACAGCTGTGAAATAGAATGTAAACATCTACATATAATAAATCAGAAGTAACTTCGTTCTAAATACGGAACGAAAAATTAACTAAAAATTATGAAAAAAGTTATTGTTCTGAAAATAAGAGCGCAAAAAACTAATAGTTGGTATCTATTGTCTTGTCCGCAAACTTATTTCTTATAGGACTACAGACATAATTGGCTGCAGAAAATGCCCTCTCCGCTTCTACGCTTGTAGGGGCGATAGTGTTCAGAAAATTGTGAACAAGGAAAAAGTATTTTCCTTTTAATCAATCAAGAAACATGTTACAATCTTCAAAATTTTCCCGCGCGGGATTTACCGCGCAGATGCGGGATTTCCGCGCAGGTCTCATTGACATGCGGGAAATCGTTGGAATACGGTAAAGTGGAATGGGAGATTGCAAACCCTAGTGGCTACCGTCGACTACAGTAGGATTAAGGATAAGGGATTGGGACGGGTTAGGTTAGGGAAATGGGAAAGGGGCATCCCTTACTTACCGAAACACAACAGCACACATGCTGTTATTTCACGGTGATCTTCTATAAGGGGGTGGTTATATAAGGCCAGACGGGCTGCCCAAATTTCTGGGAAACGCAGTGTGCCCTGCCACAACTAAATTATTTGTTTATTTATTTAATTAACAAATTATATTTTACATTGTATAAAATGTCACAACATTATCTTTATTTTGAAAATGAAAATTTATAATAATAAGTAAACCTAATAAATGTAATTATTAAGAATGGAACGGAAATTAATTTGTGCGAAACTTGAAATTGTTTGGAATAAATTACTCTTATAGTGACATAATTGAGCTCCGTATAATTGGGATTGAAACATTTCAAAGGGAAATCAAAGAAAATTTCTTCCACATTTTACCAGGCCCCAGTAATGAAGATTTTTTATCTTTTGTTTTTAGCCCAGTTTTAATTACGGTGTTTTTTTTTCTTTTTTAAAAAAGTTTTCTTTATTATTAAGGATAGTCTATAGTCGTTTATCGTCATTACATTGTTATTTTGATTTGAATTCTTTTTAATTATATTTCCTTTGTTTCCAGAAACTCCAAGTACGATATCGAGTGGCGAATCCGAAGGTGATCGCACTTTGTCCCCTGAAGCACCAAGGACTCCACAATCCAAGGAGCTTACTGGCAAATGGAGAAGAGAACGTCGTTCTACTAGATTACCAGACTATAGACCTAGGTAGGAGAAATATATATAATACTAAAGGATATTAGATGACTTGCGTCACCGACCATAGCGTTGAGATATCTTATGGTGTCGATAGAGGATCATTTTCGAGAGTGATCAATATTTTCAAAGATTTTGTTATCAACTTTATGTACACGTTACACTGAAGCGTCACACAAAATTTTAAATACCTTGAAATTGTACTCTCATCACAAGCAAAATAGTTTCGCTTTTATAAAAATCGCTTTCACATATAAAAGAATACTCAGAGTAATGAAACAAAAGAATACTTAGTTGAATTTTAAAAGCGACTAAATTTCAGATAATTCCACGTGTATCGCTTGGAGTTTTATTTTATTCTAAAAACAGATGATCGTTTGCGCTGTGTTATCGGCTTCTAATAAATCACTTAACGTGTTGATAATTTGGCAGGGAAAATAGTAAAATGGCCCTTCGATCTCAGTCGTTCAACGAGAGACGATGCGTCGCGTCTATTGCCCGAGCGCAGCGGCACAGTGACGGAGAACTCTCTGACGAACAAGACGATAACAATATTACAATTAATGGAAAAGGTAAGACAAATGTGATAATAATTATTCATCCATTAAACATCAAGTAAGGATTTATTATGAAAACATAAATATTACGATGATGCTAAAACATTATAAATCTGTAGTCTTATCAGTTAGATTATTTAGGAGTTGGTGTCTACTTGTATATATCCGAGTGGTTAAAGATTATTATTTAAAAAGCGACTAAATTTCAGTCAATCTCTTTCAGTTCAATCTCTTTCAAATTATGCATATTATGTTGTAAAATAAAAGTGATACTTACATATTTTTTATCTTTTATGTTTACATAATATGCTCTTTAAAAGATTTAGTGTACATAATACAAAACAAAAAACACTAAAAATCGATCAAAAAATAGGTATATTCGATGGATAATTTTTTTTTTAGTACGCCTACACTTAAGCTCTTTGCGAAGGCGTAGTAGCTATTTATTAATTGACCTACTCCCACGTCTCGCGTAACGTGGTTAAGGAATAGTTCTCGCGAACAAAGGAGGAAAAAATTAGATAATGCGCCGGTATCCTTCCGGGAAAGTGGAATGAATGTCGGCTGGCTCTGTAAAGGCTCGCTTTGGAAGTAAATTTAATTACAGCCTTAAACTCGTTTGTCCGCGCTGTGGGCTAATGCGGCTGCACGGCGAAGCCGGACCCCGAATTTCCTTTCGTTTACTTCACTTTTAACTTATTTTCTGACGTCAACTCATAGTGAGGATTTTTTATTATAGTCATATCTTATTGTTATTTTATTGCATTTTTGTACAAAATGACACTTTTTAAAAAAATATTGAAATATGTTTCAAATTCATAAATAGGTAATTTTTTAAAATTAATTAAATAGACTTTAAAGAAGCATTTTGAATTGTCATATATTTTATCAGGGTTTCGTAAAAAAGTTGGCAAGATAATGACGATCCAGAGAAGAAACTCTTAATTAAGGTTTTTGTCGTATTTAAAATAAAATATATAACAATTACAACTTTTACAATTATTACGTATACACAAATCACAGTATATACAATACTTAACATAGTAACAGGCTTAAATAATCAGCGATAATAGACTAGGCTTTGAATACACTTTGAAATTTATTTATAGGTATGGCTATAAATAATGGCAAAAAGAAATATCTATTCTGTATTTGCAAAAAAGCAATTGTCATTAAAGTAGGTACAAAAGATAATTAAATCCCCGGCTACATATTTAATTGGATATACTTTATCTAATTAAATCAGTACATGTGTATCGATGTAACGCGTAGGTACTTATCTACAAATACCGAACCCGCATTCCATTCTTATTGTGTACCCATTACATTTAATTTATTGCGTATTGTTTGCATATTGCGCCCGATAAGTAATTGAAAATATCGTTCATGAATATTAATCATGGAATAACTATAACACATGGGCGTACCCAGGGGAGGGCATGGGAGGGAAGCTGCCCCCCCTGGAACTTGTATGCATTACAATATTATGCGTAACATTTCCAAACGATAAACAGGCATAAATGCTAATCCAATACGCTTCAGCTCTAGCATTTCGATATATACCTACGTGACTAGCCTAAACTACCCCCGGGCCAGAAGCTGGGTACGCCCCTGTATACATACATATGTAGGTATATGTTTCCTTAATAATTGTTCAAATAGGTGTTGTAAGGTATACATATAACATGTCTTAAAAGTCAGTTGATCTAGTGTGATATAATGTATATGAGCTTTGATTCAAAGATTCCATCCACAGTTCAAATCCTAGCAAAATCTACTAATAGATACGAACTTTTCAAAGTTAGTTAGTTTTGAGTGTGCAAGGTTTCTCCCGCAGTTATCAGATACGACTTACTCATATTATATGTACTTATACCACAACCTACTAATATTATAAATGCGAAAGTTTATGAGGTTGGATGTATGGATGTTTGTTACTCTTTAACGCAATAACGGCTTAACGGGATTAGTTTATTACTTGGATTAACATATAGGATACTTTTTATCCTAAAAAATGTTAGGTTCCCTAGGGACGACACCACCGTCGTCATAGTGATAAAGATGTACAAGATGTTTATCGGGTGTTATATTTTTCATTTTTCAACGCAGACGAAGCCGCAGGCACCAACTAGTGTAAAATATTTTCGCACTGCAAAACAAATTACAAATTCAAATAACACCCAATGACATGAGTTCGAACAAGACTCTGCAACCGAACAATCCAACAACAGAATAATTAATTTAGTTCTTAAGTCTCAGAGGACAAGCGTAACTAACTATAATAACATCGCAGTAATTTGTAGTTCTAAAATGTAAAAAAAAAACTTGTTTTGTAAATTTAAACTGGCCTTAGTGATTTCATTTACTGGATTTAGATTACTAATTTAAATGAAATTTAATCATTTGACGTCAATCTAATTGCGTCAATCAATTTAGAAAAAAAAAAGTAGTTTTGTTACTAGATACTAGATAATTGAGAGCGAAAATGAGGTGAAAATAAGTATACCGCATAGTACATGTTACTTCTGTGCGCCAGATATTCCCATCCCTAGTACAAGTAGGGCAGGACGGCTGTACCGACCGCCTCTTCGCCTCCGCGATTAGTTTAGTCGGTACAGCACTAGCTGTTTCCCCTCTCTAATAGAATATACTCAGTCTATCTAGTCTATGTAAAATATGACACATCATGTTGCAACCAACGGATTCACTTTGATTTTGTAATTTATTAATCCGATGTTCCTGAGTAAATTTAGTTCAGTTTCCATGTCGCCGTTTCATTTAACAAGGGTCCAAGCCTTCCCGACTAAACTTCTTAATATTCTATTTTAATATTCAAACAAAGATACCTTATAGATATATTTCTATAAACAATTAAACATATACATATATATTTTATATCTATATAACGTATATTCTATAGACTAATTAAAAAAAATAAGAATTGCCAAATTCTAAGTGTTCCTTTATAAACAGTGTTTATTCAAATTAAAGAAATAAATTGGTTTAAACTTTGCCCACTTTATTACTTATAAAATTGAATGCATGAAAAATAATTATTATAGTTAAAATAACAACTATCTTGTAATTTTTTTCTAAATATAAGTTTACTGTCATTAGCGCCACCGGAGTATCCTGTTAATAAGAATGAGGCGCCGATAGACATGCGACTGCGCGCCAGACCAGCCCCACCTCCTTATAGCAGACCTTCCGTCATTAGAAGCAATGATACGCCGCCTGGTGAGTTTCATTCTTTATATAATTATTAAACAACGTTCAATTTTCTAGCAAATATATTTCTAGAGCGAGCTAGACTTAGAATATAATAGAATAGTCTAGGTACAAAAGTAACTGAAAACACGAAATAAATCTCGATGCTTGTAGTACGATTGTATTTTTCAAGAATAATCAACTATTATTATGTGTTTGCGATACACGATTACGAAGACGTAAAAACATTTTACAGTTTCAATACAAAAAATTATAGCTATACAAATTCTTATAAGAACATTAACTTCTTGTAAATTTTGTACATTAATAATAAAATATATAAATTACTCGTACATCTGCGTGTTCAGGCTTTCATATACTCTAAGAAGCTTATGAAGTTAGTAATACTCTTCGGAAAAATATAGAAAGAAAACAACTCGCATAACATAAAACAACTTCGTGTAACTTCAGTCTTAGCGAGACAATTTTAGTGGTATACTTACACGCAGAGGACAGGGCTTATTAAACATTTCACCTTCTTTATTAGACGCGATATTAAGATATTAAGTATATGCGACCTATTTTTATATTAAACTAGGTATTAAATTTTTACAAGAGAAAAAGTTTGTAGCATATTTTTTTTATATACAAGTAATAGTATATAAAAATACTTAGGATTATACTGTAGATACTAGTCGACCTAATGTGCTCCCGGATTCGCATGGATGAATTTTTCTCTGCAAATTATATACGAGTACATTCCTCCTCGTTTATTTTTCTTTCCATTTTTGACTTTAGTGAAAAACGTATCTAAATGCGTTGGATAATTTAGAAGACAGACAGAGCGGACAGCGACGGTATATTGTAATGATATAGTTATAAAAGATATCTAATCTAAGATAATTATCTATACTATAGCAGATAGTTAATTGAACGTGGTTTCTTATTTGTTCTGTATTTTGTAGGTGAATTCCGTATTTTTCATTAATAATTCTTAACACCTACCTCTTTTTAAGTATTTTATTAAATACTCGTATGTGTCAAAAATAGCATCGTTTACTAACACATTATCTTTTCTTTTTCTAGTATATTTTATATGTAATTTTGCTTATATCGAAACTCGATATATTATGAAGAATACATTAAAAATGAATTGTTACAGGATCAATGTCGATGTGCGATCCGGTGATAGACGAGCACTTCCGACGCTCGCTCGGCGACGACTACATGAATCTCTTCAAGAAGAGCACAGAGAGCTGTCAGCCGGGCCCCAAGCCCAACACTAAGGATCGAGCCAGCAGCCCCATACAATTCAAGACTGACGAACCACCGAAATCGACCAAAATCATAGCTATGGACGTCGACGACCCTAGTGTATCCGTTGATGAACATTTCGCGAAAGCGTTGGGAGACACTTGGAAGCAAATCCAAACGTCCAGCGTAGTCGACGATCATTTCAGCAAAGCCTTAGGCGACACTTGGAAGAAAATACAATCGACAAAGCCCCTAGACGCTAAAGATGATAAATCGAAAGATCAAACGAAAATAATGTCAAGGAGCGGAGTCGTAATATAATAATTGTAGCGCCGTTGCGTGGTTCAGTTTTATAGCCTTGTATATAAAATTTACGAGGCGTTTTCACGATGCTAACTCTAGTATCAATAAATTCCCATTTGTTTAACATAAATGAAGCTGTTACTTCATTACGATGGCTCATATGTGGTGTCCGTTAAAAAAAAATATCCATGACAATTTGTTACCTTTAATTTTCAAGCGTAGGTTAAAGTAGGTTTCACTTTTAAACTGCATACAATTGTATTGTTTTAAAAGGTAAGAAATTGTTTCTTACGTTTAAGGCTAATTTTTATTTTGAACACAGTTAATTCGCTTTTAACTCAATTTTGAGTTTCTCAAACTTAAAAGGGATAAACGTCATTTGTATTAAAATTTTAAAATATATCAAAATGTTATTAAGATACACTAAATATGTTTGCAAGTATATTTATTCATGACAAATCATAAGGTATAAAAAGTTTCTATTTTGCATTTCATTGTTGTCAAACCAAAACCAATGTGTACTTTTTTGTGATTCCAACTTTAGACCTTAGCGAATAGTTCACTGCCTTATCTATCATATAAAGAAACTGCTAAATCCTTATGAGCACTATTTGTCGAACTAAGTACAACCTTTTAATAAAATATGCTGTGTGCAACAGTTATAATCTGTGCAAAATTTACTCTATTATCAAAATTCATTTAAAATTACATTTTCATATTAAAAAGACAAATAAGTTTACGTATAACAAGTTTTAAATAAAATCTTTTTTTTTTAAAAAACGTAAAAATTTTCAGGAAATCTTTTTTGTCAATATCTCAAAAGTATACCTACTTTTTGCACATAGCATATTTTGGTTTGACAACTACAATTTATTGTATTTTTAATAACACCACAACACAGTATTAATAAAAAAATCTATATTTCATTGAAAGCAGATCTGGCTACCATTTTATTTTTTTCGTTTCAATTACAAACTTATTGTTTTAAGTTTTTAACGTTGACAAACACACTTTGAGAACCTCTGAGTTCCAGTAATATAATTATTTAAACTATAAAATTGTTCAGAAAACAAGTTACTAATGTTACTAGAAAATCGTTCTACACGATAAATTGTAGAGATTTTTTAGGAAGAAATAAAAAATAAAATAGTCAATTAGTTACACATTATAAAATATTACCTCAATATAAGCGCTTTTGCACAATCACTATAAGTTACTCTCTTTAAATGTTGTAAATAATAGTCATTCTCTTAGGTGGATATTTTAATTAGGTATAGACATGTTGAGGTCAACTGTTTATATTAATTTTATTTTTATGTTCCTCTGTATAATATAATTATAAATAAGAGTATTAAGTTAATATCGAATGTATGGTGTATGACCTGTTAGTCACTTTACACTTAATTTTGACATAATTTCATTTGAGGAACAAACCATGACACAATGTAAACTAAGTAAACAAAAGGTGTTTACTTATTTTTATAGTCTAGACATAATTTTTACAAGACTATAAAATCCCCTTATGAGGTCGTTTGATGGAATTTTATATGGTTTTGTTAATCCATTTCGAATAACCGCCTTAACAAAGATCACATTTTGTACTTTTAATTTAGATATATTCAATGACTTTTATATACTAGAACTAGACTCGCTGAGTGGAACGTAGAAATTGCGGATTTAGTTACGGGTAATGCTCTGTAACTCATTAAAATTTTTAAGTTAGCGAATGCGTATGCGCCATAGCGCTTTGACCTTTAGGTCGTGAAAATCTGACCGTATTTGGCAAACAGTTTTGTTCCTCGCTATTTTCTCGCTATTACATTTTCTCGTAATTTATGCATTGTTTTAATCAATTTATTTTGTCGAAACATCAAAAACATCTGTTTTTAGATAATTGTCAAAACTTGTCAAATGTATCTTACCTAAATTTTCTTTATTGGAGGAGTAACAGTAAAATGGTTATCATGTCCTTAGTAAATAAAATTTAATAATATTATATTTTACAACAAGTTCCAACGAGGATTAGGATGAAATTTGGCATATAGATAGTTTATTACCTGGATTAACCTATAGGATACTATTTATCGTGGAAATATATTAGGTTCTCAAGAGAAAAATTGGGCTCCACTGTCACCGTGGCGGCGCCACCGTCGTCACAGCAATAAAGATGTGAATTCCTCTTGTTAAAAGTCATAATACACAGAGAAAGTGGGAGAATACTTTTGTCTTAAGTAAAATTCGATTGCACTTTTTGTCTATCCAATATCCACATTTATGATAATATTGTTCAATAATATATTTCTGTGTTAGTCTATTTTAAAGGTTTGTTATTATTGTAAAAAAAAAACTGTTGTTTCCATATACATGATAAGAATTTATACATAATAATCAACTAGTCGTTTGCGGATTAATTATTCCAACGCTTTTAATACATCACGTCTCTTTGTATAAACGAAAGGGTTTTAACGGAAATATGTTATATTTATTTTACTAAAGAAACTGTTCAATTTTGTCTTAGTGTAGTCTCGCAATATACTGTAAATAATTTTGTCCTATTTATGCACTATGTAAGTTGTCAAAGGCAAATACAGTCTTTATAAATTATAAAGAATCTTTTATTTTTAGATTGATATTCCTCATCTCAATTATCAAAAACAATTACACAAAAACTCTAACTTAAATGTGATTTGAAATTAAATAAAAAATGCATGTAAAAATTAGTTTATTTTTTTTATCATCATATACATTGATACGAAAAGGCAACTGTTACACTGATGAAACGTTATTCGTCTAATAGTTGTTTTCTGTCATTATAATAATCAGCTTAACAATAATTCTTCCAAATAAAACGTTGTCATACAAAAATTTGATAATCATTACTTGTCAAAGTGAAAAATAGGTGAAACGTTGGTTGGCAAGTGATAATCGGCCAAACAATATTCGGCGAAAAGGCAGTATTGCAAAATGTACGTTTCCCCCATCTGCTTGACTATCTTCAGTCTTCTATTCGAGAACTACCACATTCGAGCACTGAATTCGAATGGTGCTAGAGAATGATATCACTCTATCCACTCACTCGAATACAGTTGTCAAATTATGGATTTCCTTTTTTGGCATTTCTTCATGTTATCTTCATGCACGTTGCTCCGTCAATATTATATTTTACGTATCTGTAAAAGAAGATATAAATTACAGTCTTAGTTTTTTGTTCTTAATTAAACTGGCGGCTTTTTTGTTTGAATAATTTATTTTAATCTTATCGCTTAACCTTTGACCTTTAAGGACCAGTAGCGCATTTAGATCGCCCTAGTGTTGTTCAAGTTCAAGACATTAAATCCTAACTGTCCTTCAAAATATGAGACATTCCAAAACCTAATTAAATGTGATACAATATTTTTCTTGTGGAAAAGTATACAACTGTTGGAATAGCATACAGTTATGAGCTTTTGGCTATTCGTAGTGATATTAAATTACTGTTAAGTTGCTTTATAATACAGACTAAATCGGCAACCAAGTTATGCATCAAAAAACGGGTTAAACTACCTTGTAGGTTTTAAGGCGATTCTAATGGTGTACATAACTCATTTTCGATAAAACATCAATTGTGTCATTTTTTAATTGACATAAACTGACATAGCCTACTTAACAGATTATAAACCAATTTTATATTAGTAGGTAAAAGGTAAATGAAATAGAATCAAATGTGATTTTTTTTTAATATGTATAAAATTCGTAGATGAAGAAAATTTCAATACTTAAAGAAACCACTAAAACATTAATTTATTTAATATATTTTGTTTTAAATGACTGTACTTTGTCCACTTGCTACGGAGCTAGAAAATCAGTTATGGCTTGACTTTAATAAATTACTTATAAATGAAGGTTCAAGTCCACTTAACACAAAAACTTAATTACGAAGAACGTCCTTAAAAGGGCATTTCGAGCCAACAACCTTGTCCGCACACAACTCGAATTTAGTGTGTTATACATAGATATATATATTTTCGTATCCTTTATAACTTTTTTGACGACTTCGTTATAAAATATCTACTTTTCTCCAGTAATTATAATTTTTACTTGTACCTAAGTATGCATTTATTATAATTTTACATTATAAATGGTGGCTAGCAGACTGAAAGTGTGCCATATATGTAAAAGTGATAAAATATCGCTATAGACGAAGCCGGAAGTAATACAATTTGTAATGTAACAATGATAATGACAAAGTCGACAACAACCTTTTAAAGGAAAGACGTGTATTATCATAATCGCAATAATTTTCATTAAAGGTTTCATAGGCTTATACTTACCACAGATAGAAAATCCAACCGCTCCTCTAACTGAAGCCCTCCCCACTAATTTTACGATGACGTATGATTACCTAGTACGTGATCTTCTTCGAGAATCTTCGAATTTCGATTCTACTTGACATGAGGAATGCCCATTGTCACTGCCAGCTAGCTGTCAGCTGTCAACAAGCATTCAGTAATTATCCATTTCCCTATCTCAATACCTAATCCTCAATCCCACTATTGTTGGTAGCGCCTTGCAGCACCTGTCGCGCTGCTTGTGCTATAGACGATGGTATCCTTCTGCCATCAAGTGGACCGTCAGCCTGTCTGTCGACCTTAACATAGAAAAAGACCTTAAGATAATATTATGAGCTGCGTCAGTTGTTTTATCAATGATTATCTCATAAAATTATCTTTCTCTCTAATTCCTATTATGACTTCTAGCACAGCACACCTTATACATTCTTTTCAAGGCACTAGTTAAGGTTAGCTCCTTTATATTGTCTTATGGCACAGAGGTCATAAGTCATCGCCGACAAAACATTCATTAATTAAACACTTCAGATTTTTTTATAATGTGATCAATATTTCATTCCTCCTACGACGTATATAGAGCAGATGAAAGTTCTTTCGTGGTTCCACGTGAAACTAACACGATCACCGGTGCTATTACGAGTGTAATTGATGTGTGGCAGACACGTGCTCGCTACCTACGTGATTGGTATTGACATTCGACATGAGTCGTCAGCCGTTGAACGCTTTCATTATTTACGTCAGGTGTACCTGTCCAACGATCGATCGGTTGGCGCCCCCCGCCACCTGCGATCCCGATTGCCACCCCTTCACTAAATACGAAAATAATAACATTTCACGTTTCGCCTCCTTAACTCTATATAATTATATTTAGCTCATACGCTAACGTTGTCCCTGTATCTTAAATAAGTAAGCAACATACTCGCTTAGTATATCACGTGCAAACAAGTTAATATATCATTTCTACTAATTAGCGCGTTACCACATTTGGTTTAGTTCGCTAAAACAACTATAATATACTGGCTTTTGCCCGCAACTTCATTCGCGCCCCTTTTTCTTGGCTGTTAAAATATTTATTCAGATTTTATTGCTCAACTATTTTTGTCAGGCATTGAATATTATTTTTTAAATTAAAAATATATATATAATTTTGTATTAATTTACAAGGAAATGCCAATGGCTTTGCCACTGCATGTAACTACTTATCGTTGAAAACTGCTCTATTTTTCTTTTCTGCTTTACTTTATCGCGTGTACCTAATATTACCTATAACTGATTGTTTTATTACTTATTAAATAAATTAATAAAACCTATAAATAGAGCCTTGTAGCAAAAATGTTTTAAGAAAAGCATAAAATCTATCAAAAATTTATAAGAATTTATTAGATTATTCAACTTGTCAAATACTACACATATAAGATCAAAAAATTAATAAGTGAATATAGAAAAAGTCTCATTATTCACTATGGGTAGGTATTTTCATGAAACTAAGAATTTGTGTCTTAGTATGGTGGAAGGTCATATTATTCTACTAAATAATTACTCTGAATTAGCTCCGAATACATAACGAAGCGGAAATAGCGATCGCGCATGAAACTGAACTCAGAATCTATTTTTATAAATATTTTTTATTAGCGAGTAATCACTCTGTTTCTTATATTCTGTATTAGCGACTCGACTCCGCCTTCGCACGGATTTAATCACACGGATTCTGCAAATTATACGATACACAAAATTTCCTCGTTTCCTCTTTCAAGAGCTATATCAAAAAAGGGTGGCTTAGAAGTTAATTGGACAAAAAGATAAAGGCGGACAGCGACTTTATTTCTTAATATAAATAGATATAATATATAATAAATAGGAGAAATCGATTCTGAAAACATTTAAAACTTAGGAAGGTTAATAAATATATGAAAAAAGCAATACACTTAGTGAAATGAATATTAAATCTACTTATGACAGTAGTTAAGTAATTAAGCAGCTTACCGCCGCATACTGTTTCAGGATTACTTATACAATTTTAATTAATTGTTTCAAAACAGTTTCAAAAGCAAGGGTTCAATATGTTAAAAGCCAGCGATAATGTCAAGCCCCTTCGTTATATTGTTTACTGAAGGTGGACCTTTATTGTCAAACTGTCAAAAAACAATACGAAAATATTATAACCCGCTATTAGCCTGAGACTATATTATTCTGTGTCTTACCAATGTATCGTATTCATCACAGATATATTATTTCGATGGTATTCATTCACTACTGTTAGAAAATTAAATGAGCAAAGCATTCAAGATTGATAGCAAAAACGGGAGCGACCGCCATTCTGCGCTGGATCGTCATAACGTGAAGATTTACCTAGTCGGTATTTTTATAACAAATAGATAATCATTCAAAATATATAGTCAATGTAATCATTAGCAAGAACAAATAAATAAGTGTTCCTATTACGTGGAGTATTATTACTATTATTATTTACCGTGGTCTACAGGAAATTCAACACTACGTCTATATGAAATGTTCAATGAGTATATTAATAGTAACTAATGTCTTAAGAATGTTAAACCAATGAGAAAGAAATTCGAATGAATATTTTACGACAATCTTTCACTGTTGTTTTTCCCGATTTGTATTTTACGGCATTATTAAATCCGGGCTCGATAAAGATTTAGGTAAAAAATTTAAAGACAAATTAGGATCCATGAGAACGTGACTTGTTACCCGATGTTGGCTCCATTTAAATCCCTTCTTACGTATTCAGGCGGTGCAGGTACCTAATTTAGATAGATATCCGAACTGTTGTCTTCGATATTTCACTATATTTGTCTAGGCAAATTGTGTTATAAAGATGCACTAGAAAAGTATTGAATAGAATGTTTTTTTTTATTAAATTTTCATTAACTATAAAGTACAGTGACTATAAAGTGGTGTATTATACGTCACATGGTGATCACATTTCTTCTCAGTTAAAAATTTGTTACATGATAGTTTATCTGCTATTATAAATAAATAAAATTGTCAATTGGTATCTCGATGACATTCTTTTTCAAGTTTGGGTGGGGTACCGCTGCTGAACCCACCCACGGAGTGGCAACTGACGTTCACAGGGCTTCATGATCTCAAGCATCTGACGAATTATCGACCGAGAATTGATTGGTCATGAAAATCTGTTGCTGGCTCGCGGTCCAAAACCTCATAGTATAAAAAAACATTGTTTTAAGATGTTGCTGAAGTTTTAAAGATATTGAGTTCGTTTTGTTATTGTTACCGGATCCATAAAGTATCTAGTGAGTCCATACTAATAATAATAATTAATACTACTTCATAGATATTTGGAGTTTACTCCTTAAGAATCGATTTGCATATTATATGTATAATATAAGCCCGTGGTATGGAAAATTTATGGGAGTAAAATCAAAATTGTAACACGAATGCGAGCACGAATGGCTAAGGAGCTAGGTGCCAAAATTTCTATTTGATTTGTTCGTGTGGCAGACATTATTAATATTAGGATTGTACTACAAAAAACATTAAGGACCTATTTAATTACAAATGATTTAGTACCTTTTTTTTCATTTTTAAAGCACTGTAACTCTAAAACGCCAGGACATACGACTTTCATTTACTGGACCAAATCGATTTGTATTGACATAAACTTTCATCCCTATCAATATGAAAGATGAACAAATCATATACTTATCAATATGGCACTCAGCTCCCTAACTAGAATGCGTTATGTTATGCGTTATAGTTACATTCTATTTTTTGAATATTTTAGAATATCTGAAGTTTCAGAGATATTGCGCCATAACTACACAATATTATTTTTAAAAAAGAACATCGTTCGCAAGGAGTAAACTCCAGTCGTATGTCGGAGCTGACACACACAATTTTTTTTTTTATACCAAGTTTCGGCGATTGGTTGCAAAATATATTTTTTTCTACTTACTTAAAACTTAATTAGGTTTTATTATATGTAGTATAAACCTTCTTTAAAAAATATCTAACTGGTGGTGGAAACCGCATCAAAATCCGTTTAGCTTTTGCATTGGGTACGCCATATTATCCTATGTTACTCGTATTTGCGAAGTTCTATAACTATATATGTTATAGAAGCCATAAGGGATAGGTATATCTTTCAGTTCATTAACAACTTATTTATTTCTCTCAGCGATGATAGAATATTAAAATTTCCTAGACTCGAGCGGGGAAGACTTGAAATGTTTTCAAAACTTATTAGTATTCGCCGACACACAAGTTTTTCCTTTATGCAATCACCAGCATTGAAGCCCACAAACAGTTCCCCCGCGAACTGCCTACGATCGTAAAAATTTTACCTTACAAATATTTACACATAATATCAAACGAATATAATATTTGATTGCAACAAGCATTAAAACAGGGAAATAAACAATGATGGCGCAGGGGGTGAATGTTTGGCTGCCTATAAATGCCTATATATGTATGTCAGATACAGGTTAGAATCTCTCAGTTATCCAGATAAACATCAGGTAAATATAAAAATTACCTTTTTTCTATATAGTAAGTATTGGTCGTTCCATTGGTCGTTGAGACGAGCCCATTTTTCGAAAGGTTAGCGCTCCGCCTTAAGTGTCCCGGGTTCGATTCTAAGAAGAAAGCCAACTTTAGAAAGTAACTTTTCGAAGTTGTGGTCAACTCTATACTCATGTCTTGCAAGTAAGTGGCAACCCTTACATAAGACCAACCTAAGGTATTTCAGTGAGTTATTAAGGAATTTATTAATGGCGTTCGTTGTGTTAATAGGCGACGGTAGTCATCTAGCATCAAGTAAACTGTCAGCCTGTCTGATGACCTTTACTTGAAAATAAAAACAAACATCGCACCCTATTTATAGTGAGCGCAAATTGTAGTGGCCTCAAGTGGATCAACAGTCTATCTCAGCTTCTCTGAGTATTCAATTTCTTGTGTGGAATAGAAATAACGATCATTTACTACAGTAAATTACAATGGTGAATGGTGAATTGTAATTACCATTACAATGGTGAAGAAAAATACCGTAAAGAATTCTGTGTGGGATAATGTGTGTGAATGCGTGTGTGTGTGTATGTGATTGAGAGAGATAGAGAGAGAGAGAGTGTGTGTGTGAGAGAGAGAGAGAGAGAGAGAGAGAGAGAGAGAGTGAGAGAGAGAGTGAGAGATAATAATATGTATTAGCTAGCTTTGAAGAGACATATAAATTTCTGCCTATCCGCAATTGATTAGCGTGGTGGTCTATCACCAAAACTTCCTTCAGAAGAAAGGCTATTTCCAATAGCCTACACCTACTTTCACAGGGAAGAAGGGGCCTTTTACGTATAATGTATAGATTGATATAGCACAGTACATTGTTCAAAAGCAGATCGCTGAAATCAATTAATTTTCCTAATATCCGAATGTATATCGAGGTTTCTCTAGTTCTTGTTTGAATCGAGCGTTTTGTCTCAAAACAGTACTCGACCTTGAGCACAAAAGGCGACGTCTATACCCCGATAGAACAATAGATTTAAAGAGTTTGTCGTGATCGTGATTAAAGTTAATTTCCATGAAATACATTAATACGTCGTTAAAACAGTTAAATAGTTTGATAAATACTTAGTATAATTCATTGCTTGATTACTATAATGATTACGTTTTTTTTTTTGAGATTTTTGTTATTGTAGAGAAATCTAAATTTATATGTCATGTATAGAAATGATTAGTAGGTAATAATATTATAATAATAGTATAATTTAATATAGTGATTTTTATAATTAAAGTTAAAGTTAAGAGGTTTTTTATTATTTCTTAACTTACGATAGAACAAATTAAAGAAACATTTTTAAAGAATACTTACTCCAAGCAAGTCACCAACAGCAAAAAATATAAAAAAAAGGTTATAAGTGAGTATTAAATATTATATGATTAGTGGCTAGCCCTAATGGAAGCACATATTGTGTATCTCACTGCTATAAACGGGACATTTTGTACTGTGTTGACCGACCATGTGAATAGACGTTTGTGTACGCTTTATTTAAAGCAATTTATCGGTATAATCACTTTTTTAGAGAAATTTGTGATTGTTTATTTGAATACACTCACTGTTAATGTCCAGGATCCCATAAATGACCAGTTCGAGTCAACACGCTAAGCACAAAGTTGACTGACGTTTCACTAGAACATGCACGTTGAAAGACTTTGCACCACTAATACTGGTCAACCTGGAAGACTTATTTAAATTAGATTGCCGTTTCGCGCTAGGGATTAAGAACAATAATTTGAACGCATCCTGTGCCGCATGCTGCGGTTCCCCTCTCGCGGACAAAGCCTGAAAGGGGATACTTCCTCTAACAATGGTTCTAGTCGGCTCTAGGGATGTTCTATGATACGGTATAAAGTTTCTACAGTGGACACAAATGTTTAAATGGAAACTACAAAATAATATAAAAAAATTGTATTAAAACATTTAATACAAATCAATAAAAAAAATTAGATGACCTTTGAGGAACAGCACGTCGGTAATAATGTCTATATTAATACTTAATGGAAGTGATGTTGCACTCTCTCTCTCACCGAAACACAATAGGTCACGTGCTGTTATTTCACTGAAGTCGAAACCGAGTTAATTAAATGTCAACATTTAATTAAGGCACTACAAAACCAAAAGCCAACATACGTAAGAAATTTTGGTACTCAATTTATTATCCGCTAATTAAACGATAATCTTTTATTCTCTCTTTGAATTCTTCGTATTCCTAAGCGAAATTCTAAAAGTGTCCTATTTTAATTTCTTAATTAATCTCCACCGTTTAATGAATAATATGTTAATATGCTTTTTTAATATTATTAATTTCAGGTGAACCTACTACGATTATATTATACACTTTATTGTTATAGATAAGCACTCACTCGTTATAGCCTCGCACGGTCGAGTGCCGCTGGTGTGACCTGAAAATCTCACATCATTTATATAAACGGTTCCTTCTATTTATGCAAAATAAAAAAGATCTTCTGCAGCAGTATTTCAGCTTTGCACTGGAATCCTATTAGATAATTTAGCCGGCATTTCCACGGCAATGTTATTATTAAAGAATAATAAATATTATACTTAGATATGTTATATATCCTTATCAGTTACATGGTTTTCAGGAAAGGTTTAAATTGATAATAAAATTTTAATGTAAATAGAAAAATAAACAATATTTTGTAACCCAATCGCAGAGTGTCTCCGTCTGACTGTTTCTCCGCTACTTCTAATATCACCCGAAGGATTTTGATAAGGTTTTCACTGATGGAAGGAAGGGTAAACGAGGAAGATTAGTGTATACAAAAAATTGCATCCCTGGCGAAGCCGGGCGCGGGTCGCTAGTTAAATATATCCAAGGAATTATACTTAATATTATAAATGCGAAAATTTGAATGTTTGATAGTCAATCATGCAAACACCGCTGAACGGATTTGGCCCAGAGATAGTTTATTACTTGGATCAACATATAGGATACTTTTTATCGTGTTTTTTTTTTTTTGGGGTTTTGTAGGATTTTCAAAAAACGATCTACAGCGCGCTCGAATACGCAGGCACAGCTAGTTTTAAATAAAATATTTGAATATGCAAGTTTGTTCATATCTCTGGATAATGCTTAACAATAAAGATAATAGATATAATTTAAGATATTATATTTTGAAGATAATTTTAGATGCTTAATATTGATCTAAAAATGAAAGAGACTATTGTGCAAGGCCCACGAAGTAAAGGCGCCAAGCGTTGTCATACGATGCTAACAGAACTAATCTCATTGTAGCGGAGATCTACCGTTATGCAAAGAAAATATAAGGTGTCGTATTTCCCATTCAAACGCTAAGTTATTCTAAAGGTTACACCAACATAATGGTTGTTGTATTTTAATGATATCTATCTACAGTTTGCACCAGATGGATTGGCAATACGGTCAGTGGCCTTTCGCGAATATAATAGAATACTTACATATAAATTTGACTTTATGTACTTACATATAAAGTCGCTTTCTGCGTCTGTATAACGCCGACAGTTTTGGCGTCTTGGTTGCAAAATATAGTTTTTTTTATACACATAAAAACTTAATTAGGTTTTATTATATAAATTATCTAAGTGATGGTGAAAACTGCATCAAAATCCGTTGCGTGGTTTAAAAGGCAGACGCGGAAAGTGACTTCAATTTATACTATACTAACACTAGCGGTCCGCCACCGGCTTCGCACGGATTTTTTTCTACAAAAAATAAACATTTATAAACCTTCACCTATATAACCTTTTACCTTTTATAACCTTTTTTATTTATATATATAAATCTTCCTCCTTTAACTCTCTTTCCTTTAGTTAAAACTGCTTTAAAATCCGTTGCGTAGTTTCAAAGATCTAAGCATACATATATATAGAGGGACAGACAGCGGGGAAGAGACTTTGTTATATATACGAGTACATACTACATAAAGATAAGGATATCAACATCCTGTAATTTAAGAGGTTATTTTTTTAACTTATGAATTACGCTGTGCACACAAACGCGCCGCGTTCCACATTATTTGTACGGGGAGCATTGAATTTTGTAAAGCAGCCCTTTATCGAATACAAAGAAGTGTATTTCAAAAATTTCCTCTACAGTACGGAGTTTATGAATACATCGCAACCAGAGGCATACGTAATAATGTTATTCCATTTTCATAACGTAATATCAATGTATGTAGGGGAAATCCAACGTTGGTTCAGTCGTAGACAATAAATTCAAATACAATTTGTGTAACTAGGCGTCAAGTTTGCAAATATAGAATCCTAGTATATAATAATAAGACACATAATTGGTTTATAATCGTTAAGAACTTTCTTACATCATCATCAGCCTGTCTCTCCACTGTTGGATATAGGCTACTTTCAAGGCTCGCCACCATACTCGGCCTGGAAGAGTCTAGATGCCTTTCGCATCCAGGCACTTCTTGCGATGCCTTTCTCGTCGCGTCGTCTCTACACACTGGTCGCAGGGCGTCCCACGCCTCGTATTCCAATTCGTGGTCTCCATTTAAAAAACTCGTCTACCCGGTCGGTTTCCGCTTTACGGCAAATCTAACCAGCCTATTAACCACTGCAACTTGCTAATTCAGAATGTCAGAATTTCTAATCCTATCCACCAAAGAAACTGGTATCCACCAAAGCACATCCGAAAGAGGCCACGTTTTGGCACCACACGTCATTACAGGCAGGACGCATTGATTATATACGTTTGGTCTTCAGGCATTGCAAATACAATTAAAATAAAAAATACAAGTAGTACTTCATATCTAGCCACGTTAAAACAGTACTGTTTATAAAAGTAGGCATAAAGAAGATATTAAATAATATATATAATCACACTACGTGGTGAAAAATGAAAACGCCGGACATCTTTATCGCTGTAACGACGGTGGCGCCGAAATTTTTATATTTTTAGACGATATCATTTTACAAGATAAAAAGTATTCTATATGTTAATTCAGGTAAAAAACTATCTTTGTGCCAAATTTCATCCAAACAAACCCGTTTTACGCCGTTTTTGCGTTATTTCGCAATTAGGAAGAAAAAATATGCAATTATAACATTAGTAAGATCTATTACATTATAACAATAGTCATAACTTGTTTTATTATCTACTTCGAATCTCCTACAAAATTTTATTGATTACACTTGAAGATTTTAAAAAGTAATTGCTATTCAAAACCTCTATTATTTGAATACCTATTCTATAAAAGCTGAAAAACTTTTTTAAAGACAAAATAAAATGTAAACATTCATAACAACCAAGTACACAAAGAAGATATATGAGATAATTTCATAAACCGGCAAACTTCGTCCTTTTAGAAAAGACAATGTAACTTGTGACGAAGTCTTCGAAGTGGAGATTGTCAAACAGTTTTAAGTAGGGATAAAGGGACAATAGGTTCCTTTGTAAATAAAATATCACGTTTTAGACATTGGCTACATCGATTTTCACCGACCCTTTATTCAATCTTAATTCACAATCACGTAGATAATACCTTTTTGCAAAATCTACTTTTTAAAACATTTTACGTTTATTTACGTGTGACAGATTTGATTTGAGTCAATTTCGGTTTAAAGATAGGGTGACCATACATTGACGGTAGGTGGGCTATCTTCCTCAATAATATTTTTTAATTATTTTTTTTTTTTTTTTAGAATTTTTAACATCTGCGGATGCGGACACGGATGCGGATTTTTAGAGAATAACATCTATATCTATAAAATATATTCTGTCTCTTTCTCTCTATCTTCGTTTGCATCTTCAGTCCTGAAGGTTAGCCGTCAAATTCCTGTCCGTCTACCGGTCCTGTCCTGTCCTGTCAAGAGCCAACTCGAATAGCTGCTCGACCGAGGCAATCCCAGTCCACTCTACAGTTCCACTTTACCCATCATAATTAATTGGAGCAGACATCTATCGTGCCTAAGCACGCGGCCAAGATATTCATTCTTGCGTTTTTTATGTTAATATGTTTTACACAAATAAAAATGAATCGCTAAACGATTTAATAAGTGCAGAACAGTTGGACCAATTCGACTAATTTATTTTTTCGTATAAAAATATCTTTATATATAAAAGTATTATATAAATATAATTTAATATATAAATAATAAGGCTGCTTCTGATCTGCTTCTACTGGGAAAATGTTAGGCTTCCGAGGGATCGTATAAAAATAAAAAAATGGCGCCACCGTCGTCACAGCGATAAAGATATTAGGCGTTATATTACTCGTATATTTTCTTTTTCAACGCGGATGAAGTTACAGGCACCAACTAGTCATTCATAAACAACACTATAGATTATTAATACAAATGTTGTTCAACTATTTATGTGAAGGCGAGTGATCACTAATAATATTGTTGTGGTTGAATTCCTGAACAATAATAACGATTTATTGGCGCAATTAAAAGGCAAGGCCAAATCAATAAACAAACTACGGAATGAACAAGTGTTTCTTATACGTAGGCGGCAATTTGTATATTTTGTGTATTTTTCTTTGCAATAAAACATAATTGTATTATATACCTAATAAGTATTCAAGTTTTATCATACTAATATTATAAATGCGAAAGTTTGTGAGGATAGAGGATGACACACAAATACTTTATTACCTGTATTAACATATAGGATTTATTATAGAACTTTAGGGTAGGATATACTAAAAAATATTATGTTTCCGAGATATCGTGTAAAAATATAAAAAATTAAGCGCCACTGTCGTCGTGGCGGCGTCACCGTCGCATCGTCACAGCTATAAAGATGTAAGATATTTTCTCAGGTGTTATATTATCCACTTTTGCTTTGAAAAGGATTTTGATAGAATTTTTACTAATGGAAAAGCGATGAACTAGGAAAGTTTGTGTATATAATTTGCAGAGAAAAAATTCATATTTGCGTAACCGAGGTTGGTCGCTAGTATTAATATACTTAAATGTTAAAAAACTCTTATTATGTCTATCTATTATTTATTCAAGACAAATTTAGAAATTTAGTCTGGGCACTTGCGAAGGTGGTAAAATATGAGCCAAACTACCATAAGACTATCAACGCATAGACAAAACTACAAAGTCTCGTAAGCTGACAGGTAGACGAACTAGGTTTCTTTTGATTTTTGAAAATTTTAACTCCGTGTGAGTCTGAGGTCGCTAGGACTACATATTCTTATTATATTTATAATATATTGTAAAATATTCAGTAGATATTATGTAATATTTGTGTAAATTATTTTGGGTAGCGAATTGTTTGTTGGATGGTTGGTAGCCATTGTATCCCTATCTTTGTTTGCTGAGCGACAATGACGGTCGACTAGTAGGTAAACAGTTGGTAAATCTACCGTTGAAACAAAGGTGGGTTTCCTCTCTGTTTACGCCGATGTCGTTTCGTACCTATCGTGAACAAATAACTCTAAAGCTGTCCAATGAATTACGTTATTATAATCTGTTAGCAATATTGTTATAATCTGTTGTAATATTAGTATCTATACTAATATTATAAAGAGGTAAACTTTGTATGTATGTGGGAAGTAATCTTCGAATCTACTTATCCGATTTAAAAAATTCTTTCACCAGTAGTTAGATTTGAATTTCAGGATGGACATAGGCTAAATATTCCACATAGGCTAAGTCGCGTATCAGGCGTCAATATATATGTCACTTTCATTTTAACGTGAACGAAGTTGCGAGCACCAATTAGCATATTTATTGTATTTAAGTAATAGTTGTAGAGTTGTCAATAATTAAGTTTGATTTGCACATATAATTAACGACAACATTGGTTGCAGCTTAATTTTAATTCCGTCTTAAAAGTTAAATATTCTTCGTTATTTAGATCATAGAAGATACCTATGATAGAAAATTTAATTTAATTTTGACACCAAGCGTCTTAAGCAGGTATGCTGACGGTCCTATTGATTGGTATTACCAAGTGTTTAAAATAAAGGAGGCAGAAGTTGCTTAGTTTACCTACATTTTACATTATAATACTGTGATGCTAGCAAAATGAAAAACGTAACCGATATTAAAACTTATAATCAGTTTTCCTAGAAAGAAATTTTCCCTCCTTTGTTCGCAGTGAGTCAAAGTAAGTATATAGTTTGTTTCCTCCAACCGTATAAACAAGTTTACGACCTCAGACAGAAATAAAAGAATGAATTCTTTTTGGGATAATGTTTCGTATCTGAAAGCGCAAAATACAGTCTGTTTACATTAATTATTCATAAGACGAGCACTAGGGATGCCAATCTAAATTTTACCTACTTTTTCTTTAGTTAGAGCATAAATGCGAAAGAGTATTTGTCTAATAAAAATGTTCTGTTGTTGCTTTGATCGTTTGATCTACGGAATTTTTTTATCATTAAATCAAGTTACAATTATTTCTATAGTGCTTTTTTTATAACCATACAATTCCCCATTAGATGAAGTAATATTAATGTTATTTACCACACCTAATAAACCTAAATATGAGAATAGAAACATAGGCACAGGTTTCAAATTAAAACTCACATATCAGCCTAAGTGTTATAACTTTACCGTGATCTCATGTGGTCACAGCCGCCAGTCGAGCTGTTCAACCTATGACAGTAGCAGTATGCCCAGCTATTTAATAGTTGAAAAGGCTTAAGAACACTGACAGTTATAGAACCAACATGTTCCGACTTGAAAGCGAAGCGACGTTAATGCAGTTACAATATTAATCCTATTTTAATTCTTTTTTTTTTATTTTATTTGAAACACATCTAAGCAAATTGAATTTTAGTGGCATAGAAAACTTTAATATAATTACAAAATTAAAAAATAGAAATAATGTATAAGAAGTAGGTATAGAAGCATATCCTTTATAATGTGCACTGCCAAGGTTTGGAACTCCCTTCGTTTCCAAGCTCATAGTATAACCCCAAACTTTTCAAAATTCGAATGAATAAGCATTTTCTGGATGAACTCGCTTCATTTTCGCTACACGGCTAGATGCTGGCCATCCCAACCCATCTCTAATTTTAAAAAAAGTAAATAGAAAATGATTTATTCACATACATGCCGATCGTGTGATCTGAATAACGTTCCATTTTGTGATGTTTGGTTCGTTATTGTTTTGTCAATTTTAGATTATTTTTTTCTTTTAAAATTTGGTAGCCTATACCAGTCAATTTAGTTTACAACTGTCAGTTAACGGACAATATAGGTTAGGTATAGAAGACCATCGTAATGTATCCTAACTAAATCGACACTATAGTATGTATGATAATAAAATTGTATAAATGATATTAATAAATGATAAGTGGGATAATGTTATAATAAAAGCAGTTGGCAACAAGCGTGGTGCAGTGTCAGGTAGAAACGCGTAAGTACGCCCACCCCTTATCGACTCATACACGGTAGTCGGCGCCGCGCAACGCCCGGTCAGCAGGCATGTGACCCACTAAAACACCTCACTGTAAAATGTAAACAGGCTGAAAGTCACACGAATTCGTTTAACAGCCGTACCACATGACGCAATGGGCTGTAACTTAATTTTAGACTCTCTGCGCCTATATATAAAGTGTCTCTAACTTAACCGAAATATGTAATAACTGATCCGTTCATTGAGTTATTGAGTTAATAGTTAATGGGTATACTATCCCAAGTTTATTTTAGAAAAAATAAACTTTATGATTCCATTAAAATAAGTAATTTACGCTCTATTGACTGGTATAGGTACTCTTTAAGTCCTTCAACCGCATAATTTGCTCGGAACATCGGACAAAGATGTAATCGCCAGTGCGAAAGCACTGGCTAATGCCTATCCAGAAGATATCTCTCAAAACGTCGGTCTTTAGATGCAGCACAGTTGCTGCATCTACTACTAAAATTAGGTAGGTATTTTCGATTGGCTATTGACAAAAATTAAGAAAAAATAAGGAATGAATATGAAAACTGACTAAGGTTTTCGTACCCCGACTGTAACATAGAAGTCATTGGATTCAATTCTTCAATATTTTATGTAACATTACTGTTACAATTTGTGTTGTACTTAATCTCGTTATTTATATATTATGATTTTGATCTGTTTATCAGTATCAATATGTACATCAATATGTCAATGCTATTGCTAGGTACTCGTCTAATATACATCTTCGAAGTTATAATAATTCTTCGATAAATTTTAATATTTCTTAATATTAAAATTTATTCTTAATCTTAATAGGGTCTGTGTCGTGGACACATCCGTGTGTTTTACATTTATACGTGTACATTACGAATAATATTTCCTTTCAGCGTATTATATGTATATATTGTTGACCTAATGTTAATGTGTGGAGACATGAGTCTCTACACATAAAGCCGAAGTAAATAGACCGCGGGGAGCGCGGTAAGGGGGGAGGGGATAGCAACACGCCCGAGTATTCGATATACGAATAGCGAGTGAGACGGTAGTGGTAAATGGTGGATAGTTTAAGTTTATGTAATTTTAGTATAAGTGAATGATTGTAGAATAAACCATATAAGTGAAGAAGAATTGACTTTTAATTTATCAGCTAAAAATGCAAAAATATCCAACAAATTTAAATATGCCTACAGTATCAAACTGTATCCTCCGATTTTGTTATCATCACTTTTCTGAATTGGAAACAAATATAAAGACATGTTCACATCAAAACGACAGTTGCAATTTAAAAAAGATAAATTTCTTTCATATTAAATTGGCTTAAGCCCCAATTATCCAACCTTTCTCAAAGCAATGCTGATAAAAGCAAAAAAAGAAATGTGAAGCTTATAAAAGGTCTGAATTCATACAAAAAAATCACAATTGTTATGAAAAATTTAAAAGAGTTACCAATATGTATATAATGTATGTGGCCAATGCGATTCACTTAGCTACCGGCCATGATATGGTAAATAATAGAATTGATGAACTCTAGCATCCCTTAATTATATAGAGAAACAAATCTGCAGTTATTTCATAGCATTTATTCTTCAATATAATATTAAAGAATAAAAAATACAATAAAATAATAATAAAAAAAAAAAATTACTGTGACTACTTTGATCATAAAAAAAAGTTATTTCATAGTGGTCATCTGTAAGAAGGTGGTTACTGCCACCACAGTCGGGTTGTCCGCAATGTGCCCTGCTACTAACTATAATATTTAATTACAAATATAATATAAACACTGAGATGAGATCCATCTTCACTGAGATATCTTATACATAAAGTTTTGTAGTGTGTCATATATACTTCATGAAGTTTCAAGCGGTCGGTTAGCAGAGTGGCCATATTGTGCAAAGATTGTACTAAACTTTGTCTTTGACTGACGCAAACATAATGCTAGTAGACGCCTCTAGCTTTATATCATACTCTAGCTGTCCCGCTCCCGGCTTCGCCTGGGATGCAATTTTTATAATAAATAAGTATGGTTCTAATAAGTATAAGTATTATATTTATATATTTTTAGCATTATACATATTGTATTATATTTTTTAAGGTTAAAAGGCTTCCAATTAGGTGGGTGACCCAATAAAAATATATCTTGTAAATAGTTACGGGTGTTGTTTAAAGAATTAAAGAAAATATATATGAAATATAATATGCCTTGCTATATTTATGCAAACGTGCCTATAACAATTATGTTATAGCACGTGGGTCCAACGGTCACAAACCTTCCTCGTTTATTCTTCTTTTCATAATTGAAAACGGTATTAAAATCTGGCGGTGGTTTAGAAGTTCTATTTAATCATTTAATTTTTGATAATTGTATCGGAAGCCGGTTTTTCTTTTACAGCTTGTCGTTAGACAAAGGCTTCCTCTAAAGCTTTCCATCCTGTCCCCTTGCATGTCCTTTGACAAAAACTCTTACTTAAAAATAAACTTTTAATTCTATGACTGTGGACAAGCCATCTGGGAAAGTTATAATTGATATCTATGTTTTTGATCAGCCCCTTGGTTAAGTGGTTGTTGCTTTAACATCTGTGCTTTAACTCTCAGTCTCAGGAGTCCTGGGTTCGTTTCCGCACGTTCACCTTTGGAAATGACATTTACAAAGTTGACTCTAGTCTGGATCTGGAAAGCAGTGGCGTTTCGCAGTCATTTTTAAAGTTTCTCTAGCGGCGGCGGTTAAAGAGTAACCTTACAGAGTTAACCGTAGTGTTCCGTACCACTACTTATTATTCATGTACCTGTCAGCAGGTAAAAATAATTTAAATCCTTACTGAAACAATAACTATAAGACAACAGTTTTCTTTTTTATAAAAACTAAACTGTGTACTTGAATCAGTGCCAAAGAGTTTTCACCTCGTGGCCATTTTGCATAAACTTACTATGTATTAAGATAGTTACCTACTTACATATCTAGAGAGTTCTACTAAGTAGATACTTATGCTTATATAATAAGACAACATGGAAAAATCTGCTGAATAATTCAAATGCATATTAAAGGTGTTTGTTGCTTCAGAGTTTTATGTCTTCTAAGGTTTCGTGATTACATTAAGCAAATATATGAAATACTGGAACGTATAAAATATGGCCCATTATACTATCCGTTCCTAATTTCTTATCCTTAATCCTTGCATGTATCATTGCTTATGTTAATAGACCACGTACCAGAAAGTGGACCTTCAGCCTGTCTGACAACCTATACATAAAAAATAAATAGAAATAATAATAAAAAAGGCATTTAAGTAAGCACATAAGATATTCTAGCAGCTGCACTATTTTATTTAATGGTCGTATTTCGACAAATAGTGCTCACAAGCACTTAGCACATCGTATTTTACAATCACTTACAATAACATAAAAAATCGTATTAAGGCGAGAGAGTCGGTATTTTACATGATGGTAAGTAGCGTCTATTCCCATTATGTCCTATGAAATGTCCCACTTGGGACATTTTGTAGCTATCGTATCATAGAAAGCAGGCAATATACCTAAGGAACGATGAAAAAGTGCTGCCAACTTTAAAAAAATCAGCTTTTTTGAAGCATCGCAAGTTAGGATGGGACGGAAAGATCTTAGAGATCACGCGAGATTATACTTGAAGTAGGTATGAATTTACAACTGTGCGCTTAGCATGGAGGTAAAAATTTTAGATAAGTATTAAAGGTAACAATTTATCAGAAGTACCAAAACACTCCCTGTTGTACCTACAGCCTGTGAAATTGTTTCGCACTCCTGTGACGTACGGACGTAGTCTAATTGATATTTATGTCTCACTAAACAGCGAGCTACTAATTAAAGGGAGAAAGACAAATTATTCCGGTTAGTCACATGCTTTAACTTTTACCTCTATAATGTAACAATAGCCTACATTTTAATAGTGAAACATTGAATAAAAAATCACAACATTTTTCTTGATTAATTTTTTCTCAGTATTTACGAGATTCTATTTTACTGAGGTTTACAGATTTATCTCAAAACAAAACATAATTATACCGTTTAATATAATTGAATTTTAGACATACATTCTTATAAAGATTATACTTTTAAATTAACTTATTTAAATTCAAGATTATTAATAATATCTTAACAAATTAAATTATAAAATATAGCCTATGTTACTCGCTGATAATATAGCTGATTTTGTAATCAGTCCAGTAGTTTTTGAGTTTATTCATTATAAACAAAAATACATTTCTCTCTTTATATGCTAAATATTTGTGAAATTGAGTTTTAAATTTTGTTTCATTAAATTTAAATTACTCTTTCACCATCTCTGAGTAATGTGTCAAGTAGGCTAACCGCCATTTAAAGTCACCGGTCACCGGGAATGATGGAGCTGATATACCTTTGTTTGTACGATAAAAGTCCCAAACATTAAAAAGAAAATTATAAAAAAATTCGCCTATCGAAGGATACAGTAAACCGAATACATAATTTAATAAAATATAAAATTATTTCTAAAAGTAACTATTCAACACTTTACTTGTAGTTGGTGAAAGAGGCCCTAAATGTCATTGCGAGAACTCGCCGCGTTAAACCCTGCAATACTTAAGCGGAATTAGAAAGTTCACGTCATGTTTCATTTTCAATCTAGAAGTTGTTAATAAGCTTTAAACTCAAGATTAAACTGATCTATCAAAATTAGATGTTTACGATTAATTCTCGCTAATCTCGTCCACAAGTTAACACACAGAGTTAACAATACAGCACATCCTCCCCTAAAGCGACGTTGGTTCTATTCTGAGCGAACCCGTCATTGACCTAGATCTGCGGAACAGACAGGTGCCGACTTGCAGCTCGCCTTTTACTAAATTAGTATTAATAAATGTAGGTAAATTACTTAGTGGTAACTCTGTACCAGACGGCGCAATGTTACAGCGCCGTTTACAGTTCCAGATTCTATTGTGTATAAAACTAACTGCATCAAAGTTTTCATAAATAGAATAACGTTTTGTAATAAAATGAATAATTAATTTAAAGTCAGGTATGTTCTTTAACAGTTATATATAATAATAATGAATGGCTTAGTACAAACACAATTTCGGGGCAGAGTTTGGTCTTGGTTTGGTCTTTCACAAAACCTATATGAAATCATACGAATAATAAATTCATAGCTTGTTGGGGAAACACTTTTATTTTCAGACCGAGAACCTTTTTCAGTTTACATTGAAACCTTCACGTTAAATTCGGGTTTTCATTTCACACTTAACATTTACATTTTTCACCTTTGACATACTCAAACGCGTCTTAATTACTGATTTTTTTTATGTTAAGATCGTCTGACAGGCTGACTGTCCACTTGATGGTAGTTGGCTAAGGTCACCCATTATTATACACAAGCAACTCCACAGGTGCTGCAAGTGCGATGTTAAAGAATCAGTAAAGGATATTTCTTGGATTACTTTGTTCAAGCCATTAAGTTACGATGAAAAGACTAATAGTGTTCCGAATACAAAATATGCATACCTAAGGATTAACTTTAACGACACATTAGTATTAATCCCTCCTTATCACTTCTTACGAACAGTAACACAACAACATGTGTGATTAATTATTCGTAGACATCTTCTACAAGATCTCAGGCCTTACAGGCTTAGGTCAGAAGGACTGCCCCGTTTATGCAAAACTGGAAAATGTAGAGCGCCTTATCATTACCAAAACTACACAGAATGTTATTAACATGAAATAACATGTAAAACAACGTTAATAACCATTTACATTAAGAGCTCACATGCCAACGGGAGCCGTTTACCAATTCCATACTAAGTAATTCTATGATTACCCCTTATTAGTTATTGGTCGTAGAAATACATAAAAACATGACATTTTTGTAATATACTTAATATAATGGTTTGGATACAAATAAAAAACTGAAATATCATATCATGTCATCATACAATTATCATCATACATCATACATACTACGTAATTCTATGATTACCCCTTATTAGTTATTGGTCGTAGAAATACATAAAAACATGACATTTTTGTAATATACTTAATATAATGGTTTGGATACAAATAAAAAACTGAAATATCATATCATGTCATCATACAATTAATTTCTAAAATGTGCAGAAATTGTGACATTTTCGCGAATTGAATTCTTGTAATTACTGATTAAAAGTCAATAATATTTTAAATGAAAATGTACGATTAAAATTGTGTTGTCAATAGCTGTAAAGGTCAAAAGCTGGCGTATGTCTTGTTATTTTCGCAAATTCAATAAATGCCGCGAATTTCTTGCGGCTTATTTCTGTCTTCGGTTATTCGCATTATAGGACAACAAATTCTCCCACCTATAACTGAGTTCACTCGGTCGTACAGGGTGCCCTTAAGATAGAAGGACTTTAGTAAACGCAACAGTGTTAAGATTAAGAAAAATGAACGTTTGGAAATCAGTTTTCTTACAGTAGAAAGATATTTAGATTGTATAGCGGAATTGTTAGTTATATACCTACCTACATGTTATTAAGACGTAGGTACTCATAAATTAGCTAGGATGTTCGCCGCAGGCTAGATTGTAATTACGAGTACATATTATGGGCTCACAATATCTCAAAGGTAACCAATGGTTGCTTAATTAAAAGCGTAGGAATATCCAGTGTGAATAAGTTTGTTCTTGAAAATACAATTAAAAAAGCTCAGTCCTAATTATACTTTACGCACAAACTAAGCAAATGTGAATTAATTGGAAGGATTTTCGTAAATAGTATGTAAAATATGAAAAAACAAATAAAAAAAGCCCTTGGTTAAAAAACCCCTCTTAATTAAATCTTTGGTTTCTGGCTTCGCATTCACACGAATGCTATATTTTTTCTGCATATTATAAACACAAGTCTTCTACGTTTGTCGCTTTTTCTATTAGTCAAAACGGTTAGTCAAAAAGATAGAAAAGCGAGGGTTACTTTATAATTATTTATTAATTATTTTTTGTTATTAAAGGCATTAAAGCCAACAAAACTTATACATGTACTTCACTATTTTATTTAGCTACTAAATAGTGATGCGACTCACCGCGTGTTGTTCTTAGTAAGTTAGTTAACTAACGAGGTACCCAAATACTTATTATTTTAATTAATCCCCCACCAAAATATTAGGTCACGGTCAGAGCTATAACAGTCGAATAATGAAACTGCAGCTAGCCTTGCAGACACAAAGAAGTATTCATGACTGCAGTACTCTTTATCCACCTTATTAATTCACTACATCTTCGCCTCAATAACCGGTACATTCGTAGTTATAGTGGTTCAAAATTTATAATTATTAAAAAGGTACTAATATTTAAAAGAAATTATTTATACCAAAGGAAATAAAACGTTTCAAGATACACCTATATAAGTAAAATATAACGATTTTTTTAAAAGAAACAGCAATAAAAATTAAAATAAATACTAATAAACCCCCTGAGACCCTGGTTTGAGTATTCGTTATAAAAATTCAAATATAACTGTGACCTATAGTTTTATTTATTAAGCAAATAATTGTTGGATTTGTTGACTCTATTGTACTCTGTGACTATTAATATTAAAATGTAAATTAAAAGGTAGGTTACATGTGAAATATTAAATTACCTTTTAATTACCACCGCGTTAATTACACACGTAGGTACTAGCATGTAATTTGATAACGCGGGAGTTTTATTAGTCCCAAAACATGTGTCATACGATGTAGCTTCGCGTGGAAATTGTGCTCATGTGAAAGCGTACTTCTGAACGGCCCTTTCAAAGCCTTTCATAAAACAACAGAGAGCGCTTCAACTTTCAAAATACAGCAAAACAACTATTTTTGTGAATTGTTCTTGGAGATAAAAAAATTAAAATGTATGCGTGGAGAAAAATTGAAAGTATCTATATAATATATACTAGCAATACTATACTAGCAGGACTGGGCATTACTTACCTCTCAGTGATTAACTATAATTTAACTATAAATTTCGAGACATTTATGTTCAATAAAATCTCTTGTTTGGACATTTCACATATTGAGTTTTTAACGTTTGTTCGAATGAGAATCGTGACCGCACTACGAGAAGAGCGCACCGCTTTTCTTTGTATTCTCCCCGAACCCGAAAACAAAACTTCCAAACTATCCAGGGACATCAATTTCAAATATCCAAATTTCATCAAAATCGGTGTAGTCATTCAAGATAAGTTCAGTGACATACAAACACACGTATCTACAGTAGAATTATATAAGTATATTGAAATCGCGGGCAAATGCTAGTCTTAAATAAATTCAGCAATCTGTTCTAGTATTTTTCACATAAGATGGTACGGTGACATTAATTTATTGGTCTCATCCATTTCAAGCATGTTATTTTTCATAAAAAAATATTATTTCTTACTAATTGTACTATATTTTTTAATTCGATTTCATCGGCGCTATGTCTCTAGTAACTTCAAATATAAAACGTCACCGTACCCAAGCTATGTGAAAAATAGTATAGATTAATTATTAATAATATAATACGAGTAAAATTTAAAAGGCATTATGTACATCTATACAATATGTTCGTACAAGTTCCATAATAATAATTGTACGATATCGAAATCAATATCGCTTATACTTGTACGTTCACATTACCTGAAAGCATGTTTGAAGTTATGAGAGCTATCGGTAAAAGGGTCGCCTATTCCCTGCATAATGTACCCCAACATTCAAACATATTTCAATTATTATTTGAAACGAGCCAATATCTAATACTTACTACAGAAAAAAAGTCTCCATCAAAACAAATCCCGTTTCTACTTGAAGTGGTAAGAGCACAAACATTTTTCTATTAAGTGGTAGGGCATTTATGAAGTCTGATCACGCGGGGTGGCAAAACCACACGCCCGACATGGAATGGTTTCTTGTTATTAAATAACTTTTATCGACCAAGCACCCCGGGCTTTATACATCTCGGCTGCGGAAATTATTAGAAGACCAAATTAATAATTTAGGTGAGTAGGTAGGTACATGTTCTCGAATTACACAAATTCTCGATCACATCAGCTTTCAATCAAAAAATATAAGATCAAAATTGGTCCATCCGTTTGGGAGTATCTAGAGTAAGCTTTAGGAGCATGCTTTAAACTAACATGCTTATTGGTGGCAAATGTGAACATTTGCCTGAGCTGAGCATGCTTGTTTTAAGCATGCTAATGAGCATGCTAGTAATAAGCACGTCTGTCAGTACCTTTAGCGAAAACAGTAACAAAAGCTAAATTTCGGGCAACGAATTCTAAAGAATAAGTTAGCACAGAAACAGACAGTGGCGGACATCATGACTTAAAGAGACTTGAAGAGATCAAAAAATATAAATACGATAGAAAAAATTATCTAAAAACTTATTTTTGTGAAAATGTATTCCTAAAACACAGTAGCAAAGTCGTAAATTACTATGCCCAGTTGATATAGTGAGGCAAGAGGCTACAACTAGACTCAGGCAGCGTGACGCCAGTAGCACAGTAGTCCCTCTCCCCGCGACACCGCATATTGATGGCTACTAAAACATAAACTAACGCTTCGCCCGAATGTCTAGTGCAAATTACCCTTTGCATAACTTATTCAGCTCATGTAATCCATTTTTTCTTTCGTGAACGTTCGCAACGAACGACACATCAAATAATGCCTTCATTGTCAAATATTTTGCACGTTTTGAATACCAAATATTTTATACGTATAACGAGTTATGCTGATGTAATAATTTTATACAAGCTATCGAGGGCAACTTTGTCTTAGTGAAAATTTCAAAATTAGATTTGTTTGAACACTAGGTTTTCGTCAAAATTTCATCAGAATCAGTTTTAGTGCTTCAATTGTCACTGATGACCCGCTCTCGACTTCGCACGGGTACAATTTTTTTTTCTGCTATTTATATATAAATTCCTACAAGTTTTTCCATTGGTGAAAACCGCTTGAAAACCTGTTCAGATGTTTTTGAGATCATCGCGAACATTCATACAGACATAAGGACAGATAGATAGATGCGGCAGGGGACTTTGTTTTATAATATTTTGAACTAGCGATACGAAGCCGGATTCGCAAGGATGCAGTTTATCGGATGCAGATCCGAAAATTATATATAAACCTTCCTCTCTTATCACTTTGTTCATTAGAGTAAACCGTATCAAAAACCGTTGGGTGGTTTAGAAGAAGTTAGCAGAGTAACGCTACGTGTATAAATAATTATGTAATTATTCCACTAAGAACTCTCAGTATAATCTTATCAACTGCAGAACTTCCTTTACAGTATTCGTTCTTGTAAAAGTTAATTAAAAGTTAAGCCGAAATTTTTCATTTTTCTTTTTGCTCAGACCTAAGCGATTTCACCTTGTTCATCTTAAGATAGGACGAGACAGTAGGTTAGAAAAATTGATTGAAACTTAACAAGACTATTAATACGAGTATATATCTATACATATTATAAAATAAAGTCCGCCTATATGTTACACCGCTAACTTCTTATAAACCACCCAACGGTTTTTGATACGGTATTCACTGATGGAAAAAGCGATAAACGAGAAAGGTCGGGGAAGAAAAGATTCGTCGATATTTGCTTGCACGGGGGCAATTATCAGTCATGCCAAAATTTCATTTTAAACGTGTGTTAGTTGTCTTCTTAGTGATTTAGTTTCAAAACTAAGTCTAAGGCATGAATATGAAAACCATATGAAAACAGACGAAGGTTTTGCAGACTTACTTACAGAAAAAAAGTTGCATGCATGCCAATTTATAAAATATCATAAAAAGAGATCTCTAGTTATTTATAAATAAAAATATCTTATCATAAGACTGTGGAAATATTTTATAATTTGCCAGATTGCGTAAAATTTTTGGTCTTTTTTAGACTTGACATTTCTTTTTTTTTTTAACAAAATATTGTGTTGTTTAACGATTTTTTCAATTAATCACTCACGAGATAATTTGAATTTGTAAGCCGAATATTCAGTTGATCATGTTGGAGCAACAACAGAATGTCATCATGCGTATTTACCATATCCAATTCCATGCTCTAGGTAAGTAAAGTATATTGACTTCAAATAAACTGAATTCGTTTTAGGACGAATTCAATCTTTGTGGCTGTGGAGATTTGCTGTGTATGGTTGCTAGGATACTGAAGCAATAAGCTTCGTAAGTAAAATAGACTATCGACTTAAATTTGATTACAGTACGACTCAGATTAGATTTTAGATTTCTCGTCTATTGCCAACCGACAAACCATGCTGTCTTCTCTTAACTTTTGAGTTACGTTACGTTACGTTGTAAACATACCACCTGTTCGCACGAAAGGCTTTGTGTTTTATTTTATCATGCCCACAGCGAAGGACTGAAATTCTCTCCCTTCTTTAGTGATCCCTGAAATTTACAACTATAAACTGTTCAAGAACAGAGCGACATTGTCTTCACTTACCATCAGGTGATATTGAGGTCAATCGCATTCTGCATACAAATTTGAAAAAAAAAAAGAGATAATTCTTGGTATAATTCAACTGATAAGTTTTTTTTTTTTTTAATTTAAGTCAAAATGTGTTAAAAAGTGCATCAATATAAGAATTAATTATTTAAAATGTGTCGTCGTTAGAAGGGTGGGAGCTATAAATGAGGTAGGTAGGGTACAAGCTTCTATATACAAAGATAAGGCACGCACGACCTCCAACGCAAATTTCATCGCGACCCCTATCGCCTCTGATTTTTTATTTATTTTAGAGCGAACAAGTAAAAACAAAAATTTAACACGTACCTACTGCTAACGCAATCAAAAGAAAGTGGAAATCTTATATTATATTGATTTATCAGTTGCAGATTTACATATTTGCCGCCAGTAGACTATTCACATTTTGAAGCCCATACTGAACTTTACAATTCGATACCCCAGTTTACAATCATATTACTAATATACTACTAATATTATAAAGATGTAAAGTTTGTTTGTATGTAGAGGTAAGTAATCTTCGAAAATACTCAATAGCTAGTTAGAATAGAATATCAGGATAGATATAACTTAAATATTCCATGCAGGCGAAACTATTTAAAAATAAAAATTCAACCCTTGGAAAAATTATTACTTACTGAATTATACCCTACTGAATTCATTCAGTGTGCAATGAAACAGGTCAATCAATTGTGCCATCTTATTAAGGTTGCGCAAGGCGTATGGCAAAGAGTTGTGGTTTCCGTCTCCTCCATACACATCTGTCAGGAACACACAGTCCTATTTTATTTAATAATTCGCAATTATTGTATGTTTTTCCTCTCAGCAATTTAAAAATGTATAAGACGAGCGCAAGATCATGTCTCACTCTTAGTTCGTTATAGCCAACCATTCCTAGCACAAACAAAGTAGGATACTTCAATGGGTAATGAGGATAAACTCCATAGTATCTTCAATACAAATATGTTGTGAATTTATTTTGTATACGTTCTAACATTAAATTGTATTTAATTTCATGTAGAGCCCATACTACCGCATTACATTCCAGATTACTCCTCACCAGTGAATTGTATAAGGTTATGATCGTCTTAACATTCTTAAAGTCACGAGCTATGCGAAGAATAAAAACATTTTGTCCCCAAACCACGTGGCCACAGCGCATATTTGCCGCCCTACCTAATAGGCTTTAGCCTGCTCAGCTTTCTGGCAAATCCGCCACGATCGATTATGTATTAATATAGATTATCCATGAATACAGAGATGCGTAAATAAAACTCAATTTCGAAAACGACAGAAATAGGTACTGACATTATTGAATCGAGGGTAGACGTAAATTTGTAGTGACTTCAAGAGCCACAACGAAACGCTGTTGACAAAATCGATTATGTTGTAGACAAGTTCTCGGGGAGGTAAAAATGTTATTCGTATCTGGTTGAACTGTGTTATTCTATTTGAGAATTCATATTTCTTGGGTTTTTTTTTATTATATTTAAAAACAGAAAAGCTACTTTATTTTTTCAGCGCTGGACTTAGGTACATATAGATACTAACTAATGTACATTATGTACGGTAGGTAACACCGTACATGTTACCTAACAAAACTAGGTAATATGTATATCATAACAAAATATCTAGTAAATTTTTGTCTATGCATTTGTGCACGCTCTTCTCAGAAACGGCATAACAGATCTGGATGAAATTTGGCACACAGATTATTAGTTTATTACCTGGATTAACATATAGGATACTTTTTATCCTGGAAAAATTTTATGTTCCTTGACGACCTGAAAGGCATCGCATGACTAGCTCGATGCGAGGAGCTGCGGGGGACTGAGGTTGGTGGCAAGCGTTGGAAAAGGTCTTATATCCAACAATGGTGAGGCATAGGGAGATATAGAACTGTAGAGAGACTACTGCTGCTGCTGATGATGGTGATGATAATGAAATATACATTAAAAATTGCTTAATTTGTACTAACGACCAAATACTTTGACAAACATTAGTCAATACACCACACCTCTGGTAAGAGGTATCGTTAAGGCCCTTTAGTAAAACAATTTAATCAAACACATACAACATGTTACAAGTGATACTCATATGAATTGCGTCATCAAGGCGTAAATTGATTTTATCTAATTTGTACTAAACTTATGTATACCTTAACTATATATACCTTTGATTTTGGAGTATTTACCAACATATAATATCTTCAAATTTAGATCTTTATCTTCAATAGGAAAAGCAATATGAATCATGAAACAATCGATCATTCAATCAATCATTGTAAAATCATTGTAATTACCTATATTCAGCAAATAAATTATTATTATTATTATTATTATTATTATTATATTATCGGTTATTTTAGAAAGAGTAATTTAAAACTCTTGAGTACTTTCTATGGCCTCTTTATACTGTGGCCGCAACTTCGTACGCGTTAGACAATGAATACCTGACATCTTTATCGTTGCGACGCCGATTTTTTTTATATCTTCAAGACGATCCCTCGGGAACCTAACAGTTTTCTAGGATGAAAGTATCCTATAATCTGGCTTAACATATGTAATTTTAGATTCTCAGAATTTTTAGAACAGATGTAATCTCAGAATAGCAGTGCTCCTGCTTTCTTGCGATATTATTCCCTTGTGTGTAGCCTGCTTTGGAAATCCTTTTAACTTGGTGATTTCTATGGTGAACTCTATAATTAACTCCAGGATAATATAATGTTTAAATTTAATAGATTTTCGAAGCTTGAGTATGCAGAACTAATATGTCCTCCCCAAACATTCGTTATCAGCGAATACGAAACCAAAATTGCAATTCGATTTAACCATACCACAAGTCCGGTGGCGCCGTGTCCTGGCCGCAGACCACGCATGTACACATTTACAATACCAAGCCACATTCTAAAGTAACCAGGGATGGCCCTGGTTAATACTAAACTTGTAAACACATTATATAAGCCTAAATCAATTTTTATTGATATCTCATGAATTTTGATTTTGATGAAATTTTACAGTGATATAGATTATACATCAGAATAACATATAGGCCATAATTTATAAAAAAAAACTTAAATAAATAAATATATATATATATATCGTCACACATTCCACACAGCACCATCTAGTTCCACAGTAAGCAACTAATGCTTGTATTATGGATACCAGCCAGACAGTTGATATACCTATTACATAAATTACATAGATTTTTTTTTTGTAAATATATACATATTATAAATACAAACAATCCATGACTCAAATACAAAGGTAGAATGTTAACAAATAAAAATTTGCCCCTAGCAGGATTCGAACCCGCGACCGTTTGGTTACTAGCCATTAGGCCAAACGTGTTGTCAAAATCTTGATAAATGTTTTATTAAAATTGAACTCTATACCTTATATTTATATTTTATATAAATAAAACATAAGAAAGGTTCTTATAAAAATATAAGAATGGTTTTATGGAGTGAAAAATCGGAGAAATTGCCCGGATAATTACAAACAGGCAAAGTCAGGGGTGGGTACGCTAGTGTATAAATATAATAAAAATGAATCGCTAAATGTGTTACTAAGCGCAAAACTCGTGAATGGCTGGATAAATTCGGCTAACTTTTATTTTTCAAATATTCACGGAAGTCCGAGGACAGATAAATTGGAAGTCTGAGGGCATCCTAACGTGTAGGAGTACACTGACAATTATTTTCGACTAAGCCTTAGTGAATTCGCTTCAAGGAAAATGAACCTAAAGCGCATCTGCCAAAGTAGATATGTTCAACCAAATCAGATTACCAAAGTTCCTGCTAAGGCTCAATAATTCGATTAGTTGATCTTTTAGCTGTTGTGAGAACAATGCCGTCGGTTGACAGGCCGTTGTAGAGTGGGTAGAGTTAGCTCTCTGATTCTAAGAGGGTAGCTGGTTCGATTCTGGAATGAACGAGGGAAACGATTTTCAAAATTGTCATTGGTGTCATGTGGTTGATTTCGCCAAAAGACCTACAGTACAACACAAACGCATAATACTTAGTTCTGAAGCACACCATGCTACTCGTCGTGGCCCATTGTAATCAATTCACATACTCGTACATATAAATATAACTGTACGAAAAATAAACGAAAACGTATAGGAAAATAAATTATAAAAAACGAATAAAAATTTTAATCTAATACATAGATCATTATTTTAGCAGCGACCCACTCCCAGCTTCGCCCAAGAAAAAAAAACTTAATTCTCCTAACTAATGATGAAACCCGCATCAAAATCTTTTAGTAAAAATGTTTTAGGAGAAGTTAGCAGAACATAATATAATAAGTAAAACGTGTAAAAATTGTTTTATAAAAAAATATTTTATATTATGACACGGCTCGTTTACGATTTTATGATATGTATAGATTTGCAAATGCATAATGCTAAATGAGAACATAAAATATACGATTGCAAAAGGGATTGTGTGTAACAGTAGCCGCAGCGGTGTCCGGTGTCGACCTCCAACACATGTCGCAGCTACATTACAAATGCATGCAACACTCACTCAGTACAATCTCCCAAGTAATCATATCTGGAAGTACACTAGTTCACTATTTACAAAGAAAAACAGGCCACAAGGCAATTTCCCGTGACAAGTTCGTAAGTAGCAATGAATATTTGATATCGATTGGATTGCTTTTAGTGACCAATTAGTTCTAACAAAAGCCATATATTTACTTTATACACGACATTTATTTAGATAATTCTTTTATTGTATATATTATAGACGTTGCAATACCCAAATTACATATAAATTATGAATTTATTTGACTTGTTTTTTCTGGCATTTCAAATATTATTTATTCTCCACTTTAATTGAGACTTTATTGAGCATGAAATTAGTCAAGTTTACGTATTTTTAATTATTATTTAAGGAAAATAATTATTAAATTTGTCCCGATAATCGTTTCTGTAAACGGTCTCATAGCGAAGAGCCTCGACCAACACCTCAAGAGGCTCTCACTAGATGGCTGGGTCAAGGGACAGATACAGAAGGCGGTACCTACCAGTAGATAACTAATTTTATTTTTTCTATAATTTGTTTTATAAACACTTATTGTAAGAAACTTAGAATCTCATATAAAAATATCTATAGAGATAGAACAATGTATCTATAGAAAAATGTATGGTGTATGGTGTATGTTACTCTTTCATGTAAAAACTACTAAACGAATTTTGACAAAGCTTTACAGTAATATAATCATCTTGGCTTTTTTTCCGCAAAAAATTAAAATTAAAATTTAAGAAATCAATTTAATTTAATTTAAATTTAAGAGACAATCATAAGTTTCTTGGAGAAACCTAATTGATACATCAAAGTGTAGGTATTGTGATTGAGATTAATTAATAGATAAACTATTAATGTAGACAAAAACTTTATTTGACATATTTGGAATCATGCGGAACCGGAGTAGGTCGTTCGTGTTAGTAAAACGGTTTATAAGAAACAAAAATAAAAAGAAATGGAAGGTCAATGTTTATATAAAAGTACGTCCACTGTGCGTTCCGTATATGCGACCAACTCGTAATCTGAATTAGCATTTATATTGGTAGGAAGAGTCCTGCAAACATATGTCACTGTATATCTGACACGAGGAGAAATAGAAACGTACCTATCATGACAGGTAAAGTGTAGCTCGAGGGAAACAAATTTTCCAAACGGATGGAATGCCATGTGGTGGAATGACTACACCACCACATACCTAATATTCAGTCCATAAAGAGAATTTATATAGACTAGTAGATTTGTTAAGGGGTTTAGAGTGATAATACCAATTGACTGATAATGATAATGACTAAACAATGATACTGATATCTACATTAATATTATAAAGAGGTAATATGTGTTTTTTTTTTGTATGTAGGAAGTAATCTTCGAAATTACTCCTCCGATTTAAAAACATACTTTCAGTTTCACCAATAGAATTTCAACACGAGAGAAGTCGTGGAGACTAGTTATCTGAAAATAAAAATCCAACGCTTTGCAAAAATATAATGTCAGACGTCAATGTACGTTAGGCTTCACATAATTATTTTGTCTTGCGTATGTATTTTATTTTACAAAGCGGACTAAGTCGCGAGCACCAGCTAGTTAAACATTAATGCTTTCTATTCACTGCCATGACATAGGTGGAAGTTAGGCCACCATAAGTACCATGAAAAGTGGCGTTGCCGACACTTTAAAAGATAAAATACTTGGTAGGGATAGTGGTATAGATATAATAATATCTCCTATTCACTGTTAGAAAAAAAAAACATTAATAAAACAATAAATGCTGGAATACCACCGCTGTGGCAGACAAGTTATAAATTATGAGGAGTTTTAATAAAATTATGAGCCAAGTATATAAAATAAACCTAAGTTTATTAAAAAGTTAAAAAAAAAATTATATAGCCAAGTTTATTTAAAAGTTAAATACAGTAATTTTTCGATAAAAATCACAATTACAACTTACAATTGCCGTGAATATCAGAGGGGTTTCGGATTTCGTCAATTCGTAAGTCGTCAAATGACGTCAATTCGTAAGAGACGAGTATGTCACGTGGATTCCGCACGCTTCCCGAGTACAATACCCTATATTTAAGTTGGACTGGAGGGCTCCTTTTTGCCTGAGAATAAAAGTTAAGTATATTATGTAGGCATTTTAGCTACGACGTAATGTGATTCGTAGAGCGCCGCCGTAGCGCTACCGCTATTGATTAGAAAATATTATTATTTATTATAGGCAAAAATGCTACGCTTCTCCCCTCGATTCGATTATACTCTAAACTCTAAATAGTACTAGTGACTTTCTTGCGGCTTCATTCGGGATGCAATTTTTTATAAACACAAGCCTTCATCGTTTATCCTTCTTACCATAAGTGACGAATTAAAATGCGTTAGGTAGTTTAAAAGTAATCTTCAGTAAGCCTGTTTTGAATGTCTTTAAATGAAAGCAGAAAATGAAAAAAAAGACATACTTATAAATTTTTATACGCTCACCGACGATAACAATACTACAAAAAGTCATTTTTGATCTACCAACATAAGTACAGTGAAAGCTAGTGTCGCTTCTAATAAGGAGAAACAAAAGAAACCAATATGAATGAAATTTTACAAAATGAAACTAGGTGAAGGCAGAAATATGGGTTTTTATGGGTTCATATTTACTCTCCGAATAACTCTCCATAATAAAATAAAGTTTGATAAGTAGACAAGTCAAAATTAATCTGGGAACATAGTTCAGTTAATTACTCGTATAGGTCGTCTTTTGTATGAGATAAGGTAAAGTCAGAGGACCGTTTTATAACTAAACAAAGTCTTACATATTTGTCGCAGAATATTCAATAAACGTAATATTCCTTTTGACCCTTACATCAACAATTCAACCCCCATTAAAGTATCAAGTTAGCTGGTAGTAGTACAAGACGCATGCATGATGGATCTTTTGTCAACATTGTTACAAAAAGCGGCGTGTACCAAATCGCTTCACCTAATCGAACAGATAATCTAACAATATAAATACAAATAAAATTGAATGGATTAATTTTATGTTCGGATATGACCAGTTTTCCTATACTCGTAGTCTTTTATTATTATTTTCGGTTTGAATCAGTGATGGGTGTTTGTATAGTGTAGAGTCATATTATTCTTGGAATCGGTAGTATGCCAGCCCGCAGACCAGAACTTCGATGTTTGCAGGTTAGTATTCTTATCTATAGTAATATAAAGAGAGAAGATTTGTATTTTTGTATGTTTGTAATGGATAAACTCAAAAAATACTGGACCGATTTTGAAAATTCTTTCACTTTTAGAAAGCTACATTATCAGCGAGTAACAAAGGCTATATTTTATAAAGTTACGCGAGCGATGTCGCGTGCAACAGCTAGTTTTGATATAAATTAAAAATTTCAACAGTTTAGCTTCTATACCTTTGTTACAGGCCAACTTCAGAGGTCGACAGTGGTTTGGCGCGGACTCTAACATCATAGTAAGTAGATGTGAAAAGGAAAAATATTTGTTTCTTCTTCGCCGGGAGCCGGTCGCTAGAAAAAATGTTATTGTTTTCTAGCGACCGGCTCCCAACTTTGCACGAATGTTATGTTCCGAGAATTCAGGAATTCCAATTTTTCTCTTCATAAGAACCTTCCACGGTGCTTCTACAACGAATATTTGAAAAAAAAGTCGAATCGATCCAATTCACCAGTTTTGTGCTTAGCTGCACTTTATTTATTATTGATATTTACTAGCGAGCCGCTCCCGGCTTATCCCGGGATGCAATATTTTTATAGAAAAAAAAATTGTTTAGAAGGTTTCTTTTCAAACTGTATGTTGAATAGCAAAATAAGTTATACTTAACCGAGCAACCGTAATTAAAGCCGAAAATATTAACCCGAGCAGCTTCATTCATGACAGCGATTTGCGATTTGCATTTTTCTTTTATATTTATTAATCAACCGGTTCCTTCTCTAACGAATAATTCCCTTCAACTAAAAGGGGTGCTTTATTTAATCTTTATATATATAAAAATCCTCGATGAACTCCTAAACTACTGAACCGATTTTCATAAAATTTCGTAACTATGTGTAATTTGGTCCAACTTAAAAGATAGGATAGTTTTTATCTCAATTTATAGTATTTTTTTTTATTGCAAATTATTTGTTTATTATATGAGAGTTATAATTTACCTTACACCGCCATTTGTGAGAATTTTATGCAACTCACAGATAACTTTTAGAATAAGGTTTAAAACAACTGTGAGTTCCAAAATTAATGGCGAGGCAGCCCGCTAGTGTATTATAAAAAAAAAATGTATCAGAAAAATAAAAAACAAAATTTAGTCAATTTGAACTTCATACTTATTTAAAGCCTATACTGTATACTGTAAGTATGTCGATGAGTCATTATCAGCTATAATAGATATTACCTTCATTTAATTTAACCTGTAACTAAGTAATTAATTTCACTTATGGCAACATAATTAATTACAACTCAAAGTAAATGCTCTGTAATCGAACAAATTAATATTCACAATTTTGCCGTTGTGAACTTTGTTTTAAGATATCGTTAGGACGTAACTTGCTATGTAAGTGCGTTTAAGGTAGGTACTTGTAATAAATTATATTAGAAGATTTGTCAAATATTGTCTTATTGTCAAATAAGGCAGCTCTGAAGTTACTAGCGGCCCGCCCCCGGCTTCGTACGGATGCAATTTTTTTCTGAAAATTGTGTACACAAAAGAAATTGTTACTGTAATCAACCGTAACAGATATAGATATGCCATCGCGGAGTTTTCTGTAGGATTTTAGCCATATAATTTATAATCGTCGTAAGCCATATAATTTAATTAGTACATGGCCTCGTAAGCCATGTAATAATTAAGTTTTATTATAGGTAACTTATAGTATATATATTAACTTTAAGTAAAAAAATTATTTAATTTATGGTAAAAACCGCATCCAAATCCGTTGCGTGGTTTAGGAGTTAGCGGGTATACAGACAGATAGACGCGGATTAAAATTATAAGTACTATGTAAATATTTAATGCGTTAACTGAAATATTTTATATAAAAGTTAAATTTACTACTATACTTAGTATACCTACTTATCTTGTAATTATAATTGAATTCTAATTACCAAAAATAGTATCAGAATATTAAATATAAAGACATGTAGTAGTTTTATTATTAGTTTTTGTGAGTGGGCCCTTAACGGTGTTATGTGTGACTTTTAAGTTTGCTTCAGCAAGCGTTGCATTTTGTTTGAGGTTTAAACAAATGAATTAATAGAAAATCTCACTGCTGTCTTGTTATATTAACTTAATATTAATATAGCTTCTTATTTAATTAGCAAGTTAGTTCTCTGTCGTTAATTTGTTTTTAACTTACCCAAAATTTCAGGTTCATACGCTGAGCTAAGGCGGTGGCGGGCGGCGTCCCGCCAAATTACAGTTAGCACCAAATACACAGAACATTTCACGGGTAGCGCGGCGAAGGAAAGAGTACGCGATCGATAAACACGCAACGCACAGTAGAGGGTCGTGCGGACGCTGCAATCGGCCGCGCCATGCATACACCGCATAACATTCTCAACTTATTATTTTACACGTATGTCCACTCATGAGAAAAGCAACCCGAGACGACCGCAACGCACGAAACCTTAATACTTCCCTTCATTGCAAATATTAGGTGACAGAGTCAACAAGTACCTACCAACCTACGGACTAACGTTTTGCACAACTCTCTAGCGTGGGTCACAGACTTGACAGATCAGCAAATTCAGAACTTAATCTTTTCACTAAATGCACTAAATGAATAAACTCACTATATAGGTAAACTTAAAGTGTGTGCAGAGAAAGTTGAGGTAGTTTGCGACGCGTCGACCGATATACGAATATAAAAATAATGTGAACAATATGGGGACAGGAACTGGAGTCGTGTAATAAGAGTACCCGCGTGGGGATGGTACGGAGGGTGCATTGTGCACCGGCGAATTTCGGAAGGGCCCTTTACTAAAAGCCCTTGTTTGTTCCCCCTCTACTTGCGCAAGATGCGAACCAGTTTTGATTTTTGTGAACGCGCTGTGGAGTCAGCCCGTTCGCTCTTTCACAAGGGTGAGCGGGGCTCTCATCCAACCGCTCCGTTAGAGACCGGTAATCATGCATTGTCCAATTGTCCATGCCTTGGTTGACAACAATGCTTTGGAACTAACTAAATAAAATATATTCTAAAATCGAATATTCCGTTACGAAAGCTCTCAATAAAAATAATCTTGTATTAAAAAATTCAGAGTAAATTAGACTTTTTACTACAGTAGATACTAACTGTTTAGTATCTAAGTTCAATACTAAATAGATGGAACAATGTAACATGATTAATTAGACATTTTTGCTAGTTTTACAAGTATAAGTTTTCTGTTTCCATTATACCTATACCTACTGTTCCGTTATATGTTCTATTATACCTATATTGTTTCCTACTTTTACGAACAAACATTTAGTTATAATATCACAATTTTCTTATCAGCTTTCCTTTCTGTCTGAAAGATTTTACGAATTGAGTCCAAATTTAAAACTTTCAGGCCAAAAGTTACAACAAAAGAATTGATCACTGTAGTGTAACTTTCAAGATTACATTTGTAATTAGAACACCAAAAGGCATCTTCTAGGTGTATTCGCTCCATCATCGGCCTCGTCTTTGCTGCACGGTAGTGTCCGACCGAAGGTCAATTTCTGGCCGAAGCCGAAGGTTTAAAAGCTCTAAGAAATTTTGTTCAAGATTGGCTACAAGCTACAATTAATAAGACAAATGATTTTAAAACTTTAATATGGAACATTTTATCGACTGTATAACATAGAAAAGTAATTAATCATTTCTAGAAGTTGATCTAAAGATGATATAAAAAATACCTTGCAATGTAAATACATTGCAAGGTATTTTTTATATCATCTTTAGACTAACGTCTTTTTTGACAAATGTCAAAAATAATAACATTTCGTAATAATGTGAATTATAACATTTATTTATTTATTTATTAAATTAATTTATCAATCACAATCAGATCGATCAATCAGTCTTTGTTATTCTTGACTAGTGAGAAACTAGACAAACAAATAAACAAACACTCACTTTCTTAATTAAGATCAATTAAATGCAAAATTTTGAAAATTTTAGAAATTTAAAAATAAAAGTAACCATTACGATATTTATAAATAATCCGATAATTACTGTATTATCTACAACAAGTTATAATATTTTATCATTAGATCACATTAAGAACGTTTTTTAGTAACATCCTTAAGTGAAGTTCGCTAAACATATTTTTATTTAGCCTTCTCTCTCAAGAACTCCATAATTAAAACCTTCGGCGAAACCTTCGACCCGGCCGGGTTCGGCCCGATTTTGGGCCGAAGGCCGAAGGTCTCGCCGAAGGTGGTTTTTTGGCCCAAGGTGGCCGAAGCCGAAACCGAAGCTTCGGTCGGACACTACTGCACGGTTAGTTGGACAAAAGAAAATTAATATAAAAAACTAAGATAAGGTAGGTAATTACTAAAAGTTATAACTTGAAAAATATCAATATATGCATTTAGTTTTTATAAGTTCGTGTATATTTAGCATCGTAATTGGCCAATCATTTTCGATTCAAATTCAATAAAATTGAATAAAAATGGGGTGTGGCTGTGTCGTGGACACTGTCCTGTATTTTACGTGAATATGTGTTACCTAACGTTACAAATAATATTTTCTTTGAACGTATTACCTATACAGTGTCCCAAAACCTTTACTAAAACTGAAACTGGGGATTCACTCTATCACATATCAAAAAATTGTCTTAATTCTCACAGATTTCACGTTTTTACTAACTAATAATTTATGTCTCATTAAATACGTCTTAGTAAAAGTCGTTGGTGTATATCTAACGAATTCGAAAGTTTTATCTTTCATTTTTCAACACGGACAAAGGCGCGGACACCAGCTAGTGGGTTCTGCCGCCAATTTGTGACTTCGAAATACCATGTCTTTTGACACTAATAAATTGTATTACTATAACTTATTATACACGTAAGTATTAAACTAATTAAGTATATGAACTTGTATATACCTACATGAAAAAACGTTTTTTAGCCGCATTAATAATGTTATTAACGGTAACTGTTATTTCTGTCTGTTACTTCAGATTTCACGGTTAAACTCCTGATTTGGATTTGATAAAGTTTTGGTGAAGATATTTTGATTTGTACTTTGAAATGAAAATATTTACTTACAATTATGAAGTTTAAACTTGAAACTTGATTGAAAGGCGAGCGAAGCCATTGGAAAATTTTCGATCAATCGATCAATCAGTCAATAAATTTTTATTTGCAATACATTTATATAAGCACAAAGAAAACAGTAACAGCAAGAATAAAAGTCACAAAAAGATTCCTAGTCCAAAACTGAGCGTTTTGCTGAAATAGATCAACACTGATCTTCCATTGGAATAATTAAAATAACAATAGTTAATTAAATAAATTGCCAAAACACAACTATATAAAAGGACAGTTCAATGCAACACTTAAAAAATACAGTTAAATTAAATTTTCTTAATGTTGTTATTTCACGATGGTCTTCTCTAAGGTAGTTGTTATTGCCGTCAGACGGGCTGCCAAAACTACTGCAAAACGCAGTGTGCCCTGCCACTATTTGCCAGATTCAGACCAGAGAGAATTTTGAAAAGTTTTTTTCCAAGTAGGCCCTGCCGGCAATCGAGCCTGGAACCCCTGGGACCCCTGGGACCCCTGAGACAGAGCGTTAAAACTCACTTTAACCACTTGATAAATAATCAATTAAATATTAATTAACCCTTTATTTTGTCCGTTCAATATAAAATGAACAGAAAAAAGAAAAAAAAAGAAAAGAAAAAAATGGAATTATATAAATTTCCAGACGTAAAGTATGAGGAGATAGAGGCTTTACGAATTTAAATAGAATTTTATTTTTATTTTTTTTTCAAAATAGGTTTCGTACCAATTGTATCTATACAAAGACTTGTATTTTTATATAATTGTATTTTTGTAGGTCTAGCAAGGTTATTACCAAATAATCTATGAAAATTGTAAAGAATTAAATTACATTGTAACTATATTCTGACTAGGCACTAGAGATTGTTAGGTAGCGAATGTATATTTTTGTGCTTCACTATTCCGTAACACTCTTGCATTATAAATTAATAACATGTTTCGTACCTATAAGGAAAACCAGCACTAAATATAGCGAACAATTAAATATTGCTGTATAACTGAGCAATTCTTCATGCTAGTAATATCATGCCTTTAAACGATTGAAGGCCAGAATTTGTTTACCTATGTGTTCATTAAAATTAAAACATTTGTATGTAAATAAATTTATAACGAGCTGAAAATAACATTGCAATTTACATCAGTAGTAAGAAAACTATCTATTACAGGCTATATATAGATCAATAATAAATTAATTTTACGACCGATATAATTTAGTATTCGTTATGAGCAAAAGGTGGCGCAAGCAGTCGGTTAGGCGCTGCGCTAGTGTATCGATTTTATGTACACGGCTTTAGTGTTGACATAGGTAAAAAATAATTATGTCGAATATATTTTCAGCGATGATTACTCAAGATTTAAGTTATAAACGTTGATTATAGCGTAAAAAACATTTCAATGTGGCGTTATTATGTTATTTTAACACTTTAATAAGTATTTTAAAAGAAGAATGTCTTCATGTTACAATACATAATGTAATAAACGTAGTTAGAAACTGGCAACCCTAAGTGTCTATGAATTTGACCCCGACCGACCGAAGCTCGCTCGAGTCCGGAGCAGAAGGAGAGTGTAGGGCTAGGCCCTTCGTCTTCGTTTTTTATCCTCGGCTTATTGAAAAAGTGTAAAATGGGCCCATAATAGGTAATAGACCTTTTATTTTGTGAATTACGTAACATATTTTTATTTTGTTTAATATATTAAATAAAAACGATGTCATTAAAAATACACCGCGAGCTCCCCGTCCCGAGTTGCCTCTGCTAAGAATATCGTAGAAAGTTGCGCACATATATTACGTTTCTGTTATAATTATTAACTACTGTTATATTAAAAATCAACTATGGATATGTTAAATGAATTATAAGAAATTAATGTATGTAGTTGCAAGTGTTATTTCTGTTGTGAGTCCAGTTAGTGTTGGATTTTGGTGAATGTGTTAAGACAATGGTGCTACCTATTGATTATTTTACGCTAACGAAATGTCATACCAGTGCCGAAGTGAAGTGTTAATATTAGAAGTCTGTTTGTGATCACGATTATATTGTTGAAGCGTTACGAGTTTTATATTAGGCTAGCAGAATTTCAATTTAGAATGAGTGACAAAAATAGTGGCCTAGAAACAAATTCCGTTGTATGTATTTATCGTGGTCTTTATAGTATGTCTTTGACCGATAATTTATTAGGAAGGTTAAAAATATTTTAGATCATCTTATAAGAATCTAAACGTCCTACATTTTTTTTGTTGTTTTATGTTATGATTTCTCTATAAACGTATTTGATTTGACCGATAAAAGGGTAAAAATATTTTAGACAATCTTATACAACTCTTATAAGAATCTTAGTATGTAATTTTATTTGTTTTATAATCTTTTCTCTTTATAAACGTGTTTCATGTGGTTTACTTATAAAAATCCTTTATTTTACTATCTTACCTACTCATTTGAAATGTCTTTATGAACTAAAAACTGGTAATTTTTTTTTTATTATAAAATACAAATAATAATTAATTTAACTACAGAAGAAACCAGATATAACGACAGATTGGTTACGACTAAATGGCAAGGTCCCTGCTGAATTCCTATAAGAAATTAATAAGCAAAAAAGCTGGCTGGCTGTAATAAACTGATAGGCCTTATCCATTTATTTCAGCTGATTTTTTTGTGATGCCTTTAAGGTCGCTATAACCGATTTTCACTGTATATATTTTGTGCCAAAACTTCAATTTCATTGAATTAAACATGTATAGATAGGTTGATGCCTTGCTTAGAAAAAATAGATTTTGAATATTATAAAAAAAAACACCTACCTATGTCATATTTTTATACATATCTAAACAAACAACATTATTCTCAAGGCGAATGTCAAATGAAAATGAGATGCTAATTTTATTCAATTTCTTTTCATTTTTCTTGTTTCAGTTTTAAAAATAGAAGATCGTGCACAAGATATCACAAATATTTCCGACGAGTCCAACAAGTGAGTGAGCTGCTATAATATTTTAATCATGGCTAATCCAAATCGCGAAAGTGTTAGCACCCGCTTTTCAGACAACTACGACCTGAAGGAAGAGTTAGGTAAGGGTGCATTTTCTATAGTGAGGCGAGCTGTTCAAAAATCTACAGGATATGAATTTGCTGCCAAAATTATCAATACTAAAAAACTATCAGCTAGAGATTTTCAGAAGCTAGAACGGGAAGCCCGAATTTGTAGAAAACTACAACACCCTAACATAGTGAGACTACATGATTCCATTCAAGAGGAACATTTCCACTACCTCGTGTTTGACTTAGTGACAGGTGGAGAATTGTTTGAGGATATTGTCGCTCGAGAGTTTTACTCTGAAGCAGATGCCTCTCACTGTATACAACAAATTCTAGAGTCCGTTCATCATTGTCACCACAATGGTGTTGTGCATAGGGATTTGAAACCTGAAAATCTACTTCTAGCCAGCAAAGCTAAAGGAGCTGCAGTGAAGCTTGCTGACTTTGGCTTAGCTATTGAAGTGCAAGGTGACCAACAAGCATGGTTTGGATTTGCTGGTACTCCAGGTTACCTGTCACCTGAAGTTCTTAAAAAGGAACCTTATGGTAAACCAGTAGATATATGGGCTTGTGGTGTTATATTGTATATTCTACTTGTTGGATATCCACCATTTTGGGATGAAGATCAGCACCGATTGTATGGGCAAATTAAGGCCGGAGCTTACGATTATCCTTCGCCTGAATGGGACACTGTAACTCCTGAAGCTAAGAGTTTAATTAATCAAATGTTAACCGTTAACCCTAGCAAGAGAATTACAGCGTCTGAGGCGCTTAAGCACCCATGGATTTGCCATCGCGAACGCGTTGCCTCCATGATGCACAGGCAAGAGACTGTTGACTGCTTGAAGAAATTCAATGCTCGCCGCAAATTGAAAGGGGCTATTTTAACTACTATGCTTGCTACCCGAAACTTCTCGGGTAAGTCTATGGTGAACAAGAAGGGAGATGGGTCTCAAGTCAAAGAATCAACTGATAGCAGCACTACTCTGGAAGATGATGATTTGGACAAGGATAAGAAAGGAGTGGACAGAGCGTGCACTGTTATATCGAAAGAGCAAGAAGAAGATGGTCTGACTAAAGCGGACTCCTTTGGTAAAGCGCGTAACGACAGCAATGCGTCTTTGCGCCGTGCGGAGGTAATCAGAGTGACGGAAATCCTCATAGACGCTATTAACAATGGAGACTACGAAACTTATTCAAAATTGTGCGATCCTAATGTTACTGCATTTGATCCTGATGCGTTAGGCAACTTGGTAGAAGGTGTGGAGTTCCACAAATTCTTTATTGATAATACTCCGACACATGTGAAAACCAATACAACAATTCTGAATCCCAGGGTACATCTCCTTGGAGATGACGTAGCCATCATAGCATATGTCTGCGTGACCCAAAGTGTGGATGGTGAAGGACGACGAGCAACTAATCAGTCTCAGGAGACTCGTATTTGGCACAAACGTCACAACAAGTGGACAGCCGTACATTTTCATCGCTCCTAACTAGTCTCTTCCTTGTACCAATCACTGGCGCCAAAGGATAATGGTCTCACGAACGAAATTATTCCCAATGGCGATGCTACCGCAACCGTAACCCTTAATAGCGTTGAATAATTTTGGAGACTCCCTAAACAAAAAATCTAATGGCAGCGACTTACTTGTATGTAAGGTGTAAAACTTAATATCCAATCCTGCTATGAAAATTACACGAATTTTATTAGAAATCTTTGTAATCTCAAGAAATTAAGTAAAATGTTTAGATAAATGTTATAATATGTTACATTACCGCAATTTCCGAAATACAGTAAATGCAAAATAAAATGAGGATTATCTACGAGAGTGGATTCAATACGTTATAACTATATCAAATTTCCAAGAGAAGTTGAAATGGGCGTAAAATAGACGCTTGTAGATAATTTTGCATTTTTGCAAATATGAATATAATATGCATTGACTGATTTTGGATTTTGACGATAACATGTACATGTGTAAGCATTTCAAACTTTATTCTCAACGTTACATTTTAGGCTGTAAATGTCACATATTAAAAGAAAAAGGCATCACAATGTGATATCGTAAAATATCCACTGCTTTTTGCTAGATCTAAGTACATACATGGAATTGTGATCTTTGCCACAATCGAAAACTCAACGAATATCACAAAAAAAATTTAAAAATCTCAATGAAATCGCCGCGAGATCTGAAATGAATCTACGTACGAGTAACTTTAAAAATAGAAGTCAGCAAAATTTTTCAAACTTTAGAATTATTAGCACATTTCTCAGTAAGTCTCTCTACATTTTTAACTATGAATGTTTTGTCGTGCTTAAACATGGTGTTCTATTTGTTATCAAATACCTAGTTGATAAGATTAAAATTAATTGATGTAGCAGTTATTGGCACTAGAAAACCTACAGTGAGAGGAGTTCTAGTGATTTATTTGTAGATGTGTTAGAAATTCTTAACTAGGTAGTATTAATGATGCTATTTAGCTTGTGTGAATTGTAACGTTTTTTAAATATTTTAATTAAGTATAAATTTATATCAAGTTCGTCAATTTTAGATTTATTATTAATAATGTTTATAATTACGCTTCTTGCTTTTTAGAGACACAATTTTAGTGTTTGTTTTTCTTTTTTAGTTTTAGCGCTTACTTAATTTTCCTCTTTTATTATATTCTAAGCTGATAAAATATCAGTGGTTTTGTCTTTTGCTAACTAACTAGTCTACTTAAGGTGATAACTGTGCAAAACAATGGTGAGTTAAGTCTGTTGGTTCTTGTAATTGCTATAAAGGAGCTTGGTCACAGTGATATTATCATGTAATGTAAGGTATTTTTGCACAGTTTCACATGTGAAAATGTGCTTTAGTTATTGGATCTGTATTTGTAAGTCTGCAGTGAATTCAGTATTAGGAATTATAATACCTACTTATTTATAGATATAATTGAAATTTACCAGAGATTTTTACATTTTTGTAATATTTTTAGGGTTTTAGAACCTACCTCTATATATATCTAGTTAGCAACACTTAATTTGTATTAACAAAGAACTTGAAAATGTAAATTGCATAATAGAATAAAGCTATTTTAAATCCACATGGTATTTCATGGTATTCAGAGAACTATATAGTTGTGCCATTATCATAGAATCTAGTGCCAATAACTGTACAAATGAAATGTATTCTAGTCTTTATTGTTACGCGAATTTAGTATTTAATCAAACATTTTAAAATTAATTTTTCAACATAACATTGTATCTCTGTATGGTGTAAATAGATAATGAATTGCACGATGCATGTCGAGAGTAACTATCATGCTTTACTTTTTCCTTGAATAATATTTACCTATTTATACCTAGAATATTTTTTATTTGAAATTATATTTACAATTTGTTGTTATTGAGTAATTATTATTTCTGTTAGGAGCTCTCTGCTATGTTTAAACTTGTTACCATATCTGTTAAGATATATTTAGTCCAAGTCGTTTCTATACATTTTCTAAACTTAAGCCCAGGCGTATAGGGTAATGCAAACATTTTATGCTTAAATATTACCTAATTTTATTAGCCCACTTTATGATATATAATACAATGGGCTTTATTCTAAACGCCTGCAAGATAGATAGGTAGACACGTAGGCATAAAAAACCTACTTCATGTTTGTTTTCTCTAAAATGTACCTATAATTGTGTTAAAATTAAACGATTTATACAGAGATTTAGATATATTAGTAAAAAAAAAATGTTGCAATGAAAATATAAGTATGTGCTCTTAATCCGTCATCAGGCAAAAGCATTTAACTGCCTCGATGAAGCACTACTCGTTAGTTCCTGAAATGCAGTCTTTTCATCATCACAATATGAAAACTAGGTACTTACTTAGTTTTAGTTTCGGTAGGAAATAACCATTTTTAATTAATCCACTTTTTAAGTATAAATTCATGCTGTTTCCAATGCCAGACTGTCTGTTTCGGCTGAATGGTGAAATATAATTTTAAGTTTCGAAACTATATTTATTACATAGTATATGTTTCTGTTATTAATGTAAACATATAAATGTTATAGAACCGTCGCTATAAATTAATATGTGCTCTGTTAACTACTATCCTATATATTATTATCTTTTATAATTACTAAACACTACATTACGGGTATGTTAGTAATTATAAACACTAAGTATCAAAATTTGGCCAATAGACCAAATCGGAATTAATTAGAAATATGCACAAAAATACCATATATCTTCCAGTGGTCGAAATACTTATCAGAGACGTATTACATAACATCATTACAATGTTTGTACTGTCTTCCCATCCAACTTCATACAGTAATTTAATTCATTACATATTTGGAATTTTTATAATTAAAATTGGTTTTACCTACATTTTTACAGCTCCCTATAAATATTATCACTAATTTTAATAGTATATCTCTTAGTGCACCTTCATCCTATACATTTTTAAAGCACTCGCTTGTCTGAGGGGTAAGTACCTTTTAAAAAAGTATCTCAGCACTTTCTATTGGCTGCATTATTATATCAACAAACTAAATAAATATTCTATACAAGAACCTTTTATGATAATATACTATTTTATATTCAAATGATAATGTACTTACAATTTATTAATCCTAGTTATTTACTTACTTTTTTGAATATATAAATAAGTTATAATGTAACTTGTTGAGGACACAATAGCTGTACACATAAAAAGTTGTTCAGTGTTTCTTTTAAGTTATTATTTACAAATTATAAATGGTTTAGGTCTATTATTATGAGTGCAGTCCTAATGGAACTTTGCTACGTTATATAAATTCAAATAATATATAATAAACCCATATGTACCCAATATTTTATATTTGTCATGTAGAAACTTGTTGGTATTTTGTCGTAAGATAATTTTTACCATTCAGCTAGAAGTTATATTAGGTACCTACTATTTGATATGATTAAAAGCTATAGCCAAGGTTATTGTTTCTCTAACACTGAATTATTATAAGGATGTATATTGAGTGAATTTATGTGTTAGCAACATAATTATGTTCATGAAATCTTGCACCATTATAAGGTTTGCAGTTAAAATTTGTTGTGTGATAAAATAGATAATTGAAATATGTATTTGGTATTGTAATTGCACTGCAGATTTCATTATGTTCATTGTATGCAATTATTTCTAATGTCCAAGTAGGTGCATAATAAAAAGGATTCATAAAAATATTTCCTCTGCATTGCCGTGTAACAATCTATGAAATAAAGTTCTTTTGATCTATAATAAAGTAATCATAACTTTTTTTAACACTACCATTACAAAATCCTGTTATTTGCCTTTTTAGGCTCAGAACTTACTTGGCTTTGGCTCTGGGTGCCCTTATCACCATTACACAACAGCACTTAATCTGTTATTTCACAGTAGTGACACTAATGACAGGCAGTTATTGGTGGTCCACCTAGGTCTTATTACTTTTTCATAGTCCAGTTAACATAGGACATTTTATAGTATGACCAAACTGGGCGAGGCGGGGTGTAGTACATTGAGGTATAATGTACTGTACATTATAATTCAATGGTGTAGAACAGGACACGGCGCTCTGTCTTTATTTACTAATAAATATAGAGAAAGATCTATCTCAACCGTTTTAAAATATAGTAAGCATTGGCTTACTATATTTTATTACGTGAACTCGTGTTTATTCCTAAGAAATAGTAGAGCTATTTCTGCTCATTGCTCATAGTTTTCCTATAAAATTTTATTTATTAAATGAAGTCATTATTGTCAATCTGCAAGGATTCACAATGCTTGTGTTAAATTAGAATCATTTTGATACTTATGTCAACTTACCTATATCACCAATTCACTCGGGGGCAATGAGGATGGAAGTAAATAATTATAAGCTTTGAATAAGAAAATGTAGCAATGCAGCCAAATATTAGACAAGTGGTCCATGGGCGAAAAAATTCATGTAGTTTAAGGTAAGTTTAACAGACAGGCTGACAGTCCATTTGAAGGTAGGCTACCATCGCTTATAGCTCAAGCAACACCACAGGTGTTGCCAAGTGCGCTGCAGACCATAGTAGGATTAGAAAGGGATAGGGCAATGGGCTCTGGCATTCCATACTCACTCATTGAAGCACACATGCTGTTCTTTCAGCATTGGTATTTGATTTGTGGTTACTGCTGCCAGATGGGCTGCCCAAATGACTGAAACACTGTGTACCTTGGCTCCATTATGTTCTGCCCAGTCATTAGGTGCTTTGGTTTGTATTGTGTGCTTGCACTCTAATTAATTTAGTGGCATAAACTAGACAGACAGACAAGTAAATATAGCTACTAAATTTATACCAACCTTTATTGACTTAAAACAAAAAAGTTCCAAACACTGAATTTTAAGATTTTTAAACTTAACACATTAAACTATCTTCATAAACTTCATTTTTGTGTACACACCTTTACATCCATCAAAAGAGACATTAAAGAGTTTTAGCGCTGAATCCACATTTACATTTTTATTATTTTCTGCTAACTCTCTTTCTATACATTTTCTTAGATGTTTTTCAGTCAAGGGTTCAAATTTTATAAAGCTCTTGGTTACTTTAACATCAGAGAACAGATGTGTTAATTCAATGTAAAACATATCATCAAAACTCTTATTGAAACTGTTGTTAATAGTGTCACTATTATATATTAATAATAGTGTTATATTCTTTCTTAAGTATTCACTTTTTCCAATTAAATCCCTAATGTAATTGTTAATCTTGATATTATCAACATTCAAGTCATCGATTATTACAATAGTGGTATCACAAAACATTAGGCCCAACATCAAATCCATAGTAAATGACGTTTCAAAACTTGCCATGGTGTAATGGTAAATATTAGAATTGTCTTTAATTTTTTCTAATATTAATGAAGAGGAAAACGTTTTACCCACACCTGTACCTCCATAAAAAAATAAAATTTTAGTTTTCACTTTTTCATCTAACGTCGAAATAATATTATAAATAGCTTTATCTTGTCCATACAGATTCTTCAATAGTGTCTGTTTTAGATCCATTAAATCTATTTTTTCACAACATTTGATGTTTAAACTCAAGTAAAAAATTATTGGAAGAAAAAATACTAAAACAGAAGATATATATTTCAAGTATACATTTCGATTCTTCTGCTTCTTATTCAAATTGACATGATACTTTTTAATTCTCGATTGAGCAACAATTGGTTGTTCTACAGTTGGTCGAGGTGATTTATTTTCATTGATAGTGAAATCTTGTAGGAAACCTGGCGACGTTAAAGTGTCTATATTCTGATTTTCATAAGAAATGTCCATGCTTTTAACAGAATTCAAACTAAGATCTACATCCATTGGTTCATAACTTCTATCAAACACAACATCCATGTTGAAAAGTATAGTTCCAACTTAGTTCCAAGTCCAGGTACTTACCTACAAAAAGCTTTTTAGATTTTTTAATTCTATTTTTCTGACGTGCAACCAATTTAGTTAATGAAGCTACGAAAAAATCTAATTCTAATTGAAAACAACTATATAATTAAATACCTACCATATTTTGCGACATTTGCAAAATTAACAATTTCTTTAAGTTTCACACATAACGGTCTTTGTCGTCAATGGTCGTCAACAATCGATATTGACCTTGTCATGAGACATGACGAATACTGACATATATTTGACAGTTAAAACATTTGACATATGCACACATTCTAAAAAAATCAGGTTCTTTTTAGAAATGTGGTGGTTATGTTTTACGCAAAGATGGAATTAACAAGAAACTTTTATGTAGATATTAAGTTAGTTACCATTTTTCTTCATTGAAATCACAGCAATTTTGATTGGTTTTAATGTCAAATTATGAAGTAATGTCCAACTGTAATTTTTTTTGTATTATAGGATTTCATTATTTTGTGTTAAATTTGGTTAAATAGTATAGGTAGGTACCTACTTATACTTGAAAAGATTTCAAAAAGCGATACTTGCACTGACAATAATATTACATACTCTATATTTTCTAGTGGGGTATGGTTTATGGTTTAGTATAGAGTAATTTTTTACTTTGTGAATATTTTACTTTACTCTGGTTTATTGAACTCATTCGCAAAATTTACGTTATTTTCGAAATGAGTGAAGAAAACTTCGGCTCCAAAAGTAATATGTTTAAATCAACACCTCCACCAAAAAGAAAAGTCCGTAATCCTTTTGATTATGCGTTAATAGAAAGACTACACAAACCTATTTGCAGGTAAGTAGTTAGTAGGTACATAATTAAAGTATAGTTTTTGATCAGATCATACTAGTGAATAGACCTAAAATAAATCAATTTTTTACGTCTCTTAGCCCTGGAATGTGTAAAATTTACAAGAACAAAAGCAAAGGTCCTTTCCGTTGGGATATCGACCAATTTTGTACATTGCACCCAATCGATATCATCGCTTGCAATAGTCAATTTGAGCCGTCGCCAGATCCTATCATGGAAAGAATTGCCGATGAAGCCACCGAACAGTAAGTTTTATATTATTTTTTATTGCAAGTAAAAAATAATATAGATGTGCTACATGTGCTAGATAAGAATCAACTTGCTAGTATGTTACAGATGACAATAACGTAGGTATGGATATCTACATAGGTACTTAATAGATTGTCAGTCATCAAATTTTTATCCATTCCTTGTTACTACACACAATGTGTCATTTTATGTACACATAATTAAGTATATAGATAGGACACAAATACCTATTAAGTATGTAGATTATGTTGTTATATATATGTATCACACTAGCAACTTGATTATTATCTATCACATGGATCTAAAGTTTATAATAAAAAAAAAATATGTTATTCGAAGGTACATATGTCGCCTATAGACATGTGTACAATCCACCATGCAGAAAAGGTGGAATAAGACTTCTGCAAGCGAGGCTGCACAGCTTATGACTGAGAATGTAGTGCCCTGGCACTCAAAATTATATTGCACATGTTGCAAACTGATTATTATAAATTATCTGATTTTGTCACTTGATTTTACAATATTTTAGCGTCTTATTTCACACCTAAAATAATTATTAAAATGTTATTTCAGATTCTTTTCTCAAGATATGGTTATACCTAGTCCACTAGAGTCTTCCAAAAAAGTAAAATCATTGTTAAGTAAGGAAAATAGTATAGAAATATCTACAATAGCTAGGAAGGAAATCGTTTTAAGAAGTGGTAAGTCAAATTTAAATTATTTCTTTATTTAGTTTATTTTAGGCACTTTTTGAATGAAATATTTGGACAACATATTATACTTTCTACTATCTATCTTTATTTTCCAAATAAATAGAGAGTTAGGTATTATAGTTTTGCTTGCACTTTAAATTTATGATTGAAATTAAAGAAAAATAATAATAGTAGTTTATCTCATAACAATATTGCTTACATTATATTATATATCTCTCTATAAATTAAAATTAAATCAAAAATGTAAAGTTCAAGTTTCAATTTCAAAAATGTAATATAAGAAACTCCATGGAGTCTGTGAGAAATAATTTACAGTAACCTAAAAGTTTATGACAGATTTATTCCAGGAACTTGGTAGTTTCTGGCGTCTGGCGGCAGTAACCACCACCTTACAGAATACCACCGTGAAATAACATCATATATATGCTGTTTTGTTTCGGTGAGTGAGTAAAGGATGCCAGAGCCCATTTCCCCTATCTCTTATCCTTAATCCTTCTATGGTCGGCAGCGCACTTGTAGCACTTATGGCGTTGCTTGTGTTATAGGCGACGGTAGCCACCTACCATCAAGTGGACCGTCAGCCTGTCTGTCGACTTTAACATAAAAAAAGTGTATTTTCTTATTAGATGAATTTAAAAATTCAGTTGCAGCACAAACAGTTCTCACTTTCCCGCCTGTTCTGCCGCCCGAAGTGGAAAAAGTCCTTGCGTCATTCAGCACGTTTACACAGGTGATTTTTTAAATTACTTTGTTTATTTTTATTCTCTTCAACAATCAGCCTAATAAAATTGGTATACTTACCTTCATTCTCGATGTTCCAACTCCACATCTACTCTGAGATTTACACAACTGAGTAGTGTAAAAATAAATAAATAATCGCTTTTTTTGTCTATTTGCTTGCTTCCTTATGTACTCAAGATCATTTAATTAATTGTAATATTGTTTCTAATATCATTTCTTGTGGAAACTCTTTGTGTAATACATTCTACATGATTTTTTTATGTTAAGGTCAACAGACAGTAAACTTGATGTTAGGTGACTACTGTCGCCTATACTCGCAATACAAGTATAGGCGACAGCAGCAAAGGAAGCACCTTAACCACTCCTTCCATCGTCTCATCAAATCAATAATTCAATCAATTTATAAATCACTAGAATCAATATCAACAAAGTTCCTAATTTATTTATTTTTAATAATTTCAGGACCAAGATATATCCGACGAGTATGAAATTACAGCAAACGGATCTATGAGACGCAAGTTGTTCATAGAGGAACATAGCGATATTGAACATTATGACTCTGAGCAAACCGATGACGAAATACATGTAGAAAAGCCTCCAACTACCGAATATGAAAAGCACATTCCTGTGAATTTTAGCCCGGATCTGGTAAGTATACATTTTATTTACAATTTACTTATTAACATATAAACGTACAAATTTTGTTGGGTTTCAAAATCCACAAATTTGTGTTAAATTACACTATTTATACAAAATCAAAATATTTATTCATCAAATAGATTTTCCATGAAACTCTTTCAATTGTCTTCATAACCATTGTTACCAGAGTTTCGAATAAAATATCCATGGTGTACTCCGTCCAGAGTACTTATACTTATAGTTAATTTTCTTATTCTTTCTAAACTAACTTTATCTTTTAGTTTGATATTTTGCATACTACGTTCTATCACATTTGGGCATACTTTTAACTTGTGCATAATATGGTAAAGGAAGGGTCCAAATAACACAGCCTTATGTTACCACTGGGAGTATACAGATGTCAGGTGTTAAAATAAACTGAAAATATTAATTTTAAATAATCAAAAAAATTTATAAATAGCAGCAATTATTAATTCTAATAACAATAATAATTATGTAATATCAATTACTACTACATTTATCTGTGATTACTAAGTCTATATATAACTTGTAATTGTAATATTGTACCATTTTTTTATATGTTCCTCTATATCTTTTTCATTATTTTGTTTATGTAAATGAAACGGCATCCGCGGAACATCAGCGTCATGATGACTATGACAATATCATCAAGACTACACTACATGCTGAGCGGAGACCATTTTGTTACACTTTTTTTTTTACCAATAAACATTTTTCTTTCTTTGTTTCTTTTCTTTCAAAATAACAAAATTATATTATTTGTTGCAGAGTCAAGACGCAGTGACTAAGGGAATGGTGCGTACATTTGGTACGCCACTGAAGAAGGGTCCGTCCGCAAACTGTAAATCCGGTTACCGGAATAAAATTTTGGATGTTGTCGATTTTAACGAACCGTGCTTCAGTCCAATACATTTCAAAACGCCCGTTCGCACGAACAACGGATCGGCGACGTCGTCGTCTTTCGCTTCGAACTCTATTTCGCCTGTTAACAAAATCACTTCGAGCGACGAAGAGGTATAAAAACTACTCAAAGTTTTCTATTAAGTTTTGTAATATGTACTAGCGAGTAGCCATAGATGCGACCCCGCTACCGGCTTAGCAAGAGATGCGATTTTTTATATACACAAATCTTCTTCACTTATCCCTCTTTCCGCAAGTATGTAAGAAGCAATCTTCGAAACTACCTACTCAACTTAAAAAAAAAAAACTTTCACACATAGAATAGAATTTCAGGATGAACAAAGATTGGTATCTAAGAACAAAGATCCAACTCTTGGCAATGTCGACGTTATATCTTTTATTTTACAAGCGGCCACTAGACCAACAATGACAATGTTGCTCACTCTTAATTTTAGTTGTAAATTTTAATCGTGTTGAATATATTTTTCTGTTACAGAAAAACAATTTCACATCGCCTGAGTCTGACAATGTGCTCACTCTTAATACGACACCAAAGACGCCAAACAAATTAGTTATAAAGAGGAGCGCTTCGCTCAAAGAGTCCCCACCGAAAAGTAGAAAGAGTTCCATGTGTTTCTCTGAAAAGAGAAGTCTCAGTATGTCCAGCTTGAATCGGAGCCGTTCAGTTCAGAAACTTGACTTCAGTATGGACATGAGTGTAGACGGCTCGTTTCATGAGAACATGCCAGGTGAGTTGATTTCTTTAATTTACTTTTTATTGAACTGAACATTTCTTACAATACAAAAACAGAAAAAAATCACACAGTTTGATTTTATAAATATATTTCCGACTCCAACTCACACTTGGCTGGTTTAATTATTTGTTGTGTTAGTATATAGCCGTGCACTAGAATATTATAAATGTGAAAGTAACTCGCTGTCTGTCAGTTACCTTTTCACGCCTTAACTACACAACCGTAAATCATGAAATTTTGCATACAAATAGTCAGGGATACATGGAAGAGCATATGACACCTTTCATCCAGAAAAAAGTACCGTTCCCGAGGGCTCATCTAAAATAAAAGAAGAAACTAGCGCCTGGCCAAAGTGTTAAGCGTTATATTGCTTATATATATATTTTTTATTGTTCAACGCGGACGAAGTCGCGGGCACCAGCCAGTCTAAAATATTTAAGGACCATCCAGGTTTCGAGTGTGTAAGCGGTGTATATATATTTTCAGTGGAATGCGTCTCGCCCGAGGCTTGCGCCGGTTGGTCTCTAAGCGAGGAAACGCGTGTCTATTCGCACGAGATCCTGGACGAAACGCCCATCAAAACGAAGACTAGGAGCAACGTGCTCTGTCACGAGATTAGTAAAATTCGCGCACCCCTATCTACTTCGGCCAACATGTCCCTAGACAATAGCATTGACGAGAATCCTCTGAATTTGGAGAATAACAAAATAGACTTTAACACTGTTGATCTCAAATTTTTAACGGAAATTGTGTCTCGCAAAGAACGAACCCACACCGAAAAAGTCGCAGACAGCTCGGTCAGTTTAAAGAAATTCGATAGCGGCTTCAACGAGAACACTTCGTACGCAAACTGTTCTAGTTATTACGAGAGCGCCATAAAACCCTCCGAGCTGACTGTGACTGACGCACACAGGGCAAATAATAACACGACTGTGCTAAAAGAGATCTCAAACGTTAATTGGATGAGACTTGATAGCGGTTTCAAAGAAGAAACAACCGGTGATAGCGTGAACTTTTATCATTCAAAAGACGTCGCAAGTTTTAATTATACAGAAACGAAACTTGTGAATAAGGAGAACGAATTTGATCGGTTCCTTGTGCAGAGTTCTAATAGAAACGAAGCTATGTCAATGTCGGATATATTTAGCGATGAAGTGACGTTGAATCGTAATTTCTCTTCGACTCCGTCCAAGAACGAAACTAGAAAGTGGAGAAAGATGCCTAGAAATTGATGATACATTTGAAACGTTTTGTTTTCTTTGTATAGTAATAATTATGCATTTTACTAAGACTTTTTTTTTAAATTTTATACATATTAGTAGACAATTTTTTGACTTAAAATTTATTTGATTCTCTATAGTTGATGTATTTGTATGAGTCTGTTTATTGCTACACCAGTGTTCCATGTGTTCTGAGTAAGTTTATACTCTGTGGTAAAATTTAATAAAGTACCAAGACTGATTGAAATTAAATCACTTTTTTGATTTTAACCAAAGTTTTATTGCTGTCACTGACACATTATTCCAATTTGCAATTATTGTTGACGAGACATAATAATTGAAATGATGAGTTTTTATTATTATGAGATGATAATAGTTTTCTAATTATTATTTTTTGTTATTGACGAATTGCAATTCTGTGATTGATGTACCCACAAAAATTGCTCAAAATAAACTGCCTAATATATACTAGGCTGTAGATTTATTTGTTAGTGTTTTTTATTTTTACTCCAGAATTTCATTTATTTTCTAGCTATTACAAAGGTACCTACCTCACACGCACAACTAAAAATTAATTATGATGAAATTAATTAGTATTTGTTTATATATTTATTCAAATTTATTCAAAACGGTTTAAAGTGAAAAAAGTTAAACATATTGTATTTAGAGAAATCAAAAAATAGAATATACGATTTGATGTTCGGAAGCTATATCTCAGGAATAACTAATTTTTTTATAGGCAAATTACTAAATTATTTCTGTTCTTTATTAATTCAATTTTATAAGACAGTGCTCAATTTTAATGCTTCAGTTATTTCGCACTCTTAGTGCACACGTTGATGTCTTCTGAAAGTCTCTTTCTCTCATAGCGCCAACTCATATCTGTTGTCTTTTTTTGCCACCACCACTCCTAAGGTAGGATAATCGATAAAATATTCACTATGTATTTTACAAAATGAACGGGTTTTTGCAGTATTTTTTTTTTTTTTTGGAAATATATTTCTTTATTAGTGTTAAATTTTATTAAAAATTTCCCATTATTGTATTTTTTTAAATTTTTTTTTAAGTCTTATAAATTAATCGAATTTAATTTGGTTATAACAGTTAAGTAATTGATACAAAACTCGATTTAATTTTATCCATAAATTATATCTATAATCCCGCATCACTATTTTTCAATTGTGATTTCATTACAGTCGCCTGTTCTTTTCTCAGGACAAATCTAGCGTTAATAATTAAATATTTACGAGTGTGTTTTTTTTTTAATGTTTTTGACTATTTAAGTAATTTTTAAATAAGCAGTTTGTAAATTTTGTGGTTATTATTATGTACTATGTACTATGTGTTAAATTAATGCGAGAGATAATTGTCTTTACGACTTCATTTGTCATATGACGTCTCCATTTAACAGATATTTAAATGGACAAGCCTAATGATAGTCTGACTTAAGGAGTCGGAACTATTAATAAATTGATGTATCTAATATTAGTTTTGCAATCATATATATTCCTTAGTAACATCGGAATAAATAGACAAATTTAAATACCGCGTCTGGCTTGTTTTCAAACGCCATGTTTATCAGTAACAAAGTCCACATTTTATCGTTATAATAAATTATTAATTAACTAATAAGGAACACAAATTAAAGTGTACGTACACACTTAAATTTACTTATGAAGAATTGGGTTTTTTATAAATTCTTACAGTTGTGGTTGTAATGTTTATTGAATTTTAATTGTGGAAGAATTATGAGTCATTGATCCTAAAGATCTCAACCAAATTCATTCTAGTTTTGGGATTGGATTGTTTAGAATATTATAGAAATAGTAGAATGTTCCTTAAACGAATACATCTAAAATGTTTACGAAAATTCAAGCTTTAGAAATTTCAAGTTTTGTACAATGTAAAGTAATTTTATTTAACTTTTAATTTCTTGCAAGTTACTATTTACTCAAATTGTATTGCTTACTAAAATAGATGAAGGAATGTATTTAAAAATATTTTTTATAGATACTAAACGAGCTAAAGTCTTGATAAGGAGAAACAAAACTGGGTTTTCAATAAATGAATTAAGTGATATCAAAATTCCGTTTATGTTAAATTTGTTTAGTAAAATTGTTTATAGTAGATTTTTTTATGTATTTTTCTAAATTTCCACCATATTGGGTTAGCCAGAAATTTCGTGCGGTATCAAAGCATAAAATTAAAATCATTTAAAAAAGATTAATTTTTGTTATCATTATAAAATGACCTCATATTGATTTTTTACTGGCACTTGAAGTAAATTCTTTTTACTTCATTATCTATTATATTTTTAAAATGACTCTTTTAAAATACCCTAAGGCCCAGAACTGCACGGTCTTTTTGGATATCCCATTGTACTATTATTGATGCTACTTTTTTTCAAAAAAGTAATGATTGATTGTTCATTTGAATTTATTTGCTAAGTCTTAAGTGTATAGTCTGATAAGCGATTCTGCTTCTTGTGTTCATTTTTTTTTAATATTTACTAGGTAAGTAATTCAATATTATATAGAAAATAAACAATTTATTTTTATTGAGGTATATTTAATGTTGTTATTACTACTTAATAAATTATTGACGTATCCAACTTCTCCAACAAACTTTATTTGAGATAGCTCATATTAAATTAGGCGATATTTTAAAGATCGGCCGATACTTGGTTGATTTTCAAATGTGTACTCTTTATAAAATACTAGCTGTTGCACGCGACTTCGTTCGCGTAACTTCATAAAATATAGCCTATGCTACTCGCCGTTAATGTAGCTTTCTATTGTTGAAAAAAATAATTAAAATCGATTCAGTTCTTTTTGAGTTATTGCAATCAAAAATACGAGTCTTTTCTCTTTATAATATTAGTATGAATATTGGTTTTAACTTTAACAAATAAAAATTAACGACAAAAACAATGGATTCCTTTAAATATTCAAGAATTATAGCGACCCATATAATTTATTAAACCTTGTTCCGACAAAGTTTGTTACGAAAATCTGACGCTATAGTAATTTTCACATACCATGGGTACGGTGACATTTGATTTCATTCCTTTCACGCATATTATTTTTTTTTAAATAGAGAAATACTATGATATTTTTTTTAATGATTTTTAACGCTCCAAGAAAAATCGGGGTGTTATAAGTTTGACGTATGTTTATGTGTGTATCTCTGTGTCTGCCTGTGGAACCGTAGCTTTCAAACGGATGGATTTCCATGACATGGTAACCTTGACCTGATGCTGCAGCATGAAGTAGTCAGCCGGACATCCAACTCCTTAGCAAATTACAGCAGATAGATGTTTAGGCACAATAGAAAGTCGGGGGTTAGTTTATAAATTATAATTATAGATTGTTTAATTCGATTTTGTCGGCACTACGTCTAGTAACTTTAAACACCTAACAAGCTATGTGAAAAATAGTTATAATGTTGACTGCCATCAAGGAAACTTGTATTTTATAACTTTGCTGACTCTGGTGACGTGGTCAATTTATTTTTCACAAATAAAATCGTTTTGCGGGTTCTCTTGGAATTTGTATGCGATGATACCCTACGATGTGTCCGGACTTGCACAATCGGCGAGACTGTTCGTGCGTCAATCGCTCTTTACAAATAACCGCCGCCGATAGCGTAACCTCTGTTATCGCGTATCCCGGAACGTCTGCGAAATGAGAGGCTGTAAGGACCTCGGTCTCGCATTTTATGCATATATATTTAATATCTACACTTAGAGACCCTCCCCCGACTACGCACGGAGTTGTAATTTAAAATAAATCCTTAGCGGATGCTTACGTTATTAAATAAACCTATGTTTATTTAGTTTTGGATTTGCGTTAATAGAAAACCATGAGAAATGATTTTATAAGTATAGATAAATTAAAATGAATCGCTTAAGGTGTTGGGTGTTGCTAATACGTGAATACGTCATTAAATTTGTGGAGTTTTAATGTCTTTTAATTTAAGTGGGAGTTAATTCAGAAAACCGATGATAATAAAACGGGGGACCAACACACAGTTTGATGCTGTACTGTACCTACATATCTATCATCTACATCCAATATTTAATTAGACCACTCTATAGCTAAAGGATCAGAATATTTTGGTATATATGATATACAAATATTACATATAATACTACATACACATCATAATATTAAATTACATTATACTACATACTCAAAGAAAATATTATTCGTAACGTACACGTAATCACTCAACACACGGCCGTGTCCTCGCCACAGCCACACCCCTTTTTTAATTTAATTTATGTGTTTATTTATTATTAATAATAATAGTAGTATTATAACTGCAGTTTCCTGTAAATCTATCGGTTTATTAAGTATAATAACTTTAGGCTTAAAGATTGGTCTAGTGCAGATGTCTGACTAATGACTATATAAACAAGAGACGATAGCCGGCAAGTCTCATTATACAAACGGTCAGTTGGCAAGAAGCTTTATTTGCGTTTGTACGCGGACATCATTTCACGATAACGTCTAGTGACATTACGTTGAACGCACGTGCGACATCGAGCTGTACTGCAGTATCGTGGCTTAAAATTCTAGTGATTTTTTTCCAGATAGTGCAAAATAAAAAATACAAAAATGTACAACAAAACAAGTGCCACTTTAATGCTTCACACAATAATGTTTTTAATGGATAAACAGAATTCTACAGATGTGACAAATTACCCAACGAACTTTATTGGTAAGTACTTAAATATTTAGTTTTTAAATATTTTTGTGGTTAAGTAAAATTATACTTAGTTGCGTTTTTTGTGGTAAGCAATTTTAGTATCACATTTTTCTAATAGTTATACAATATAGTTTTTCTGAAATAATCGTCGCCATTTTTGCACTTTAAAATAATTTATTCGGTCCTCATCAGTGTATAATAATTATTTTGGATATAACTACAGTTATGATGTAGGACACAATAATAGACGTGCTTCAACTTACTAATGGGTATGTAAGTACTTAATTAAGTATAATATAATACTTACCATACAAACTAAAACAATCTCGACTTTGTGGATATAAAATACGTGGACTTTCTTTTTATTTCTTTTTTTTTTTTTTTTCAATAATTCTGAACACCTGACGATGTACTAGCTAGAGAGGAATAAGTCGAGCACTTTAAAGTACTCCCTTTAACGCTCTGTTTCAGGGGTCCCGGGTTCAATTCCCGGTATTCAAACCACCCTTTTACAGAAGATCGCCGTGGCACAGCAGCATGTTCGGTTATTGTTTCGGCGAGTTGAGTAAGGAATACCAGAGCCCATTTCCCTATCTTTTTATTTGCTATTGTCGGCAGCGCAATTTGCAGCAACTACTTACTGTACCCCTCTTGAACTCTTGCAACCCCTTTTGCAACTACTAATCTTTTAATTATCATAATTTTAATGGGTGGCCCCCATCTATCATGTAAACATCTTTTCTACTCGTACCGAATGTTCCAAGGGCCGAGCGTGCACTCGCGTTCTTTCGAGGTTCCATGGCCAGCCGTAACAATATTATGAAACTTTTATGCACTCCAATGTTAATAATGTAAATTTTTGTTTTTAAGATGACATGGAGTTGGAGCGCTGTTACGGTGACTACGGGTGTTTCTCCAAAGGCTATCCATGGACAGAGAATCGACCAGATAATTATTTTCCCGAACCACCGGAGCGGATGAGAGTAAGGTAAGGGTATTTTAATACAAATGTATAATACTAGACTGACCTGACCCAGTTTCCCCGGATGCAATTGGGGGGATTAGTATAGATAATGTTATTTAAAATATACCTTATGTAGATCTGAAACTGATCTGTGCTATTTTTTCACTTTTGTGCTATTAATATTTTAATTTTGTTATTTGTAAGTACATTTATTGCTGTGCCTCGGAATTTTAATTCGTCGTATGCATTTAATTTCTCAATACCATACCTATTATGCTATTACAGTGATCGGTAAAAACACTGATATGTGACTTGATACTTAGCGTATGTAAAACGTCTTCAAAACGTAAAAGTCGGTCACTGAATAGCTACAATCGGCATTATATAAAATTATTTATTATTTGCAATTTCAATGAAATGCAAAACATGCTGGTCCGATTATGGCCCTAATATATACATAATTTATTTAAAATGCAAACAAATTCATACTGCATTATGATATCTTGTAACCTAAAAGTGATAACCACATTCTTTTGTCATTAAAGGATTCTTCTTTCTTTGAGATTGAGATTTAAGTACCTATTCTAACACAATGTTTTTTTTTTTTTCTTATAAAGAATTTATTATTTATTTGTCATTGTTTTCATTCATCATCATCATAATTTTCCAAAAGGACCGGTTAGAAGCAGCCTGGATCCACTGTCGTACAAAAATGCAAAAAGCACAAAAAACAAAAAGCACAAACATTTATGGTATATAATTGCTCGTATAGTACCTATATTGTAGGTACTTGGATTATTTTTCTAATTGCCACTAATTAACGGAACATTAATCTGTAATATAATACTTACATGGTTTTAAAAGCAATGTGCGAAATTACGCGATAAAAATAGCGTGATTTCAATGTGTGAGATTTCAATTTATTTTATATATATCTACATATCTACCTAATATTTTTATCGGCTATATGTGCCAAAAAAAAATCCTTTCGTACCTTACTTACACCACAATACATTGTTTCATGATTTAGGGAACGTTTCATGTTAATGGTATTTATGAATCTTTCTGTTTGATTGAAAAATTAAACATCTCGAAAATTCGACAGTAAATAATAGAAAATGAACATCGATTGGACTTTATTGATACGTTTTTAAACTGTAATTCATTGCGCAATATAGACCTAATGCTCTTATACTTAGGTATACTCGTAAATAATAACTAGGTACAATTAGATCTTTAAAATTTTATCGATTTACCTAACGTGTAATCTTTATTAGCTTTACTAGCTGACGCACGCGACTTCGTCCACATAACTTTACAAAATATATCCTATCTTTTAAGTTGGACCAAGTTACATATAGTTACAAAGTTTGATCAAAATCGGTTCAGTAGTTTAGGAGTTCATCGCGGTGGAACATGTGACACGTAATTTTTATGGTATGTTAGATGAATATAGAGATATATATTATTTTTATACGCCCCTCTGCTGGGCACAGACATCTTCGCAATAAAAAACAATACAAAAACTATTTTTCTTCAGATAATTGGAAATTGTAATAACCGTTTATCTCTGTTACTCGTCTGACGCGTTAGTGACCTCTAACGTGCCTTTTGACTCAGTCAAATTCTTGCTTACACAATACATATTCATTTTAGAATCGCGATAATCTTGTTACACGAGAAGAGATTAAATCATTATTTCAACAACATGTGGTTACTTATCAGTTTCCGAAAATCGTTTAGAGAGACATTTACATAGTTATTAAAAAATATATCCGTTGCGCAAATATTGTGCCACAAACCTCGTGAAAATTTCAGTCAATTTTGTTTTATTAACTTAGAATCGAGTGCCAATACAATATATCATTTCGCTAGCGGCTATTATATGTGTTACTATATAAATGACGTTTACTACTATTTGGAAAGTTTCTTCCAAAAAATTTGTATTGTATATAAAATAAATAAATATATCTCCTACATTTAACACGCCATTTCTTAAATATTGTATAAAATATAAAAAAAAGTTACCGAGAAAAACTTAAGTTAAGTTAGTACAGAACTTAAGTTAATCTTAAAAACAAATGTACCTAGTTGTCGCTTAAACAACATTCATTTATTTTTTTGTTTGTTGTTTTTTTTTTTCTCAGAAAATAGTATTTTTGTATAAATCTGCCAGATTCAATTTTTTTTAATATAGTCTATTTTTAATTTTACTCTAAGATGTCAAATTAAGTGATAAAAATAACACTTTTCTGCTCCTCTCCTTAATTATAATCCGCATTAACTTACTGTAGGTATTGGATGTCCCACTAGATAAGACTCGGGGGCTCGTCCGTGACATCAATCAATTATATTATAAACGTGACAAAACAAATGTTTACATCCCATAATTGCATCGTGACGCACTTATCTACTTGATAAATAAGCTTTTCATAATATTTTTAAATGCAATGTTCTTATCGCGTAGACGCGCCTTATTTAGGTGTGTTGACCTTTGGACAATTGGACTTTGCTGTCCCTATTTATTTGTTTTTTTTTGTTTTCTATGCAACAGACTTCAATGACGTCACATAAAGGAGTCGAGACAACAACTCATTAAATGTTATATAAATTTATACCTAACTATACTAACATTATGTTTGTTTATATGACCTGAACTAATTTAGATAAAATTCAGTATCGAAATGTCAATACGTTATATCCGGGATCGCAATAATACTCCCAATAATCAATGAATTTGCAAAAATATGATGCACTATCTAGTTTTTAGCGCCCGACGCAAAAGAGGGGTGTTATAAGTTTAACCTGTGTATATGTGTATCTATGTATCTCTGTGTCTGTTTGTGGAATTGTAGCTCCCAGTTTTTTTGTTTAAAAAATGACTTGATCTCCAGATGTTTTTAGCTATAATTTATAAAGGTCTGTTCAGGCGTTTAAAGACCATCAGGACATTTCCTAGTGGACGAAAGGACTACAGCTCAACCGTTTGACCAAAGGATTGGTCGAAAACTACTTTTGCAAACCTTGCCTAATTTTCATATAACTCTTTTTTCAGATTTCCAATGTTTACAAGAAAAAATAGGAAATTGCCTTTAATATTGCAAGCCGACAATAAAGAACTAATACGAAACGCCAACATCGAACCTAGGGGACCATTCTATTTTATTTCACACGGATTTTTGGAAGGCGGTGATAAAATTTGGGTAAATATTATATTTCCTTAATAAACATGTTTATATTGTAAAACAATCGCAGTTGGTATGTTTATGTTTGCAATGAAAACATATTAAGATTTCTAGGTATTTACTATGACTTGTTACAATGAAATATTCGATTTCCAAATAAATTATCTTAATTGTTATTATATGTTTTTCTATATGTGTATTTGTGTTTTATTTATGTGTTGGGTTAATCTTACAGTTATTTCTTAAAAACCGCACACTAGCAAGCGTCAAGGGCAGATCACGCCTTGATCTGACCCTTGACACCCTAGGTCAGGTTAAGTCTACATCGACTAATGATAATTTTACTAATCTCATTGATAGCTTCAATGGTAGAAGGCCATTACTCGTCTCGTGAGAAGAATAAAGAGATAATTAATAGTAACAATGAAATGCTATTTATTTTTAATTTGATTAGAAAAAAGTTTTTTTTTTTTTAATTTCCAGATAGAGAACATGGCAAATGCTCTGCTAAATGTAGAGGGCAATGATGGTGCTACAGTAATTGTTGTGGATTGGCGGGGAGGGTCGCAACCGCCTTATGGACAAGCCGTCGCGAATATAAGACTCGTGGGAGCAATTACAGCGCATCTTATACATAATATATATGTAGGTTTTACAATTAATACACCATCACCATCTCATATAATTGTAGCATTCATTCTCAAGGGACATTTTGTTATTGAATGCATACATTTTAAAATTTAACCTTTTGTGTGTAAGAAAGTTTAAAATACTTCTTAAAGCTGTATGTACTTGACTTTCTCGCAATAAAATTTCATTGAGAAAAATTTCACTTAAAGTTAAAAGTTAGTTTGAGTTGTGCATTGTTGTAAAACAATAATGGACGATTTAACTATCTATCTATGTTATTAAGCGCCGTTTTAAAATATCCTAAGCTAAAAAGTTATATAGTAATGGACTTACGTATATTAGTAATGTAAATGGAAAAGTTTGTGAAGAAGGGATTTCGGGATTGATGTGAAATTTGGTATAAGTAGTGTTATTTCGGTGGTATTTCCATGATATGGTAACCTTGACCTGATGCTGCAGCGTCAAGTAGTCTGCGAGATACCCAACTCCTTAGCAACTTACAGCAGATGTAGCGTGTTTACTCAATAGAAAGTCTGTGGTTAGTTTATAATTTTTTACTATAGCTTGCTTTTTATCTACACAGATATTTTTTTTTTTTTTTTTTTTTTTTTTTTTTTTTTATTATGGTTCACAAAACTGGTATACAATTCCATGTACAAGCAAATAAGAAAAAACAAGAACATACAAATACAGCAATTAATTCGGAATGTAACCTACTACATGTGAACACTACATACAAACATAACATACATAAAATCGTACTAGACAGTTACAACAGAACAAACAATTAAACAATAATTATGAAGTTACACATTTATGAATTGATTTCCTTGCTGAGACTACAGAACCATAGAATAAATCAAATTCGTTTCGAATTCCATCATATGAAGAGCACATACGACATATCGGACTATGTTGACCGAGTTTAGTGCGACATGCAGGTTGAGCAAATGTTTTACGATTGTGCAATCGGCTACCCGGACGAGGCACAGAAAAACAGAGATGTTCAAGGATATCAGGAGCATCAGTAACACCATTTACAAGCTTGTAGAGAAACATAAGGTCCAGGACCCTTCTACGTTTATGCAATGAGGCCAATTTAAAGTGAGAGAGACGTGACTCATATGACAGTAATTGATCGCACTTATTGCCCTGATAAGTAAGATGATAAAGGAAGCGCTTTTGGACGCGTTCAATGCGATCTGAGTGAACCTGATAGCCTGGGTTCCACACAACTGAACAATATTCCAGTGTACTACGTACCAAACTGTTATAGACAAGTATTGATATGGTCGGATCTATGAAAATTTTCAACTGCCGCGATACAAAGCCTGAGATTCTTGAGGTCTTCCTAATAACAGTGTCAATATGATTGCGGAAGCTCAAGCTACTATCCAAAACAACCCCAAGGTCACGTATATACGAGACTTCGGATAAAGTCGCACTGTTAATGGAGTAAGCGAAGTCCTCTGTTTTTTGGCGTCTAGTGAATTTAATAAAATAACACTTGTTTGCATTAAGAAACATACAGTTTTGGACACACCAGTGATGTACCCTGTTTAAGTCTTCCTGCAGAGATAGACAATCCTCACGTGTAACAATACCTCTGTATATCTTCAGGTCATCTGCATACAATTTAAAATTACATTGTAAAGTAAATGATAGATCGTTAATAAACACGAGGAAAAACAAAGGTCCCAAATGGGATCCCTGGGGTACTCCACATGGGACCTCATATCGCCCAGATTTGAAACCATGAACAGAAACCAATTGTGACCTATTCCGCAAATACGATTCGCACCATCTCAGGAGCGATCCATGAATACCCATCTGCTCCAGCTTTTGTAAGAGGATGTCATGATTAACAAGATCAAAAGCTTTTTTAAAGTCGGTATAGATTGAATGCACCTCACCACCCCTATCGACCACCCCAACCAAATCCGACACATAAGCGACCAGATTGGTTGCGGTAGATCGACAAGGTAGGAAACCATGCTGATTGTGATTTATTAGGTGCTTTATATGAGCATAAATTCTTTTTTGCACTATTGATTCAAGTATCTTACCTGCAGCCGATAAAATTGAAATTGGCCGATAATTCGACACATTATGCAGGCAATCAGACTTATGAATAGGCGTCAAGTGTGCTAATTTCCAGAGAGTAGGAAAACTACCACGCTGTAATGACTTGCTATAGATTTGGAAGAGTGGACCGCAGAGAGCATCAGCACAGTTTTTGAGAAACAATGGTGGTAACAAATCAGGACCCGCCCCCTTTCCGCAATCGAGTGAAAGCAAGCATCGACGCACCTCTTCTACCGAGACAGAACATTCACTCAGTGGAAGACTGTTATTATAAGATTCAACATTATTGCTATAGTTTTGTCTTAGATTGCTGCGATTTGAGGCATACACGGATTGGAAGTGTGCCGAAAAAAGGTTACATATTTCCTGCCCTCCTCTAGCAGTTCTGTTGCAGAAGTGCATTTCATGGGGTAACGTAGAACTGTTAGACCTGCGACTCTTAGAAAATTTCCAGAAATATTTAGGATTTAGTCTAAGGTGATCCCTAGCGTGATTTTTAAATTTGGTATAACACTGTTTTATTAGTACCTTACACCTATTCCTTAAAATTTCGAAACTCAGTTTGTCCATAGGATTGCCATACTTCTTGAATTTTTTGTGAAATTTGGCTTTTTTTTTTTTTTGTGAAATGATATAATATTATGTTGCAAAAAAAATGTATATAATATATTTTTAGTTACTACTTTTTCATGAATACCTCGATTTTTGTCGTAATTCTCTCTAAAATGCCTGTTTCTCATTTTCCTTAAAATGTAAAACATTCTATTTCAGGAGACGCTGGGTCTCTCAGATTTGGATAACTTTCACTATATAGGCCACTCTTTGGGGGCACATTTAGGAGGATATTGTGGTCACACCCTACAAAAGGTTGGTGTTAATTTTAACATTTTCTCTTGATTTTTTTTTTTGCGATGCAAGAGTGAACTTTATATAGGTACTGATATCAATATTATAATAACTTATATTATGTCAATACTATAATGAACTTTACTTAACTTTACAGCATTTCAACTTGAAGCTGGGAAGAATAACGGGTTTGGATCCAGCAGCGCCTTACTTCACGAAGACTGTCACTTTGGTGCGTCTCGATCGATCTGATGCCAAATATGTTGACATTATTCACAGTAACGCCATGCCTTTATATTTCTCAGGTAAGTTCACAATATGTTTCTGAATTTTTTGTAAGAAAATACAATTTTTTATAAGTAATATTAAAAGGTGACAGCTATTCAGGTGCTAACATTTTCTTTACAAGAATACATACTATATATTTTAAGTATTTTTCTATTATAGTGACAGGGAATACTGCACACTACAGTCTTAATGAGCATGTTTGCTTTTGTATTTCGATGAGGGACTAATGGTAGCTCAAGCACTGTGTCCTTTGGATCTTTCATCTTGTTAAGGTTGATAGAGTACCCCTGACGCAAAAACGTGCTGTTACAAGTTTGACGTGTGTGTGTGGGCGCGTCGGATGGATCAATTTTGATTCGGTTTGTTTTTGGTTCAACGCTAATGTGATCGAGATGGATCTATTGTTTATGAAGATCTATTCAGGCGTTTGAAGACCATCAGCCCCATTTCTAGTTGACAAAAGTATTTCTCTAACTTCCACGGGATTGATTGATGTGAAATTTATTATACTATTACTTCGGTGGTATTTTCGTGACATGGTAACCTTAACCTGATGCTGCAAATTCAAGTAGTCTGAGGGAAACTCAACACCTCAGCAATTTACAGCAGATATAGCGTGTTTTGGCTTAATAGAAAGTCGGGGGTTAATTATAGCTTGTTATTACTTAGTCATTGAAAATAGATATCTTTTAGGTGTTTTTAAAAATTTATGTTGATTTTTATCGTCACTATTAGGTTTGGGTATATCGGAGCCCATAGGCCACGTGGACTTCTACCCGAACGGGGGTCAAACTCAGCCCGGCTGCAAGAAGGCGAGCTCTCCGATGACAAACATGAGGGCGGACATGTACGAGTTTCTCATTAAGTACGTCGGCTGCAATCACGAGAGAAGCTACGAATTCTTCACAGAGTCCATCGCGCCCTCTTGTCCCTTCATGGCCGTACAGTGTGACTCCTATGACGTAAGTGTTTCATTCAACCTTTATATTGCACTAGTGACCCCCATCCGGCTTCGCCCGGCTATGTTTGTGGTGAATAAACTCAAGAAGTACTGGACCGATTTTGAAAATCCTTTCAACTATAGAAAGCTACATCAGCGAGTAACAAAGGTTATATTTTTTAATTTTTCTTCTCTTTATATGTCAAAACCGAATTAATATCGTTGTACCAATTCTCGAGTTTTTGAAGCGTATACAAACCAACTTAACATTATAAAGATTGGGCGCCACTGCGCTGTGGTGGCGCCACCGTTCTCATAAAAATACAGATGTCAGATATTTTCTCAGGTGTATTTTTTTTTTTTAATTATTTTTTTATTGAAACATAGTCACAGCACTCAATACAAGAATAATATAATAATAAATTCATAATTTATGTTTAAATCATTTTGCCAATAACGGACTTATTTTTTTTTAAATATAAAAATAGCTATGAACATGGATCATTTAACAATAATATTATCACTTAATAGTTTTAATATAATGAAATATTTTTCCCCTCTCCACCACGAAAAGGGTGCTGTTGGTGCCTAAAAACTGGCAGAAAAATCGATTCTTGATCCGAGCGTGATTCGAAATTCGAACACGCGATTTAACTCACAGTAATAAAATTTTGATTTTTTTTTTTAACTGTGTCCAGCCATAGCCGACTAGAGTTGGCCCAGCTGTGAAGATAGTACATTTAGAATTTTCTTGTAAATATTGTGTGATTCAATATAAAGAAAAATGTTCGGTTCCATAGGCGTTCCTGGCCGGTAACTGTACTAGTTGCGACAACAAGCACTACTGCATCCCAATGGGATTCCGATCGTATGCCACTTACAAAAAGTTACAGGCGGACACCAATTCCCACATCGCACTCTATGCACAGACTGGTCCTACGAAACCTTACTGCAGTAAGTTACTTGGTGAATTCAATCGATTCTCAACTTTATGTAGGTATGTTAAGGTTAAAACTAAAACAATGATGAACCCGGGTAGAAACTACTTTTAAAGTTATCCGTAAAATATACACTGTAAAAAATATTAGATAATATAATAAAGCATAGTGAAAAGATATGTTCCTTTAAGAATTTTTACACTTCTCGACACTTCGCAACAAACTACTTTAACTTTGCTTTATATATAAATATATGATATGACACATATAAAATAAAATAAAAATTGCTGACTGTAGCGTGATTCTTTCGAGCTGCCAAGTAAGTTCCGATCAATACTGCACTGTATTGAACATAGTTACTAACTGAACTAATATTATTATTAAATTTACAAGATTTATTAATATTTATTAATTTACAGGAGTTCATTACGAAGTTGAATTGAAAATTTCGAATTCAACCGAAAGTCGGATCCACGGACCAGACGCTGGGAAGATATCTATCACAGTTGTCGACAGAAACAACAATAAGAGCGACCATAAATTCTTGGATGAGGAGCAGTGAGTTTTTTTTTAAATCTACTTCATTACTGTTTAATTTTTTTAAATTTCAATGTCATGTGTTGTAAAATGAAACAACACCAAGCAATTAATGTTTTTCTAAAAGTTTCTCGGAGAAAGAACAATTTGGAGAATTTAAAAATGAATGACTGTGCTCTATGACTTAATTTATGGCAATATATTTTTTCATAATGTACTAATATTATCAGTATCAAAGAAATATTTATTTTTTATTTTGACGTAATCCTACGAAGACAGCAATAAAATATATGTTTAACTCTACTAAAATAGTCAATAGTAAAAAATGGTCTAATACCTAGGTAATTTTTTCTATGCATGTGCTTTAATATTTATTTAAATTAATATTTAAGATTAAATTTATTATCACTACTGAATTGTTTTTATATCCAACATGACGTGTGCATGTTGTAATTAAAAGATTGACGCAATTTTTTAGTTATTGTTTTTAATTGTTATGTAAATATTATTAAAAGAATGTTTTAAATACGTATCCAATTATTTACGGATGTATCTTATCTTTGTGCTTTGAAATAAAGGTCGTATAATGCTACCTATATACTTATATAAATATTATATTACGATTTAGTTGGTCCTCCTTACCCCGATTTTACATGTATGTTGGTAAAAATAGGAGCGTTCTTTATTTGGACAAATTTAAAAATAAGATTTTAAAGCTATTTTAAGGCCTTTCGCACATTGCAATACTCCAGTAACCCTAGTGAACAGACCCAGACCGAACTCTGGTCTGGATCTTGAAAGTAGTGGCAGGACACACGCGTTTCGCAGTCATTTGGCGGCAGCAACCACCCTTACACAACTCTTACAGAAGACCACAGTAAAATAACAGCACGTGTGCTGTTATGTTTCGGTGAGTGAGTAAGGGATGCCAGACCCCATTTCTCTATTGCTTCCCAATCCCTTATCTGTGGTCAGCAACGCACTTGCAGCACCTATGGCGTGCTTGTGTTGTGTTATACCTTGGCGACGATAGCCACCTACCATCAATTGAACCGTCAGTCTGTGTGCCGACCTTAACATACAAAAAAGTCCTATCAAAGTAACAATTGTTTGCTAAATACTTTTATATACTAAACTCAATGAGTGGAACGCAGAAGTTACGCATTTATTTACGGGTATTTTTCATGGCGCTTTCGACCTTTTGGTCGCAAACTTTAGCGTAAAGTCTTATTGACAAACAATTTTGTTCCGGTCATCAAGTCTAGTAAAATACATTATAGGTCGATGGTTGAATGTTTACCCACTGTTCTCTGCATTACATTATTTTATTATTTTTTAGGAAATATTACAAGCCTGGTGATGTTGAGAAGATATTGGTGGCAGTAAAGGATACTGGATATCCACCTTTGAGTGTCATTGTCGAGTCCAAATATGAAACGAATCTGTTCAATCCAGTCACGTGGAGACTACTCAAGTCTCCGAGTATTCACATAGAGTACATCAAGCTCTCCTCTATCGAATACAACACGGTGTAAGTAGTGGATATTTTATTTAATGATAGCTTATATTGCTCATTTCCAGGCGAAATTAGGGCTAAATTGAAAAATAAAAAAAAACTTTTAACTTTAACTGGGATCTTTAACTATTTTATACTAAATTAATACTATTAAATAAATTTAGAATTTAAATTAATAAAAGTGAAAAATTTAAAAATATTAGTTTTCGTTTAGTAAACTATGTATGCCTTTACCAAACAATCAAATTTTCGGTTCATAGTGATTAGTTTAGAATTAAGAGCGCATAATATATAAAAAATCCCTGGATGTATAAAAAATGTGGTCGTAGACTCGTTAAACGATAACTAGAGCATTCAAAGTATATGTAATTCCTACTAATATTATAAATACGAAAGTTTGTGAGGATGAATAGTATGGCTGTTTGTTACTCTTTCAAGCAAAAGTGGCTGAACGTATTTCGATGAAACTTGACATACAGGTAATAAATTATGTGTGTGCTAAATTTCATTCAAATCCGTTGAGATGCTTTTGCGTGAAAATCCTCAAAAACGTTGTTTTGCCAAAACAAAAACAAATAGTTTCAAACCTACCGAATATACACAAAAAAATCATAAAAATCGGTCAAGCCGTTTCGGAGGAGTTTGGTTACAAGCACTATGACACGAGAATTTTATATAATAGTTTTTTTTTTTTTTTAATTTATTTCTCTTAATTCTTACTTTGTGTTCATTTACAGAATCACCGTCTGTCCGAAGTTAAGCAAACCAGTGGTTGCTAACCTGCCAACTATTATGAAGACCAAATATTGTAGATTTAAAAAATAGTTTTAAATGTTTTTACACTTGTAAAAGAGACATAAAAGACCTAATAATTGGATTAACTTCAGCTATTAAGTTAATAAGCTATTTAGAGATCTATAAAATGAAAACCATTTGACTTTGGAGGTTGAATTCGAAATGAATTTATTGTAATTTATTTACAAAAAGTATTTTCCAGTATTTAAATTTAATTTTATTATTTTTTGTAAATGTTTTTATCTAGATTTTAAATAATGTTTATTTAAGGAAATCGATTTAGAGTGTCATTATAATTATAATAGGTATAATGAATTACCTAATACTTATTGTAAGAGCTAAATTAATAAATGATTTCTTTTAAAAAAAATTACGTGAAGTGATCACGTAAATTAAGTTTGCTATTATTTACTTAATGATGATTTTTTTGAATAAAATAATTCTTTACTTATTTTTAATTTTATTACAATCCTTTTTCTTATGTAATCAATTTAATACTCAATTTAACTCAATAAATTTTCAAGTTTTATAATACTAGCTGGTGCTCGCGACTTCGTCCGCGTTGAAAATTAAAAAAAGCAATATAACGCTTGACCTCGTGTTGCTATAACACTTTGGCTAGGCGTTAGTTTTTTATTTTTTATTTATCCCTCGGGAATAGTCCTTTTTTTTCTGGATGAAAAAAACCCTATGTCCTTTCTGATGTCCCAGACAACGTGTATGCAAGATTTCATGGTGATCGGTTCAGTAGTTTTTGCGTGAGAGTTACACACATCCAAACATACTTTCGCATTTATAATATTAGTATAGATTGTTCGTGGTGGTTAAGTATCCATAACTAAAAGGTGTGTCAACTATGACAAAAACAGGAAATCGCAATTTGATACACAAACTAAAGAGAAATCATGAATTTTCTATAAATAGCGCTAGCGAGCTGTCTTACTTAGGTTAGTCCAAGTAGTTCTACTTTGGTGCTATGTACATTATTTAAACTTTGTATTGTCCTTACTTGGGGTCACCTTAGAACTGACAAAATATTTTACGTGAATAACTAGTAAAAATGCCACAATACTTAATTAAATAAAATGAATATGGAAGCCCAATGTCGAATTACACATGTTAATAAAGTAGCTATAACAAGAAATGTTAGGTGCTAAAGGGTGCTAATAACAATTGATTAAATGGATGCTGGCACATGAATAATCGCAGCTCTGAAAATGAATTTTACAAGTTTCTTGATTTGATCGATTATTTGGCAATCCTCTTTCGCTAGTGTACCAAATTGGTATTTTCTATTTCTTTTTTTGCGTTCCGCTAATTAGTATTGTTTTGATGTTAAGCATAGTCAACTTTTTGTACTCTTTTGCCGCTCTAATAATATAGTCTGTGGTATGTGGTAGTATGGGTCATCTGTGACAGAAGAGAGGTCTTTCAGTTATCTGTTCCAATCTCCTTTGTTATAGTATTCTGTGGTTCCAATTTACAATTCTGACAAACATGCTCGCGCTGCCACTGTCACTAACTTTTATATGGGTGTGTGGTGTGTGTGTACTGTGTATTGAGAGTTCATGTTGATTGTGATTTGATGGTGAATTTGTAATTCGATTTAATACGTAACGATTAGTTCTGTTATATCACACTCCAGACAATATTTTGAAGAGAACTCGCCTGTGCCCTAACGTACCATGAGCGATGCGAAGAGAAATAAAAAGTTTTATTTTCGTAAACGTAGAAATAAATATTTTTTGGAACCCGGCTTTCGGGGTTTTTTCTGTACATGTAATTTCAGGGAAAAAGACTGTGTAAAAGAAGTTTACAATCTATTAAACGAGTACGCCGGTAAGCTGTATCCGGAATCGGAAGGAGAACAAACCGTACCTGTTGCTGCCGAGTATAAATCGGAATGTAAATCTGAGAGTGAATCTGAGAATGATACTAGCGAAGACATCGGTGATGTGCTCAAACGCGAGGTGGATGCGCTGAAAAAAGACTCACAAAAATCTCTCAAATATAAACGGTTTCAAGTCGTCGAAACTGGCGCTTCAAACTGCATCTTCATAAAAACAAATTTGCCATCGCCGGAGGAATTGATTTCCGCTATTGTGAAAGATTTGTCTACAACAAAGATACAGAAAACCCGACACGTATTACGCCTACTACCCATCATGTCTACTTGCAAGGCGAACCTACCTGACATAATGGAGTGTGCTGGAAAGCTATTTGATAGATTTTTCTTAAAAGAGGCTTCCACTTTTGCGGTAGTCTTTAACAAAAGATTCAACAGTAGCGTCTCCCGCGACCTCATTATAAAAGAACTGGCTGAATTGACAGTCTTAAAGAACAACGGCAATAAAGCCGATTTGAAAAATCCAAAGTTCTGTATCATAGTGGAGATTATTAAGGGGATCTGTCTTCTGAGCATTGTGGAAAATTATTACACAAACAAAAAGTACAACTTGCACGAGTTATGTAAAGAGGATCCTGCCAGTGATACAGAGGAAACGCAACCCAAGAAGTTCAAAAACGACTCAGAAGACCAAGTCTTGCCCGAAAAAGGGCAAGCAAATACTTAAAATGTGAATTGTAATTTCTTTTATATTTTTTCTATTGTAACTTATTGTATTTTTTATATAATTCTCAGGTTACATGGTAACCTAGATCTATTTACTAAGTCCTACACTAATTATGTCTATTCCAATTTTCTCTACAATAAATGTGTTAATTTTTGTATGCATTTCAATTGTTTTATTGGGCATGTAGCTCTCATTTGAAGCTGGTTTATATAACAAGCCATCAACAAATACTGTACCTACTGGCTAATAATAAAAATTACAGTTATGCAATATAAAATTGCATGACCATAAAAGCGTTAGGTAAGAGTTCTGTTTTGTCATTGCATAACAAACGTTTGGTAACTTCCAGGGCGGGTCAATCCATAGTTGGAGTGTTCTGACATTTGAGATAAGAGACATCTATACCTGACATTAAAGTTTAGAACATGTTTAGTATTATAGGCAATCACCTTTTAAACGCTAGATAGAGCTATGTTGCTCACTTGTGCTTATGTGTATAGATGGCGTGAATTACTACATTTAATATTTACAGTACATCTGCATCGTGCCAGCCGACTGATCAACACTGTCGCGCTCTCGCTACAGAGTATATTTATGTTCCTTGCAGCTACGGACGGAACATATTTGAGAAAAAGCTTCGGCATCTGACCAATTTTAGGATTTTGGTTGATCGCCGGTTGTGGCGGAAATATTTAATTACAAATTTCAAAAGTATATTAAGAAAGTAGGTATGTATATCCTAATAATAATATTATAAATGTTACTCAATCAAGCAAAAACGACTTTTTATGTTAAGATTTACAGACAGATTGACGGTCCACCAGGGGCGTAGCTACCGCCGTATCAGCCGTATCAATGATACGGTGGCCCCGGGCTACACACTAGCCAAAACAAAACGCACATGTGCTGTTATTTCACGGCGGTCTTCACGGAGGTCAGGCGGTTAGTGCCGCCTATCATTAAGAATTTAAGATATTCATAAGCAAGACACTATAAATATTTTCCTCCGCTATCATAAGCGAGTTTTGCCAAACAAATGGTTTATGTTTATGCAGAAACGTTCCCCTGTGTGGTTATTGCCCGGCGATAGTTCGTGTATGACCATAACGTTCTCTAGCGAGCTGTTATTTCCATTAAAACGGTTATCTCTAAGATTCATGGTTCGCCCCGACAAAAATGATGGTCGTTAAAGAAATTGAATACCTACCCTTTATTCATATTTAAACTTTTTACCCCTCTCTATAATGCTTTTTGAATACTAAGAAGTGCTACAATATATTTTTTTATTAAAATGCAACTATTTTAATGCTCAACATTATAATATAATTTAATACGTTGCTGCTTCATTGTCGCCGTGGTAAATTCATCACATAGGTATCCCTTTCCAAAAGTTTACACCGAGTTGATTAGGTACTGCATTGCCGCATTAACACTTAGGTAAGTAAATAAAATACTTATTACATTACAAAATTACAACGTTGTTCCAACTCAACTTACTAGACTAGACAGAAAAAAAATAGACGTTTTTAAATCTAATACTAATTCTAATAATGATAAGATGGTCAAGGTACACCTAAGTAAAGTAATAATTAATGTGACATTAAATTACAATAATAGGAAGTCATTACTGATGCTCTGTATCTACCTAAAGTAGCTTAATGCTAATTTTTAATTTTTCACTAAAATTAAAGCTAAATAGCTAAGCCATGTGTTTGATAAATAGTTGTCCATAATGATCAGCTAACAATGAGAACCTAATCATATTTACTAAACAAAATCGTACAGTTATAGAATGCCAACACGTAGGTATAATGTAATATAAAAATAATTTACGAAACATTATACATATAGAGGCTCATGAATGTTCTTATAATGTTTCGTTATCTTTGCACTAGTTTTCATACTGAGTACAACTCGATGAAAGAATTTTTAGAATCGTTTCATTAGTTACTACTACATTATTTTATTTTGCAGTAGATATATAAACTAACAATCAAAGGAAAAATATTTGCCTTATTATAATTTTAGTGAATATTATCAGAAGCTTAAGTGGCTTCAGGAATTTATTGTTAAACGTAAGACATTAATGAAATGGTTGTGAGATAATTGCGTAAGTCTGAAAGAAAAAAAAGTATTTGCAGCTTTTTATTTATCTTATAGAACCTACTCGTATTAAACAAAAACAAGATGCGATAGAGATATCAGAGGTCCCATCTATATCTCGTAAGTACAGCAACGTTTTTTTTTTTTCAGGTCGGTCGTTGTTTGCCATCGAGATAAATCTTTTAATGGAGGCAGCGGGTCCTGGGGAGCACATTATGTGAAAATATCGCCGGTGATGGCGAAAATGAGATCGTATGTTTCAGCCGGCAGCTGAATTTATTGCTAGTTCAATATTATCCAATCGTCACTGCGTCATAACATTCTTATGATAGAGTATCTATTTTATAGAACCGATATATCCATTTATCCACCGATCTATTTATTTCTACTACACTCTCAAAAACAGAATGTCTTTGTCAAATCAAAATCTGCTAAGTATATATATGCACTGTTTTAAGATTCCAAAACATGAGAACAACTTTGCGTGAAAGAGTAACGAACTTCCATTCTTACTCACTACTTTTGATAAGTTGATATTTACCTACTTTGTTTTAATAGTATTTAATAGCCAAATTAAAGTACCTACTTAAAATATCAATGTCGCTTTTAGCCGGTCGCTGTATGCCAATTCAGCGAGAAATGTATGTAATCGCCGCCCAGGGTGTGGTCCCCCATTGCTTAAACATCCACATTGTGCGAAACGAATTGAGTTCGAAACACAAATGAATGGCGCCATATTGACTTGATGTCGATAATTTTGAGTTTAATACGTGAAATAGGAAATTATATTCCGTCATATATTAAAACGAATCACCTTCGATTTAATTATTTCTATTATAACGTCAGTAAGTACGCGTATATTTGATTTGTCGCGACATAAATAGTAGGTACTTTGACACTTTTAAAGAATGTTTTATTTATCATCGGCATCATCATCAGCCTTATCTACGCCGTGCCCCTCTCGCTAGAGAGTATATAATAATATTCCTTGCAGTCTTGACACTGATTTGGCGACTGTGGCGTGGCGTCGCGTGGGTGCGGCGGAATAATAACGAATAACGACCTATGAGGCTTTGAGCGCCGCAATAGTGTTCGATTTCGATGTTGCCTGTTCGTTTCGTGCACGGTTATTTTGCTAATAATAATAATGTAAATTTTATTAATATAGATGATTAGATATAGCATAGAGTAAATAGACAGGTATACAAATAAAAAGGCAACGCAAGGCGCCTGCCTGCCGCTAGCGTCGTCAAACTCGCCAAGCAAGATCCATCAAAATTACCATCAAAAATACTACCTTCTCTCTACTCTACTTCTTGTACGATTCATGTACGATTATCATAATCATAATATCATATCATTATTCTGTGTGGGTTCTGGGGTCAGCCGTCACGTCAGTCTCTTTTTTATTATTATAAAGAAATTGTGCTTTTTGCGAAATTTATCGAAAATTCGAATCCACCAATATTCAATTAATTAATTAATATTATTTTAATAAATTTTATGTTTCTCTTTATCTCTTGTAACTTCATCAGTGCAGGCAACTGGCAGGCAATGTCCGGTCCGTCAGTTCAGCTTCAGTACCCCTGCTGTCTGACTTAGCCTTCAATAATCGTTTATTGTACAAAATCCAAACCGAAAAGCGGTGGTTTTGTATCCAAAAAATATATAACACAAGCAACGCCAGAGGTTTCTCTGACCAAATGCAAAGTTGAAAATATTGCATTGAGATTCCTGTTAGTGTTAGCGAACGTAACGATAACGCGTTATAACCTGCCGGCGCAGCGACATCTGTCCGAAACAAAATGAACTACTTAATACTCCCTCCCTACGCTGCGCAATCAGCCAGCCGCCTTTGCCCGCAACTTCGCCCGCTTGGTACCCATGTAGTTTTCTGTGCCCCTGACATAATATTTCATCATTTTGGCCGCAGCACGTTCACTGCTGGACATACACTTCAGCCATAATTTTCCGATAGGACCGGTAAGAAGCGGCCTGGACTCATTGTCGACCGTTTATCAGATTCAGATAGTCTGTCCACTTTCCGGGTGGACGTAATACGTTGCGCTTGGAGGTCCATGGCCTCCATTAGAGAACCTTCCGGCCCCAGTGGCCGTCGGGTCTCGTCCCATGGAATTGTAGAATATTTAAAAGTATATACATATTTTGTGTAGGCTTAGGTATACATAGTAGCTGTTTACTAGAACATTCAGTCTGTCGCGTGATCGACCTAAAACGAAAGGAAAAAAATACTTAAACAAAAGTTCAAACACTCGTCGAGGATTCCAATGTAAACAGTTTCGAATCAACGCGATGAATTTATCTGAAGGGAAATCTCCCCAGCGAAAAGCAAACACGTCTTGAGCAAAAGACTATTGAGGGACGAGTGATTCACTGGTTCAGAAAATGTTAGTTGATTTTTGAATTACACACTTCAATGACCACTTTACAAGGGACGTGTAGCCGGGTAACGCTAAAGCGTGTTTACGGGTTTTTTCCCCGAGGAAACGCGTCACTCACGGTTTAAGAATTACTTGGGTTAATTGTTAAGGACATTGCCCGAGGGAGGCGCCGGGAGAAAACGCCCCGAGGGATATCCATTCTCAATGCGATGAATGGTATAAATACTGTCTTAAATTGTTCTCATTTGATTGTAAAACAGTATAACTACCCTATTTCACTTATTAAAGAAACTAGACGGTGGCCGCTGTACGCGGTACGCGCTGTAGTTCGTTTTTTGAAAATCCCACAGAAATCTAAAAAAAATTTTCTGGATAAAAAGTATACTTTATGTTTATCCAACTAATAAGTAAACTATCTGTGTGCCAAATTTCATCCAAATCTATTAAGCCGTTTCTGAGATTAGCGTGCACAAACACACAGACAAACAGATAAAAATTCTAACATTTGTCTGAAATTTTTTTTTGTAACTTACCATTTTTGTATAATTTTAGGAAGTTTTTTTCCACTCCTACAAGCTTCATTCGAAAATTTCTTTCACTCATCGATATTACATATACCTATTCTAGAGTTTTAATGTCAAACATTGTAAGCAAAGTGTACCAAACAATTCTTTAGATTTACCTCTCATTCATTTCCAGGACGACTCCATTTGCATTAAATAAAATAAAAACTCATAATTATTTCCATTTGTGAATGATAATTGAAAACGGGAAACAGAAAAATAGATTCATAAATAAATGGAGAAATAAATAAATAAATAAATACGAGTAGATATTGTTGATTAATTTTAGTCAACATTATCCCTTTAATTACGTCAATTATTTTGTTTTGAATTAATTATTTAAAGAAATAATTTATATATTATATTGTTTTATATATTGCCTACAATATTTATATTCTAAAGAGTCATAGTTTGTATGAATAGTTGTAGTACTTCGATGGCGACATTCTAACACAGACCGTCTAGTCTAGTCTATGCATTCTGAGAAAATCCTTTTTAATTATAGTTATTTAAAAAAAATTGCAACTTCAAACAGTCTCCATTGTCGTTACAGTTAGCACTCATTATAAAGTCCAAGAGAAAAAAGGGAAAAATTGAAGTGAAGCCAATTTCTGTAGATGACAGGAAACTTTGTTAAATGTTATAACAGTGGAATTTATGATTACTAGTTGCGAGTAGCGCAGCCGGCTACCAACTTTAGAATTCAATTAGTGACCGTTATAGAATTCACTCAAGTTTTTACATTCTTTTTAAACTGTTCTTCGAAAGCGGGTCCAATATTATGCTTGGTCAGCGAGGATAATATTCTATTGTTTTAACCCGTTTCTCACACTTGCTCTGTTATATTTATGAATAAAATAAATAAAAAATAGACTTTTCACCTCTCCAGCGCGAAAAGGGTGCTGTTGGTGTCTAAAAACTCTCAGAAAAATCGATTCTTAATGCGAGCGTGATTCGAAATTCGAACACGCGATTTAACTCACAGGAATAAAATTTTTATTTTATTAGTGTGTCCAGCCATAGCCTACTAGTCGGCCAGCCATAGCCGACTAGAGTTGGCCCAGCTGTGAAGATAGTTTCACAGCCATTCAGAAACTGGTTCAGCATTAGGTCTTGGTGTTTTTGTACTGTTTTGGTAAATATAAAACAAAATGAGTACGTCCAGTGGTGATGGTCTAACTCCAGAAGAATTAAGAGAACAAGTTTCAAATGTCGAACTTAGCTTTCTTCCAGAAAAGTCCCGTGAAAAATATCTTCATTCAAACAAAATATTTCATTCGTACAAACATAGACAGTACCTTTACCTAACATGCAAGTAAATAATACGAAACTGTTAATATTTTTGTTAATTTAGTTATAATTTATGTGACTTTGGTTATGTGAATGTTGCCTATAATAAACGTAATATTTAAAATTGTCTTAATTGATTTTCTTACCTAAAGATGACCTAGTAAAGCTTTTCTCGCTATTGAGGTGAAAAGTTGTATGTTTAATACGAGAGCAAATTTTTTTATGTCTCGTGCCTTTAAATCACTCACTTCGCTCAGTAGTCTATATTAGAATCACTCGCTACGCTCGTGATTCAATTCTAGACTACTTCGCTGGTTCGTGATTTAAAGTCGGCACTCGCAGCAAAAAACAATTTTTCTCTAGTTGAACAAATAACTATTAATTACTTCTATTACTCGAATCAATACCTATTATATGTTACGGTAAATGTAATAATAACCGGTCAGGATTCATGGTTAATACATGATTTAGTAAATTTTATGAAAACCGTTAAATTTATCACTCATATCGGTTTTTATGAACTAATAATTCTAATACTGTTTCTAATACTGTCTTCAAGTGTCAAACAACAAACGGGCCTCTACTCATTGTTTATTTGTAACTAAAATAATAATGCGAATGAAAAATTAGTATGAAAAGTCAAATGAAGTCTAAAAGTGAAAAGAGTTATCTATTGTTACCTTTTAAATACAGAAATGTTCATTTTTATTATGCGTTTAAGAGTTTATGACGTCATGATCGTTACGTCATTAATCCCGCGCCTTAACAGGGGGAAAATGCAACTTTGAATTCTCGGTAAATAAAAAGTATATTCAGCTTGCAAAAGAAAAAAATGTAGGTTTGCTTATGCGGCACCAACATAAACGCAACAGGAACGAGGCTATATCGTCCGTGAAGCGATTTAGCGAGCCCAGGGAACTCTCAATTTAGTATTAAATGCGGAAAAGCGGTTGTATTTACTGACTTAACTATAGCGACCCGCTCCAGGCTTCGCATGCAATTTTTTTGCTTAGTTTATTGCATTTTTCTTCAGAGAAAACTGTATCAAAATCTATTGTATGGTTCAGAAGAAGTTAGCAGAGAAACAGACAACCTACATCAGCAATATTAATTTTTAAAAACTTGGTGCCTGCGACTTGTTGAAAAAGAAAATCTGACATCTTAATAATATAAAAAATGGCGCTGTAGTTCGTTTTTTTAAATCCTACAGGACTCTAACATTTTTCCTGGATAAAAGTTTCCTATATGTTAATCCAGGTAACTATCTGTGTACCAAAGTTAATCCAATTCCAGTAACATACTTACCTACAACATGTACAAATAGTTTTTTGAAAAAATATTTAATTTACAGACACGGCTCGTTTAAGATTTTTCTAAAATTTATTAACGTAACACGTCATTCGATAAAATCAGAGCATCAACCAACAGTACAGAAGTTACAAAAAATTGTAATATTCACATAAACTGTCGTTTTATGAAGCGTTAGCATGCAACTGCGGGCACGCAACTTCGCCTGTCAACGTTTGCAGCCGCGATGAACCTTTGATAGGTATGCCTGTCGATAAAATTCATCATAAATCGAACTGTTCGTAATGTAATTTTGGATGTAAGTAGGTGGTTATATGTTGGTTACGAAACGGGGTGCGCAACGCGAAGCGGCTGTGTACGTGACGTTGAATAACTCCGAGACCTAATGTCGACAACTTCGTTCGCTCACTGCTCTCGACGGAGAATTTTATGTGAATTACTATAATACTCTATCTATTATACCTACAAACACAAACGGAACCACCCGAAAACTCTATCCTAAATGTCTTTATTGTTGGCGCTCTGACGAACCCAAATTCGTTCCGCAGTATTCTATGTATACATATATTTTGTAATAACTAATTTACAATTCTCATTGGAACGTTGGTGTTTTACTTTGGTTGGAAAAGATTTGCTATTAACCCTGACTATATACGGCTCTGGCAAAATGGACACAAAAATAATTGTCACGACTCTGGCGGTTAACTAGCTATCCACCCACGGCTTCGTACAGATGCAATTTTTTTCTGCAAATTAGATTCCACAGCATATAGATACACTCACACACAGAGAGAAACACACGTGTTATTTATAACACCACGTTTTTGCCTCGGGCGTTAGTTTTGTCACGTCGTTACTTATGTTTATATAAAAAAGTCATCTAATGAATAAACAAAACTGATTTCTATTTACTTTCTATGTGAAATTTTCTTCACATTTATTACATAGCTACTCGCCCACGGATTCGTGGGGATGTAGGTAGGACTTGTGAAAACCGTATCAAAATCCGTTGGGTGGTTACCTTGCTGTGTTCTGCGCAATAGTTTTAGTTTTAAATAGCTACCCGCACCCGGCTTCGTACATATGTAATATAATTCATCATTGTATGGGTCTATACAGATAATGTTGTTATCTAATAAAATATTCCAATTACGTATAGTTGAAAAAATATGTACTCACTTAATTAAATGGGTAAAAATCGTCTTTCGGTCGCTTATTACACTGGTTTAACGTTCGTATGGAATATCGTTAAATCTCCCCTACTTTGAGCGGGTCCGCTGGGGTGTTGCTGGCGGGAGTAATCTGGTGTTATCATTTTTGTCTTTTGATTTTACCGTAGATACATTTTATTAGGTATTATGTGTTTTAGAGCTATTTACAAGGTATTTATTTCAAATTTCAGAGTTTACTTTGTTGTAGGTAAGTTTTTGAATATGTATTAGTTTCTGTGGTTTCCCTTTAGTCAATTGCGTTCGTGAGAAGCTAAGGCAATTTTCTAGTTTTTATCATATCACTCATTATCAAAATAAAATAGTGAAAAATAATTTCCACAGATTTAAGTAAGTGTACTTTTTTCCTTATTTTAGCAAACTGGTCTGAGCTATGAAATTCAAAACATGTCATTAATATTCAAAAGTTGAAGTCACTGCCAGCTCTTTGATTACGTTCAATGGAGCGCAATGAAAAAAATTTATATTCCTGCGATGTTGCTGCAAGACGTCTCGACTCGCTGTCTAAAATTAAAGCTCAAAAACTTCGGCCATCTAATTGTATCGTAATTTAACATGTCTACTTACTTATCTCCCAGAAATAAGACCCAAAACTAAGATTTTATTTATAATATATGTACCTACCTATTTAATTAAGAAGTTTTTACATTAGGTACTTTTACTACTTATATACCTTAATCCTACTATATTTATAAGGATGGATAGATGGTTGGATGAATGTTTGTTACTCTTTCATTCAAAAATAACAACGCATTTGGATGAAATTTCATAGTTTTTATCACTGCTGGAATCCTAAATCTTCTACACTTGAATCTTTATTATTAATCTTAATCACTGTATCTTAAATCTTAATGTATCTTGAATCTTTATTACTGTATCGTTGGATACAATGATAAACGAATGTTATGGTTATATTAAAATTTTTCAGTAGTTCGAAAATCTGATTTGAGACATATTTAACCGCACCTATCTATGAAGCGCTATAAAAGCAACTCGGTCTTCTTTAGGCTCCACTCCATATTTGAAAATAAATGAAAATCGAAATAGTGCACATTGTTATATTCATAAAAAAAAATCGAAATTTGAATTCAATAAATATTTTTGTGGCCAGCATTCCAAATTTAAAAGTTTTTATTATGTGACAAAAGTTACGAACTGACTGTAAAATATGTACAGTAAGTAGAGACTGTATCACGATTTCTAAAGGAATGAGCGGCCTTCGGTGAGTATGGAGCCGAGAAGAGCCTTGTCTTTAATGACAGCTTCCAAATCCTCCTGATCCCATCGCAGATGGACCAGCCAGCGTGGGAGCGGACTGTTCTTTTTTCTGACCGCACTCACCGCTCCACGGCAATCGAGCAGCTCACACATATTCCACGATTCTTCGCAGCCCAACGGATTCACTCCCCTGGACTTCGCCACTCTGGCAAACACGACATTCTATGAGCAAAAGCAGATCTGCTAACAGCTTCACAGCCTTCTAAACAATCATTAAAACTCACATTATTTTTGCGCGTTCTCCATCTGTTCATAATGATAGGCCAAGGTCAATTTATCCAGAAAATTTAAAGGCGACTTATTTATAAAACTACTAGCGACCAGTTCCCGGCTTGGCTTGGTGCAATTTTTTTTTGCAAAGTATATATAAAAACCTTCCTCGTTTAATGCGACTTTATTTTATTCAGTGTAAAGGTTACACAAAATGTAGTATGTTCCATTGGCCATCGTTTATTTTTGGACAAATAAATCACTAATTTAGTTAATTTATAGTTTAAATAAACAAAATTTATTAATGTACTAGCTTTTGTCCGCGACTTCGTCTGCGCCTCTTTCTAATATATTAGGCGTTGAAACGTTTATTCAACTATTTCATTTTACCAATTTGCACGACTTTACTCCCACGAAAAATATTACTAAGCGCCTCAAGGCACAATCAGAGATCTGAATTTTCGTGAGCTTACTTTGTGTAAACACTGTGCAACACTCCGAAGGTGACGTCCTTTTTTTTGTTGTGGTTAAGTATGATGAGATAGCTGCACAGCAGGAGTTTCTGGTGTAAGGGCAGGTCGTCACCGGGCACCATGCGAGCGATGGACGAGCTGCTCAGGTTGTCGTACGCACTCGTGACGTCAGTGATACGCACAGTACCGCTGCCGTTCGGCTGACGCGCTAACCTCGTCAAGTGTCGCACCATATGCAGAGCTCTTCGCATGTCGCCAGATTTCAAACTCGCCTTCGCTAGAAACGGACACAAAAACGCACATTTGAGTTTGCTGAAATTACGAGTTGTAGAGTTGTTACAAACTTGTACTTTTCTTTGTAATCAATTCTCAAAAACTCAAAAACTAGTGGACCAATTTTGAAAATTCTTTCACCCATAGAAAGCTACATTATCAGCGAGTGGCATAGGCTACATTTTATAAAGTTACGTGGGAGAAGTGGCGTGCAACAGTAAGTAGGCTAATAAAAATAATATAAGGTATACGTTAGCCAAATCTAAGAAATTTGAAAGTTCTAATTTTAGTTTAACCCTATAATTCTAGAACAGCATTGGGCAGGTATATATTAAGCAATAAAATTACAATTTCATTACTTATCAATAACATTAATAAGTAATGAACAATAACAGCTAGTGTGAAAATAATTTAAAGACTTAAGCAAAGCATTAATATTGGGAGATTCCAATAGTGACTGCAACTAATCATGCAATACGGAAGGCGTATTTTCAATAGCACCTATTGGGCTACGTAGTCTATGGACAGCAGAAAAACGTTACCTGCCAGCATCTTTATAGCGTACGGCTCCCATACTATGTTTTCATCGTTAGCCAACTCTTTGGTGATGACATTCATAATCTGATCTTTGTCGTAAGGCGCAAACTGAAGCTCGTGTATTGTCATTTTTGTACGTAGTCGCAGCTGAGGCTTTAGTTCTGTCATTAGAGCCGGCGAGTTGCTCATACCCACAACAAACAGTCCTATCTTGCTCACCAAAGTGAATAGAGCATGTAGCAAGTTTTTGCTTTTATTTTTAAGTGTGTCGATTTCGTCCAATACTAAAACTCTGAATAAGCAAGAAAAGAAAAGATTAATTTTAGTTGTAAGATATGAAAACTTCAATGTTGCTTTCACATTACCTACTACAACAATGCTCCTAATCATAAGGATTTAAAAATAAAAGAGAAATAGTCGCACTTTAGCATGATATTTTCATTGTCAGACATTTAGTTAAAGAACAACATGATATTGGACATTTTCTTTTGAAATTCAGCATTAGTATTGGAAAATTTGATTTGATATCGAAAGAAAGAAAACCCAGTTCAGGTTTAAATGATCAATAACACTTCAAATATTTTTCTAACACAATATTTGTCTTTGTGTACTAATTAATTAAATTAACCAGATTTATAATATAACATAAGTACATACCTTATGTGTAAATATTATTAATTTAATTTATAATAATTAGGAAAAATATAAATTAGATTTGAATTAAAATTATAATATGGTCTAGATTACATTTTAACTTTTAAAAGTATGTATTAAATTTTTCAAACACTCACATCGCTTTTGGTTTTGTTGATAGATGCTGCTCTATAGCCTTACAGCAAACAGTCTGTGTGTTATTAGAAGTTTTTATGTTTAACTTGTTACAAATGTTCTTAAAAATAGACGCTGGACTATCCAATTCTACACAGTTTAATCTCACTATATTGTAGCTGTCGCTTATCTGAAAAATTTAAAGCAATTGATAAGGTACCATTCATACACAGCCTACTCTATTTGTAGCAGAACATGTTTGTGCATACCTCTTGCAAATGCAGGACATATTCAACAGTTGCAGTCTTCCCGGTGCCCGGTGGTCCAGAAATATATACAAGGCCTGGATCTCCAGTAGCAAGATGTTCCAATAGAAACTTTTTTAACAAATCAGTATCATTTTCCCTATAAAGCAATGGCTTGGCAAACTCTTCAGCCACTGACTCGCATTGAGTACTACACTTCTCTTTAGGCAATAACTTAATAGTATTACGTTTCTTTTTCAATGGTTCGAGGTTATTGCATGTGTCTTCTGCCCTGTTGCAAACAATGGTAACTTTAATACAATGGTTTTTTTACCATTGTTAACTAATATGAAGAGATAGGCTGACAGATTAAAAAATATAATAATCCTACTATTATTATAAATGTGAAAGTTTGCGAGGATGGCGAGGTTACTCTTTCACACAAAAATTTGGTTTGGATACAATTTGGCATACAGTTAGTTTATTACTTACCTGGATTAACTTTGTACCCTGAAAAATGTTCAGAAAAAAGAAAAAAAAAAATTTTTTTTATTAGAGATGGGTTTGCTCTTGGCCAATTACCAGCTGTGTGCAAACCTTGACAGTGCGCATTATAAAGCATGTTTTAAAGCACTTGGTCCGAAAAAAGGGATTTCAACAAGATGAGGATGGTAATCAGCCGTACGTCTGTATGTCCGATGGAAGAAAGGGGAAGGCGGTATGAGCTCATGCAGCTCTTGAGCACACTCTCCGAAAAAATTGCACACACAATTTTAAAAAAATTCAAAGTTGGCTCTGGTCTGGATCCGCAAATAATGACAAGTACACTGCGCTTGTTCACTGCTGTCTAAGGGGTATCACAGAAGACCACCGTGAAACATCAGTGTATGCTGATGTGTTTCAGTGAGTAATTAAATTTTATCTTTAATCCTACCATGGTTGGCAGTGCACTTGCAGCACCTAATAGGTGCCATAATGGCATTGCTTGTGTTAAGGGCGACCGTCATCAAGTGGACAGTCAGCCTGTCTGTCGACCTTAACATAAAAAAAAAAACAATCAAGTGGGCCGTCAGCCTGTCCCATGACTAACATAAATAAAAATATATAAATTACCTTTGTGAAGGTGCGTCAATTATGTCTGAAAACAAAAAGCGTTTATAGGTAAAATAATTCTCATAACTAGATGTTTTTTTGCCACATACAAAATAATTATTATGCCACAACTCTGTATGCCAATTTTGTTTCTACTAAAAGTATAAAATATAAAACCTATAACTCTCATTTAGATATGATAATTATCCTCTATCTATAGCAAGTAATACCAGGTATAATACTAAATAAGGTAAAGTTATGTATTTTATTAATAAACTAGGCAATAAAATTTTCACTGTAAACTGACTACCTGGAAAATTAAGTGCTACATTAAGTACATAAATTGATTGTAAAGTTAATTGTATTAATGGAATCTGTTTTTTAATCATTAGGTACTTATTTTATATTGCAATGAACATGGTTTTAACAATAACATAAAATTGGTTGTATTGTAACTAACAATAAAATAAAATTTTACTTTAGCAAATGGATATTAAAAATATGTACACTCAATGAAAATAATAGCTGTTTTGGAAATAGTACACAGCATGAAATTATAAAACAGTTCTTCTGGTATGTTCTTTATTTTGAGCTATGTATCTATACTAATATATGAATAATATTAGTAATGTTGAAATAAGCCTGCCCTTATTATTGTGTAGTTATAATTGTATTTTGTCATTCATTATTATACGTGGTTATATAGATACAACTGCCTTACAAAGCTTTTATTAGTTAAAATATCTTAATTCTCTTACCTAATGTAACACAACTAACTTTTCGATAAAATTAATAAAAAAAGGTTATACTAAATTTGGCAGCAAAAGTCCGCCGACGAAAATTAATCATAATTGTAGTTACTTTCGTACCTGTTTTTAATTTCCTTTTCTTTTGTCTTTCTTTTTCCATATTTGTACTGTAATAATTTTATTTAAGTTATATCAACCTAAAAGAGTAAACTAGATAGACATCAATAAATTTAAAATAACATCAGCTGTTCAAACATCTGCTCTTACGCACGCCATAGTAGACTAACTGAGAGTAACTTTTTTTTTATATTGATGGCTGGCTGACGCACGCTGCGCAGTTAGCGCACAGAACACTATTACTTACAGGTCACTGATTACCTAGAGTATATAATATGTTTTTTGGTGATTACTCTTCAACAACACACATGCATGTCATCAAACACACATGCATGTATACGCAACATAATGCATACACTGACCTCCATATTGTATATATGGAGGTCAGTAAATTTGTGAATGCATACCATAAAGATACCACGTGCATACACATGCATAGTAATTTATTGTACAGTCGGAGTAAGAAAAGGTTCATCACCATTAAGTAGAAATTTGCTTGCACCAGGGCAATTGTCAGTCATGTCAAAATTTTATTTCAAACGTTTGTCAGTTGTCTGCTTAGTGCTTTAGTTTCAAAGGGTAACAAGAGTCTACGATTTCAATAAAGGAATGAATTTGAAAACTGACGAAGGTTTTCGTACCCCGACTTTACATAGAATATAATGCAGTCGACGAAAGAATGCGATCCTGACGTCTGTCTGTTGGTCATGACTAGTGATGACCCGAACTGTGATGAAACTACTGAACCGATCACCATGAAATTTTGCATACACGTTGTCTAGGACTCCCAGAAAGGACATAGGATACCTTTCATCGTTCATAATGATTTAATAGTAAGAATACTTACCTACATATTGGACCAAAGTAAATAAACGCTCGTTCTATTGCAAGCGTGTTCTGTTTAAGAAACAATTTGATTGGTAACAAGAAATTGCATGAGAATAATTGTTATAGCTGCGGGTGAGAGTTGGCCCCAGACGGACTTGTGGGGCGGGTGGGCACACAAAACAAGTTTTAGACGTTATTGTATTATGTTTGTATTTCAGTTAATTAAGTCGCTTGTCACCAACAACGCAGCTCTCGTGGCTTAATACTTAAGCTTTTAAATCGCAAACTACACTTCGCTATATCCTCTTAACGAGCTCTTTCAAAAGGCTTATTTCAAATTTAATTAATGGCATTTTACTTATAACCTAGGCCACTTAAACCACATTAATTAATTTCGGACACAAATCAACCGACCGAATTTTAATGGAGAAAATTATATCGCTTAAAAATCGTTGAATATGTAAGGTAGTTGATTAATAATAACTAGCTGTTGCACACCACTTCGTCCGCCTAACTTTATAAAGTATAGCCTATGTTACTCGCTGATAATGTAGGTTTGTATAGGTGAAAGAACTTTATTACAAACAAAAATACAAATCTTTTCTCTTTATAATATTAGTATAGATGGGAAAGCTCATTATGGAAAACGTATTTAAATGGCATGAAAATAAATAATATCAAATGTAGCAACCATTAGGAAGATTGATAGGAGTGAATATCCTATTAGAGGCAGGCGCGAGGAAAGCCGAAAGCATCTTGAGGAAGCGGCACTTAGATTCGTCTTAATACTCAGCCGCCTTCCGCCGCAGAGAATCCACGGTACGCAATCCATCATGCTGACTAGATCAATTAAACCGAAGCTTGTTCCGCCACATAATGATCTTAGCGGGAGATTCTAGTTTCTGATAGCTTTCTTGACTTTAAAATAATCTTATTCAGTGCAATAACTAATTAGAAGTTTCAAGTTTTCAAACCAGCCGCATTCATGCTTTGAGGGTGCATACACACTATTTTCCATAGCTGTTAATTCGGAAATAACAACTCCGCGAAAAAACAGCAGATGTTCTATTGCTTTTTATAATTAATTAGCCTCTTCTATGCCTAATCTGATTGTTTACCTGTCTTTTAGTCATTTCTTTAAAAAATACAAGGTTGCATAGAACGCAAGACAAAATCTGCCGGCGAACTTGGAAGGGTAAAGGAAAAATTGGAGATCCTCTACTTCGTTCTCATACATGTATTTCAGTCAATAATAGATATTTGGTTACTTGTTGCCCAGTATACTCGTATTGACTGTATATTCTAAATGCCCAGCTACAACTACTATAAAAGGAGTCTTAGAATACCTAAGTAAATTAAAAAAAGTTCTTTATATAGAGGCCGCCCACGCTGAGTAGATATCAAATTGATGTTTCATTAGATTGTTAAAACCTTAAAACCAACTCACAAATAGCATGAATGAAAAACTTAACTTAGTCCTTTTAATGAAAATAGGAGCTTACATAAATGTAATTTTTCTTTTCATTCGGAGTTTCTAAAAAATGTTTATTCAAGCTTCACGTATAAACTGTAACTGTGAGGCTAATCTAAGTGGAAACGATTAAACTTTACCAGTTTACAGTGGTCACAAAAAATAATTAATTTCCACAAAATGCAAATAGTTCGCAGTAAACAACAACTTGGCGGTAAATATGAGCATGGTGCTGTTGTTGGCGTGACAACCGACATAAATATTCGCCACCAAGTTATGCGCGTTATATTCCGCACTTAGAGATACAAAAACACCTCCGAACTGGAGGTTTGATTTTAAATTCTAATTTTATGATGCATTTCTTTTGCATAAATATCACATTATCTATCTCCTGTTTGAAATTCGTTGTATTAAATTTCCAGAGCCTATATTAGCACTGTTCTTATACAAAGTTCGGAGTTGATTTCAAGAAAAGAAAGCTTAAAGTGTTGATTTTGACGAGCACGTTCAATTAGTGGTTAGGATGATTGCCTTAACGCACTGTTTCCTTATCTATATATCTACTGTGGTCGGCAGCGCACTGTAGTACTTGTAGCTTGTGTTAAAGGCGACGATAACCACCTACCATCAACTGGTTCTAGAAAGTAGTGGCAGGGCACACTACCTTTCGCAGTCATTTGGGCAGCCCGTCTGGTGGCAGTAACCACTCCCTTACAGAAGACCACAGTGAAAAACAGCATGTGTGCTGCTGTGTTTCGGTGAGTGAGTAAGGGATGCCATTTCTCTATCCTTTTCCCATCCCTTATCCTACTGTACTCGACAGTGTACTTGCAGCACCAGTGGCGTTGCTTGTGTTAAAGGCGACGGTAGCTACCTACCATAGTTAACCGCTAGCCTGTCTGCCGACCTTAACATAATAAAAGTTAATTATAGGCATTTTAATTATAGTCGAACACATCTTTGACCACAGTTCTTTAATAACTTTAACAACAGTACAATACAAATAGTTTCAGCAATATGAATAATACCTATGATAAGCAACATTTATAATTCAGGAAGACGGGAACACATCTCAAACCATATCGTGAATGTTGACTTTAAAGTTAGTGTCTTAGTTGGGTTTAGTAGCAAAAATCGCAGACGTCAGTATAATTTTGGTGATTCGTGTCTTACAAAACGTAATTCCCGCGGATTACTTTCAGCAAGTTGGCTAACTAATGAAGTAACTTGTGACACGGGTCGGGCCCCGGGATCGACGTAATCAAATTAATGAGAAAACTTCACTTCAATTTTGGGTTTCCTTCCTCAATCTTTAGCTTATTTGGCAGCGGTCAAGTGCTCCAATGGACATGTTGATTGTACTTTAAATGTAATAGGAATTTTCAAACTATTCTAATTCACTTTACATTATTTACATTGCTTTTTGTAGGCATTCTACCTATATATACATGAAATCGTAAACGAGCCGTACCTGTTGATTAAAATACAAAAAAAAAATACATTTAATCGTTTACGATTTTATTAAGTACCTATACTTACTTATATATGATAATATCTAAAAACTTTGGAGAATCGCAATATTAATATCGTAAAAAAATTGATAACGTAGGTATACAGTTTTCCACATATAGAAATATCGTTTAACGAATAATTTTAATATTAATGATGTAAATAAAACGATATTCATAGAAATATAGTCATATTATGATGGTCGTAGAACTATCCCAACTGTTTATAAAGTACCTATAGAAGAAAATAGTACGAGAAATAGTGCGAAAAGTAATATATCTAATGAAGTAAATTGATCTCTGAACAAAAAGTCGATAAGATTCGAAAGGTACTATGTGTAGTTGCGACAACAAATGACTCTTTGATCTTGCGGCTTAATTTAATTAAACTCCGTGTGACTTCACAACTGATAAGGATTTCCTTTTGCTTATTGTTACTTAACATTAACTTCTCTTTCATCGTTCCATTCAATTAGAGGTTGAATAGACAACAAAGTCTGTTGTAAGAAGTTAGGTACTAACATCACAATAAAACCAATAAAAAGTACTTATCTATTACATTAGTATCTAATGCACTAATGCATTATAGATACCTTAATTCCAAAGTTTTGTCTTATTATTTCAATTTAATAAACAAATATTAATCTAGTTAAATATAGACATTTATAATTATGATAGTTACATGAAATTACCTATAAGTAGTTTACATAAAGCATAAATAGAAGTTTGAATATAAGTAAAAAGGTTTGATATAATTCCATAGGTACCTATTAGTATTTATTTTATTCACAATTTTGTAGGCTTTTTTAAATTTTGGAATTTAGAGTTAATTCCCAAATTAGGAAATTGCCCCAAAGTCAGGAAACAGAGGAGGCTCCTCCTACATGTTGTTATTTGAGCTGAAAATATTCTCTGTATTTTTTGATTGGATAGTTCCTGTCCTGAGGAGAATTTATTTACTAGCGAACCGCTCACAGCTTCACACGAATGCAATTTTTGGATTATTTCACTTGTTTTAACAGTGCTGCCAACATAATTTTATTGGATACCCGAAACAAGGGGTTCTGATAATTGTGAAATTCAACTGCTAATAATTGTGAAATTTTGCCTACACGTTGACAGGGATATAGAAAAAGAGGGGTTTTTCCATCCAAAAAACCGTACTTTTCCCGAGGGGTAGGGATATTCCCGATGGACGCATAAATGTTTTAAAATATGAGAAAACGGAGCCCAGGCGAAGTCGCAGGCAAAACTAGTTACTTACGAGTATATGCCTAATTTTAGATAATTAAGATTACTTTATCACTTACCAAAATAAGTAGGTAATAATAAAGTAATAAGCTAAATTCATTCCATTTAGATATATCAATGTCATTCAGGTCTTTCACGTTAATAAAACCGTACCACTCAGTCAGGCTTTATTGTCTCAGAATACATTTTCTTTTTTATTCTTTAAAGAATAGAAGCAAAAGAATTATATGATTTTTATTCGTGTGTAAACTTTTATACCTAGTCGGTCGAACGAATTGTGAAATACAAATACTTATTGAGTACAATTTGTTTAATGATCTCAGAACGTTATTGTTTTATTTTAATTTAAAAACGTTAGAGAGACTGGGCATCTTTTTTATTCTCTTACATAAAAAACATTTAGAATCCAAACGGCCAGCAATAGATAAAGCATTTTAAAGAAATATAGTTATATAAGGCCATTCTCCTCAGCCTGTGTCTTTCCAGAACAATTACGTTATAGATGATCTCTCGGGAATTGTACTTTTTTCTGGATGAATGTTACCCTGTGTCCTTTTCTGTACTCCCGAAAAAGTGTATGCAAATTTGTATATTGATCGATAAAGTACTTTCGAAGATTTGCTGTTTAGGACAAACAGTCTAGCGACCCGCTCCCGGCTACGCCCAGGAAAAAACTTAATTAGGTTTTATTATAGGTCCAAATTGGAATTGGAAAGCCCAGCGTGGAATGCAGGCGCAGATGTGCGTGGTGACAAGCCTTGGGAGAGGTCTACTTCCAGCAACGGAGAGACACAGGCTGATGATGATGATATATACTTATATAAAATTTCCGTGAAAAATGGTAAAAACTGATAGTAAAAACCGCATCAAAATCTGTTGCGTGGTTTAGGAGAAGTTAGCGACTATACGCCAAGAAGACAAACGAGAAAGCGATTTCAAATTATATGTTGGTCTAAGAATTGTAGGTTTAAAATTATATAATAAAAAAAAATATTCACTGGTAGCTTGTATCCTACACAAATCACAAAAGTGTCTTAAGGTGTTTGCGCAGCGCCTTAAAGTCCGTCTAAGTATTTCGGAGGCAAACTCAAGGAAGACCTCGAATTAAAATTAAAATTCGATATCATCAACTGATAGCCGATTGACTATTAAGAATTAGCGGACGTGACCGTGTCCACTAATTCGTGGAAATATTAATGTAGTTCACGTAATGCTATCGCAAGTCGTGGCACGTCGCGGGCATTTCGCCTTTGAAATCACTTCCCGGCTCGACTCTCCACCCGTGACAGTGACGTATTGTTGCTCGTCTTTAACATTAATGTAATGGATTTTGTTTCATGTCCCGGAACTTATAGCATTTTTCACAACGTGTACAAATCTTAACAATTTTAGATTATTTCGCTTGATCCATAACTTGCTCTTCCATTACACTATCTAATATTTGTCTGCAAAATACATAAATCAATGTATGCCCACACTATTTTTAACTTTGGGAAATCTATTAGTATCTGTAACATCCTTTTACTGTAAGTTTGTTTAAACTATTTGATTAGAGTTACATTAAAAGAAGACATTTGCTCGTCCAATAAACATTCACATGAAATATATCACATGAATATATTCACATGAATATATTCACATATTATATGGACGCCTCTTTCTGTTTCTTCTTCTTAAAGTTCCTTTAACAATGGATTTTGATACTGTATTCAGTCACGGAAAGAGCGATAAATGGGCAAGGTTTGTGTAGGTATATAATTAAAAAAAAAAAATTGCATCCGTGCTAAGCCGGTGGCCGTCGTTTAAAATAAAATATGCAAAATAAACTATTTTTTTATCTTAAATTGACTTAAATTTAATTATAATTAAACCGAATAGTAATAATCAGGTCAGTAATTTCATTTAATCAAGACAAATTCGGTTTACGAATTAGTTTAAGATATTTATTAACGAGGGAATGGAATTGCACGTCTTGGGAGTATACAAATGTATGAAGCCGAAATGAGAGGCAAATCCGTTTTAAACCGCAGTAGACGAGGGCCCAGGACGCGTAGAGCTCTCGATCCGTCACGCGTCGCGTAGACTTAATCCCTCATCAAATCCAGATTAATTAAACTCGAGCCGACCATGATCGCAGCCAAACCACTCGCATACAATATGTACATATGTGTAAACGACTTAAACCCAAGCATAATTACACGTGTCACGGGTCAAGACCAAATTTATGACGGCTTTTGTTGTAATGGTCAGCTAATATTGAGGTATGTGAGTCAGATGTAAAATGAATTATATCAACTAATCAATAAACCAGGAAACCAACTAAAATGCATGATAGTCTGTTTAGAACAGATTTCCTTACGAACTTAAATAGGTACAATGGTTGAGGGATACTAATAAATTATTTTAAAAAATTATTTTCTTTAGCAAAGGCTAAAGGTTTTTTTTTATATTAAGGGCGACAGACAGGCTGACTGTCCACTAGATGAAAAGTGGCTACCGTCGCCTATAACACAAGTAATGCCAAACGTGCTGCAAGTGTGCTGTCGACCATAAGATAATAGAATGAAAGGGGATATTGAATTTAACAAAAAATATAATATTTAGATAAATCTGCCTTACAACTTACAAGTTACTGAGCCCCTGTTATCCGTTTACGAGTACCAGATCAATTTCGTTAGAGCCAATATTTGATTCATAAAGGATTAATTTGGAAGCAGTGATAAACCAGTATGGAAACGGCTGTCGAAAAGGTAAATGCAGTTTCATATCCCGGTTGGGCGTGTTGTTGCAGGGTCAGCGGCGCATTAGCATCACTCTTAGTATTCCTTGTGTCTCTGGGCGACGGTGGCCATCTCCCATTAAGTGGACCGTCAGTCAGCCTTTTACTTTTTACTATAGGTATAAGAATAAATTCGAAAATACTTGTTTTAAAACATCTATTTCCAAATAACATTTTAAGTCGCAATACGACAAAAATGCCGCTGAAAGATTAACAAGCGTGGAAGACGAAGTATACGTAATACAATCAAAAGTTTTGATGAATTTCTGCAAAACTGTCTTTGTTTCCCCTTTCTGTCCAAGTTAAATAATAAAATCTACTGCGAAACCCTCCATCTGAGTCCTATAAGAAGTTTGTCTTCAAAAAGTAACACGGACTAAAATTATATTTCTCAAAGGACACACCTATGATGATAAATTCATGGGGAAACGAATAGAGCGACGTAGTTTTCTTTATTTACTTATTCAATTTCTGGTTATAGCTTTTTTTATCGATTTAACATTATATAAGTACATAAAGTTTTGAGCCTATTTCGTTAACTGTATACATACTTAAACTTATCCCACTAAATGCGAAAGTTTGTTTGTGAGGATGGATGTTTATTACTCTTTCACGCAAAACGGATGTACGGATTTTGATGAAATTTAGCACACAATTAGTTTATTATGTAGATTAAAAATATTAAAAAAAAATATGGTGGCTGCCACCGCCGTCACAGCGATAAAGATTTCGGGCGTTATGTTACTCATATATAATATTTTCTCATTTTTCAATGTGGATGAAGTCGCAAGCATCAGCTTGTTATGTAATAATATATTATATTCGTATATTGGTGTTCCAAAAAAACTAATATAGATTTTACTCTTAAGAAAACATTTAAACAATAAGTTTCACTATAACTTAATAGGTATACCTATATACTTTTGCATTTTAAAAATAGGCACTCTCATGCTGCATTAATAGTCATTTTTGATTGTAATGGTTCGTATTAATTGGCCGAGCATAGCGAGTGATTCATTGTATGGCAGTGAGAGATGCACCGCCACCGTTAGTCAGGGTGAGGAGACGCAGGCGCCACTGTCGCTGTGGCGGCGCCACCATCATCACAGCGGTGAGGATGGCAGATATTTTTTCAGGTGTTTTATTTTTCATTTTTCAACGCGGACGAAGTCGTGAGCACCAGCTAGTATAGTCATACAACATATATGAATTTGTTGCATTTTATGTGTGTCGTTGTAAAATAAGTTAATTCAGTGGATAAATTTGACGTAGAAATTTGAGAAATTATTGAGAATCTGCATATAATGAGAGCCTGAGACGGATAGCTAAAGTTTGCATTCAGCGCGGAATGAGTAGATGCAATCAAAGAAGTTGTGTAGAGTGATCTCATGGAGTATTTCTGCTGAGTGTTGCGGCGGGCGCGGACTAGTGTACGAATTAAACTCTATTCAGTTCTGCGGTTCAAGCAACAGTAAAGGGGACTGATGAACGCGTCTCTCAACCAACCATACTTACTGCTCACTCAGTAGTCTACATAATGTGCTCTTTAGGATTATAACTATGTTTGACTATATGTATACATTTAACTCTATATTACAGTTAACTACAGTTAACTCTCATACTTTCTTCCCGCTACGAGTATAATAAAGTTATGCTGAAAAGAAGAAAAATGTAAATTGTTATCAAATTCAAGTAGTTGATTTAATTTCTTACGAGTATACACAATGTTCCAAAGTTATGGCTTACAAGGCGATGGTACTATAATTAGCATATAAAGTAGTACTACAATTATTAATTAGAAACTTATAATATTTCTCTTGTTTTCACATATATTCTCTGCTTTGCTTATTTATTTTTTTATTTACAGGTTCACATACGTTAATACATTAACAGTAAGTTGGGTTCTTTTTGGCGTGAAGTTCGGTATAAAGAATCCAAGGTTCAGAAACTTTTTAAAAAGAGAACATCTGTTACTTAAACAGATATAAGTGTAAACGGTAACACGATATATTAGAACAACGGCAAGAATTGCGTTTAGTTTTTTTGATTCAGGCCACGTTCGCTCGCCTTCATTCGCGCGACTTTAACGGTGGAGATAATGGAGACTTACTGTGCACTTTACTCCGCCATACCTACAGCAAGCAATAACTCTCCTTCAGTAGTTTTCACGAGAACGAATTGCATCCAATGTATCGGCGCGCGCAACTGACGGACTATACGATTTTCGCAAAATCTACTTGACTAGCTCATCCATGCTAATAATATATGTAAATTTTAAAGTGACTTTCTCTGTCTGTTCGCATACACATTGTCAGGGATACCGGAAAAGACATAGGGTACATTTCATCCAGAAAAAAAGTTCTGTTCCCGAGGGATCATCTAAAACAAAATAAAAAACAAAGGCCTAGCCAAAGTGTTATAGCAACAAGAGGTCAGGCATTATATTGCATATATATTTTTTATTTTTCAACGCAGACGAAGTCGCGGGCACCAGCTAGTTTAAAATAAAAGTGTAAAACGTTTGTTTATTCTATATTTAATGTATCTATTAGGTGTAATTGATTCCCTTATTAAAAGGTCTGCAGGTAGTCTCAACAGTCCACTCGATGGTAAGTAGTTTCAGTCTCTTATTCGTATCAATAAGTTACAGCTAAGTTAGGTAAGGAATAGAGCGGAAATAGAAAAATGGACTCAGCCGACCTTACTCATACACCACAATATAACAGCACGGATACTGTTATAAACACAAGCAATAAGAACAGATAATTCATATGTGATGCCTTTTCTGCTAGGTAACGAATAGAGCGGAAATAGGAAAATGGACTCCCCACTTTAATCATACAGTAAATAATAACAGCAAGGGTTAAAGGTAAAGTTATTTAAGTTAGCAAGGGATTAAGGGTACTTTTCACAGTAGTTAAAAAGGTTTAATTAGCCATCAACAAATAAAATTGAGAAGATTTCGTACATTGTACAAAGTTATTTTACGTCAACGCATATAATATCACTAGTTCTTAGCAGCACGCAGAGGGTAGATATAATTTGTATTCAGAGCTGATTCGAGTTTGATAAATGTGTTTAGTGAGTGCAGAGATGGCGGACGGGGTCGGGTGTGCGGGACGTCGGCATCTTCGTGACGGAGCTATCCGCTATCCTTCACCCGAACCACCGCAGATTGGGCTGTCAATTACGTCGTTCTTACCCCGCCCTTAATCTGTCATCTAGCACCAATTAAGGCCGGAGCTGCCATTTCGAAGAATCGCAACAATTTGTCTCGCTCAACAAAAAAGTGCCTAATCACAAAGTAAACCTTTCAACTCACCGATCAAAGCCCCCAAAGAAAAATAGGCTGTAATTTTCCCCGACAGAATCACCCTTCCCTTTGTATCAGTTATGGCTAATTTTGTCTCAGATACATGACCAATATTTTTGTTGTTCTCCTAGTTTCATTCTATAATATTATATTATCAGCTGTTGTGAATACACACTGGTACGTAAATAATGCAATTTATTACTGTCGATGTAAATATAGCACAAATAAAGAGATATGTTACCTTTCCTGCGTCGTTTGGGATTAAGCCAAGTTGAGTCCGTTGACAAAGATGGGCTTGTTGTCACAAGGAAATTCGGATTCACGCATAAGCGTAGCCATTGATAAGTATGGAAGCGTGAAATTCTACACGTATTCAGGGCGCTAAGGCATAGTTTTCGTCATTTTTCCTGTAATCACCAAGCATTAGATGCGATTGATAAATGAATAATAATTTATTTAACATAATATTATATGTATAATGATAAGTTTGGCAATCGACTATGGTCACCCTCTTAGATATCACTGTAAAATAACTCATTAGGTAAGGGATCGCAGTAGTCCATTCCTTATCATTACCATGTCTTTTACCCGTAATCATATGAATGTACAAACTTATTAACATTTTTAATAGAAATGGCGCTTGTTTATTATTTGTTGAGTGTTTGATATGATTGGTTGGTTGCGTAGTTCATGAAAACGCTGTAAATAAAATGACACTAAAGTGCTACTGCAGCAAAACTAGTGCTACTAGTGCTACTATAGCAAAATCAAAATAGAACGCGCCGAGCGCAATTCAGGGCACATTTGGCCACCAATTTCTTTTTGCACATTGTGGAGTAAACATTATCAAAAAAAGCCATAGTAATGCCTCATGGGTTGTGATTTAGTGTAATAATCAAAGTAAAAACGTGAATAAGCAAAATTCTGGTGTTTGGCTTTTAAAAAGTGCGAGTCGAGATTGTTTTGGAACACAAGATCTACCAGTAAACAATGCGTAAGCTGTGAATATACCTCGTGTTGAATAAACGGTACGCCCCTGATACGCTGGATTTGTATGGAAAAAGCGTTGACCATGCCGTCAAGGCATGGCCATACTGTTAAGAATAGTATTATACCTTATTTTACTCTGCAATTACTGTTTACTGTTCAGTAAAGAATCCAAAATACAGCACGTTCCATTTCGATAAAAAATGCATATACATTATACATTAGACGTTAAGTACATTAAAAAAATTCAGTATTGGCATCTAAAATTTTAGGTACTGAGCTGAGAACTATTTCATTGTGAGCGACTATTTCATTTTGAAATTATTAACATAAAATCTGTTAATAACTCACTAATACGAGTATCTAGAGGCATGTGTTGTTATTATGTATATATGACCGTATATGAATCCTTATTTATAACATAATCTAACAAAGTCGGGCACATGAGAATTGTAATTGAGACGGAAGCCTTCATTAATAAAGTTGAAACACATGATATCACAGACAAGTTAAAGGCATAAATGTTGATAAATGAGTTGATAGATATAATGGGCCGGCTTACTCTGATGAGACACTTGGGAAATTTTGAGCCGCCACAAACGAGCAACGTTTTGAATATCGTTTAAATAGAGAAAACACGATTTAACAGAAAAATGAACTTAGTAAAGTTGTTTGCGTTTATTCAAATTGAACCCTAACGTCATTCGGTTTATGTTACATTTTGAGTGTACAACGTAATTATAATCCAGCTGTTATGCGAGTCATCCATCAGCGCCGTCGCTAGACTACCTGCAGGCTGTTTTGAAATTTACGAATGTAATTAATGTGGGTGCTCTACTATCTCGCGGGTGCATTATTCAACTCAACTTTTTGCGAAGTGGTTTGCGACGATAATTGTCGGAAAGTTGTTTATATAATTGCATAAAAATAGGAAAACTAGTATAACATTGCACGGCCTCAGATAAAATAAGAACTAAAGGGGACCTTTCTGGACGGCTGAATGAAGCCGGTAAAAGTACGCCTTCGCTTTGTACATACACGGTTACACGCACACAAATGCAATCAAACTACATACGCCCCGCCTTATTAAAATATTTAGTGAAAATGCCGAATTGCGTAGTGAGAGACCAGTGTTCAAAAAATAAAAAGCAGGATTGAATCACATTTCACACGTAAGTAAATTTGGAAATCAATATTTTCCATAAAAATAAACTAAGATTGAGGTTATAACTTGCAACATCCCACGCACACATGTTTATAAAACCGGCTTCACTATGTTATCCGCAAAATTCTGTCTATAGTTCTAATTTAGTTTGAGTTCATGGCAACTTATGTCGGTATAGTATGTCCTCCCGAGCGAACTCAGGGCAATTTTTCATTAAATCGAGAATGATATTCGTACGAGGCTATTACGGTTTTTTGATTACATTCGCTGTACATGCGGTTTAGTCCGTTTAGTGCAGAAACGAAATTATATGCCATTTTTGTGATGCATGATTGAAATTAAATTCTGTTAAAAAATTCGGAAACCTTACACTATTGCTTGAGACTAGTATTTATAGTCGTATTTTAGAAGTATTTACAATCGATTAGCTGGTGCCTACGACTTCGTCCGCGTTGAAAAATGTAAATTATATTATAACGCCTCAGAAAATATATAAACGCCTGACATCTTTAATCTTTATCGCTGTGGGCCGCGCCGCCAATTTTTTTAACATGCCCCGAGGGAATCTAACATTTTTCTATAATAAACTATCTGTGTGTCAAATTTCATCCAAATTCGTTCTGGCGTAACAGACATACAAATTTTCGCATATTTAGGTTTAGGATTAGGAATTTAAAGCAGTAGTTCGAATTTTAGAATTTTTTATAACCTATTTACTTTTTGGAAGTCTACAATTTTAAAAATAATTTTGAAATATTTTTGTTATGTTTAGGTTGACTGACCTGTCTGACGGCTGACGGTTCATTTGATGGTAGGTGGCTCTGGCTACCGTCGCCTATAACACAAGCAACGCCACAGGTGATGCGAGTGCGCTGCCTATTACAGTAGAATTAAGGATAGGGAAATGGGCTCTGGTATCCCTCACTCACTCACCGAAACATAACAGCATAAGTGCTGTTATTTCACGGTGGTCTTCTGTACGGGGGTGGTTACTGCCGCCAGGTGGGCTGCCCAAATGACTATATTTGTACAAACATGCATAGAGTAATTGAAGTATTGCAAACGTAATATACACGAAATAAAACAATGTATACATCGATATTCTTAGTGGTTTCGTAACAAACACAAAGTTTTGAAAGCTGTGGACCGAATGAATGGTTGGGAGCGCGGTACAAAAGTTTCGTAGCTGTGTTTTGTTTGCTTTTTAACTTAATTAATTCGCTTGTCACCGACAGCCACGCGGTCGCAATATTATTTTATTATAATAACTTTAAAATATCAAACTGAGAATAAATTTGCATGATTTAATTTAAACCTTCGTTATTGTTAGTCGTATTTCATTGTCAATGTATTTTAAGGAACGACATTATATTGGATCGACTAGTAGGTGCTATCTTCATCTATCTACTAGCGATTCGCCTGCGGCTTCGCATGGATGCAATTTTCCGGGCAACTTTTCCATTTTTTCTCTACATGAATCATTCTCGAGTTTTGCCCTTAGCAACACATTTTATTGTTATGAATGTAGATATCTATCTTTATTAAGCCTCTGAGCGAAGTATATTATTAAGTGATTATTTAAAAAATATATTTCTCAAGTGAAAATTCAAATTGAGAAATATTTTTTTATCCTTCGATGTTCAGCGCTTCATTAAAGTCGCACTTGATTTTATTCTTATGACAAAACAAAGTCCTCCGCCGCGTCTGTCTGTCTGTCTGTTCGTGATAAACTCAAAAACTACTGCACCGATTTTCATGCGGTTTTCACCAATGAATAGAGGGATAATTAGGGAAAGTTTATACGAAATAAAAATGCACCCCGGGTGAAGCCGGGAGCGGAACAGCTAGTTTGAGTATATTAGGTATTAGTATAGAAGCGATGCGAACATAGCATAATCATAATTCGCTTGTGCTGTTTTTTAGTGGCCAATAAAACTCGGACAATATTTACGAAGACAATGCCATAAAAATTGACATAAAATCTCGGCGCCGAAATTTTTATATCCGAATAGGATGACGTACATAAAGTTAGAGAAAATTATTGAACAAAATGTGCGTATTATGGAAATCTTTCGACATAACGTTTGATGTTTGCCATAAGCTATTGGAAATATTATAATTTAACAGTCAGGAAGCCATTAAAATGAAATAAATGTAAAAATCTATCTTTCATAAATCTGCGCAGTTATCTTAAGTGATGTTAACTCAACTTATAACAACTCAACGTTAACAAAGTTATGTTAAATTAGTTAGGTTAAAATATTAGTTATGTTAAATTATAAATGTTAAAATAGTTAAAAGCATATGTTTTACATTATTTCATCCATCTTGTTTTTGGAGATATTATATCGTGGCAATTAAGCAATGGACTTTACTTCCGTTTTGATCTTTATTTTGAGTTCCCAAATAACAATCAACGAATCTATGAGAGCAGAGCCTTGATAACGTTGGTTAGCTTAGCTTAGCATGATATGATATTTCATTTTATTCAAAGATATATTTGCCTATTGATTCGTTAGTTAAAAACACTTGATGGTTAAAAACTAAACGATACATTCATTCATTCAAATTATAGCACTCGTTCAGTTTTTTTTCGATTTTTTTTTAATAAAAACTCTTTCACTTTAATTTATACAAATCAGTTGTGTCTGTCAATCGAACTGAATGTGTATAATGAAAAACAAGTTAACATATAATATTGCCACCTAGGCAGGATGCAGCAAATATATCCGTAAACGAAATATTTATTATATATATATTTTGCAGTAAAAGCAGGACCTGGCGACGGCAAGCTCCCATTGAAAACTCGGGACTATTCTGTGGCACAAAGACCTTAATTTATTCTTGAACCGGATTTATTCTTCCCCTGTGTTGGGAGTTGGTGACAGAGGGCCCTTAGGGTTAATGTAGGTCTTGTCATCGGAAATTGGAGCGGCCGAAACCGTGTGATTTGTCAGCTGTCAGGCGGAATTGAATGCTAAAGGTGCGGGTAGGTACTTCATTCAAAGCGAACGGCCACCACACAAATATTTCAATTTTCCCCAAGTATTGCGCACACATTTTCAGACATACTTTGGACGCCAGTATCATGTTGAGTTATAGAGTTTTATTTGGAACTACTTCTTCTTGTTAAACAGTATAACATAGCGAGCAGCGACTGTGATATTAAGGCAGCATTTGTGCTGTTGTGCTTCTGTGTATGAGCATGCAGTGTCAAACCCTTCCCCTATCCATGACCCCGTTGACGAGCCCGTTGGATGAGTGGTTAGGATGCTTGCCTTAACGCTCCGTCTCAGGGTTCCTGCACTTCCAAGATGCCGTTATGGAAAGCGACGAGGGTGGGACGAGGCTACTCCAATTGACTTGTGGGCAATGCCTTCCTCAACAAAAGTTCATTTCCAAAGTTGATTCTGCCGGAACTCGTACCCGGTAACCCTAGAACAGAGCATTAAGGCAAGAATCCTAACCACTAATCCAAAGAGCTCGTCAAAAATTCATAAACCATTTATAATGAAATCCATTGATTACGAAGGACACTTTTGGCAATTTATACATCTCCAACAAAATTTGACTGACCGATATGATTGATGTGATAAAAGCTGAGTGTTATTTTTTCAAATTTGAACCGGTTCGATTTGCAGGTGAGGCAAGCGTATTTACAAAAACATTTGAATGCAGTTTTGTTTCTTTTAAAAAAATAAGGCACCTTTCCTTTAAGTAAAATATGCTATCTCCAGTATTTAGAGTATTTCCCTCGAAATAGTTCAGTATTTACCTAAAATTAATTCCAGACCATATACCTAATCTGAGTTGTCGTCTTTCATCCGCTGCTTTATATCCGTAGCGATTCTGTCGTGAGCACATAAACACGTACAAGTAACGCAGTTCAAATAATGCAACAGCTGCCGTTCATTTGAGTTGTAGCAGTTTAATATCGACGCTTCCTGGCAACGAATCCTGGTGAATATCAAAGAGCGTAATGTGTCACTTTGTCTCGAACAAGTACTTTGGTGCTACTTCCTGAACAATTTTCATTTCCTCTCGAAAATCCTTTCCTGAATAACAAAGTTCCTGTGTCAATTTTAAGTCCGAATTCTCGTTTCCTGTCTGAATTATGTTTACATGGCAATGCCAAGTTTCAATTTATCACAGAGTGAAATATTCGCGTCAATCGCACGATTATTTATCCGGACGGACGAATGCAATATTTTATTTCATTTTTAATTAATATTCGATAATCCGGTAGGTAGAGGAATGCGCTTTTTTTCTTCAGTTTTATTTATCTATTTTATTATGAATAAAATTTCTACAGCCATACAGAAAATAACCATAATAATTGAAACAGTATATTAATTAATAATTGAACATAATTAGGTACATTGTCAGTTAAAATATGGTTTCATAATGTGAACAGATATTAAGTTTAAAAAATAAAATCCAATCTAAAAGATATAAAGAGGACAATAAGTACTTATTTACATTTATTTAAGACTAGTTTGTAGTTTGACGCGTGTATTCGCCTATGATTTATACGTACTGGTCTTTGAATAATAATGAGGTAAGTGGGTAGTTGTTTTCTTGCTTCATTAATTATGATTTGTTACTAAATTTTAAGTGAAACTATTTTCATCATTCAGGGTCAGTAAAACTACGAGTGACATTTCTCAGCAACAGCATACCTTATTACAAGTATTCTGTCCTGTAATTAATTAGTTTTCGCAGTCATTTGGGCAGCTCGTCTTGAGGGAGTAACCTTCTTACAGAAGACCACCGTGAAATTACAACGTGTGTGCTATTGTGTTTCGGTGAATAAGTAAGGAATTTTAGAGTGCATTTCCTGATCTCTTATCCTTATTTCTACTATGATCGGCAGCGCACTTGTAGTACACTTGCGTTGCTCTTGTTAATAGGCATCGGTAGCTATCTACCATCAAGTGGATTTTTTTGAGGTCTGCGAACAGCCCGTAGTCGCTGGGAGCCAAATCTGGCGAATACGGTGGATATGGGAGCAATTCGAATCAATTCATGTAGTTTTGCCATTGTTCTCAAGATAGTCGATGAATATTACACCACGCACATCCCAAAATACCGAGGCCATAACCTTTCCAGCCGATTGTTGTGCTTTCGGGCACTTTGGACGAGGTTCACCAGTTGCTGTCCACTCAGATGACGATCGTTTTGATTCCGGAGTGAAATGATGGATCCATGTTTCATTCATTGTCACATATCAACGCAAAGATTCCGGTTTGTTACGTTTAAATATGGCCAAACATTGCTCAGATTCATCAACACGGTTGGTTCTATGCGCCATCTATATGTTAGGCCCGAGAATTTTCAGCCCATGTAATATATACACGTATAAATTGTAGACAAACAATGCGAAAACAACCTCTTGCCGACAGTGCACAATCTGGACATTCAACAAACTTCGCACGAGTAACTCCAGCCACTAGTAAAATAACAATGTCCATTTGTAACAAAAAGTCCATTCATCAAACGAGATAACAATGTCACGGCGTTATCAAAACACGAACCCGCGAACCGATCGCAATGTTACTCCAACAAACTCGGCGCGTGAAAAAACTGTAGTACAATGGAAAAAAGCGCGTTAAACGGGTAATACGTTTCATTTATTATATATCCTTGTACTTGTGATAAATGAGGCGATTTTGCGGTTCGTTTAAAACGTGCTGGAACGGAGCAATTAATTGGTGAGCCTTTGATATACGTAATGAGATCGAAAACGCGGCTTACAACGTCAACCTCGTTACAGAGCGGCGGATGCGGCGACCAACGTCAAGTGTACTATCGAAAAGCCGTTCTGCAAGTGGTAAAAGTATTTTCAATCCCCGACGCCCGACACAAAAACGGGGTGTTATAAGACCTCGTGTTTGCGTACGTGTCTGTGTATCTGTAAGTATAAGATTTTAAGGGTTCCTTAGTGTCAAGAAAAGAAACTTAAAAGAAAGGTCAATTTCAAATTAGAAAAAGTGCAAGCCTATTTTAATACAGATTTTCTTATGGTTTTTTCTTCGCAGTTTGGTAGATGTTTTTTCAGGCTTTTTGGTTTAGCCATAAACGAGGAGTAGCCTTAAGAAAATACCCATTTGACTACACTAAACGCCTTAAGGTAAGTACTAGTGATGTTTATTACTATGTTTATTACTTGTATACAGTTCAGATACGATCAACGAAAGTGAGGCCACCTATGAAAGTGGCGTATGAAATTATATTATTGAATTGTTATGACACAATAGAGAGACTATTTGTCGCTACTTCTCGACTCTACGTTGCAATAAGGCGAAGCGTTCGTGTGCTTTATAAATCCGTGAAGTTTAGAGGCGGCGGGAATTGGCGCAGGGTCGCGGGCGACAGGAGAGGGGGAATTGTAACAAGTGCAATACAAAACAATATTCTGGAGTAATTTCCTCGAAGAAGAAGGCGTCAGCCAGTACGCGCCGGTCTCAGCCCATCCACGCCCGCGTGCACAGACAACTCCCAGTCATTTTCATTTGCTTCCTGCCTGTAATAAATTCCGAACAATTTCCTTTTTTTTAACTTCCATTAAAAAAGGCTTATGACCACCACTTGGTAGTTTAATAAACGTTGATAACTTGATATCTATTGAAGTAATTAAGATATCAATTGCAGCATATTCCAAATGACAACATATCCTAATTCTTATTAATATTATAAATGCAAAAGTTTTTTGCTTGTTTGTTACCCTCTTCACGCTTTAGCCACTCGATCGATCATCATGAAATTTTGCAGGGATGCAGAAAAGGACATAGGGTACATTTCACCCAGAATTCATAGAATCTGTGCTGTGCAAGTCTGTGCTTTGTGAAAGCCCTGAGGCATATATAATCACGTAGATATTATCACACATAATTTTTAAATGTTATACAATATAAATTTTCATATAAGAGCCCATTTCCAATATCGCTTGTGTTATATGTTTTAATGTTATATTATGTGGCGTTGTTTGTGTTTATAGGCGACGGTAGTTAACTATTATCAAGTAGACCGTTAGCCTGTCTGGCGACCTTAACATAAAATAATAGTATTAAAAAGATATATAAATCTTAATAAATTTTATATATTTTGGCATTATCATGGGGTCATGTCATTATAACCATAAGGTCATAAGGTCGGGGCTTACTTATAACAGTAAGCGCCGGGATATATTTATAATAATTATGCTTTATACGCCCACGCCAGATCCATGCAGCATATTTTATCTACTTTAAACAAATTATGCGTAAACAGTTTTCGAAATTTTAAAAGTTGATTTAGGGTAAAAGCAGTCTTATTACATGTTAGTTGGCGCGGTGCCGAGTGCACGATTGCAATTACCCAAAATAATGTTCAAAAACAAGTTCGGAAGCAATTAGCAGATGTAGACTAGAGTTAAGAACAGACTAAACCAGTTTACAGACACGAATAAGTTTGTCACACTTTAGAACAGTTTTTCTTCATTATAAATAAAATCATAAAAACAAATTTAAGAATTTTTCATTGACAAAAATTCAAATTAATGTTATTAAAGTTTTAAATATTTAAACGATATTATGTAGGTACATAATTATCATTGTTTAAAATATATATATTCTATGGGGCAAAAAGAAGTCGTAGTGAAAGTACAAAAGAAATATTTAAAATTAGTTTTGACTGGGACTTCCACCGCGTCTCTCTGGAACAGAATTTTTCTTCGGATGAAATGTACCCTAAATCCTTTTCTGTACCCCAGACTACAGGTATGCAAAACTTAATTATGAAGTTAAGGCGTTAAAACTCTTACTTATAATATTACTAACTTTTACGAACTAACTAAGAAATCGCGAGCATTCTCTTAGAAATTTTAATATTTCAACATTTCTAAGAAAATGTTTTAAAACCTGTTAAAACAAATGTTTTATTTAATACAAGTATATGCCCGCGACTTCGTCTGATCGCTACCAAACTCACAGAAACACCCGCTGGACTAATCTGAAGATTGTCTGAAAGTTTCATAAAAATCGGTTAAGCGGTTTTGGAGTCTATAGGGGACATACATACACACATCGCCTTTTATATATTAAGAAAGATTTTTTGCTCACATATTTTTGTCAGCCATTATATTTTATTTTTATTTTTAGATGATCCCTCTGGAACAGTCTGTGGCGACCTCCTTTCAATTACCTATTTGGAATTTACGTTTTAGTTTTTGTGTCATTCTTTTAAATGAAGAAGCACGGAAACTAATATATAAATATGTAAATAATAATGTGGAGTCATTTTTATCCCACATTAAAATTGGTGACCTGCGACTATAAAGAACATTTTAAGAAAAATTTGGACAGTTGTTGACAAAGTGACATTCGAAACAAACGAAAGTTTTTTCTACGAAATTGCATTTTACGTCGAAGACTACGTAGTCAAACAAAAACGAACTACGACGTCATCGAAGATTTCGGACAGAAGCTAGCTGGTCTGAGAAAGTCGACGCGACTAAAACGTAAATTCCAAATAGGTAATTGAAAGGAGGTCGCCACAAGTCCTTTTTTCTGGACGAATAGTAGCCTATGTCCTTTTCTTAATCCCGGACAGTCCCAAATTGTCATGATGATCGCTTGAATAGTTAAGGCGTGAAAATGTAACAAACCGACATACTCATTTTCGCATTTATAATATTATATGGTTAAGGTTATCATTTGAAATATTTAAAAGTTATTATATACCATGGTAATATAGAATAATACCTGTATATGTATTACAAGTGGTCATATGGGACATTGTTACATTCGAAATGCAACGAAGCGGCAATTTATCAGTTGCATATTTACATAAAATGAAATTCCACATAATATTATAAATATTCCTTTGATAAAGCTGCACTCGGGAGCCAAAAGTCAGAATAAAAAATCTCTGAACTCGGATCATTTTATTGAAATAAAACTGAGCGTGTTATGTATTTATTTATTAAGCACTAGCGACTTCAAGGAATTAAAATATACGCACGGATATCCCTAATAAAAAAAATAGCTTCTTTGCTACATCTTTCTCTATTACACTATCACAGTACGCTTGATGCTTCTCTGTCACACATCTTTGCCTGCTCCGAATTTCAAATTGCAAAGCCTTGCAATTCATGAATGGATTTTCGCAGGCTATCGAAGCTATAATTTTATAATTGTATTGTACTGAGACAGATTTTTTATTCTCCAGTGAATATTTATATGTAACGCCACGTAGAAATTGTATTGTGGGCAAACATTTAATAGTAAACAGAGCAGTAAATTTGTATTATCTGCGCCATTAGTGAGTACAAATGAAGCGTGGAAGAAGCAAGCCGACCACACAGTTGCCTTCTCGTTACTCATCGGCCCTTGGTCATTGCAAACATTTGTGCCCTATTGTAAATATACCTAAACAACTAGTTGTATTTCTTTTGTTATTACATTTCTATTGAAATGACTATTTATAAACATGGTATATTCATATTTACATACTAGTCCATACTATTCCATAAATAAAAAACTAACGCCTAGACGAAATGTTATTAGCAACAACTATATTGCTTATTTAATTTTTAATTTTGAACGCGGACCAAGTCGCGAGAAACTGCTAGTATGAAATATATTCGATAATATATGTTTTGTATACTTTACAGAGTAGACACTGCTTATCAATAAAAAGAAAAAATATAAGAAAAAACTACTTTTAGTAATTGCAAAGCATTTTTAGTAATGGCAAGTCATTTAGGCGGCTCGTCGTCTGACGACAGTAACCATATACATATAAAAGATGACCGTGAAATAACAGTATGTGTACTGTTGTGTTATGGTGGGTGAGTTTGGGATGCCATTTTCCTATCACTTCCCAATCCCTTATCCTTAATACTACTTAGTTCGGCAGCGCACTTGCAACACCTGTGGTGTTGATTGTGTTATGGGCGACAGTAGCCACCTATCATCAAATGGAACGCAGCTGTCTGTCGACCTGTCGATAAAACTACATTAGACATTAGAAACTGGTGGTAAGACATAGAACATGCAGATCAGAATAATTGAACCTTAAGCCAGAGGGTTAATGCCTAAATTATTTGAACGTCGTTCTCATCATAATGTTTAATTGAACATCAATTTATCGCCAATAGATACACTAATCGGCTTGGTGTTCCATTAAGCGAGTAACCATTAGGTTACAAAGCGCGTATTACTCGATAGTTACCTACCGTGCAATGGCCACCCTAATGCGTGCTGCTTTACAAGTATTGCCCACTGACAACTTATAATCTAAGGGGCGAAGGTAATATGATTTCAAAATAATGAGATGTTGCAAAATAATATTCATATATTAGAAATATTTTTAACATTTAATTGATTGATTAATTGATTACTGATCAATTGATCAATCAATCAGTATCAGTAATTTTTGAGATTATCGCAAACATACAAAAATACAGACATATGCGATGCGATCGCATCTGTCTGTATTTGTTTTATAATATATAAGGAAATTGTTTCTGTATCCAAATTCTTGTATATACCAAATAATGTTATAAAGTATTATGTCGCCATGTTTTTTATAGTATTTTTATGACTTCTTCTCGCAAGAAGTAGCGTTACGGGCACGGCGATTCGTTGTTTCATTGAAGCGCGTTCGAGTGAAATAAATCCCATGGAGCGTTTAGTAGATAAAACAAATTAATCACGGTTAGATAAGTGTGTTTCGAGGAGGTATAATGCGAGGTCGGAACGTCCCCGGAGATATATCCTGTGGCGGAGGACCTATAAAATTTTACGATGAAGCCGTATGAGCATTATGGGTCTTGTCGATGCCGCATCACCGCGTCCGCGCTGTCTAATGTAGTTTGTTACGCGAGTTTACAATAGGTAGCAATAAAACAATTATTGGTGCATGAGTAAATAAATCGTTCCCCTGTGGCGTTAGAGGAGATTGTATGTGCAGTTATTTAATATTTCCAACATTCGAGTTTTCGTATGAAATTTTGTATTCGTATTGGTAAAATATAGAACTTAACAAGTTATAATTAAAATTATTTACTAACCCCCGACTGTCTAATGAGCCCAAACATGCTATATCTGCTGTAAGTTGCTAAGGAGTTGAGTGTCTCAGAAATCTCAAGACGGGTCCCTTATTTTGTATATCCTTTCTCACTGAAACACCACAGTACAATGTTGTTATTTCACGGTGATCTTCAGTAAGGGGGTGAAAAGAACTATCCTAATGACTTGCCACTACTTGCCCAGTCCAGACAAAAACCAACTTCGAAAATTTCATTTTCAAAGTCGGCCCTGGACATAATTAAAAACATTTAAGCAACTATGTATTTTAAGTTTAAAATTAAATAAATCACTGTGCTAACTGGGCCTCTCCCTTGTTTATGGTGTTATGATGTGAAGCAATTTCCACCTTGTGTGGTTTTTAAAACTAGAAAAACTTTTTTTTATACTTCTGGTATATAGATGTCACTACACTATCTGCAGATATAGCAAGGATATGCGAATGACCGGTCTATCTTAGAACTGAAAGCTTTTATCTGTTCAGCGGAGCGTCACATTCAGATCGGATTTGAATCCTTTGCCCAATGATAATAAAAGTATGCATAAAGCAACTAATATACTTAGTTTAATGTTGTTTGATTATTCATATACAAGTATATATATAAATAATATACTTGTATATGAATAATCAAACAACATTGTTACCGCACGTGTTGCCTTGGGGTAATCCTAGCGATCTGAGTTAACGAACTCTGTATACAAATCGAATGTCGGTGGTGTAGGTATGTGCTTGTGTCCACTAAAATATAGTACCTTAAATATCATAGATAGTATTTTGCTGAAAGAAGACTTTATGTTATTTTTAAAAGTTAGTAATACTGCATTCAAAGATTTTCTAAAAATTACTTGCTTCGTCGGCAATAAAAATTATTCTTGAAATTTGAATCAAACATTTTACGTTATTCCCTTCTTTTAAGATACTATATTACTCAAGAAGAATTATTATTTTTTGTCCATTATTTCGATTGGCATCATAAAAATACGGGTGTTTTTTTTTTTTCACATTTAAGTCGGTTCGATTCCCATACGAAGCAAGTAATTTTTAGAAAATCTTTGAATGCAGTATTACTAACTTTCAAAAATAACATAAAGTCTTCTTTCCGCAAAATATCCTATCTACGATATTTAAGGTACTTTCCCATCACGTCGCATAGTCTTGGGACGCCCTGTATAGCACCCCAAATAATATAAGTACAACTCAATCCTACTAATATTAAAAATGCGAAAATTTGCGAGGGTGTATGGATGAAATTTGGCGCGCAGATAGTATATTATCTGGATTAATATATAGCATACTTTTTATCCTGAAAAATGCTAAGTTCTCGAGTTGTCGTATGAAAATATAAAAAATTAGGCGCCACTGTCGCCATGGCGGTGGCGCCACCGTCATCACAGCCATAAAGATGTAAGATATTTTCTCAGGTGTAACTATTTTTCATTTTTCGACGCAGACGAAGTCGTGGCTACCAGCTACTTAAGATCATTATCATAAAATCTGCGATTTTATATTTAAATAGAGCCTAAATGAAATTGTTAAATATTGTTTTTGTTTAATATTATGGTTCTTTTATATTTTGATATTTTTTTCTATTATAATACTTGACACATAAAATCTCATAAAAGTTTTGTAACTGTGACGTCATATTAAATACCTATTTACCTAAAACAATGCAATTTCTAAAATCTAGTAATGTATTTTTTGAGATGTTTCTTTACCTACTTTACTAAGGGTGCGATATATCATATTAGGTGTGTAGTGGTAACACGAAGTATGAAACCATACAACAACCTCTCAACCAATGTAGAATGTATAGCGTTTTGCCTAGATACTGCCTTATTGATATTCCTAATATTTGATTTTCCCGAGAACGTATACGGACGCACGAAGTGCGATGAACATGTGCCTATGAATATTCATAGAGTTTTTGGGAGACCAAAGATTCACGAGTGCGGCTCACATTTATTATGTAAGCATAAAGCTTGTTAATTTTATCATGTGTTTTTAACTAATAAAACATGTTCAATTAAACTTTACACGATTCTTGTCTACTTGAAGACAGACTTCAGAGTGTGATTACGTTTATTTAAGAATATGTAAATTAAATTTGTATTTCTTAATACAAGCAATATTTCATATGTCTCTGAAGTTCTTTCTCGGAAAGATAGACGTCACAATGAAATTATGTGCCCTTGTATGAATTAACCATGTGTAGAAGAAATTCTTACTATATGGCTATTCAAATATATTATGATTTGCCTTTTCTATTAAAGGGGCTGTTAATACTAAAAAAAAATTAAAAGTAAATTGCGCAAATGACTTTTATATAAACAATTTTACAAATTAGGATATTAAGATAACATAATATTAGTAGGTATGTATTATTATATTGGTAGTTATGTAACTTAACATATGTTTATAGTTCTAATAATTGTTAATTTTAACAAACAAATAAAATTTGTACGATAATATTAATGGCAGAATATGCTTAGGACATTTCATTTATAGGAACCTATTTAGTACTCTCATTTGAAACAAATATATATTTCTTTCTTTCTTCAAGAATTGACGAGTCTCTTGGTCAAGTGGTTAAGGTGCTTGGCTTTGTCACAGGGGTCAAACATCCTAAAACTCGTGGTAAGGTTGCTTAAAAAATTAATGCTTAAAAAACAGTTTTAAGCATGATATCTACATATCTATCTACATATTTTTTTTTAAATTAACAATATCCGACAAATCAAAAATAATTATCCTCCAACCGGTGGACTATTATTATATCCGTTAATATAGTAATTATAGTAAAGCAAGTATTGGTATGCGAATCTTGACTGTTTAATCCTCTATTTTAAATCAAAGTTTAAACGAAAATTAATATATATAGAAAGCATTGATTTTATCGAGTCAATAATATTTTGAAATAGCCTACTTTTTAAATAACTAAATAATAAATAGTGCAGCGCAAATGCACCGCTTTGACGAGTAACTTCATCGTGGACCACTAGAAACGCCGTTCAGTAGCAATTAAAACTTTTGCATTGATCAAACTTTAACAGTCACATCTTCTGAGTAACTTTTCTAAGAGACTAACGAAAGAAGCGCAAACGTTTCTGTTGCGAATATCTTTTGCCGCTGAAGTCATGGGTAAAATACGTTTAGGATTTTTAGAAAACAAAGTTAGGAAATGTTTATATTATGAGTGAGAAGATAGAATAATCGAGAGTATTTTCTATATTACTAAGATTTATCCACTCATATATCCACTCACAATTGACCCTGTAAAATTGTTCCAATACTGAATGAAGAGATTCATATGAAAATGAGAGCTCTTATTGAAACGACAAAATAAAAGCCAACAAAAACTAAAGGGCAAAACACATAACATATGGAAGCTGCAAATGTTGCAAAAAATGTCTTCGACAGCTGACATACGACTACACTTCGGTGAAGAGGCCGATGTTAAAATGAATTGGATTCACGAAGCCTTACAGTTCTTGTATTTTAAAGCTAACATTTCTGCCTGATGTTCTTGAAAAGTGGATACATCAGCGCTTAAATTAACTATTAATACATTATATCACAATTTCTGTCATAATTTAAACCTACGAGTAACTTAGAACAACAAGAATCGGTAATAAAATTATTCATTAACCAGGATTTATTTTTAGCAACTGGCACATATTATTCAATTCAATACCACACTGAAATAACATCTGACGAGCCCATTGGTCGAATGGTTAAGCTGCTTGCCTTAATGCTCCAAGTGTATTTATATATATAATTTGCAGACTCCGTGCAAAGCTCGAGGCGGGTCGCTAGTGATATAATAAAATAAGAAAATGTTCGCTGCTTACCAATATCACAATAAGAGGAACCAATGCAATGATCGCAATGCTTTGAAAATTTATATTTACTTAAGTGTTATGTGTTAGGTCCACTTTTAACATTAGCACTTTTATAGTTTTCTTTGTTACTTGAGAACGATGTAGACGTTTGATGGAGCAGTTAAAGTTGTGTAGGTAAGGGGTAGTGCACACATTGTAGTTCTTTATCCCGCATCACGAAATAACCTCTTAACTATTAAAAGGCCCTTAAACTCTAAAGTTTCAAATTTAGCATAGGTACGATCTAAAAATTGAAGTGATATTGAGTTAGCATTTTACAAATTTTTGATTACACTTCGAGGCCCCTGTAGCCCGTTGGCACCGAACAATTAAATTGATAAGGTGATAACTACTACGCCTCTGATCCCATATAATATAAAATTGAATATTTTTATATTTTATTTTTGTACTGTTTACAGTGATAAGCTGTTTTTAAGGAAAATGCTCATTGACCCCAAAATTTAAGCTACTTCGAAAAATTCATTTTTACCTTCCAACTTACCTCTTATCAAATACAGAGTTATATTGTATAAAGTGATTTACGGAGTTAGATTTGAAGACGGGAATCCACTTAATTATGATACGATAAAGAAAACACGGTAAGACAAAACAATCAGTCAAGACGGATGATAGCGGAGGCGGGGACGGTTACTGGCTCAAATCCGCGTAAGCCCTGACGTTGGAAGACTGTACTTCGTGCTCGGTGACGGATCACTTGTCAGTGTCTGCCGCTTACATCGCATTACGATGGGTAATATCAATTACGGAACATTTACTTCTATTCAATAAGACCACGTCGTTGCCATAGTCTCTGAGCCATTCTGCGACTTTTATACATCTTCTTTGTACGTCAAGTTCATTAATATTCAAATGTATGCTCAACACGGGTCCCAAACGCACACACACAAACATTATATAGTACTCTTAGTTAGTCACATTTAGAAAATATTTTAACCCCCGGCGTCCGACGTAAAAACGGGGTGTTATAATTTTGACGTGTGTGTGTGTGTGTGTGTGTGTGTGTGTGTGTGTGTGTGTGTGTGTGTTTATCTGGTGTGTATTTGTCTATGGAATCGAAGCTCCCAAACGGATCGACCGATTTTGATCCGTTTTTTTGTTCAAAAGCTGACAAAGTTATCATAAGTATACTCTCAGATCAGAAACAACTTTGAAAAGTTAAAAAAGGTGGTTATGAACGAGTATCTAATTATAAATAATCTCAAATTGCTTACAAAATATGTTATAAAAATGAATAAAAGTTGTGGTGCTTCAATGTATGTAACAATCTAAAACATTTTCAACGGGTGTCGTGTAGAATGAACGTGCTATTATCATAATGTGCACACATCTTGAGGTTATAAAACCTCCCCCCCCCCTCTCGGCTCATCCAAGCTTTCTTCCTCCCCAAGGCTTTCTGTCCCTCTCACGCTACATTCTTTGAAAACATGTAAAGAATTCTACAGTGTCTCTTCCCTAGTTTTGCTTCATTACTAATGTGACGACCACACTCTATTTTAGAACGTTCTTTATCTTTTTAACAAACGTTTTCTGTAACACTAATGTGAATTATTTTACTCGCGGAGCCAACGCGACTGCAACTACGTACAATGGGACGCAGAATATAAAGATGCATAGTTAAGAGTAGCTTTGTTTATTACAATAAAAAAAACGGCATGCAAAATAAAAATATAATCATTCTTAACTACGTCTTAGACAAATAAGACATTATTAATTAATTAATTAATGTTATTAGTAGTGGCAGGGTATACTGCGTTTCCCATTTCTTTAGGCAGCCCATCTGGCGGCGGTAACCACCCCTTTACAGAAGACCACGGTGAAATAACAGCACGTGTGCTGTTGTGTTTCGGTGAGTGAGTAAGAGATGTCAAACCCCATTTCCTACACAATCCCTTATCCTTAATCCTACATTTAGCAGCGCACTTCCAGCACATGTATCGTTGCTTGTATTATAACCACCTACCATCAAGTGGACCGTCAGCCTATCTAGCCGGTCTTAAAAAAAGAACTTTACACAAATTAACTGAACAGCAATTTATTTTAAAACAGCACACAGAATAAAATAAGGACAGAGAAACTCCGCACTCCAGAGCATTTACTACCGCGTTGAATTACAGCACATATATGTACGCTTTTAGTTCACAGTGATCTTTGGTAGGAGGGTTGTTTTCATTCTTAAGATTTTGTAGTTAGATCGTAGGCCTAATATTTGACTACATCCAAACATGTGTGTATTTGACACATGTATATGTAGATATGTATAGATAAGCTAAGTTTGCGTTGCCACTTTGCAATCATTTCATCAAAGTCGTCACATACATAATGCATGTTCGACTCATTGCCTTAGCTGCAACTAGGCAGAACACTAATTAAACAGTCGGTATGGCATTTGCATATCGTGGATTGAAGTCACCAACTTGTGATTATTTGAATGAGATTTCGCGGAGCAATATTAAGTAAATTATGCACGCTGTTAGACACTCCAAGGAGCGAGTGAGGACAATTGGCTCCGCAATTTCTGTCTATATAAAATAAGACTCAGAGGGGAACAACTTACCACTTTGGATATAAAATAGTTATATGGATTTGTAATAACAATTAAGAAAGCTTGTTCGAAGCAAGGATAGAAAGAAACCTACATTTTTTTACCTATATTATTTATTGTCAGATCTAAATTTTAAAATAACTATCCTACAAAACCATGGGAAATAAGAGTCAAGTGGAGAGAAGTATTTTTTGCTACAAGACAATCTCAAACTATGTTCATGGAAGCCATCTACCATCAAGTGAACCGTCAGCCTTATCCTTATTCTTATCAAACTTATTGGTTGTTATTAGACCATATGATGATCATAATAAAAATAGTTTGATTGAAGATAATTACAAATTTTTAACATAACTCGTAATACTAATTCTCGAAGGCCAAAACAATCAGTAAAACAGAGAAGATAAAAGCATTGTCGCCTTGGAACGTTCACGTTTTTGCCAAGGGTCCCTCGTAAAACTTTATTAGGCGCATTAAGGTCGTGGTTGAATCCTGTTTATGTAATCGCCTCCGGAGACCTTTAGCAGGAAAAATATTAAGTGAAAAAAGAACACACAATGTCACCCTAAGTAAGATTATATTATTATTACGGCGAGTATTTACGCCTTCGTGCCTCACTTACCTTCTGATTAGCTGCGTATGTGTAAGGCACCTTTCTCATTACCTTATTTATACATATCTGTGCTCAAAAAACCTTCCCTACGTATAAGGTTTTTTATATTATACCATAATTCTTACCCGGAATCAAACAAAATAAAGGTCAGGTACATATATCAGATAGCTAAAATTGTTACTTATATTAGATCAGTAATACGAGCAAATTCACGTACATTTTGTTCGCAATTATCTCACGTTTTCCACGCTCGAAAGATCTCTTGTTGCTCCAGTATTGAATACCTCATTGTCTCGCAATCCAATAGAACTAGTTACGGTGTTGAGAATTAAAGCGCGATATTGATTACTGCTTCCGAATACCATTATAATAAGATAAATATATAAACTAGTTTTTTGGGGTCCCGGGTTGGATTCCCGGGTTGAATCTTGAAAATAGTGGCAAGGTACTTGAATCCCATAAAGAAGATCCTATGAAATGACAGCACTTGTCCTATTATGTTTCGGTGAGTAAGTAAGGAATGTGCTCATTTCCCTACCCCTTCCCAATCCCTAATGCTTATCCTACCACTGTGGCGTCGCTTGTGTTATAGGCGACGATTACCATCTGATTTTATAAATATAGATAATTAGGTAAGATATAATAAATATAAAATAATAGATTGCAACAAAGAGGATGGGCGAGATATCTCTTTTCAGCCGTTTATTCTAGCATTAGAGTCAACAGTGAAATTTTATTTATTACAATTTGTAAATTGTAAAATCTAATTGTTAAATCTAAGCTAGTGATTTATTATAACACTTGTTTCAAAATAATTATGGCCTGGCGTCGTGGAATTAATGCAATAAATCAACGTCAGGACATGTTTACGAGCTAACAGAGTTAATTCCTCTGTGACATGACGTTTATATTCGTGAATAATTGTTGATTGCGTAAAACATATACACTGATAAATCACCGTTACTGTGAGAAATATCAAATCCGTTAGGTATTATTTCATATCGTGCCACACGCGGGATTCCCCTAATTCTTGTACCTTGTTTTGATTTTATCCTCTTCAAGGTTAATTTTGCGAGGTTAATGTGCATTTATTTAGCCTAAAATGTTTGAGATGATTCAATAAATTAAAAATATATCTTATAATCACTGATTTTCTTTCAATTTTAAGCTATATGGGGAGAAGAAATACTTGCTAAAAATATTTTGAAGTCGTTAATTCTATATAATAATATATTTATAAAATCATTTCATGCTATATTATTTATTTTGAAAATGAGACCTTTAAGTCTGTTTTAAGATTTTTTGGAACATTGTGCCTGAATAATAATTTGGTAAACTTAATTAGTAAGTATCAAGGAAAAGGCATTAAATAATGATTTTGAAATATGAACGCGATCTTCTGTTAATTTATTTTATTTTTTAATAGCGCATACGAGTATATATATGACGCAATTTGTGTTTACATAAAAAAAAAATTAGCGAAACTTCATCATATATTTCTATAAAATATAGTCGTTGTCCGTTTTTCCACTAACTTCTTTTCAACCACCCAACGGATGCGCTTTTCACTAATGGAAACAGTGATAAACGAGGAACGAGGTTTGTGTATAAAAAACTTATATCGTAACAATGCTTTGTGTAACTTTTCTCAAATAGTGCCTAAACTCGGTGAAAAGAGAATTTCAAATGTAATTACAAGCTATAAACAACATAAGGAAAATCTATTACGCGAAGTTAAACAGTTTCCAGATAATCCTGTTTCCTAGGCGCTTCGCCTAATTCGTTTGCAGAAGTTTAGCGTCAAACGCTGTGCGCACGCCGGGATCAGGTGCCTCTTAAAACGCTCCAGATCCTTCCCGGGCTTCCATTGTCACGATCAATTGAGTGCCGATTCGACAAAACTATTGCCCTTATGAATATTCAAATAAACTTTTCAATTACTCCTTCTATTTTCAATTTGCATTTATTGTCATTCAAACTGTCAATCGCTGCCAATTGATGTCGTATGGATGTCGTGGACAGCTTTCGTTATTTTGTTTCTCTAATGAATACCTACTCTTTTTTATTAACTTTTTATAGAAATCTGAAGTGGATATATACAATGCCTCGCGGTTTATCAAGACGTCAGAACTTCATGAATACCTTGCCATACCAAATTATCAACAGTCTCTGAAAAAATTACGTTAAAAGCAGAAAATTAAGTTATAAATAACAACTAATATACCACCCTTTTTTAACCCCGGCAGTGTAGGGGTCGCTGCGTGGTTATGCCGGACTCCTACCGGCTAAAACCCAAGGACTTTCTAGCGAGGCTGTAAATAGGCGGGGCCTCGGGAACGTTTTGCCACGACATCCGCGCCTGGCCACGGCTATCCAGCGCAGGGAGGCTAACGCTCCCTGTCGCAACCTCGGCGTACCCGAAAGTGGAGGCACGCCGACCATCTCGGAGGGCCTCACGACGGGTAGTAATCTTACCGGTCAAGGGGCAAGGTGGCAGACATAGGCCAGCCGCCTGCACCCTAGCATCCTCCGGCGGATCGATTGCCACGGATTTGAAATTTTCAAAAAACCTTTCTTAACGGATGCTTACGTTATAGGTACCTAAAATAAACCTATGTTCAATTTTCAACTGTCTATACTTAGCAGTTTTGGCTATGCGTTGATAGTCATTCACAACAAACGATTTTATAAATATCTATATATTGTCACACGCCCTTTAGCAGTTTTATTCTCTATAACTTTTTAATTGCCACTTTCATTGTAATTATTGTTTGCACTTCAAATACGAACAAAATAGTCAGGACAAACGATTTTATGCGTAGGTATAGATCAACAATACCCTTTCAAAACCCTTTCAAGAGGATGCAAATTTGATGAAATTTTGGTTGGATAACGTTTTTTATTATCATTTAAAAAGTAGAGGTGAAATCGTCATAGTGCGGTGGATCACAGTAATAAAACTAAAAAGTACAACTGGTAGTACAAATGATACATGGTTGTATCAATTGTGTTACAAGTAGTACAAGTAACACTAGTTAGAGATTAGTAATACTACATGTTTGAAAAAATTGAGGTGTGGCTGTGTCGTGGACACAGCTGTGTGTTAAACATGAATACGTGGTCGTTACGAGTGATATTTTCTTTGAGCGTATTATATGTAGATATCCAACGAATACGAATGTACCGCGGGTACCAAAAAAAACTTTGATACTCTAGCTATCGAGTGGTATAATTAAATTTTGGATGTAGCTGATAGATTCGTACGATATGATTCCTAGATTCCTAGGGAGATTCCTACAACATATACTCGTACATCGTGATTTTTCCCTCAAACGTTCCCGAATGTTTTGCTTGTACTTTTTGGAGTAGTTCTTGTGAAAGGACATTGTATCGTAACATACTAATACCATTTGTATTGTGACTCGTACTTACAACTGATCCCCGGTTTATTGGCGTACATAATTCCCTATATATTTGTTTGTATGTTTGTATGTGTGTATTTGTATTATAACATATATCTTTACTTACTTATACTGTGTTTACCTAGAAGATATCGTATTAAGGCTGTAAATAGACAATAGCGAATTATAATAATAATTCGTCTCCTCGAGACAAGTTTTTTATTGTTAGTTTCACAGTTTTTAAACAATAATGAGTAATATTATTGTTCGAAGAAAATCTTGCGCCATGCAAATAAAATTTTTCTAAGAAATATATACTCGTACATACCAACTTAACCCATTAGCTGAGCACAACAAGGACTAATTCTTCAGTTGGATATTTTATATTTCTTTTATATTGAGACATATTCTTCTCCGAGACGCAGTTTCTTAGGATTTTTCACCATTAAAGCTAATGAAAATTACTTCTAATTGTCGGAAATGCAAGATACAACCGACATTTCCGGTTAAAAGCTCAAAGAAACAATTAACAAACAAGAACAATTACTCAAAGAAAATGCATTTTCTTCCAAATAAAATAAAAAATCGACACCATTACATAAAGAAACTACTGGATACTTATAAAACCTAAATATCATAATTATCGATATCTGATAACTATGATAAGGCATTTTATTTGAAAATCGGAACAAAGGTGTGCGACAGAGAAGCATTAAGTTTTTTATTAAATTAAAGATAGCAAAGAGCATATTTTAATTGATAAAATATACTTTTCGTCTGGTAAACAGATGGGTGAAGGGTGACCTCTCTTCGGATTTTCAACCAATATAATATGTAAGTGTAGTATAGTCCGTCAATGTAGTGTCAGCATATTTTAACAAATTTCTTAACAAAGAGAATAAAACTGATATAAGTAGTTTTTTATTTCAATATTGGCCAGTAATTGTAGAGGGATGTAACCTACAGTGTACATAACCTAACAGCAATTAATAAAATTGGATTTCTGTTCGTGAAAACATATCACGTGTAGGTACCTCCTGTGTTTCGTAGCGTGTAACAATCCCTGTTCGCCTTTACTCACTCAACCTTTTTATTCTATCATGATCAACAGCGCATATAAATCTCTCTTAGTAATGTTTGTGTTTCTAGGCGACTTAACCATTTAATATCAAGTAGACTGTCTGACTGTTTTCTACGTTTATCTGTCTTCTTTAGTCTAGCAAAAACTCAAGAATGGCTAGACTGATTTTAATTCGGTCTTAACTATGTGTTATGATTGAGGAAGAAACAGGGAAACAGGGAGTTTGTATACATATATAAAAATTGCACCGCGAGCAAAGTCGGATGTTAATTAACCCATTTGCGAGTGGCATTTGTGCAAACACTTCTACTCTATGCATATATATTATACATGTAATAAGCAACCTAATATTTACATTGTCCCATAAAACTGGAAAGCAGTTTGATTGTGGGATCAAATAGTTAGTTCATAATAACCTAAATTTCATTAAACAATCAATGTTGCATCTATGTAATGAATTTCAACAAAATGTTATTAATTATTTTTTAATATAATATTTATATGATAAATTTCAGATTGCATCTTAATAATCACAAAGACAAAAGCCTTAAAATACAATGTTTGTATGAAGGTGGTTAAAGAGTGCAGGCTACCTTTATTGGCAACGTAAAGCACGTTTGGAAACTTAAGTGCAAAAGTTTTTATAGAATGTAAAAATTATTCTCGAACTCAATTTTGATTGCGATAAAGTTTACGAGAATCGCGGCAGCGGTTTTATTGCGTTCACGATGAATGTTAGTTAGTCAGGTGTTCAAAACAGATCAATATTCATTCCGTGTTCTCGACGAGTTATTCCTTTCTAACTTTTGTTGTACAATGGCGAAACGTTACGTTCCCTCAAAAAAGTATTACACTCCGCTCAATCTAGCGCCCAGAAAGTTTGGTGGCGTTGTACGAGTATTTTCTCAATTTCAGTTTGCAACAAAATCAGTTTATTTTCCGACTGACAAATTGCATTGAACTAAACTAAACAATGTACATTTCTCGTTCGAAATATAACCCGACAAAGTTGGGTACACGATGGACGCGAACATATAGTTTTTTTTTAATAATCCCATTCCGGCGAATGGAACATCAATTTTGGAGGGTCCGTAAAATTATTTCTTAAAAGTGTGTAACTAAATTTCCGTTATACGAAATCGCTTTCCGCGCAGTAATTTACTTGGGCTTCCACCGGTATGTTTCAATTACCAGAGGTAGCTTGCCGGACATCATTATTTCCTGCACACGCTCGTGCCGCCAGCCCAGTGCATCGTCTTCACCAAGAAACGTTTCTCTTTATGCAATTTCCCTCATAAAATATACGAACCATAAAATACTTTTACTTCCGAACTTGGTAATAATAATACGGGAAAGTTTTTAGAGCAAGTTTTATGGGATTAAGTAACTACGATAAAAATATTCTGCTACGAGTCTACTTACAATCATGACAATTGTAAGTTTTTGGATACGACATTAATGTTGATTACTGAAATATTGGCATAACGTTTTTATTTAAAAGGCCATAATTTTGGATGTGTTCTTGTATTCTAAAAGGTCTTTTCTTAGATTTCGAAAATAGAAACAAATCGAGCACGATTCTTGAGTTCTAAAAGCCAAAGTGACGGTGAAAGACTTAAGACAGACGGATTGCGACAACGAGGCTCGTTTAAAATGCTTCTTGAAGAATAAGGTTCTTCAAATGTGCTAGCTACGAACTTTATTACTTCAAGCACATATGTACTAAGTTTTCCATTTTCTAAAATGGAATGTCACGTTGTGACACAAAATTTGCTGACAGTATGAGATAAAGTAAGATACTAAGAACTCTTAACAGCTTACGTCCACATACTCATGTAAGTAAATTAATTTTAATTTTAATAAATATGCTAATGCTAGAGAATTTGCTATACTAAATACTAATTTATAAACTAATATAAGCAAAATGTAAGCTTTTTTTGAATAATTATTATTATTGAGTAATAAGTTTGTAATCCATCCATCCATCCATAGACAGAGTTCGCATTTATTATATTAGTATATTATAAATGCGAAAGTATCTCTGTCTATCTGTCCGTCTGCTACCTTTTCACGCCTTAACTACTCAACCGATCATCATGAAATTTTGCATACACTTTGTCAGGGATACAAGAAAGGACATAGGGTAACTTTGATCCAGAGAAAAAGTACTGTTCCCGAGTGATCGCCTAAAGAATTGGGAGCCACTATCGCGTGGCGGCGCCAGCGTCGTCACAGCGATAACGATGTCAGTCGTTATTACTCATATATTTTCTTTTTCAACGCGGACGAAGTCGCGGGCACCAGTTGGTACTATATAAATTGAACGCATTTTGATATGATCGTCATTAATGGAAAGAGTGATAAACGAGTAAGGTTTGTGTATTACATGTAATCTGCAGAAAAAAATTGCATATGTAAGATACCGGGGCGGATCGCTAGGGTGTTTATGGTGTAACCATGGTACGGATAATGGACTAACTATGGTTTATGGTGCTAATTAATTTTTGTAGATTTTTTTATTTTATTTCTTAAACTTAAGGAAATACTTTTATATTTCGTCAAATAAAGGCCATTTTTAATTTCTTTTTTGATTTTATCACTAGTAAAGAAGAATTTGCACGCTAAATTCCACAGTAACGGAACGGAAAAGTCCTTATTTTTTTAACAAAGTTCAACTACATATATGCAACTAGTGCAATACCGTGAATGTGACTATTCAACACTTCAACTACACACCTACATAGTTTCTTTTCCCTATTAAAATATACACTTTAATGTATACACGTCATGTAAGCAAGAAATAAAAGATAATAGATTTGAAAGCTTGTTAGAAATGTGCACGGACCCGATCCAATTATAGAACGGCAGTCATTATTTCCGCTGGCACGCGATGCGTTACACGTTGACATTCGGCGTTCCTTTCCTGACCTCACAAATTCAACTTTGATGTTACATTATTTCTGTATCTTACCTGACTCCTACCTGATATTTTATTATGTATTATTCAAAGGCGATAGGAACAAAGCAAAACATACTACACGTCTGCTAACTACAAAATATATGGTAAATATGAATATATTAGTATTATAATACTCACCATCATCTCAGCCGCAAGACGTCCACTGCTAGACATAGACGGCCCCCATAATTTTCCAAGAGGACCTATAAGAAGCAGCCAGAATCCACTGTTTACCCGCGGCCCTTATCTAGTCGTCTGTCCACCTCACGAGGGACCCCTCACGCAGCGCTTGCCAATCCGTGGCCTTCACTTATCGGCCCTAGCGGCTATCGGCTCTCCGTACTTACAATGTGTCCTACCTACTGACACTTCAACTTTCTGTTAAACAACTTGGATCAAAAAATATTATTAGAGTAACAGATATTTTTTTTTAATTAATCAAAATGTTAAAAAAACCATAAATATATACGAAATCTAAAACCGCTTAGGCCGTGTAAAATTTAAAATTAAATATTATTAAGTTGAATTTGTATAATAATATTATTATTTGGGTATTAAATAATTACCTATCTGTCACAAAAAATACCCCTTAAAGGCCGATTATTCCACTTTAAGAGTAAATTTTATTACAGTGTCAATTATTTTACTCATTAGACATTGTTGCAACGAAAAATGTATAATGATGGAACGGAGGCACAACAAAGAGAACAATTTGCGGCCACATATGCCATTGTTTAAACTTTTATTGAATTCAATGCTCATTAAAATCTTTTATGCCGGAATATTATGAAACGATTTAAAACCCATCATTGCGTTTCAAAATGCAGTCAAAACTAGTACGTTTACATTTTGGTGCTGCTAGTGAAATAGTTGGAGACGTGAGTGGATGAAGGTGATATGTCGCATTTTTGGGTTTTTTTCGTTTTTTTTTTTTTGTATTGATGAAGGTAATATGTCCATATAAGTGATTACAGACCTTAAGATCTTGGAAAAAGATATTTTGGAAAATAGAAAGTTGAAAAAGGTGTTATGTACAGTTAATTTTAAAAAGCAAAAAGTGCAGAAAAGTTTACTTTTGTTAATGGAAGAATTAGCTATGTTCACTTAATACAAGTGTTTAATTGCTATCATACCATTAATAATTTAGGTTGTTTACACAACTTTGCACCATAATTTAATACAAAAATCAGTTCCGTGGCGACTTATCTGAAAAATTAAAAGTAAAACTTTAACCTCGATTTACTCAAAATTGAAATTAAGCGACATATCACCTTCATCCACTAACATCTTCAGTTATTAATTAATAAAATTAATATAGACATTTATAAATAAAAGAAAATAAGTGACTATATAGTAACAATAGGCATCTTCTGTCGAGTATTAGAGAAACCCCATGTTTTCTCCAAAGACTGTACCAAACTAAATGTTAAAATTAAACTAAAATGTTAGTTGTTATCAGATCTAGTTTGTTTAAATTAATTAGTATATTGTAATTTGAACTTTTAATTGTAGGCATTTAATTATTATATATTTTCTTCCTTAGATTTAAATTTTTTACAATATAAATAAAAAAGCAATAAATATTATAAAAAAATTAAACCTAGAGTGCCGCAAGTAGCGGGGCAAGGCCCAAGCTACCGGTGGTTAGGGCTGCATAGTGAGGAACCTCCTGACAATTCGTGCCGTGTCTAGAAGTACCGCCTTCTGTATCTGTCCCTTGACCCAGCCATCTAGTGAGAGCCTCTTGAGGTGTTGGGCGATGCTCTTCGCTATAAGATCGTTCGCCGATACGACTATCGGGACCATGATGGTCGAATCGACATCCCACATGGCGTTATAATAATAATAATAATAATAATACTATACTACAAGTACGTGCCTACGCCCGTTCTCGATAGTCGTATCACCGTCCCGATAGTCGTATCTGCGAACGGTCTTATAGCAAAGAGCCTCGACCAACACCTCGAGAGGCTCTCACTAGATAGCTGGGTCAAGGGACAGATACAGAAGGCGGTGCTTCTTGACACGGCACGAATTGTCAGGAGGTTTCTCACTCTGCAGCCCTAACCACCGGTAGCTTGGGCCTTACCCGCTACTTGCGGCACTCTAGATTTAAGTTTTTTATAATATTTATTGTTTTATATTTATATTGTGAAAAATTTAAATTTAAGATAAAAAATAAATATCTGAATAATAATAATAATAATAATAATAATAATATAATTATTATTATATTATTATTATTATTATTATTATTATATTATTATTATTATTATTATTATTATATTATTATTATTATATTATTATTATTATTATTATTATTGTTGTTAGGAGGTTCCTCACTCTGCAGCCCTAACCACCGGTAGCTTGGGCCTTGCCCCGCTACTTGCGGAACTCTAGATTTAAGTTTTTTATAATATTTATTGTTTTTTTTTAATTTATATTGTAAAAAATTTAAAACTAAGAAAGAAAAATATATACTTAGAAAATAATAATAATAATGCATTTATTAGATCCACACAAACCATAGAATATACAGACTTTTATGAGTGCGAATTTTCAAAATCATTAAATAAGCAATTTATGAATTTTCGAGTAACTAACCAGCATACCGGATGAAAGTTTCGTCAGATATTCACTGCACTAAAATACTCGTATATTGGGGACTATAACGTTACTATGACATCATAGTCACAATATAAATTTTTGCCATGACAATACAATGGCTGTGACGTCATTGTATGGGCATGCTACAAAAAACAGCAATCTACATGTCTGTACGATCAGCCGGCAAGTCCGCATAAGGCTGGGCGTCCGGTCCGAATCTCCCCGGGCGGAGATTATCTTTTTAATCTCCATGGCATTTCGTTATCGCTAATGAAATCCAGTCAAAGGAATGAAAGAATTTAATTTAAGACGAATCAGAAAATATTCAGCTGCTGCTCGCTAGTTATAAATCATTTGAATGCTAATAAATTCGACTAGCCCCAAGGCCCCAGGTGGGAAGGGAATTTCTTTTGGCTCCATCTTTGTTTTCAGGGAAAATTGAATAATATTCTGCTCTTTATTATAAAATTCTTTCATAAAGCCACGGGCGGCTTTCGGGATTTCCTTTAATATCATAATGGAATCTATTTGTCTTGCGGTTCAATATGCGATGAACTGAAACTGTTTTTTATTTATTTATTTATAATTTAAACAACTTTCAAAGCTAATAATATACATACAATAACACTAAAAACCACTGAGGTTTAACCTTGTGCTATCATGTCATATTTTTTAATTATTATTAAAATGTTAAATTATTTTATATCTAACTATACACGATAAAATACAATGTCGATATAATTAATTGCAATTTAAAAAATATTACCTTAATTTAAATTTTAATATTTTTAATTGTTATACTGTTACATAGACCTGAAGGTAGTGTTCGTAATGTGTGGGACAATGTAAGCGGTAGTCCGTTCGCCGTACGTATTATTGGCGCTTTGTGTACGAATATTTTATTTTATATGACTACAATGTTGCCTTTTAATTCCATTAATTAATTAAAATCAAAAAAATAACTCTTAAACATATCTAATTGCTTTTCCAAAAATCCCTTTATTCGATGCCGTCAAAAATTTTACCGGATTTAATTTAACTTTTAATGAAGATAAATCCTCTTAAGCTACCTGAAATAAATCACAAAGTTCGTGCCTGCTTTTACGGATTCGCGGATTAACTGTGGTTTTAATATTAAAATGAATAATAAACTGTATTCTATAGGCGTAAGAACTCAATTTGCTGAAAGCTTCTTTTAATAAATAATCTCAGTACATTTTAAATTTTAAATATACAAGCAATTAATGCTTTTGCAAACTGTTACAAAGAGCGTTTGGGAGGTCATCGCGTCAACACGGTTGCATTGCAGCCGCCCGCCGGGGTCTGCCATTGCAGTACTTACTCAGTTGTTCTCAAGCCGTCGTAACGATTGCAAGTCGCGTTCGTAGCTCTACGCTACGAATGTCGTAGCGCGTAGTTTGGCTACGAACCGCGTAGCCGGTGTCAGAACAAGTGTTTGTTGATTGAAAAGAACGCCTATTATTATTATACCGACTGGAATTTTGTGTTTTATTAACATTTAGTAATTGTAGAAGACTGTTTTATGGAAGCAAGTTGTTGGATGAGATTACTTAAATAGGTAAGATTTATTTCATTGTGTGTCACTAATTTAGATTCTAGTTTTTTAATTTTTTTAAGTTTTGTATTTTATTTATAAAATCATTTTTACAAATTTAATTACATTTTCGATTAAATTGTTATTTATTACACAATATCAATGCGAATTTTAGATTATTAATATTTTTTATCTAAAAGTGCTTACTTAAAATATTCAAAGTACCATTTTTAAATCAAAATTTAGTATTTTATTAAATATTTATAAGATAAGAAGTAATAATATAAGAAGTACCTAGAAAGGTACCCTGATTTTAAAATTACAATCTATTCGTATGACTAATGAGCGGTTTTCATTTAACCTAGATTACTAAAATGATCCCTCAGGGTGACAACGACATATTTTCTAAAATGACAACTTCCTAAAACGACAACTTTTTAGAATGTCAACGTCCTAAAACGGCAACTTTATTAACTAAGCATAATGTCCATTAGTACTCGTATGATTCTTATTGTCTCTATTAAGCGGAAGACACTTTGTTATTGTATCCTTTATAAGTAGCACTAATTTCACTAAGTATCACTAATTCGTCACTATATTAATTCAAAAAGTTTTGTCCTTCAAAAGGGTCGACTAACTATATTTCTGACTAGCTGGTACCAGGAACTTTGTACGCGCTGTAGTTCGTTTTTTGAAAATTCCACAGGAACTTAACATTTTACCAGATTAAAATGTGTCCTATATGTCTATCCAGGTAATTATCAATATAATCAGTGAAAACCGCATTCAAATTAGCGTGCACAGACAAACAGACAAAATTCTAAAAACTATTTTTTTGACCTCCTTAACTAAGTACTTAACTAATTTATACAATTTGTTTTTTTTTTTTTTAACATATTTTATGCACAGACACGGCTCGTTTAAGATTTTATTATAAGTAATATACATATTGAGAAGCCGAATAACTTCAACAATGACAATAATTAATAGTGACACTAATTATATCATTAAAGCATTTTAATGAAATATAATAATTAATTTGATTAAAACTCCGCATTTATTCAGTCATCACTGTAAAAAACGTTAAACATTGTCTTTCATTACAATTAGATAAATACTCTCTCAAAGCTGGATATTTCAAACTCAGTAATGCCTTTGATGTATATATCAGTGGTCTTCTTCGTAGTAGATTTAATGAGATAAAGAGATCTGTTGCGTAGTTCCATATAAATTCAATTAAGTATTTAGAAATTAAGATTTTTTCTTAGTTCATAAACTAATTAATAGAATTACTTTTTAAAAGGGCTACTAGAATTTTGAATAGGTTAACCTACTTTAAATATTGTAATTGGTATCTATTGCAAGTAACCTATGGATTAAATCTAATATTATCTAATATGGTTGAATCTCAAATAAAAATCGATGTATGTAAACATGTTTTCCATGCTTATTTTAATTCGGGTCGGTATAGAAAGACCATGTAACAAACGAATAAGGTTTATGTATAAAAATTCCAGAACAAAATTGTATCATTGCGAAACCTGGAGCGGGAAGAAAGCAAGATTATGATCATGAATTTATTTCATGTCTTTGTCATTATTGACATTATTTTATTATGAAAAGTAATGTTGTCTATTTGAGAATACTAATCTACGAGTAGTTAAGAATACTCATAAACATGAATCACTTATATTTTCCTCAATCAAAAATTTCACTTATTTTCAAACAGTAAAATGTAATTTAAAGTATTCGGGCAAATCACTACGGGGAGTATAAAAATCTATACTCATTTTCTAGTTTACTTTGTTTTGTTTATTTATGCACCTTTATTAATGTATGTATTCACAATTATATTTATTAATATGAATTCAATAAAATAAATACATATTTAATAATCAGACAAATAAAAAAAAACTATTTTTTAATATAATATATCGATAGATTCTAATAAACGTCATTTTAATTAACGGTTATATTTTTTATTCATACATATTTTACTGCAAATAGCTTAAATAGACACCATCTGCAAATATTTCCATATATTGATTAATTTGGGTTACAAAATATAAATAAATGCATTTTAAAACTGAATATCATAAATAAATTATATATTTATTTGCTGTCCTAATATATAACATGCTAATGCTATACAAACTAATTTGAACAAAAATACAAATGTCATTAACAAATTGAAAAACGAAGTTTAAAAAGAAAATATTTCCTTGCGACATATTCTATATACCGGCATACATTTACCTTTGAAATGCATTCGTATTTTACGTAAAATACATACTTGATCTCGACTCTATGATCTAAAGAGATGTAAAAGATTGCCTTCCATTGCATTTTAAAAAGGAGCAAGACATCACGTACCTGTATTAAGTATAGAGCCAATATGTACCAGTAGATAGCATCCGTAGAGCGTTTGCTTAGAATACTAAGGACGGCATGAATCTATAGCAAACTTATTCTTGAAAAAAACTGATGTTTAAAAGTTTGTTTGGTTCATGAGAGCAAAGTTTAACCCTTTAACCGCTTGGTTTTGTAGGAGTTATCGTGCCCCTAGCGTCTGACTCGTTTTTTTTTTAAGAGAAAGCAACGCAATGATTTAAAAATAAACATTATACAAGTAGAGGAATTTGTCGTATATGTACGGTTTTTGCGAAATGGACACGAAAATAATGTCGGATAAATCTGACTCTGGCGGCTAATGGATTAAAAGGTTGTGTAAAAAAAAAAACTTAAAATTAAAATTAAAATAATATTAAGCTGTAACAATCTCAGATCTCAGTCTTTTTTTATCTCAGTATAATATTAAATATAGTAAAACAATATGTATAAAAAACAAAAATAGAATAAAAAATAATAATCAAAAAGTCTGTTATCAGCCCTAAGTGTTATTTATGGGGATTTTTTTATGCTGTTAAACTTTAAGGAGGACAATGCTGTTTATTTACTTACTTTGAAAAAAAAAAAACTTGGTATCGCCAAAAAATTTTACTACTCATCTGATTCTCAATGTGACTTAATTTATAATACTGAAACCGTCTACGACTTTCTACACATATAAAAGTATGTAAAACATACTTTTATATATATAGAATGTCGATACATATAGCACAATGTAAAACAGCACCTTTTTCTCATTTAAATTGCAAGCTATCATGGCCGCATGTAGCACGCCTATCAAATGTTGACACGAACTGCGGTATTTGGTTACTGTGATGGACAGATAAATGCATATCGCTTTGTAAGTTGAGTATAAAATTTAATATTTATAAAAATATTTTTTAACTTACATTTTATTTTTTATAATAAAATACTGATGGTAGGTCATAGTCCGCTAGATCGTACTACCAAACGAGGTACTAACGCGACATCATGAAAATGAAAAAATTAATGAACTTAATGAAAAAATGAAAGGATAAAAAGTAACAAAAAAAGGGCTCTTCAAAAAAATCACTTACTTGTCTAAACTAAGCAGCACAAGCTGTTATGTTACCATAATGTTCTGTAAGAGGATAAACCTTTTTCTAAAATTGATGCGGTTTTCACTAATGAAAAAAGCGAAAACAAGCTATAATGATTGGTTAAGTAGTTAAAACATGAAAGCGTAACAAACAAGAAAAGAAAAGAAAAGAAACTCACTTTCGCATTTAGAATAATATTTAAGATGTCCTGACAATAGTTTCTTTTGCAGTGCCTTCCTGGATTCATATCGACAGTACACATATAATATCCTTTAATTTGATATTTTAATTACACATATAGACAATACCTACATTGGTTTTACATAATAAATTTGAAAATATTGTGTCGTTTACATTTTTTAATTTTTTTCTAAACACAAACGAAAATGGCATTAGCATTATTGTTTTCGTATAAAATAATACCTGTTTACATACTTTATAGGTATAACGACAACGTCCTTGTTACAGAAATAATCTCTTTGGGTAACAAGAGGGTGGACAGATGATCTAATAAGGGCCGCGGGTCAACGGTGAATGCAGGCTGCTTCTGACCACTCTTATTGGAAAATTATTGGCGAGGCCTATGTCCATCGGTGGATGTTCTACGGCTGAGATGATGACCTAATGTTATTTACTTAGTTGTAGTAGTTAGTACTGACAGGGTACACAGCATTTCGGGCAATCCGTCTGGACACAACATGACTTATTCGAAAACTAGGATTGAACAACTTATGGCTGAGATGATGATGATGATTATTATTATTACAGTCTTCTTGGTCTTTTTGACTACGACCACTCTGAAAAAAATGTTCTTTTCATAATGGTCGTGGTCGTGCGGATGACGATATCAGAGAATGGTCGTATTCGCCATCTCTGGTGCACCCGTATTGCCGCCCCTGCGATGCTTCTCAACTTTTGCCTAGGGGCACAAAAACATAACAAGTACAAGTACTATAGGTAGCATCACAAGCACACTTTACTACAGTAGATCACCAAGCCAATGTTATTAGTTAATTATTCTAAGAATACAATATATGAAATAATATGTACAATCATACAAATATTTCTGTATACGTCTAACAAGATTATTGAGTTGGAAATTCGGAGTGTACTGCGTATGGTAATTAAAATCAGCACGGGCTCGGCTGCATGCGATGGATTTATGAATATTCGGTTGCCCTAATCCACCGTATGTTTAATGTTTATGTTAGATAACGTTCAATAAAATTATGGCGTTATACAAACATCATTTATTGTACCATTTATTTTACCGTATAATAATAAAGGCTGACGGTCGACATGTCCTACGAGCTGGTGGTAGACAGGTACAGTCATCTATTAACATAAGCAACGCAAGGAATGCTGCAAGTGCGCTGCCGAAATTATTAAGATTAAGGATTAGGGATAAGGAAGGATTAGGAAAATGTACTCTGGCATCCCTTGCTCACTCCTCAAAACCCCCATTTTCCTATCCCTTAACATAACGGAATAAACATAATAACGGAATAACCGGATACGGAAGTAACTGTTATACTGCATGTATTCTATTATAATAGAAAAATAGTGGCATTTTTTAGTTGCAAAGTGATAAATGCGTTTTTATGTCTTCATAAAAAAAAAGGAAACTTTTCTAGCAAAGCCTCACAAGATTATTATTAAATTATCATTTATCTAGTTTTACTCAGTAAATGCATTAACATGTAAATTTGAAATAATAAATTTTTATTTACCTTAACAAAATTTGTTACGTGGGCCACAGGTTAAATTAACTATCCTAATAATTTGTTGTCTGACAGTTTGTATGTTTGGATGTTTGTTACTCTTTCACGCAAAAACGGCTCAACGGATTTGTATGAAATTCTGAAACACAGATAGTTTATTAACTGTTTCTTTATCATGGAAAAATGTTAGATTCCTGTGGGATTTTCAAAAAACGAACTACAGCGCGTACGAAGTTGCGAATATCTAGTATTTTTATATGTTATTTCAATTCATCTTAAGTTTTTGGTCAACAAGCAACTAAGTTATGCAACCACTTGTGGTACACTTTTTAGACTTCCTTGACAAATAGTTGCGATCAAAAATTAACTTTATCCATCCGACACACGAGCTCGTCAAATTTATTTTCATGTATTTGCTATTTAAGTATACCAATTTTATTACATTCATGTTCCGTACCATATACATATGTTCTTCTAATATATTACTTAAAATACGTTTTGCTGAGCAATATACACGAAGTCACGTGAGAGACGCGTTGATGTATTGGCTTAGAGCGTCGGGTCGCGACTAACGACCATTTTTCTCGCGGTGACAGCACACTACCATCAATATGTCGCCTAAACATTGCTACTTCCTAATCTACAGTTTACCAGATATAAATAGAAAGCCGGGAGCGGTTTGCTAGTAAACTATAATTGAATTCTGTAGTGGATACCAAAATTTGTATTGATGCAGTGTTTCATGTGACAAATTATACAGTTTCCAGTAAATTGGAACCAGTGCATACGCCGCCGGTCATCTACTCGTACAATGGAATCTGGCTTCCTATTTATTTAGCGTGTATAGCTTGGATCAGAAAAATAAATGCTGTGACAATATTAATTTATAAAATAAAGATAAAACCGCTGCTCCTAGTTCCAGGCCCCATAAAATAAGTAAATAGTTCTCTAAAGGTACTACAATAAGTTACTAAACAGTGCACTACTCTGATGTTAAAATCAAATCGTTAATCAATAAATAATTAAAAACTTATTTAAATAGCAATATCTTGTTGACAAAAATGCGGATTGACTTAAAAATATTTTTATTATATAAAAATATTAAGTTGGTTTGTGTACGCTTTAAAAACTCGAAAAGTTCTGCACCAATTTTAATTCGGTTTCAGCTTATCTGTGGAGTGCGCGTGCTACGCGCGCGGTACTGGACATTGCTTACATATAACTTTATTATTCTAAAATATAAGTAGCTTAAGTTACTTCTTGCAACATCAGATATTTGCCAATGAAATTCTTGTCAAATGCGGTCTAGACATTTCGGAAATTAGCTAGCACAAACAGACAGACGAACAATTACGAAGTCTTGCTGTGTATTATTTGTTTAACGATTTATAAATACATGCAAAATTTCAAATTAACTAAAACCCTAATAAATAAATATAAAATATAAGCGCACAAAATGTTCAGTCAATGTATTGAAATAAACAATAGGTATATGTAATATTAAACCGAAATCATTAGACAAGAACTCCATTACGTCCCTACTGCAAATAAAATAAATCCAAAAGCGCAGTCTCCTGCCATAACACTTCGTGGAAATACATTGTATTCGCCAAAGGTAACCAGTGTTTGAGGCGCTAATAGGCAAAGTTTGTAATATATACGAGTATTAGAACTGTTGCGATGCACAGCACAAACACCTCTACCGTGTAAACTCTTCTCACAACTTTCAAACGGGGACCTAGATCCTATAAACATGGGTGCGGTGTGGGGCCGTAATATGGCAATTAGTTAGACAGCTTGCCAAACAAGGCTTTCAGGTTGCTTCGTGGGTGGCTGCCGCAACGGAATCTAGGTGACTTTCGTGCTTATAATTTTACCCTAATGGAAACTTTGAATGTGTGTTGCTCGCTTGTGAACTGTTAGCATCGTACGACTTTACTGGAGAACTATACAAACATAAGTATTAACTAACCGTGAAATGTATCTTTTATTAAATAAAATCTTTGGCCCGGCCCGGCTATAAATTGAGATAAAACTATCCTATCTTTTAAGTTAGACCAAATTACACATAGTTACGAAATTTTATTAAAATCGGTTTAGTAGTTTAGGAGTTCATCGGCGACAAACATGTGACACGAAATTTTTATATATATAGACATTTAACGAGCCACAGTGGTAAATAGAACTGTCTGATCTTAACTCGCGATGAGGATTTTTATTATTATTATTATTATTATTATTATTATTATTTGCGTTTATTCATTACCATTCATAATGCTATTTTTCTTAATATCTCTAGGTAATATAAAAATTTCGTGTCACGTTGTTTGTCACCGATGAACTCCTAAACTACTGAACCGATTTTAATAAAACTTACACACTGTTTGCAGTTTGATCCAACTTAAGAGATCGGATATATTTAATAAGGTTACGCGGACGAAGTCGTGTGCAACAGCTAGACTGCAGAGTAAGTAAACTCCTGACAATACATGCCGTGTCAAGAAAGATCGCCTTCTGTCTGCTATCTAGTGAGAGCCTTTTGAGGTGTTGGTCGAGGCTATTCGCTATAAGACCATCTACTATCGGGACGACTATCGGCCCCACATGGCGGTCACTTTGTGAGCCAAGTTTATGTACTTGCTGAGTTTGTATTTCTCGGCTTTTTCGTCATACTGGATAGCAATGTCAACAAGCAAAGTTATAGACGTTGGGATAAGTCGATAACTACGAGTTCAGGCTTATTGGCAAAATAGTCTTGTTTGTAATTATTGACCGGTCCCACTAGAGCGTAGCATGAGCATTTTTGAGAACAGGCGTATTCACGTCCTTTAATACGGCACTTCAGACATGACAAGGTCTCATTGAATGGGAAGTTTCTCATAAATGATTTTGGCTCTTAGTTATCTCTGTGCAAATACTCTCCGTTAGAAAGATGTGCACAACCGGTATTATTTTGAGAATTAGCGATTCAGTCTTTTTGCGAATCTATCCTTATGCGAACAAAACATTAATATGCCTGAGTGTCCCTCCGGGACTGTGGCATGCCCTACAGATCAACCGTACAGTCATTTCTATATTTCATACATATTTCCTATATTTCCGTTAATTGTTCATCTTAATAACTTCGTTCGCAATTACACAGACAAAGGCTTCAGTTTCTCCAAAGAGATACAATAGACACGATCCTATCGTGCTTCATTCGAACTAACATGGGTTATTCAATTAGAACCTGCACTTGGACGAGCCGGTTGGATGAGTTGTTAGGGTGCTTGCCTTAACACTCTATTCCAAGTTTCCGGGTTCGATTCCCGGGTCTGGATCTAGAAAGTAGTGGCTGGGCACACTGCGTTTCGTAGTCATTTGGGCAGCTGGTTTTCTGTAACCACCCTCTTACAAAAAACCACCGTGAAATAACAGCAAGCGTGCTGTTGTGTTTCGGTGAGTGAATAAGGGATACCAGAGGTCATTTCCCTATCGCTTATCTTTAATCCTACTATGGTCGGTAGCTCACTTATACCGACTTTTATTATAGGTAACGGTAGCCACATATCATCAAGTGGACCGTCAGCCTGTCTGCCGATCTTAACATTAAAAAAACTTAAGTAATACATATTTCAAGTAAATATAAATTATTTTTCGTCCACGCACACCTGAAGACCACCCGAGAAATGAACGTCATTGTTAGTATCGTCCACGTTTCAACTTAGTAGTAAGATTTTAGTTATTTGACTTTTAATAAGTTTATAAAATAATATGAAGTATTTTTTATCATCGGCTGCCAAAGTACTTAACTTATTTGTGATAAAAATATTTGTTTGTTTGTTCATTCTCCACTTGAAGTCTTATCTTCACTAGGTTGCATGTAAAAACAGGAAAAGTTCGGAAAAAATATAGCGGAACAGATAGATTAGCCGGGCTGGTGCGACCGGCGCATTCGATCCAACCATTTATTGAAAGTTGGAGGGCAGCTCGTGAAGCCATTAGTCCTGCCGTTGGCTTGAAAAAGTGTCGCTTTCGTTGAAACATTGCGCCGGGGCGCGGCATTCAATTGGAGAATGTATTTTATTCGGAGCCAATCGATCTCGAGACAACAAAACGTTCGCCGTGTGAATGAAAACGCCTCGTGAGGCGATAAATCGCAACCCCCGCCGATGTATTTAATGAAAACGTCTTTCGTTCTCGCTCTCTTCTATTTAAAATCATCTTATTACATACTACGACCCATTCCGGCTTCGTTCGGATTCTATATTTTCTACAAATTATGTATCGGTAAACTCAAAAGTAAGTCAATAAAATTTTTGCTTGAACCTATTTAAATACGCAATGGAAAACCAAATGCTCTACCTCATCTCCCCTCTTCTCTCTCGCCTATTTCTATTACGCTACAGCCTTATATTCTACTAGCGAAACATCTAACTGCAGACGACCTGCGATCGCGTGTGCTGCCATACAGAAACGATGCACTTTAAATTTAGTTATTGTCCGTAAGCGGCTACACCGTCGATTATCGCAAACCACACCACTGTTGTACTTACTCATTTACATGATATCAAAAAAACGATTTAGGTTGATATTACACAAATTGATAGAAAGTTTTCGCCTATCGCACAACAGACGGCATTTAATTAGATAATGACGGCATTTAGCGGCCGTTCGTACGGATGCAATTTTTTTCTACAAATTATGTACTTATTGTGTAAACTCAAAAGTTTTCTCAAGATATTTTCTCAGGTGTTATATTTTTTTTTCAACGCGGACGAAGTCGTGAGCACCAGCTAGTATGTAAAAATCTTAGTTTTTTTAATATATTCTTTATTTTTATTTTTTGATACTTTCAAGTTTATTTTATTCAACAAGATCTTAATCTATAACATAAAACACTCAAAATTTCAGCTTGAATAACTTCTTTGTTAGAAATAAATCAGATTTTGTATATATCTAAAGAGTGTATTTAGTAATGGTCATAAATTTCGCGGTCATAAACTCGGCATTAACCACCCAGGCTTACTGGTGGCATTAACCAACCCCTTATAGAGGATCACTTCTAAATAATTGCATCTGAGTTGTTTTTGATTGCGTGAGTAATTAATGCTAGTGAAAGATCTTATCCTCCCTAATCCTGTCAAGATTGACAACACTATTGCATATTTTTCTGTTTTTTCCGTGATTACAGGCGACCGTCAGTCTGTCTTACGAATCTATACTTTTTTATTTTTTATTAATGAATAAAATTTAAGTGTCTGTTGTAATGTTATAAAAAAAATCCGGTTTTAAAAAGTTTGTTTCTTCCGGCTAATCTCCGAAGCGGTTGGACCTAATGCTAATGCTATAAGGAGTAACTCAGGCCACATTATTTTAGAAAAATAAATAAATCTATATTATATAATAATAAGCTGTGTCCAGTACCTACCGCGCGTACCCCACACAAACGCCGCAACGAAGCGTGGTGTTATAATATAAAAAATACTGTTATTTTTGCATAGAACAGCATATAGGTATACAATCAGATACACATATAATTACATAATATTATATTTATACAATCATAGATATCATAGATACTTTTTACATGTATATATTTATACTATCTCATTTATGGTCACCGAGAGAAAATAAGATTATAAATGTAGCCTAATTTACGAATAAAGCCTCCATATAGTAAACTTTAATTGATCTAATTCTTGTCTTATTTCTTTTGTTACAGATTTGAATGACTATGTAAGGATTTTCTTGATAATGGTAAGAGACGAGAGAGTTTCACGTGAGAGGTTAAACGTAACGTTCGAATACCGAATGTAAAAATGGAGGACAGTAATGTGAGGGAGGCGTTACCATGCTGTCAAATGGAGATGGCGGCGACGTGATGTGTGGTCGCGACCTCACGAAGTACACACACATAATGGCGTCGCGTCTTGCTGCAGTCATATTGTGGCTTGGGGGAAGTAAGTAACGCTAATAAGATACTATTAAGGCGACATGGGCTAGGTGATAGAAAACATATATATAAAAAATTATCCTTTGTCAAAATTCTTTATTAAAGACTTATATTCGTAACAGATTATCAATTACTTAGTCATCATGGTTTTACCGATTCATAAGTATTTACTTTCATATGTCAATGTCATAATGCCATAATATGACTCATGAAAGAATACTTTAATAATAATTTCATAATCCAGACTTCATAATACCATACTACCAAGTCCGCTTTTATTTAAAAAAATATATATTTATGCATGGAGTAGGTATGAGTTAATGTCATGTACTCGTACTTTGTTATGTAATTATGATTATTGCGTAATACCTATCTATAGGGTGATTTGTCCTAACTAGATTTATCAGCCGTTAGGGCCTCTTTCACCAACTACAAGTAAAGTGTTGATTAGTTACTTTTAGAAATAATTTTATGTTTTATTAAATTATGCACTCGCTTTACTACATCCTTCGATAGGCGTTTTTTTTATTATTTTCTTTTTAATTATTGTGACTTTTGCCATACAAACAAAGGTATATCATCTCCATCATTCCCGGTTACCGGTGACTTTAAATGGCGGTTAGTCTACTTGACACATGGTGAAAGAGGCCCTAACTAGGTTAACCATTACTTTGTTTAATTGATGGTACTAGTCAATGGTATTCTATATGTTAATCCAGGTAATAAACTATCTATGTGCCAAATTTCATCTAAATCTGTTCAGCTGTTTGTGCATGATAGACAACCATACAAACTTACAAAATTTCGCATTTATAATATTATTAGGATAGTTATAACCAAGCTAACTACAATAAAACAAATACTAATTCTATTGAGAAAGAAATATTAAAACTACTCTTTCTATACTCTCGTAACTTGCTTCCATTAAAACCACTCTTTCTATACTCTCGTAACTTGCTTCCATTAAAACCACTCTTTCTATACTCTCGTATTGGTAGCAGTTTGTAAAGGTATTTGCTGTAAGTAAACATTTTTCATACTTGATGTTGGCAATATAAGAGCTTCAATATTGGCCATAGTTTTCCTTTTTGATTGTGTGGAATTTCTGTCTGTTGAAGTATTGTAAATAAACTTTAGATGTGTGCGGTATACGTAAACGTACTTATTCATACCGTGTAGATATTTGAAGGCAGACCTTTTGTATCATAAACCGAAATAGCAGTATAGAAGTGATGAATTATTAAATTCACTCGGGTTCCAATAGCGTTTTCGAATCCAATCCCTTAAGTAAAGCTGATTATCGGAAATCTCTGAAGACACCGTCTTGCAAAATTCTGTAAAGTGCCAATCTCTACTGAACCGCAGACCTCTGAAATTATTGGTTTGAGACACGCCGAGACAATTCATTTATTATACATATCGCGGACACGAAGGAGTGAGGGAATCGGGTGCCTATAGTGAGCTTACAGATGAGAGGAGAGGGTAGGCCGTCATCTGATTCTTATTCCGCGAAACTTTTAGTGAATTATTTGCCTCCGTGACATTTATTACCAACCAAGAGAAATGTATTTGGAAATTAAGTAACCAGATTATGGCAGCAGTTTTGTTGATGAGAAAGGAAGCCAAGTCTCATAAAGCTACTTTTTAGATCTAATTTATTACTGAAAGGGTTGAAATTAAGTGAGATTTTGTGATTCTATCGATTTGAGTTGTATACGATTGTGGGTCTTTTAGTCCCAAAAAACTTTTTGCTATTTTATTAGAGGAAGTAAAAACGTAATCAAGGAATATGTACAGGATGTGTAACAGCAGTTAAGTTGTTCTGCCAGACAGTGCCAACCAAATCTGTGATCTATTTCTCTATTATTCTCATCTAAGATATTCTGTAGGAGTTCGTCATGGTTGAGTCTTCTGTATCAAATCCTAAATTATAAACCTAAAAATCTTAAATCTTAACCTGTATCCAGCTTCTTGTACCAGTATTTCATGAAAAAGCACACCGTCGCCCATCAATACGCATATAATTTGAAGTTCTTTCAGTCGCTTTTCGATCTAAACTAAATTCACGAAATAAGAACACTTAAAGTCCCTGTAATAAAAATACTTTTTTTGGAAAACTTAAACACTTTGAGTTTAGTAATGCACTTTGAGTTCCCGCTGTAATTATCTGCATGGAATTATGCCAGAAATTTATAACAACTTCAGATTCAATGGAATACATTCTAAGAATCTATCGAAATAAAGAGCAAGTTTATAAGTTTCAAATATTTAACACTCAATCCCTAGAAGGGGCGTCAGTTATACGCTGTTGTACAATAATAACATAAAATTATTTGGAAACAGATACCTATACGAATTGGATTAATTTGTTAAACTAAGTTATTTTAATAAACATTATGTCACGCTACAAACACAGAGAAGTTCCAAACAGAAGATTGCACGCCGTGTTTTCGTGTAGGTGTAGTTTCCAAGCATTTAATTAAACTTCAATTTACAATTAACAAGGCCAACACAATATTGCAAACAATGTAATCGCAGCTTCCAACAAAATGAGTGAGAGAATATATTACGTGAATCAGAGGTTTCATATCTTTAGTGAGTTATAATATGTAATAAAAGAATAATAGGGCTCTTACTAATTTTTTATGGTAAAATATTTTCTTTGATAACTTATTATAAGTGGTAGGGGTACTTGCTTAACGTCTCAGGGGCCCCGGGTTCGATTCCCGGCGGGGTCAACTTTGGAAATGAACTTGTCAAAGTTGGCTCTGGTCTGGATTTGGAAAGTAGTGGCAGGGCACACTGCATTTCGCAGTCGTTCGGGTAGCCCATCTGACGGCAGTAACCACATCTTACATAAGACCACCATGAAATAAAAGCATATATGCTATTGTGTTTCGGTGAGTGAGTAAGGGATGCCAGAGCCCATTATAATATCTCTTCCTTATCCCTTATCCTTAATCCTTCTATGGTCGGCAGCGCACTCGCAGCACCTATGGCGTTGCTTATGTTAGAGGCGACGGTAGCCACCTACCATCAAGTGGACCGTCAGCCTGTCTGTCGACCTTGACATAAAAAAAACATCTATATATATACTATAAAATAAAGTTGGTGTCCGCTTCTGTCTGTTTAAATAATTAGTTACAATAGTAGCGTTTTTATTGTAATCTTCATTAAGTACACCAAAAATGTCACTTTTGCTGAATTCGTCAAGAATGTATTTAATATGAGCTTAAAATGATGATCAATTTATAAGTATTAAACTTACTGTTTTTTATTTATTTTCTTTAAGATTTATAAAGCAGGTTTTTTTCTCCGCGTAGCTTTCTGGTTTGACAATTATTACACAAAGAAAATATGTCAAGCGGCGTTTGTGGCATGCAGGTTTTGTTTTTTACTAGCTGTGCCCTAACTAAACTAACCAACCTTTCTGGAGACATTAATCAACTCCTATCCCATCTAAGATATATTTCATCATCCCCTCCTTATTATCCCTTATTTTATCAAGGTCGGCAGAATATTTGCAAGCCCTGTGGCATTTATGCCGATCTTACATTGAAAAAATAATACACTTTCGAAGATACTGTTAAAGTAAACCAATCTTTTTGAAAAAAAGGTTCTAAACACATATTATTATTTTACAATATAGAGCGCTTATGTTTATAATTATTAACGCAAATGTTTAGAATAAAATTATTCCAACTATATCATAATATATGTTTATTGGTTAATATTGTTCTTCGTTAAACATTTGCTTTGTTTGTTTAACTTCAACCAAATCATACCGAAAACACACAAGGTAAACAAACATTTTGTTCTTATTTGAACACACAAAGGCGGGCTGGATGAATTCGTATCATACATTAAACAGGAGTGCGAGATGAAATATTATGATGTGGCCGGAACAGTAAATTGAATTTGGTTACGTTCGTAATGAGTTCATGTCGACGGGAATTGTATATTGGGTTGATCTTGAATTCGATCACGTAGCGTTCACTTGATTTATGTATTCCGAAAACCTTTACTTATTTACAGCGGAAGACCGACATTTGATTGCTTATGAACCCAAGTTTATTTGATGATACTCATCAATTGTATTGGTAGTTATGACTAATAGGAATTGGTCATTCTGGTCATTATGAGTATTTGTCATTTAATATACTTAAGTGTTTTATTAGTTTTTTTGAAGTGAAATCTTCTATAGGCGGGCTTGGGTAATTGTTTGTATGCAGAATTCGGTAGGGAGTAAAACAGTAAATTCAGATCGACATGGAACAATCGACACGCTTCATAGTCTGTGTGGAGTTTTGAGGAACGAAACGATAGTGCGTTATAACCTGCCGGCGCAGGACATCTGTCGTCGACAACTTTTTTAAGCTAAGTTTTAACTTCCGACGTGCAGTGCACATCCGACTTAATAATGAAATAAAAATAATTAAAAAATTTTCAAGCAATAATTACGTAGCTCTAATGTCTTTTAGCAAAAGTGTCTCCAATCTAAAGTTTAATGCATATTCACCATATTTTTGATAGAGTATTTTCCATAATTTGAAGAAAATTCGATCATCTAGAAATTGTGAATTCTAATCTAATCTAGGAATGAAGAAACTAGAAATCACAATGATAAAAAATCGAATTTTGGAGTTTTTATGTCATTTTGTTCATAATTGGAATTACTGTGGGCTCTGTAAGAATAGATTTATTGCTATAAGCTTTCCGTTTGAGCCTTTCCTATAAACCCCTTTAGTAAAGTGCTTTAAGCGCCTGAAATGGAAAAACCTCGGAACCCAATTACTGTGAATAAATTGTTATGAAACCTGTTGAATTGTATTGTTGATGAGGTATATTACAAAAATTACCAATTAAAATTGAGTGCTTTTCATTTAATAATAAAATAAATAAATAAATAAATACACACACATATATAATCTAATACATGACAAGCTTAATAAATTAATTTTATGGAAAAATCGTCGTATTAATATGTTTCTATTGTGATAATATTAAAGGTTAATTGTAAAAAATTTATTTTTATTAAAAAAAAATATAGAAATTGTTTATTCACTTCACCTATAAACAAAGTTAAAAATGACTGAAATTAAGTTTGTTCATTTTCGTCAGTTTCTTCTACTTCAATTATTTTTATAATAGGATTTAAACAAATATCACCATTGCACTCTAAACACACTGCAGTATAGTCTCATTGTTATATTTAGACTTACTGGGTTCACAGATATCTCATTTGGATGATATTTTGAGTTATAAGTAATAAATAGGCCTATCAAGATCTCTGCGAGTAATATTCACAGAGATTTTGAATTATTGACTTTGTTGCCAAATTACCCTCCACATATAGAAAAACGTACAAAATCTGCCCTCTCTCATATTATTATACATAATGGGTTTAATTTTTGTAGTGAAAAAATTTGAAGATTAATAAAGTTCAATTCTTTCCATCAGATATTTCACTATGACAAGAAAATATGTTATACCAATTGACACGGCTCTATTTATATGCGCAGGCGTGTTAGGTCTTCGAGATATTCAACTTAACGTGCCAGAAGCGGTTGGCGTGGGTACCAGCGCTACGCTCGGATGCCGATGGACACTCGACACAGGGGAGACTCTGTACACAGTGAAGTGGTACCACGGCGCTCAAGAATTCTTTAGATTCGTTCCCAAGGAGCTTCCAAACACTCGAGTCTTTTCGCAGACTGGCATCAGTGTTGACGTAAGTGTCTACATAAATAAATCTTAGAATTACACGCCAAAAGTTTAATGATTACAATCTTTTTATGAGATATTCGAGAGTTTTATACTTAAAATTCATTTATTATAACGGGTTAATCTTTAAATTATCCAACCCAATCGTAAAAAAAGATTTTATTAATATATCATAGCTACATTAAAAAAGAATCTAGATAGCCGAATGACAATCGCAAAGATTCAAGATCACACAAGATCACACACACCAGAGAGCAAAGAATCGCCGCGCCGTCTGGTACTAGAGAGGACATGGTCAACGCATTCCATACAAAAAGTATTATCGTTTATAATTTAAAAAATATATATTATTAAAAGTATGTGAACATTTGTTTATTATTCTTAATAAAACATTCAAGAGATTATTTTTATTATATATTAATGTCCCAAGCGCAATTATGAATAAGAAAATTAAAGACCTTTCTTTTAATGTCACTTAGAAAACAATTTTGTTTCTATTAACACTGACAATTCAATTCAAAGACAGTTAGTTTTTGTTTAATTACTGCCCATGACCTGCTTGCATTACAAGTCCATATAAAAAAAGTTTCTTTTTTTTGCCCTCGCCGGCATACGCAGAATGACACACAGTGTCATCACAATTGGACTAATGGTATAGAAGCATAAAAACGTGTGTGAATAACAGAGACCTTTTCTAAGGGGGTGGTTACTGCTTTCTGTAGACTGCAAAACACAGTGTGCCGCTTTTTTAACGGTGGGAAATCTTTATAAATACTTGTACGTGTCCTCATGGCTCCTCATGAAGGAAGCCGCGGGGTTATGCTGGACTCCTACCGGCTAAAACCCAACGACTTTCTAGCGCGGTAAAGTTGTGACATGACATCTGCAACCCGCCACGGCTGTCCAACACGGGGTGACATGCGCTCTCAGTCAGAACCACGGCGTACCTGATAGTGGAGATACGTAATCCATGTCGGAGGACAACTACAATATACTGTGTAGTGGTGAGATTCGAACCGCGTCGCCAAATTGGAACGCGGGTAAATAAGTCACACAACCACTACGCCAACCAAGCAGTTAAAACGCAGTGTACCCTACGGCTACCAATTTTCTGATTGTATGATGTTTAGTGTAATACGTATACTAAATAAATAAATTCATAAGATCCATAAGTAATATCTAGATAGTAATAAGGGTGGAGAAAGAAATGAATGGCGAAGAAATGCATTAAAGTGCATTTCTTCGCCAAGCTCCGCAACATAAAAGTACAATAAGCATGGCTCACTTTCGGGGAACGATAAACATCATAATTGTGATTACATATGTGGGTCAACGGCTGTACGACATCTTGCTTCAGCTCTTGGAAGCGCCGAGACAGAGTGTTCGCTGTGAGCTAAATCACTTAAGAATTTCACCGAGCGGCGTGAACGTTAAACCTTTAGCTGCTGGCAAGGTGCCACGTTCCGGCCATATAACACTTTGCCAAAATAATACATTAAAAACCCTTTTATGGAATAAAGAATACTAAAAAGTTTACACGAAGACGGAAAGTCGCAAGCTTGGAATGCTATGTGTTGCGGCCCTTGAAAATCGGGTCAAACGTCTCTAGAGCGCGGGACGGGCATGATTTAGTTCGGCGGTTTCTCAAAGTGGACCGACTTTCTGTAAGATAGATCGAAGCTTTTAGCTCAATTCGACTCTCTAGCAGCTGCGTACGCTAAAGTGCACACGGCTCCTTGTAATGGGATTACTCGCCGACTCGCTTATAAATTACGCATGAACACATACAGGGGGCTACAACCTGAAATCAATGATAGATTGATTCGGGATAAGTATTTCTTGGGGTCGAAAAAGCGATACAAGCTTATTGATGGGAAGGAGGGCTTAACGCGAATCGAAGCTCAACGTACTTACGTAAGTGTATACTCACAGATTCAATGGTATCCTATTTCGAGAAACTTGTAGCGGTAATAGCGACGCTTCTCCGAGATACCGTAATATTGTTCAGATTTATAGGAAAATTGAACGGATATCTTTGAACTATTGTGTTCATAGGAGCCTTATCTGAGACAAGTTTGTAGGTATTTGTGTGTATAATAAAAATACGTCAGAAATATCTCTATCGGTCAATTTAATGTAACAGGATTCAAAACCAAGAACGCGTCTTGGAATAATGTACAAAGGAGAGAAACAACCAGTAGAAATACTAGCGTCAAGTCTTTCAACTCAATTCCAGAGATTTGAAAACTTTATTATTTCATAAGTAACCCTTGGGACCATAAAAATGCGCTTTCAAAACACAAAACAAATGCATCACAATAAACATTAGAACGTTACCTAGGGTCTCATTTGAGATAACAATGAAGCATTGACTTTCTGGAAATCTCGAGAGAACAACATTTTCTTGTGACGTTACAAAATACTTCTACAGTTCTGATATAATTTTAAATTTTATTTTCTTATGAGAAAAAGACTAATTCCATATGAAATTTAACGTCATATCATAGGATACGAAATAATTTTCGATAATTTTACTTGTTTATTTTAAAATCTCGATTATTAAATCGACTATTATTATTATGATTATTAGTATAGACCCTATAAAAATTATATGTTTATTAAAACATATAATTTTTATAGGGTCTATACTTATATATGTAATGCCTCGTTACTATCGGTTGTAATGTCTATCTTCAATAAGTTCAAATGTTTGGTTAATACCTAGGACGAGGTACTTACAATGCAGTTAAAAAAAGAAATAGTGTTAATTTTGCCTCTTAACATTATACAGGTATCGCGTTCTGGAGCGCATCAAGTAGTGCTAGTCGGTGCTACGCGTGCGCTCAGTGGAAGATACCGCTGCGAAGTGTCGGCTGATGCACCATTCTTCCATACGGTCTACAAGAGTGCATATATGCGGGTTGTAGGTAAGTAATTGTTAAAAGCTTTAGAGTTTATGACCATTTAATGTAAAAAATAGCCAAATAATAAGTAAAGTAACTTCGAATTTCATATATGTAGAACCAACAATGTTGGGAGAAAAAAAGAGTATGTGGTATGTATTAAATATTACTCTATGTGTTACATTACGAATGTGAACTACAAAAAATTACTTCAATTAAACCTAAATTAATGCAAAAACTTTTACGATGACTATGATCCTTTTTATTTTTTTACTAATCGACATTTTGAGCTGTATTTGTGTATTAAAATACCTAGTTGTAATTTATATACGTACCTAGAATATCGCTAGTCCATGACCGGATACACTGTATATACCAACTTATGTATTTACTTAATAAACCAGAATGTAATATATCAACTTAAATAGTTACCAAGTTTTACTATTAAGCTTGGACAATCAGATATACCTCTGAACTAAACTAAGTTCAAACTATTAAACCTACTATCTGATTACGTCAGGATATTAGATCATCAGTCAAATATCATATTGCGCATTTGCGAAAGGTTTCCGGTTTATCGCGGCATCGTTCCACGTTTATCATCACCCTCAGCCCCACTAATAAGATACCATATAAATGCTGCTCCGTAAATAATAATGAACAATACCACCTTGCCATTGTTCTGTCATAAATCAGAAACTGTTTGCCAATAAAGGTTAGAAATCGTGTTTTGCTTGGTTAAGGGTTCGGCACATATTCGACGCGGCTTACAGGGTACTTTTAATAATTATGCACTAAATAATACACTGGAGATGTTGCACATAAGATTACAAACAGACGCATAAATATTTACATAAATATTTACATATATATAAATACAGTGTAGACATTGCCTAGGTTCCCACATTCGACATGGGGTCCCGCACCCCGAGATTAAAATTAAATAAAAAAAGCCTATTTTCTTTTAATTTGTTACATTTTTTTACTAAAAGGTTAACTTTGTAATTTAGTATAAATAGAATTATGTTGTAGTCGAAAAAGTGTATTTTAGGAAGTTATAAAACTGTAAACCGGCTACGAGACCATTATTCTCAGATTAACATTAATTAGATTAATATTTCTAATACAGTCAACATTAGGCATGTTCAATGCACTTTTGCTACCGATGACCAGTTGATATCCCACCGGCGTCTCACCCATCCGATATGTTCCGAAGCCTTCAAGGTTTATCTTCGTTAATTTACGGTTATTGTTGTGTTATGCGGCGATTTCTAGCGACCAAGTGACGCGGACCCAGCTGACGCGGTATATACCGTGTCCCATTTGCCAAACAAACGTGATCGTACATAGTACGCCATCGTGAATAATTAAGTTTTCAAGAGGCTCGGCTGAGTGTTTCTCTCGTTACGGGTTACAGCTAATTGCAGCATAAACATAACATGCCATAATATCGCTTGCTCAATGTGGGGAGCTTTGCAAACTACCCGGCACAATATCGACAGGAATGTTACGGATGACAATATTACGGAGGCACATTTATAGTTCAAGGATTCTTGTTTACTAATGACGCAAGTAAATAAATATTACTTCTGTAAGTACACTTTATAAGTATGGTGATATATAGGGTTTGATAAATAAGAATGATACCATCATTTGATTATATATCGGGAGATTTAGCAAAATAGGTCATTGTGGGAAGGTTATTGAACAATAGAACAATCGAAATATTTGTTCTAAGATAACAATATTTTAAATTTAAAATACATAATATTTTTTTAAGTTAAGGCATGATTGAGTAACTAGACAGACAAGCAAACAATCTCACACTCGCGTTTATAATAGATACCTATTAGTTAGGATTTCAAAGCATTAAAATAAGTACAAAGTGATTGAAACTATTCATCACATTCACATTAATGTTCTGTTTGGTTATTATTTTCTAGTGAAAATTTTAAGATATACTTGATTTTAAGATATATAAGCGATTCACTTGATAAGTGGCTATCCACTTACAGACAATCATATAGACAAAGTAGAGTTACTTCTGTCTGTCTGTCTGTCTGTATGTCGCAAAATTCTATCTATACTTCTTATTTGGTTTGAGCCACTTAGTTATAATATTTGTCCATTTGATCCTGCTGGCTCTCGTCATGTATTCCGTCCACCGCCACTTCAATTGCTTTATTTTCTTTAATAATTATGTCTTTAGCTCAGGTTGTTTTAACGTGACCGCTATAATACACCTTTCGATTCCCCTCTGACACGTTCATACTTTTAAAAAATAGTTCTGAGTTAGCGCCCTGGTTTGACATCCATTGATAAGAATTTACTTTCGAATTTAATATAAAACCGGTTAAATTGTGCCTACAAGGAATATATAATTACTGCCTAAAGTTCGAATTGCGATTTATTAAAACTCTGATTCATTTATTTCCTCTAATTAATGTTTGATGTTAAAAAATAAACATAATTAAAACCGAAACAAGATTGTTTACATCGGCAACAAAGTATGAAGGAATATTGACGTATTAAGCAAACAATAAAATACATCCGTACGTACGGAAGCCAAATTAAATGAGGTGCCGCGTACTCACTGCTTTCCCATTAAGTAGAATTGGCAAAAAGCGACAGAACACGAATGTAAACACTTTAAAACTTTGCTCGGAGCCGAGTTCCGCTTAACAGTTGTAGAGGGCGCTGCTGGCAAACAAAACCGCGCTGAATTTTAGTTTTGGCCGAGCATTTTGTCTGTTCGACGATTTAACAGCGTTCTGGTAAAATTTTGCGATGAAATATTACGCCCGCATATGGAAGATGAATATGCATTGTCGACGTTGTCGCGCACTGATACGCATTCTGAGTCGACCGAACTAATTTATAGCTGCCGGTATATATATTTCTTCTGTCTGTGACTGCGTACTATTATTATGTAGCTGGCTCGGCGAACCGATCGCTTCCCAATCTTCTGACAATTTAATTACAGTCAAAATAAGCTGCGCGAATATAAATTTATTTCGGGACCTTCATTTAATTAGTTTTGTATTTTGTACTGTATTTTCAGTGAAGCGAAGAGGGCTTCTGTTTTACACTATATTTGTATTGTACTCGTAGTTATAGTATTACATCCTTATCCTTACGTATCTTTTCATATTATAAAATATAATCGCTTGCCGCCGTCTGTCCCTCTGTATGTACGCTTAGTTAGATCTTTTAAACTACGCAACGGATTTTAATGCGATTTTGAGTAATGCAAAAAGCATTAAACGAGGAACACTTTTATAAATAATTTGCAGAAAAAATTGCACCTGTGCGATGCCGGGAGCAGGTCACTGTTAAGTTTTTCTAAACCACCCAATGGAATATAATATGATTTTCAAAAATGGAAAGAACGACAAACTAGGAAGGTTCGTGTGTATAATTTGTGAAAAAATTAATATACATCCGTGCGAATCCGGGACGGGTCGCAATTTTATGTATATTTTGCTCCATGTCACATTTTATTATTTGTAAATAATATTTTATTAGGTTTATCGTTGTTTGTTACAGAACTTCCAGAATCTCCTCCGCAATTACGAGCGCAGAAGAGTTGGTACTCAGTGGGTGATATGCTGAGAGCCAATTGCACTTCGTCGCCTGCAGACCCTCCAGCCAACCTTACGTGGCTCATTAATGGCAAGGAGGTAAGACTTCATCAACAGTGACTATGACACTGATTGAGTAATGACGTATGGTGCCGAAACGTGGCCTCTCACGGCAGGACTGATTCATAAATTTATGGTCGCTCAGCGAGCTATGGAGCGAACTATGCTCGGAGTTTCTTTGGTGGATAGGATCAAAAATTCTGAAATTTCGAAAACCAAGATAGTCGACATATCCAAGTAAATTAGCAAATTGATGTGGCAATGGGCAGGTCACAACTGTCGCAGAGCGAATAACCGATGGGCTGGAAGAATTCCCGAATAAAGGCCATGATTTGGAACGCGCACTGTGGTACGCCCTGCGGTCAGGTAGACACACAATTTAAAAGGCTTCGCGTGGTGGAAAGCCTTCATCCAGCAGTGGAAAGACACAGGCCAGCAGTAGAGGATGATGATGATGAAATTTAATAAAATAAATACCAATTTAGTGGATAGTGCGAACGTTCATTTTAGTCTGTTTTAGAGTAAAACATACTCATTAATTGGTATGGATTAGAGTTGTTTGCACACAATAATTTTATAATTATTTCCGAGCGTTAGCTGATTATTTGTATATTAAAGTATGATTGAATCATTTAGCAGGATTGAGTGTACGATTGTTTATGTAAAAAAATTAAAGTTTCCTTTAGTAATTTTAAAATACTTTTTTTTTATCAACGTCGACAGACAGGCTGACGGCCTACTTGATGGTACTAGGTACTGCAAGTGCGCTGCTAGCCATAGAAGAATTAAGGATCAGGGATAAGGAAGTATACTACCATCAAGTAGACCGTCAGCCTGTCTGTCGAACTTAACATATAAACAACATATTACAACCACATATAAACAAACATTCAAAATCTTTATTATATTAGTGTAGATTGTGGAGGGCCCGCGTCATGCACTTGCCGTGCAGTGCCTAATATCCATATCCAATAGGTACTAAAATTTTCGCGCCATTTTCCATATTATTTTTCTTGAAAGATGTGAGCATGGTATTCGACAGGTCTGACTACGCTTGGCATAAATAGAAGTAACTGGTAAATATTGCATGTGAATTTACGTATTTCGGTTGATGAGAAATTGAGAATTCTAATGAAAATGTATGTGGAATTTATTCCACACGCGTGTGGAACTCTATTTATAGAGTGAACGCGTTATGTAGGCGCTACGAATTTGTCGAATAAACGCACTATTTGAATACATTCACGAATCGAAAAACAAAAGCTTTTACTGTTATTTTTATTAGATAGATTTTTATTGTTAGTTATCGTTAGATAATTTTTATTACTGCCTTCTGATAGGTAAGCTATCCAAAGTAAAAGTCAAAGTGGGAGCTAAGTATTTCTTAATGTTCTAGCAATTACATATAATAAAATCGATAACGAGCGGTGTCTGTACATTAATGATGTTAAAAAGTAACACAAGTTTTTTAACAAAAAGTTAAAAAGTTACCGAGGTCAATAAAATAGTCTTAATAATTTTTATTTTGTACACGCTAATCTCATAAACGGCTTAACGGATTTGCATGTAATAGCTTATTACATGGATTAACTTGTAAGATACTTTTATCCTGTAAAAATGTTAATTTCCTGTGGGGTTTTCAAAAAATTAACTACAGCGCGTGCGAAGTCGCGGGCACAGCTAGTATATAATAACTATAATATATTTTTTAAGTAAAATTATTATAATTTTCTTGTCAACAGGTAAAAGGGCTGGATATTCCACCGCTCGACGCACCTCACAGAAGAAAACCTGTGATAAAAGACTCGTCACTCGAAGATGCCAATAGAATTATATTTAGCCCGTGGGATGCAATTTCTGGCTACGAAGAGCCAGTTACAGACGTAATAGACATTCCGGGAAGCTACGGGTTGCTGGCCGTGCCCGATTCTGATAGTAATCGGAAAAACAAGGAAAACCTTCCCTTCGCTCCCCAAATAGCGAATAAATTGAACATTAGTACAGAAGAGGAGAAATCTAATAAATCATCCTCGTTCAGTAAGCTTGTTATAAGAGTACAGTCTGCTCATTTTCACAAAGTAAGTTGTGTTTCATTGTACAACTTTTGTTGTTTGAATTTATTTTAAAAGACTTAATTGTTTTTGTAATTAGACTCAATTTGTGTTAAGGCAAATAACTTTTAATTTTATTGAAGATTCTAAGCCGTATAGCTTTCTATGGAGGGTTGTACAACCAAATCCACATCTATGATAATATAAACATTATTGTAATTATTGACACAAAAGGCCAGTTACAGAAACTTTCAGAGTAACCTAACCTATTTGTAGGTTAGCCTGTATTAGCCTACATTGACTACATGTTTATTTATATGTTTTATTTATATGCTTAGCAGGATACAATTCTCTCTTCTGTATAAGTCGATACTGTCTAACTGCTGATTGCAGAACTTAAATATTTTCGTAAATTGTTGTTGATGTCCCAAACACATATTTTCTCGCGATAGTTCCCTTAATAATCACAGAGTTAGTAATGATAATTTTAGATCTCCTCAAGAAATTGGACATGCCCAGAAATGCAGATTCGCTCAGAATTTGATTTTACTTCATGTGGACATCCAAGCGATCGCCCAACTGGGTTAATAATGCAATATCAATAACCAGTATTACGTTGGCCAAAAATGTCGTTCGGTAATCCAAACTTTATCAATAGACAAGAAAGCTGTATAAAAGGCTAGCAGATCTGTTAGACCTTGTTCTGTCTTGCATTGTATTAGCGGGTACATCCAGCGTTTTAACCCAATCGCATAACCATATGCCGTATCCAAATGCGAATCCAAACTATCCAGGGTTCCACTCAAATATACACAAAAAAGACCTAACAATCGGTACAGTCGTTTAGAAAGAGTTCTGAATTAAATAACTAGTTCAGAATTAATAAAAGTTTTAGACAATACCTAGGTAATGCACTTTATAAATGATAAAATCTTTCTTAGATAACCATAAAAGATAAAATGGTGTAAGGTGTTAATGCCACAAAAATGTATATTATGTAAATAAATACACACGTGTGTAAATGAACACAGTTTTGATAAACAAATTTGTTGATTAAAATTTTACATATATTTATTATTATTATTATTTTCAACTTTCATTTTTTTTTTTCACTAATATTGACTAAGAATTACAGATTTATCAAAAGTAGTTCCTTCCCGAAACTCTTTTCAGCAATTTACATTATTTTTATAGTTGGTAAATTAAGTAGATTTTTACTTTTGAAAATTCACAGGATACCTCACATAGGTTATGATTAGAGCGTATCGTAAACTAAATCTGTAATGACAAAATGAGTACTTTAACAAAAAAGCAAGTCATCAAGTCAAATTGACAGACCGTGACCAATGTAAATAACCTTGATTATTTTTAAGCTGTGTATTTCTTTTAACTCCAGAGTTAACTCTAAAGCCATATAAGCTAATAACAGATATGTGTATTGTTTAGGGTCGTGTGAATGTGACCTGCGTGGCCCGAGTACTTAGCGTGTGGGCTGAGAGTGGTGCTTTGTTGCTAGATGAGGAGAGACCACAACTGGCGCCGGTGATGGGCAGCCGAGATACAAACACAGGTAGGTACTATTTGATACCTTTTGAAGGTTCCACCTAATACGGGATCAACGTGTAGGTTTGTTTTTATAAACTTAAAAATATTTAAAAGAAATATATAAAAGAAAGACGTGTTAGTTACACCATTTATAACTCAAGAACGGCTGTACCGATTTTTATGATCTTGTTTTATTGAATCTGTCTCCATCCCGAATACTCGTAGCAGAATAGATAGCAGAATATTATAGCTTCGGAAAAATATTCACGAAAAAAAAATATATGAAGAAAATTCATTTTCTCATACATTTTGTATGAAACGGGTTTTTATTCTCCCTGAGGCGGTACGAAGTTCGCGGGTCAGCTCGTATTATATAAAGGACACATTAATATTTTTATTATAAAGATGACAAAAAGAATTTTACAATATTTACACACAAATATCTAAAGTGTATAAAAAAGATGGTATAAAGTTATTCTATGTACAGTATAAATAAATTAATAAGGGTAAAAAAATAGTATGTGTGGGGTATAGCGGCTCCGTTGTCAAATCCCAGCAGTTTCGCTGCAGGCTTAAATTATATATAAATTTAAACCTATACCTAACTTTAGGACTGAAGTACTACTGAATTCCTATTCCTGAATTTGGAATTCCTATTTTTTAAAATTTGGTATTAAAAAATAAAAATAAAAATTCGCTTTGTATAAAATAATTTGTAAAAATTTGCTTTCTAATTAGTATCCATTCAATGTGTTAAAATATCACGACAATGCTGCTTAAAAAAAGAAAAAAAAAACATAACTTTTGTGCCATTTCTTATTAGCACCACATGTAGGACAATTTCTTTAAACTTCTAAACGAGAACACACGACAAAACTCCGTCCGTATTTTGAAAAAGTTCAACTTTTAATTCTAATAAAAACAAAGTTTCTCCGTAAACTTTTAACAGAAGTAGACAGCGCTCGGGACCTTTTAAGATTGAGGAGCAGCTTACTTTTAACGATGTCGTTCGACTAATTCTTCTTAAGAACAAAAAAGATATTATATTAACTAAAACGAACCAAAAAGGTGTAGATATTAAAATTTAATCAACTCTCTTTAAAGCGAACGAAGTTTAGAGTTGTTGTTTTCTTTTATAAAAGTGGAGAAAATTTAACAAATCATATTTTAATTCGATATTAAATTATGAAGCTCAATTTGGAAGAAAAGAGTCTAAAAGTCCACCTTTTCTAAAAGCCCGCGTTTGTAAAATAAAAGGAAAACCTTTGAGGACAGAATACAAATTGTGAATTTCCTGTATAAAGTGTTCCAAAGTCGTTGCACGCGAATTGTACTAAATTGGGATGCAATGGGGTCGATATAACACAAGTAGCACAATCTCTATGGTATAACCGGTAGGTAGACATAGACAACGCGTCTCCAAAGTACAGAGGTTTTGTGTGTTGTAGTGATTGCCATTTAAAACAATATAATAAAGTATGAAAAAAAATTCATTGTTTAAAATGTACAAGAAACTGAAGTTCATTCAAATTAAAATTTAATTACTAACTGAACCCTGCCTATCAGCTTGTCTGACGATCTCACATATAAATGTTTTTTACATAATAAAAAACATTTATATTATTGTAAAAACATTTATATTATTATATTATATTAATATTTTATAATACATTGGCATTTATTAGTATCGTCTTTTTATTATTTTAAAATGTACAAAATCTACTTTTTAATAACAAATTTTTAAACTTAAATCTAAAACCATCATTTAATGGCAATCAGATTTAAACACATCTCACCAAAGATTTAAATCGAGAGATGCGCCCTTACTAGCGAAACTGTGTTACAAAATACATATACATTCACAGTTATACATTTTTATAGCAATGCGAGTCTTTTGTCTAAACACACTTTTAAACACAGACAACATTTCGAACGAGTTTTTTGATAGTAAAAGCAACAGAAACAATCTCTTCAAGCGACCGACACTCACTGTAGCTGCTGTGCAACTGTAGTTGGTTGAGCGCCTGCGCTCAACCCATTGTTCATAATTTTCGGTGTGATTTAAGTATGGCGCGGGGAGGCTTTCGATTTAAATCTTAGCATCTCACCAAATTTCGGGATCGGGACAGGGTAAACATTCCATGCGGTGAAGCCCCGGTCACCAGCTATCTAAAAATAAAGATTTAACGCTTGACAAAAGTATAATGTCAGGGTTCAATTTATATCAGGCGACATATTTCTTTACATAATATTTTGTTAGGCGTTATATGTTTTATGTTTCAATGCGAACGAAGTCTTTAACACGGGATAGTGGACCTTGTGGTTAATCTACATTTGTGACAATCATAACTATAACAATACAAAAAATAATTAACCAAAAATTACATCTCATTCTTTCCAGAATTAATCTCTCTATGTAATTGTATATAACGTAACGCAATAATTGCGTTTTCTTTTACCGCCGCTCGCTGTAACCAAATTGTAATAACATTTATTTGTTACAGGCAACCGCCATTTGACGTCACATGTGACCGCCTTCACCCTACTCAACTGTTTATTATACAGACACTGGTGAGTAAAATTTTCATTTTTCTTCTTTTTTCCTGTGAACACAATAGAACAAAAGGTCTTTTATAACCAATGATGTTGTACACAACCTACATTAACATAGTTCATAATATGAAATCTCAAAGTTAGCGCGTCATGTCGACTTTACAGCGGCATGGAAATTAAAACTGTGCTCGCTGTTGTTTCCTTTTACAAAATCATAACAGTTCCCGTTTTTTATAATGTTATTTTTATTAAATTAAATAAAGGTAATAAATTCGTTTTATTAAAAATCTCTTCAGTGAAACGAAGTCTTATTTTCTTATAAATCAGCTGGTGCCCGCGACTTCGTCCCCGTTGAAAAAGAAAATATAATATGAGTAGTACAACGCCCGACATCTTTATCGCTGTGATGGCGATTTTTATATTTTTACCGCAGGACACATTTATAGCGGATGCGTAGGAGAGAGGTTTAGTCGGTAGGTCTACCCCACTACTATTTCGGGGCGGAAGTCCGACATAATACACTGGTCTGTCCCCAGGCCGATGGGTATCCATGATGGTTTCCTCTTGTAAAAAAAGGGACACGCTACGTTTCACAGTCATTAGGGGAGCATGTCTGGGCCACTTCTTTTGAGAAGACCATCGTGAAATTACAGAATATGTGCTGTTGTGTTTTGATGAGTGAGTAAGAGATACCAGAGCCAACTTCCTTATCTCCCTTCCTAAATCCTTTTATAGTCGGCAGCACACTTGCAGCATCTGTGGAGTATGTTGAGTTATAAATGACGGTAGGCATCTCTACCTTCAATTAACAAAAGACTCCCCAAATTTTTATGTTAAAATCAGCAGCCAGTGTAACGGTCCATTCGATGGTTGGTGGCAACCGCGTCCTATTAAAACAAGGAACTTACTGAAGTTCCCTGTTTTACAGTTTTAAAGTGAGCTACCCTATTTGCCTAATGATTTCTATGAAATCCTCTTGAAAAAAAAAAAACAATTCCTTTTCACTTCTATTCCGATACAAATAGTAATCAGAAAGTAGGCATTACAGGAAATTAGTCACTTGAAACATAAACTTTTTGTTTCCATCCCAAATACTATGTACATGCAATTAACATATTATGCCCTTTTTGTTTCAGGTCAATCCGATGATGGTGAATGTAAATTTATTGAAAAAAGAAAATGTTCATATAAAAATGTGTGTTAGACAGAAAGTATAGTGGTTGAAGATGAAAACTTTTTAAGAAATGTTGCAAAGAGTTGTGCGTTGGAAGTAGTGAATTTTATACTTACATACCTATTTGTAAATATACATTTAGTGGTATCTACCAAATGAATAGAACTTCTAATAAAATAGACACGTTTTGCTTAATAAACTTTTATGTACCTAACTGTTACTAAATGTAAGAACAATAAAGGAAGTCCCTGTTTTTAAAATGACGTCTATCATTTTACCGATTACAACAAGCTCTAATAAAAAAAATATAAACTAACCACCGACTTTCCATTGATCCCAAACACGCTATATCCGCTGGAAGTTGCTGAGAGTATTCTGCAGACTACTTAATGCTATTGCATCAGGTCAAGGTCATGGAAAAGCTACCGAAGTAACAGTATACCAAATTTCACATCAATCAAACACGGTATGTACATCCCAATATCCCTATTGTTATAATCCATGGTGATAGTGGTAATATTGTTTCAATAGATTACGGTCTCACTATCTACATTAGTCATTATTTTGCATAACAACGAATGACCAGTTATTAGGGCGGTTTGCGCCCTAATTAACTGGTCAGATTTGCGTTTTTTCTGGTGCGCGTATAAGATCGTATAAAACATTCTGAAGGAATTTTTAAATCGTACACAATCACTTCGCAGTTCTTGGTAAAGTGTATTAAACTGACCGGTTGTCAGTCATGATGCAACTATCGGTGACACCCAGCATCTTTTTCGTCTTCTCAGTCGACGGCGTCTCAAGAGACGGCGATCGCATCAGAGTGACGAGAGAAACAAAAAAATACTGAATCTAAATCGGTGCACACAGCTAAATAATTCTTATTGTTAAATTATAAAGCAAGATACGTAACAAGGAGCCATGTCATGTATTTCCAATATATCTTCATAACAGCCGACACAGTGACGGTTGCATGAGTGAGGAGCGCACGAACGCGATTTATTGCGGGCGCTCGGCCATTGTGCAATGTAAACAATGAATATTTTACTTACCTAGCTGACACTTTTATCATGTTAACTTGACACTGGTTGGTGAAAATATTTTTAAAACTGGCTAACTGTTCACATGGGGGGACATTTTCAAATAGAAATTCAGTCATTTCTGATAGTTCAAATTCATATTGAAACCATTTATTACCTGTACAAGTAAAATAATTTCTTACGATACAAAATAGTATTTCAACAATAAATACCACGCTACAATCGTTTGAATTTCTATTCTAAGTATTCATCGTGTCAGCAGTAGCACGTCGTTGTTTCTTTCATCCATCAACTTCCTTCGTTTATTGCGTTCATCAAAGCGTGCAGCGTTGACTCGGAACGTATATTTTCAACGGCGGGCAAGGTACAAACAGAAGACAGGAATCGACTGACGCCGAAAACTTGCGAATGCTTAAGAACTTGCCTGTCGTTGATCTTAATCATTAAATTAATCTATAATAAATAAAGATACTTTTTTAATTAAAATTGTTTATTATTCGTATTCGAACTCGTATTCGACGAATATTAATTTGATATCCGTATTCGTATTCGCTAAAGTACTATTCGTTAAATCCCTAATACAGACCAATATTGTATGCAATTGCTTTATTAAACCAATTGAAATTCACATTGCTAAGCTCAACTTGTACTTAATGTTATTATAAACTTGAATACAATATTTAGTTTGTAGCTAGATTAAACGTAGGTCGCAATACTAACTAAGCTAGGTGAAGTAACTTATTGGATCTTGATTATGACGATTATAAAGCAGCTCCTCCAACATAGCCATATTTAAGGTGTTCACTGGTTGATTTACACTGGAGTGAAAGAACATTCTGTTTTTTAAGGTCGACAGACAAGCTGAAGGTCCACTTGATGGTAGGTGGCTACCGTTGCCTATAACACAAGCAACGCTACTGGTGCTGCAAGTGCGCTGCGGACTGTGGACTGTAGGATTGGGAAGGGTTAGGGAAATACTCGTAGGCACATACATGTGAAATGCAGCATAAATAATACAAACAGCCTTTTATGTGGATAGTTTGCGAATATAATTATTTTAACAAATTAATTATTGTGAATAACTATTATTAAATTAAATACACGTTATAATGAATAAGTTTTCACGTGAGCAGTTTTGCAAATTAGAGTCACATAAGCGCAGAATGAACGCCAAATAATTATTCTGGTTTCAATGAGTCCGTATATAGATGACAACGTGGTTAACTAAACGTGACTCTTTGAATGCACAGTTGATTACATTGCACGTCAACTGTTTGATAATAATTAATAGGACGTGTCCCTTAATTGCCTTAGTGTTTATTATACTTGCGAAAAATAATTAGAAATTTCCACTTGTTATACGTGAGCCAGCAATAAAGAAACAGTCACTTGTGGAGTGAAAGATCAAAGTGAATTTTGGTGGGACCTCGCCTTTGGGTTTTATAGAAACAATGATCATTTGATCTAATGGTGAAGAAGAGCACCGTGAGAAAACCAACGCTTCTAGGAAGGTAAGCCATCTTCTATGTGATATGGAAAGACATCAATCCACAGTGGGCTAACGTGGTGCGTTAAAGCCGATGCCGCTCATATTGCCCTTTACCAGCAGAGGGATGTATATCCCTTTTTCCATATGTGAAAACCGAATTAAAATTGGTCTACCCATTCGCAAGTTTTTGAAACGCACACAAATCAACCTAACATTTTTATATATTTTTTATTTATTTTTATTATTATATATTGATTTAAATGTATACATATAATAAGTGTCTCTCTGCAAATAAACCATGACCTAATTTCAAAGTGTGTCTCTTAATATAATTTTCTTAGTATTGTTACGAGCGAGCAAGGTACTTTTATCGATTGACTGCTCAAGACAGTTTTATCACAGAGCGGTCAGTCAACTTGTTTAGAAATTCATGAGCTATTGTCATAGATTTTATCGGTATAACACTACACTGAGTTCAAGTAGTTAGTTACAAAGCGATTGTAGGATCACCAATATACAAAGAGCCGCTGAGTTTCCGTGATCATTCTTTCCGTCATCGCGTAGAGTAATTCTGCGTGTAACATTGTGGCTCTAGTTATAGTGGACGTCACTCAGCTCTGATGGCTACATAGAGTGAAGATTAACGGCTTCCTTTCAGCACCACGCTCCTTTATATCTCTGTAGCGTTTGACTTAAGATTTTAGATCTTGAGATGCCCTTCAACACGATGATATTAGCCGCCATCAAACATTTAATTTTCTTATACTTTATTAACATGGTAAATCGCATTGACTATTTGACTCTTCGATACTATTATACATAATAAATTTTAACTAACTTAACATAGATAGCATCAACTTATAAAGAATATCTCCCAGAAGTCTTTATTTACTTTAGTTTTTTATTTATAGTAGTAGTGGCAGGGTACACCGTGTTTTTCAGTCATTAGGGGAGCCCGTCTGGCGGCAGTAACCAACCCCTTACAGAAGTCCGCCGTGAAATAACAGTATATGTGGTGTTGTGTTTCGGTAAGTGGGTAATGGTTGCCAGAGCTCATTACCACATCGTCAAACTTATTTCTTCTGTTTTTATTCGGGCGTCGGGGGTTAAAAATATATATTACTTGCCAATGTCATTTGGTCCATGTAGTAAGCATGAGGTCACAGTGTGCTTTCTTACAAAAATTTAGTCTCAGTACAGTCAGAAAGGTGTAAAGTTTGTAGCACTTGCATTAACCGATATTGTGGTTAACTACGAGTATACCTACATTGGCTATTCGAAACAAGAACGGTCGTAAACATTCATACAGGAATTTGGTGGAAACCGACAATTGGGTTGCCGTGCCAACTAGATTTTCCAGTATCGTTAGTTTAGATTTAAACATAATCTTAGCCTGTAAAAGGTATCTGCGACAAGCAATAAAAATAAACAAAAATTGAGGTTATAGCTTGCATCACAAAATCTCAATAAAGTACACGGCCTACGCACACGTTTATAAAACCGGCTTCACTAAGTTGTTCGGAAAATTCTGTATATAATTCTTATTTGGTCTGAGCCTGGGGCGTTGTTTGTGTTATAGACGAAGGTAGCCAATCACAACCATCAAGTGTACAGTCAGCCTTTCTGACGACCTTTTCATGACAGAAAAGTATTAATGATTTTATGTCTTATACGAAAAAATTGAGATTATTCAAACGTATATGTGTGTGATTTATCTTAAAAAATGTACTTTTTGACCGTTAATGAACGTCTTTCTTCTTCAAAACCTTTATATTTGAATAATTAATATGTACCCTTTTATGTTACATTTAACACCCGAGAGCGTTATGTTTGTTAGCACGTTACAGGAGCATCTTTTAAATTTGCGCAGAGCGCTGAAAAATGGCGTTTGAAAAGTGGAATAAAATGAGACTTTATATAAAAGCGCGATACATTTACGTCGTCTATGAAGAATGCGATGTATGAGGTAGTTTCGACATATTAGTTTAAACAAAAACCATTTTAATATTAAATTAAGTCGTTATTAAATCGTAATATACTCGTATGTATTATACAAACTAAAACTTAAAGAGGTGTAAATGACGAAATGTTTTTTAAGAATTAAAATTTTGTTTAGAACTATACAAAATCTGCTATTTTGCGTATCGGGTGTAATGGTAAAAAGTACATATAGATAATCCAGATAATCATCAAAACATCAATTAAAACCACATTCAAATTGATTAAGCCGTTTCTGAGATAGGCGTGCACAAACGCACAGACAAACACACAAAAATTCTAAAAGTTGTTTTTTTACCTCAGTAACATAAGTACGTGTACAAATTGTTTTTTGTTTTTTTAATATTAAATAAATAAATATAAATAAATAAATATCTTCACACATTCCACACAGCACCATCTAGTTCCACAGTAAGCAACTAATGCTTGTATTATGGATACCAGACAGTTGATATAATATATAGATTATTTTTTTTTTGTTGTAAATACATACATATTATAAATACAAAACATCCATAACTCAGGTACAAAGGTAAAATGTTAACACAAAAAAAAATTGCCCCCAGAGGGATTCGAACCCGCGACCGTTTGGTTAACAGCTAGGGTTAACACTAACACTAGACCACTAGACCAAACGTGTCGTAAAATGTAGACACGGTAAGATTTTTATTATTTGTATAGATTGTTTTGCTTCATTAAATGCAAAATGTACTAAATCTAACGCACGATCATAGAGCACTGACACATACTTAAAATATACTCGATAAGTAAACGTAGGCACGTAGCGATCGTAGCATCGTGAGCGTAGCTTATTACCTCATGTGCAATTCAATCTCGTACGATAGCGTCGCGGCCGCGTCTTAAGAACCTTCCTCGGCGATTATAGATTCTGGGAACAATTTATGTAAGCTGCCTATTATAACTTCAGCGCGTTAATTCTGTGAAATATAATAAATTTTAATGCTAAGATTTTTCTTCGAAGTGTACTTTTTTTTCTTGAATTCCGAAATTTAAGACAGATTATATTATTAACTAGTGGCCCGCTCCCGGCTTCACCCGGGTTGCAATATTTATAGGTCACCTGAATCCAATAATTAGAGTTTTCGTTATAAGTCCTTGTTAAAAAATATTTTAGTATGTGCGCTGGTTTTCATCCATTTCATTTTTTGGTTTTCAACAATTGCGACGCCATCATTTGGCCACACCTTAGCGGAACTAATACGGATATTATAAACAAAATGTTTTTTTCTCAAATAGATGGAGTGTTTTTGGATTACCTACCACATATAAATAAACTTACAAAATCAACTCTCTTACTCAGTGTCATTCTATCGACATATCTCTCTTTCTTTATAGTATTACTGTCAATTTCCAAAGAACATATGACGTTGAGAAACTGCTTGTCACTCATGTTTAAGCCAAATAACAGGGCAGGCAATTATTGTAAGAATAAATTATTCCAAACTCACATACAATTCACCACACACTCTCCCCCACCATCATATTTGTACTTACTGCGAAGCTTCTGAACATAATTGTCCTGGAAACGATAGATAACTTCTTATGTCGAAGCTTATTAATGCTTAGGGTAAATATTGTAGGCTCTCTTACTAAGTAAGAGAGCTTACAATATTTACCATAAGAATTATTAATATATTTTTATCCCATCATAGATATGTGCACAATTAATGAGTTAGTGAGAAAGAGTAATTTTTTATAGTTAAGTAGCCCGCGACTTTCTCCGCGTTGAAAAATATTGATGGATAATACTTAAATCGAGGCGAAGGCCTCCATCCACTACTGGTCGCTCTCTTGTGGTCATCGTTCCAGCGAACAGATGGTCCGCCATGGGTTATTTAGGTCTCCACTTCCAGATTCCTCTACTCCAATATTTTGCAGTTTCGACTGCAATACGATATTTTGCATACGAAACGAGTTTCGATACGAATAAACGCAAAATTATTGTAAACTTGACGATCTCTTTGGATGAGTGGTTAGGATGCTTGCCTTAATGTTCTCTTCCCGTATTCAATTCCCGACTGGGTAAACTTTGGAAATAACTTTTCAAAGTTAACTGTGATCTGGATCTAGAAAGTAATTGCAGGGCAGATGGAGTTTCGCAGTCATTCAGGCAGCCCTTCTGGCGGCAGTAACCACCATAAAATAATAGCATGTGTTTCAGTGAGTGAGTAATGGATGCCAGAGCTCATTTCCCAATCCCATCCTAATCCTATTGTATCAATCCTTCCTTAATTCTGTTGTAGTCGCGCGGCAGCGCAGTGGTCATCCTCTGGTGGATATCCGGTTAAAGATCACTTCAACTTAGAAAAGTTCTTCATAAGAAACTGCAAACTGAATTTGAATCCAATTTATGCCACTTAAACTTGAGTCTAGTTTAGCTGGTTATGAAAAATGGTTAATGTGGACTAAGGAGGGATAGCACATTTCAGTTTCTTTTTCTCCCTTATTTGCAATATTCATTTTAAAAAAATCTTTCAGGATGGATTCAGGAAGCCGCGGGCACAACTAACTAAAAATGAAAATCCAACGCTTGGCAAAGTCAGGCGTTATAGTGCCTTTCATATTTTGTCAGGCATTATATCTTCTATATTTAACGCTGACGAAGTCACGGCCACTAGCTAGTGTTAAATAAATGAGACAATGAAAATTTCACATTTTAGGTATTTTTGAACGTTGCAGCATTATGTCAAAATAATTAATTCAAAATCATTATTATATTCAGCGAGTAACTTAATAACTTAATAATTTAATTAGCGTTTAATTAGGATATGCAACTGATTAAACCCTAATTATAACATGAATTCTGTGCTGCTATCCAAGGAACGGTATATACATCTGTAACTTTTTAGAATTTTATTTTATTTTATACTAGCTGTGCCCGCGAATTTGCACGCGCTGTAGTGGGTTTTTTTAATATCTCTCGGAAACATAACATTTTTCCAGGATAAAGGGTATTCTCTAATTTGATTCAGATAATAAACTATCTGTGTGCAAAATCCGTTTTTAAACATCCAAACATACAAACTTTTCTTCATAATATTTGGGACATATATAGAAATTAAATAACAATAAACAAAAAATTATAAAAATTAATTAACATTCTAGGAGCGTGGCCACAGACAGGTTTGAACAGAACCAAAAAACAAACAAAATAATATCCAACATCACAAACAGTCAAATTAAAGATATTAGTAGAAAATAAAAAACAATAGGTATTTCTTAAAATTTCTATCAAACCGTAAACGTTGGCTCATAACATTGGTAATTCCATGCTGATAAGATACCTCGTGGGGACACTGGCCGAAGTCCTTTGTGCGTGCCTTTGAAGTGGCGCTGCTAACGAGGGTCACAGTCAAAGCTAAGGGCGATCCCGCGAGACAAACATTACTATTCCTATTCATTGATACATAACCGTTTCTCTATCGCTTAACAATCTTATCTCTTCTCGTGTTCAAAATTTAATTTGTTATGTTATATTTATTTCTGTTATACAAACCTAATCCATACTAATAATATAAATATGAAAGTACTCTATTAATATGAAGTAACTCTATTACTGTAAAAGCACAATCATCATCAACTTTTACTTTTTTACAAAAATGTTTTCAGGGAAATATTTTAAGTTTTTATTTAAATAAAAATAAAGCCAATACAAAATGTGCTATTTGTAAAACTTACCTTTTAGGTATAACTATGCCTCATTCTCAAGCTTTTCTAGGATATTTTAAGGGTTTTTTTTTATAATCAAAATAATACTAACAGTATAAAGTTTTTTTTTTTTGTTTGTAATAACTCAAAAACTACTGGACCGATTTTAAAAATTATTTCACCAATAGCTACATTATTAGGGAGTAACATATGTTAAGTTTTATAAAGTTACGCGGACGAAGTCTTATACAACAGCTAGTATTAAATTTAAAATAAAGCCTGTACAAAAAGTGCTATTTTACCTTCTAGGTTAACTATGCCTCGTTCTCAAGCTCTTTAAGGATATTTTAAATTTATTTTTTATAAACAAAATTATTTTTTCAAAAAGTCTCATTTAGGTATCATGAATGAAAGTTAAAGTGTCGTCTACAATAATTTTTCGTCGCTAAAGTTTGAAGATATTGTCAAGTGGAGATGGGACTAAGTATTTGTGGAGGGTTGAAGCGGGGCCGGGGGTATTTTCAAGTGGAAGTTACGAGCTTCGGCGTCTTGCAGCTGTTATCTTGCAGACTGTTCAAAACTATCCTGGTTCAGGGAAACGTGTCAGATGGACAAGGGTGGTGCTACGAGCGATGCTTCTCTCTGATAACCTTCTCGAAAACGTATCTTGTAGGTTGAATTTTAATTTCGATAACCGACGAACTCTACTAAGTATCAACTTTTGGTGTTCTTTAGTTAACATGTTGTCAGAGTTGACTATTATGACGTAAATAGAATATTTTAGCCTCCGTAGCAATTGGACAGATTCTCAACTGAACGGATTCCCAAATGTGCGGTTTAGCAATTGGGGGATACAGTTTGATGCTGTAGTTTTAGTACTATTACTTATTCTGTGGCTGTAACTACATTACATGGTTATTTCATATACATTCAAAATTTACTAAGAATTTTTAGGTACATTTAGAATGTATGTACCTAAAAATGTATTTTTAGGTATTTATTAGAATACGTTGTATATATACATATACGTTGTATATACGACCGTGTCTACGCCGCCATATTTGACAAGATTTGAAAATAGAATTTTTTTTTTTATTATTATTTACTCTATCCCTTTTTCCTATTGTTTAGACTGTTCTTTACTTTTCTGACTATTTTCTTTACTCCTTAGAAATCAATCGGACTATTTGTAAATTTAGGCATATATAATTTATTCGCAAGTAGAAATCTTCTATTTATCTGATGAAACCATTTCAATGTAAAAACCGAACACAACTGCATTTTAAAGAAAAAAAAGAGATTCGCCAAGTTGCAAATAGTTGCTCAGTTTGACTAAAACACATGCACTCGTTGAAAGTGTGCCTGGCTGAGGTGGAGCGTCGAAAACTAGCGAACACCCGAGAGCGGGCGCAAGTTGCAAGGGTCCTTGTCGCTCGCACAGTTGTTATCGTAGACACTTTGCGAACTGCGCTTTACGTGTGGTACAAGTTATAAGTTGCATCCAAAACTTTCTCTTAAATCACATCCTCATTTTAATAATACTAGCTTTTTCAACCGACTTTATCCTCGAACCAATTCGATTCTAACTATTTCTATTGTAGTTAGTAAAAATAGATTAAAGTAGCATTTATCTAATGTTTAGCGCTCATTTTTAAAACTAAGCGCTCATTTTTCAAGAAAAATCTGAGCAAGATTGAGCAAACCACTTTCGCATTTATAATATTACTTATTTAATAAGAATATATACTTAGTTGTTTTGAAACAAGATTTGCCACGGTCAGTGACTAATTAAATGACATATATAAACAGTACGGCTCTAAATAAAGTCTTCTCCTTCTCTTTATTCTCTTTCCTCTTCTTCTCCTTTTTCTCCTACTACTCTTTCTTCTTCCACTTCTTCTCCTTGTCCTTCTTCATCTTATTTTTCTTTTATTTTCTCTTTTTCTTCTTCTTCTTCATCTCCTTCTTTTTCTTCTTCTCTATCTAAAATTTTCTAAAAATAAAAATCGAACGCTTGGCAAAAGTAAGGCGTCATTGTCGTATGTCAGGCGTTATATTGGATTACATAGTTTGTCAGGTTTTATATCTTTTATTTTTCAATATCGACGAAGTCGTGGCCACCAGGTAGTGTTTTATATGTTCACAAGTACACATGTTATCCATTGATGTATAAATAGATTATTAAGAAGCCCAGTTTTAGTTTGTACTATCAAATAATAAAATTATAGTCAATAATAATAATACAGTGAGATTTCCGTTAAAGTTCTTTACTCGGATGACGGTATTACATAATATTATAAAGAGATGGCAAGATACACGTTGCCGTGAACGTCGAAGTGTCTCCACTAGCTGCTTACTTAATGTTGCGGTAGTTACCGACAGTTTACCGCAGCTCGATACAGCTATGGTTAATTTGTTACATAAGTACATAAGGCTCCTTTGCATACCAACTTAGTCTTGAACCGTAACTAAATGATTTCCGTTAAACTCTATGTACTAATAGGTATAAACAGAAATTACACTGTTAACAGCTTGTCTTTTTTAATAATGAGGTTTTAACCTCATTATTAAAAAAGACTAGCTTTTGCACGCGACTTCGTCCGCGTTACTTTATAAAATATAGCCTATATTACTCGTAGAAAAAAGTGGAGAAGCATCACAGGGGCGGCAATTCAGACCAGGAAGGGCGAACACGACCATCCTCAGTATAGATCATCCGCAAGACCACGACCACTCTGACAAGAGTGTGCGACTTTTATACATAAAAAATCCTAATCTATTAACAACAGCATTTTACCAACACTATTATCTACGTACCAATTAAAATTTAATTTGAAAAAGGTAGGTAAAAAATTATGTTGTTTCAGATACCTACATAAAGTGAAGGAATAATATTATTATTAATAATATTGGTCCTTCACCCAAAAACTGCCGAGCCTCTAAATTTTGACCAATCTAAATTTAATGTAGTTAACCCTTAAAACATTAAATGGATAATCTGTCTGTGGACTTTTATCTTACCAAAAATAGCATGTTATTTTTATACAGGATTTCATAAATCATAGTGAATTTTAGTAGTGTATACTTAAATATTTTGTAATATTTCGATGTATGCAAGTTAATATGTTTATCTATAACTAGGTACATCAGCAAAGTTATTTGATAGGTTAATTATTAAATTTACATTTAATTAATGACGAGGCCGTTGGATGAGTGGTTAGAATGCTTGCCTTAATGCTCTGTTGTAAGGGTCCCGTGTTCGATTCCCGGCAGGGTAACTTTCGAAATGACCTTGGGGCCTAGCCAAGTGTGCTTTCTACAGTCGTTTACGCTACGCTACCTAAGAGAAAACATTGTGGTTGGTCAAAATTTTATTTTGACGTTACAGTCGCAGTCAGTCTCGTTTCGCAGTCATTTGGGCAGCACGTCTGGCGGCAGTAACCACCCCCTTACGGAAGACCACAGTGAAATAACAGCATGTGTGCTGTTGTGTTTCGGTGAGTGAGTAAGGGATACCAGAGCCCATTTCCTTCCTATCTCAATTCCTTATCCTCAACCCCATTATGGTCGGCAGCGCACTTGTAGCACCTGTGGCGTTGCTTGTGTTGGCCATCTACCTACCTTCAAGTGGACAGTCAGCCTGTCTGTCGAACTAAACATAAAAAAATAATAAGTTATTAATTAATTAATTAATAAACACTAGACAGCGAGATAAAATAGTTTTCAAAACCTTTTAGTGTGGTTTTTACGACAAATGGTTTAAACGCAAGTATACTTGTACAACCGAGGTCAACGCATTCATATTCATAGAAAACAGATATAGAATTACTTACAATGAAAAGATTTGAATAATTATGAAACTCGTTAAAAGTTTGATTACTTTCTTGTTCGTGGAACTGATTGACGGAGACAGAGCCGCCGGCCGATGTGAAAGGAGAAAGGTTTTCCGCTTAGACGAATACAAACACTTATAATTTATTAATATTTCGTTATTTTTCAACTCAGATGGGCAAATTTGTCTGTCTAAGGTCTCTACTTAAAATCATAGTCCTAGTACTGTGCGACATTTGTTTATTGCCATTGGATGCTTTTACAAGCTTCTGCCTGCGACTTGGTCCGCGTTGAAAAAGAAAATATAATGAGTAATATAAATATAATTGGATTGAAAATTAACCTATGCTTTGTGAACTGAAAGGTGTCAGTTCAGTTCAATCAATCTTTGTAAACAACTTTTTTTTTTTTTTAATTGAGTCAAGGCAGCGCTTGGCCGCGATCTCACTTGATGTAAAGCCGAAGGTGGACCACGCTTACCTGTAAGTGCCCATTTACTCTAGATTTAAAGACCCCCGAGGTTGAGGAAACACAGACGCAGGCAGTGAGTTCCACTCCCTAGCAGTTCGGACAAGGAAGGTGGAACTGTTACGCTTCGTACGTGACCGAGGAACATCAACCCCTGTCCGCGGTCCACAAGTGGAACGGTTCCGGTTGGATTAGATCGTATAGAATTTACGCACCTCTCCATAGTGCTGACGATAGAAAATCGATAGGCATGCTACTTTTCGGCGATGCTGCAGGCTTTGAAGTTAGACTCCACAAGGGTGTCGTTGCCAATAAGTTTCTTTGCTCGCCTTTCAATCGAGTCCAGTACATCCAATTGATAACGGGCAGACCCATCCCAGAGGTGGCAGCAGTACTCCATGCAAGATCGGACTTGTGCTCTGTATAGGTCAAGGAGCTGTCTCGCGGTGAAGTACCGCCTAACCTTGGAATGTATGCCCAATTTTCTGGCAGCCGTTTTCGCAACGGACTCGATATGCCTACCAAAGTTCAGATCGGCAGTAATGTCTACACCGATGAATTATCATTAATCTTATTCATTTGATTAAAATTAAATGACAGTTTAATTTTATTTTCTCTTTTATCTTTACAATTAGTGAAATAATTATTGACAGTCAGAATCAAAATTCAAAACCTTAATTTATGGAAACTTATTTATTTCAATCAACAGCTACCCTGATAAACTATAGTTTACCATGCAAAATTGCTACAGTTAAATCCATTATTGGTATGAATCCAAGAATGAATGAAATATAAGCTTTAATTAAACGAGTTCATTTGAAGATTGGAGCGCAATCATGGTCGGCCTCCAGTTCGATATGAATTTCATACAAAAAGCAAGTATTACAGAGAATGGGCTCGGAGGTGGGTCGATTGTCGGCAACATTTCTTATCTCCGCCCGTATTGGCACTTACCGCTCTCCACGGCTGAATGTAAAACGTTATTGAGCTTTCACCACCTTCTCTGCGCTCTGATATTGGACTTCGAATGTTGATATTGCATATGGAGTATGTACAGGCGGAAATGTCTTACTGCTGTATCTACATTTAGGCGCGCCATACATTAACGATACCGGTCTTAACGGGAGGATGTTATTTGGAAAGTTAAACACTTTCTTTTCAGATAAACCATATGTGATATAAACATGATATGTTAACTAATTAATAATGAGAAAATTATGAATACGCTAACTAATTTAATTTAGAATTAAGCCGTGTTAGTTAGTTAAATTATGTAAGGTAATTGAGAAAATATTGTCTAAAGCACTGTTTTGTTAGACGAATATGAAATGCAAGTTAGTGGTTTGACTATAAGTCTCACTTTTTACTTTTAATAAAAAATCTATCAGGGGAATGCAAATGAGCTACAGAGACCCTGCAGAAAATTGTTTAAAGCACTATTAAAGAGGGCTTTTTTATAATATTGTAGCTAGGCAGAAACATCTCAGAAGGGTGGTTGTAGCTAGGCGCGAACTAAAGGTAAAACGTCCGCGGATAAAGATTCTACCCGTGCGTAGCGGCATCTTATGCAAGTAAAGCGGATTAGCTCCGCATCTGTGTAAAAGCTCGTAGTAGGAATTAACTGGAATGACCATCAGAGCACTCACCATTGTACAGCCGGTAGAACACATAAAGAGAAGCTACATCATATTTTACACAAAGGGTTCTATCTGCTGTTGTGTGAGCAATAGATCGTCTACAATTCGAACGATTTGACGCTGAAAGGTATCAAAGGGATTAACTGGTATTTTAAAAAGGGTGCTGCCCATTACTTTCCTATGATTTAGTTCTATAGAACTCATATGTTAAGTTGGCATACTCACCATACGTTAAGAAAATCGTCTCAGTAGTATTACAGTAACAGTTTCTGCTCCTGACTTTCGACTTAATCTGAATTCATAATAATATCTATCTGTAAAAACATATATATAATATGTACGATGCATTTGTATAATATGTATTTATGTTAATGGGCCCCAAATTTACGAATAACTATTTGTTTGTTAAATCTACTTGGCTGTAATAAAATTATACATTAAATAAATAAATAAACATTACTCTTTAAATTTTTGCAAACGGAGGGCGTGTAGCGTGGTTAGCATAGCCTGAAAAACCAAGATAATAAAACTCGAGATAGGAGCTTACAAAAACCAGTTATTATAATAATAAGGACCAATAAGAACGATATATACACACAAGAACGAAGCAATAACGCGTAATAACTTCCTAATTTTGCGACATCAAGTGACAACCGTACGAATCCGTTCCCAAAATAATAAAACATAAATGGTCGTTTTGGGGAACTATTAGAATGCACCTATTAGTTTGGAGCGCCCAAAAGTAATCTGCTGCTCATAAAAAATATAATTAAAATTTTAATTTTAATAAAAATAAAAATTAATTAAACTGTTATACATAGCAGTATTAAAGTGGCGCAATAGGTCAATTAAAAGTCAGTACAATCCGTACGCATACGTGCAAATTGTGGTAACGAAGTAGCCATTGCATACAAGTTTCGACACTCAACAATCGGATTAGAGTCAGGCACGGTGCCAGCACGAACAATACTATTCCGATAGAGAATTACACCATGTTGTGGAGGGACGAACTGCATAGGTACAACAACAGTTAGATCGACAGATGCGCTAAACGCGCTCTGCATAGAAATCGCTAAACTGGACCTCGCAGTGCATCCTAAATAACTTAGTCGTTGGTATAATTGTCGACAAAATACCCGCTATAATAGGTATGTCCTATAAAACTATATCCCATTTCAAGTTGCCTCCGTGTCGAATTTCACGCATTGATATAGACATTTTAAACGCTGTCTGTCTGTATTTTACAGCATAATAATATGTGCTGTTGTGTTTCGGTGAGTAAGGATGCCAGAGCCCATCACCTCATCTCTTGCTTATCCCTTATCCTTAATTCTTCTATGGTTAGCAGTTCACTTGCAATACCTATTGCGTTGCTTGTGTTATAGACAACGGTAGCCACCTACCATCAATTGGATTGTCCGCCTGTCTTTCAATCTTAACACAAAAAGTCTGAATTTTAATCAGTAGTTACGAAGAATGCCTTCAGCCAAAAATTTTCAAGTAAATTACATATTATATAATACATATTACATGCGGAGACGTCAACTAGGTAGTGAACGGTTTATCTAAACGATGCGGCTCGACTCGGCCGCTTGCCTTGCTTCCTGCTTTCTCCAATATACGTAACACAAATACTTGCGAGGGGCCGTGTATACCAACGCTCAACACCCCTTGGTGGATAGCGTGGTTTTTTTTAAATAATGCAAAAAACTATTTGAAGTATTTACATTACAACAATTGGAACGAGTATACCTATTGAGTAATACTACTATATATAGTAATACTGCTTAAAGAGCAACATAATATATACTCCACCGTTGGAAGAGTGGCTAGTGTGCTTGCCTTAAGGTCACACTAGTCAGCTTTTCCTCCATACAAATGAAGAAAGATTATTACTCCGCTTATTTATGTTTAATTTACAAAAGTAAGCATGATATCGATTTATCTTGTCGTTAACTAGGTTCGTTGCTATACAAACAGCAGTCCCTTACAGAAGACCACCGTGATATATCAGCACATGTGCTATTGTGTTTCGCCTGTCTGCTGACCTTAACATAAAAAAAAAACTTTCACTGAAACGAAATGTATTCGTTATGTCGAAATTCATAAGTGCTCACGCCAGCGAAATTTTCATTTGTAAAAACTTAATAACTGGCCAATTACTGTTAAATCTTTTATGCACATACGTAATCATAAAATTTATTTAAGCAGAAATTTTAAATGGTCCGAAAACGTTGTCCAATTCAATTATTTAATTTCGTATTTTAAATATGTCTGTTACATATTTTGCGGTGAGTGTTCCTTTGGAAAATGTTTTATGGAAGAACTGGTTGGTATTTTTGCAAAATTATAAGCTTGCCTGTCCGAAATTCCAGTAAAATTTCGTAGGTATTATGTGACATCGTTTTATTAGCTTTTGAATCTCGAGAGTCCCTGGGAGCACGGAGGAAGTCATAAATATCTCGCGCGTCCCCGATTTCTACAAAACTTTGCTTGCATTTTACTCCCTCTACATTTTTAGCGCAAATATTGTAAAAAGCAAACAATGACATTGAAAACGAATTGTTATTTTGTTGAGCGCCTTCTATGTTACTCTTCTTAACCAGAAATTAGTAGTCTCCTTTTCATTCTTTGCTTATTTGTGACATTATCTACACGTGTTTTCAAACCCCGACGCCCGACACAAAAACAAGCTGTTATATATTCCATCTGTGTATCTGTCTATGGCATCACAGCTCCCAAACGAATGGACCTATTTTGATCCGGTTTTTTTGTTTGAAAGCTGACATGATCGGGATTGTTCCCGTCTGTAACCTGTCTGCGGACCTTAACTTTTTTTATGTTAAGGTCTAATGGTCCACTTCATGGTAGCAAGTGGCTACCGTCGTCTATAAACAAGCAATGCCACAGGTGCTGCAAGTGGGCTGCTGACTACAGTAGGATTAAGGATAAGGTATTGGGGAGGGATAGGCAATTGGCTCTGGCGTCATTTACTTACTGATTCACCGAACAATGTGCAGTTATTTTCCGGTGGTCTTCTGTAAGAGGGTGGTTATTGCCGCCAGAGCGACTGACCAAATCAAAGTTAAAGGGCGTTAAAGGAGGAAGGTTTTATATATAATTTGCAGAAAAAAAAACCGTGCGAAGCCGAGCGCACTAGTAAATTAATATATACATCATCCAGATAAATAACGCGAGAGAAATAAATAAATAACTTCAAAAGAATAAAGTAAATATTTTTGATAGTAAATATATTTAAATTAATAACTAAATTATGCTGATTTAAATTTAAAGGGACAAATTCGAAAGAGTCGACAAACAAACGGATAATACGGCAAATCAGAAATATCCTAATAAATCCGAGCGCCCCTTTTAAAAACAAAATAAACATTTCTCCAAGAAAGTCGTGAAGTGAAATTATTTCCCGTGAAGGGAAGGAAGTGAAAACGACAATGAACTCACTTACAGTAGGAAGGGCAAAAGAATAATGACTCGGGGCCCGCAACCGACCTGCCGCCAGTGAACGCAACGTTTACCGTCCGCAGTAGCTCTCTGTGGAGACCATTGCTTTGAGATTATTACTACTTTTTTTGTCCTTAAGGACATCCCTTCGTTTATAACGTGTGATTCATTTAATAAAATTCTTATATGTACATATTACTAAACTAGCTGTGCTCGCAACTTTGTACGCACTTTATTTCGTTTTTTTAATATACCCATGAAAACCTAACATTTTTCCAGGATAAAAAGTGTCCTATATATTAATCCTGGTAATAAACTAACTCGAGAACGGCCGGACCGATTTTCATGATCTTTGTTTTTTTGGATTCGTCTCCGTCCCGAATAGCAGAATAACCATTAATATATCGAAAAAATTAAGGAAAAAAAAAAAAATAAATAAATAAAAAAAAAAAAAAAAAAAAAAAAGTCAATAAACAGAAATTACTTTAGAAAGAAATTGTACTGTCAAATCGACAGCAACCGTCAAATCGATTGGCCTCATATTGTTGTGTTGTGCGGGTGTTATTAATAAATATAATTTTTTGGCAAAACAACGTTTGCCGGGTTGCAAACTTTGAAATTTCGTTTCATTTGTTTTTTTCAACATTTTTGCGGATCTATAGATTGTCATAGTCATTATTTTTGTGTTGGCTTTTAGTATTTAATATTTACAGAACACTCAAAACATAACAAAAGGGGAAAAAAGACAGTGAATACACATTTAGTTTACGAATGACCGTTTCAAGTTATGTCACTGGTCCACGTGCAACATACATTACTTACCCGCAGCTATTATTCAGAAGTAGAGTAGACCTCGCCCGGACGAAACTCAGTCTCGCTCGAGAACCTAACTAACGACCAAACCTAATGCGCGTACATTCTCCCGTATTTTTCAAGTCAAACGACTGACCAAAATAAGATGTTTTCACTGGATTTGGTGAAATTCTTGGCTCGACATAAACCTACACGGTTGTAAGTATTTGTATATAACGAGTAAGACGGATTGAGTCGCTATGTACCACAAAGAACTATGGAAAAGAAAAAGTCCAAAAACCCTTTTTTACTTACAACTAAATTTCAGTCCCTTACAACTCTTTACCTACATTAAAAATAGTGTATAAGCCCCGCGAATTGCTAACCAATGCGAAATTATGATTTTATAGATTTTATAAATGTTGAGTTATATTAATATAAACCGATTATTTTGAAATAACTGAATAATGGAATCAACGTTACCATCAGGAGAAAATGACTTTTTTATCTTGACACTTTTTTAAAAGCAAAGTTCTTCGGTGTTGCTTATTAGTCGAAGTTTTTAGTTACTAATGTTTTAGTAGATTATCGCATGAATTGTCTGCCATTTTTATTACTAAACTAAAAAAATGTATTAATTTCCATACGAATAGAACGCAACGTCAGTAGCAGTAGCAAAAATAGGTTTCTAAAGGAAATATTAGAAGGGAAAACGTATCCACAATGTAGTAATTGAGGTGCATTTATCCGCCAATTGGCCGTCCCCTGCGCTTCCGTTCGTTAGCCTCCACGGAAATGTTCCGGAAAATTGTTGCGATTCTCACAGAACTCTGCCTTTCTATCTATGTAAAATGGACCAAGACGAACCAGCCCATAGTTGGCTGCAATAAAAGGTTTTAGCCGATGCTTATTGTACCGTGTTAAAAGGAAAATTACCAATTAGTCTAAGAACACATACTGTTGTGACTTAAATGAATCCTTATATAACTCTATATATATATAAATATCGTGTCACATTGTTTGTCGCCCATGAACTCCTAAATTGCTGAACCGATTTCGATAAAACTTCGTAACTATGTGTAATTTGGTCCAACTTAAAATATAGGATAGTTTTTATCTCAATTTATAGTATTTTTTTTTTATTGCAAATTATTTGTTTATTATATGAGAAAGAGTTATAAATTACCCTACCCCGCCATCTGTGAGAATCTTATGGTGGTTGTTATGGAACTTATTTTAAGAGTTATCTATGAGTTCCATAAGATTCACACAGATGGCGGTGTAAGGCAATTTATCGGCTGGATTGAGGAAATATTTATTATAAAAATTGTACCCCGGGCGAAGTCGCGAGCGGGTCAGCTAGTTATTTAATAAATCTTAATTATTCATTGTATCGAAACACAACCTCATTCCACTTGGCTCCCGTGTCGAGGATCCCATGGGATTCTAGGACAATTGTTTTGCCTATTGGCCCCTTTTGAATCCCAATACATGAGTAAATTATTTGTAAACTAGCCGTTGGCCGCAACTTAGACTGCGTTAAAAAATAAAATATACATATAACGCCTGACAGAATATATGAGCAATGATTTATTCAATCTTTATTACTAAGGAACAGTACTTTTTTCTTAATAAATTTCATGACTATCGGTATTTTACTTGGGTAACAATTTTATTAATATTTTTTTTATTACTGAAGCTGTCATCAGCTAAGTATGGTTGTAATGATACAAAACATTATCTTGATCTCTGAAAGCTGTTTGGAGCACACCGTGACAGCATAAACAGAATAAGCTATAGCGATAATAATCACGTTCAGAAGCGCTAAGCTAAACACACCCGTTTGTTGGTTCAAGTAGAAACCGAGCTGAATCCCTAAAATTCCTTTGCTCTCATCGATCTGATCTGAATCTGAAATACCAAACTAGGTAACTATAGATACATGTTTTAGTTCTTTTCACATATGCGGCAACAAATGATAGATAAATCAGATTCGCAGCCATTTTCTATTTCGTCAATTTTTCCAATTGAAAGGTTCATCAAAGAAAATTGAAACGGACCCGTTAAAATAGAAAAATGGAACGTAGAAAAGAGTGAAAAAAAGATGTGAGAGCGCCTACGACCTGCTACGTAGGTTAGAGGTAATTTCGCCGCTTTATAACATTTTTTTTATTTTAAAGTTAGCTGGCGGGTTGACAGCCCACTTGGTGGTATGTAGCTGTCTTCCCCTATAAACACACGCAACAACAAATGAGAATGCAAGTACGCTACTGACCCCGACAGGATAAGGGATAATGAATGACTTTAAAATAAGAAAATGTGCTCAAATTACAGTCCCAATACACATGAAGCACAATAACACAAAATCACACTCGAAATGTGATGCAGAATTTATGAGCCTTGCCTTGCCTTGCGGAAAGCGGAGAGCCTTGCCACTACTCATTTTGGAATATTGTGGATAAACAATAAAAACTTTATTATAAAAAATGGCAACTCCCCTCTGGTGTGAAAACAGTCCCGTTCGATTCTAAAAAACTGTATAATTATCTATATCTTTACATAGTATAATTTAGAAGTCGCATTCCGCGTCTGGTCTGTGGGTATGGCCGCTACCTCCTCCTTAACCATGCAATGGATTTTGGTGCTATTTTCACCATCAGTGAGATAATTTTTCACAGAATTTTTATATGTAAGTATATATTATCGAAACCTTAATAAAAAAATATGTAATAAAAAGAAGTTATGAGGTCATATTTATTGAATTTTGCTTTGAGATTCGGACGCTTTGTCCGTCCAAATAGAAATGCCAGTTTAGCAGCGGATTTGTGGAAGTATAAATCACTTTTGCAGTTCACTTTAGCCATACTAACATTCATTAAATCCTGCACACTTGCAAGGACGAACACAAACATCCAAAGGCAAACATCCTTCATATTTACCTTACCTACCTGACTGGAGTTAGAGCTCAAAAGGTTCAACGCTTTAAGGACATGATATAAATTATACCCAAATATATTTAACTTTACCTAAGAATCCGTGTTGCAAAATATAACTTACTTGCTGGTGTCCGCATCTTCGTCCGCTTTGAAAAATAAAATATATAACGCTTGATAAAATATGTAAGCATTACTTGTAGATAGTTGGTGGAATATTTAGCCTATGTTCATCCTAAAATTCGTGGATGAAATTAAAAAAAAAAAGGATGTGTAGTTTCGAAGATTAACTCCTACATACAAAGAAACGTACAATTTTACCTCCTTATAATATTTGTATAGTATAATATAATTTTAATATATAAAAATTACCTGTCACATGTTCCTCCGCGATGAACTCCTAAACTAATGAACGGATTTTGATCAAACTTTGTAACTATGTATATGTAATTTGGTCCAACTAAAAAGATAGGATAGTTTTGATTTTGAACCCGGGCGAAGGTGGGAGCGGGCCACTAGTATTTAATAGTTTTCAGATACAATTTATAATGTAAAGAAGTTATAACCTATTTAAGGTATACACTGAAACCGAAGCAATATTTGTTTTTTTTTGTATATTTGTAATGGATAAACTTAAAAATTACTAAACTTATTTTAATATTTTTTTTGTTTATGTTTCCTGACAACGGTAGCCACCTACTATTTAGTGGTCTGTCGGCTTTGCTGCTATTACTTATCATAACAATACAATGATCAAATTACATATAAGTCAATTCCATTATTCGTCCAGTCATACACACACGCACGTGACTACTACTATGTTAACGGAGTGGTCCCAATATTGTATATAATGTGTGTAATAATAACAATAATCAGTAACGAGTACGGCAGATGTTGCTCAGTTTAATTAAAACTTTGAGCCATCGTTATCCAACCCTTCGACATTATTGGACCTGCCTCACTTCACTCGCGAGCCTTCCATAAACTTTCCAACATTTGGGAATGAAACGATTCGGTGTTCAATAACTCTATACGCACCTGGTATTAAAGTGTGTTACCTCCTAAAATTAACCAGACCAGAATTTGCTTACAAAGTGTGGCCGGCGTTTGGTTTAAATTCCACGAGATTTCTGTGCCAAGGTTTATGTCAGCGACAGGTTCGGGGTTGAAGGCGACCAACTATTACGGATAACAATTATAAAGGACGAGTGAACCCTCGTTACGGCGACCACTTGAAAATGACCGCGTTTCCGAGCTCACTGCGTCGCCGCCATCACACACCGCACCGCCGACAAACGATATCCTTTTACACGAAATAGTTAAATATTCTTTTCATTGTTCGAAGCCTTTTAACTTTCAAATTCAATTATTAGCTATATACAGGAATAAAAATGTTAAGTTGGTTGGTGTATGCTTCGTAGTATAACGACATACATGATATGGTGAAAGTTTTAAGTTGCGGTGTTATACAATGCTTAAAAAACAATCGCTTTTTTTTTACACAATATTTTAAATTTAAAAATCTATTTATTTACCACAACAATCCCTATAAAATGAAAATTATAAATCGAACAATTTCTCGCCGAAGAGCCTCGTTAAAAAGTTTTATGGGTTTCTTGCGTATATACCTACGTAAATACTTATTGTGAACAGATTGACGGCCGAATATTAACGACTTATTGTGGACCTCAAGGTGCCTAAAGGGAATTAATCGGTCGTTATTATTATGACAATTTGAAACTTGTTTTGTATTGTGTATAACCATTTTCGCAGATATCGTGGATTGCGAGCATCAGTTTCGGTGTACCGGGTGTAAAAGAAAAATGTTTCACCGTGATGAATAAACTCATGTAAAAAATTTCAATATCTCAAAAGTATACTTTTTGCACATAGCAGATTTTGTTTTGACAATGATGATATGAGTATTATAACGCCTGACATAGTTATCGCTATGACGACGGTGGCGCCGCCACTATTGGTCCCTCAGAACTTAACATTTTTCAGGATAAAATGTATCGTATATGTTAATGCTTGTAATAAACATCTCTGTGCCAAATTTCCACAAACTTTCGCATTTATGATATTAGTAGAATACTATTTGACTGATATTGAACACATTTAAGTATTGTTGATGTAGGTATTGTTTACGTGGGCGTGGTTTAATCAGCAGTTTTATTATTTGTTTGCAATTCAAATCTCGTTTTCAATGCGGTCGAGCCAAAAATCCTCGTATATTTTATTGGTACCGGACAGCGAATTAAGAGCAATTCACATCGAGCGATTTTCCGTCGTTGGGCTGGTACGTGGTACGACAATCCAATTAATAAGCAAACCTTTCGTATTCACTGTGAATATCAAATGTTTGTTCGACCAATCGACCGTACAAATAAAATATTCACATTACAGCGTCGTCAAGCGTGATTGCGTTTATTTATTTGCTTCTGTTTACCGATGCTCATCGAGTGCTTTTGGTGTTTATCGCCAAACATCAGGATTTCTATTGAATTCACACCGTGGAAACAATCGGAGAAACATTTTCCTTACTGAAAATTTAGATAAATGTAAAGCAATCAGTTTTTTATTGAGATCAAGCCATCAGCTTTTTATTATTTTTGTTTTTAAAGCTTAAAACTTGGTACCATTAGGTGAGAAGAATTTATAGATTTTACTAGGAAATTCTACTAGTCGGATTTGAAGCTTGAAAGTATTAAAAAGTTTGAAAGTTGGGGATAACGTTCGAAAATTAAAAAGACTTTTATTAAAAAGTCCTGTTACAAATGTTATCCCCATTTACAAAATGTGAAATATTCACAGGAAATAAATGACTCTTATTTGCTGTGCTGTTGTGTTTCTATGAGTGAATAAGTGATGCCAGAGCCCATATTCTCTATCCTTTCCCAATCCTTCATCCTTAATCCTGCGGTCAGCAGCGCAATTGCAGCACCTATAGCATTGACCTGACCTGACCAAAAAAAATTTTGATAAACTTTCATATTTTAATGTAGATGTAGAATGTACGAATGTAGACTTGAATAATATTGGTATTCCAGATTATTATCATTACACAGTTTGGCACTATTACCTACTTAGAATGTACTTATCATGTGTATAGTGCACATATTGTATAGTTTTAATAATATAATATCTTTATTCAAAGCAAGAATATTACTAATGATTGAAATATTCGTTCTATTACTAGTATGTACCTACTTATAGTGGATACCTTAGTAATTCTAATTGAAAAACATAAAACATTGCGCGGGCAATGTCTATGAAAAATTACTGAGCAGTCAAATAAACATACGTCACAACGCCGCAGTTGAGTATACCTGGGAACTTATTAAATTGGCTGCGTGCTCTGAAATAAACCACAATCTTGAGACCTCAACGTTTGTTCTGAAGATTGTTCATTTCTAGTCGCGCTACGTCGATGATTTTATTCGCAGGGTTCTCATTGCTCTGGTGTTGTGACAGATATAACGGATTGCTCAGTCGCGGTTGCCTTGATTTCCCACAAGATTACCTCAATGAGGGTAAGAAGTCAACCTCACTTCTTGCCGTGTTTCCGCCTTTCTCGTTATATGGCGCCATTTTGCATCGTATTCGTAACAAAACACACTTAATTGAATATAACAGGATTTCTGTTTTATTGCGGCAAAACTTTTCGACTCAAAATGATAACATTTTATTTCTATATATAAAGGCAAGTAATTAAAAAATCCATTTGGAAACGAGGATTAATCCTTTCATCTGGGAAAAGCCGTATTAAGCATATTGCAATATCTTCTTTGACCAAATTGTGCTGTATTCAAATAAAGCATATGCATATTTATAATATTATGTTGCAAGGGTTTTACTCTGCTGTGAGCTTCTCATCGTCATCATTTCACTGACAACGAGTAGAAACTGAATGACAATAGGGCAATGTCAAATTCGATTCGTTAGCCGTAATCTCTGATTATTTTATTTTAAAAATAATTTAACAAAATATTTTATTATGGTTTAAAGAAATACAGTTGCACATCTTATTATGCTTATCCCTTTTTAAAGTTTAGGTTAATCAAAGTTCGCCCTGTGTATCAAACCTTTACATCTTTCTTTCTTTCTTTCGAATAAAATTAATATTGCTCATTGCTGTATTGCTCACTCTGCAGCTACGAATAAATATATTTATTCGTAGCTCTGCAGCCCTAACCACCAGTAGCTTGGGCCTTGCCCCGCTACTTGCCCACCCGAAATAATGTATTTAAGAAAATCAAGTAAAAAAAGATAACTACGTAATATACTCGTAAACACAATTACTTCAGACTATTTTTTTATATGTATAAATAGTGTATTTACTTTGGAGTTGAAAAAAATATTGATTTATGTGCATGTTACATAATAGGAACTAAAATAAACCCACAAGATAGTTACTTCAATAATCACAAATTCTAATAATCAAATCTGGCTGCACCTCTTAAAGTGATAGTGTGGAGAAACCCTAAAGATGACCGCATAGATTTTAATACTATAAAGCTTTATGGTATATTAATATCATATCGGTTAATAAATGTTAATCAAATTCAAAAACATTCATTTTGCTGTTTGTGTATTCAAGACTTTACAATTGAGTGCTCTTCTAAGGGGACCCTACAAGAAGAGCTCTCGTTAAAGTTTTATGACACTACCATAAATTCGCTTAGATTATTGTATCGTAACAATAATTTGTCGCACTTAACTTTATGAAATGAAATAATCTGGATATGATAAAGTTATGTCAAGTTCAGAGACTATTGCTTTTAACACTCGCTTGAAGCTTTTAATGCTTCAATTTAAAAACTTTTCTATAATAATATTGGTTCTGGAATAAATAAAAGTGATTTACAACAGTTAAGTTAAAAGTAGCAAGTTAATATTAATATTTATTACATAATATAGCACAAACTTCTACAAGACATATAGCCTATAGCTATGCTAAAAATGTATATATACAATATATAAAACACGAATCAGACCAAATAAGAACTAGACAGAATTTTTCGGCAACATAGTGAAGCCGGTTTTACAAACATGCGTCCGTTTACTGTATTGAGATTTTGTGCTCCAAGCTATAACCTCAATTTTTGTTTAATTTTATTGAAAATGTTGGTGTGTATGTGATTCCATCCTGTTTTTTTAGACTGGTTTTCATAACTTGTAGTTGGTGAAAGAGGCCCTTAGACCAATGTTTTTATAATATTAGGGAATATTTTGACAAATAATTAAATTTTACAATTGACTACGATATAATTTTTTTTATTATTATTATTTTCGTCTTATATAATTCTTATTTAAGTAGGTAGATATGTAAATTACAATTTTACACGCCAGACATGACAGTGCATGAGGTAGCATATTCAATTCAATGAGAACTGGTTTACATTGACCCATGTTATTTGTAAATAAATTATTTGAATTTGAATATTGTGACCACAGAAAAAATTTACTCATACATTTTAAAGTTTAAATTTTAATTATGTGTTAGTGCTAAGTGTGTTCTCATAAGTTCTAACAAAAAGGTTACTACTTACATTATCTAAATCTGATGGTGCCTTTAGAATTTCTTATATTGTTTGTATTTAGTTGACAGGACGATAATATGTCTTCATCTGTTAGTCCCGAGAAGGAATTCTTACGCAATAAAAATTCCTTGTCGTCGCGTCCCTGTACTAAATTACTTTTATTTATGTCAAGACGTTTTAATTTTGTACCCTTGTGTAATAATGTATCAGCAATTTGTAAGCTACTCGTCGTTTTATTATTGTCACATCCTATATGTTATAGAAGTTTCTACAAGGCAATAATACTTCTGGTATGTGGGAATCTGATATACTGGGAATCTGGTATGTTGCTCATAAGGTATTTTAGGAATCTGTTAGATATAAAGAGAAGTAATCATATTAAATTTATAAATTATAATGCAATTCAAATGGAAATGCAATTTTCGTATTTTATCTAAATAATAACCTATTCGATATATTATATACTAGATGTTGCACGCGACTCTACTCGATAATAATATAGCCTTCTATATGTGAAAGAATTTTTAAAATCGGTCAAGTAGTTTTTGTGTTCATTGATTACACACAAAAATACAAATCTTTTCTCTTTATAATATTAGTAGAAATACTTTAATAAAATTTATTCTAAGCATTAAAGTCCTCATTAAATATAAATTTTACAGTAGCGCAATGGTGCTCTTTCGTTTCTTAGCAGTAAAGAAGAAACGGTAAACCAAAAAAGTATTATTATGTAAACACATGTCTCTTCATTCGGAAATATACAGGCAATGTGTCAGCAATTTAGTCAAGCGATAATAATTAATAATCAAGCTAAAATTAGCTAATAATTAAACTATTTAAGATGGTTCTTTCTTAGCCATAGTTTATGAAGATCTTTTCAGGCGTTTGAAAATCATCAGCCCATTTCCGAGTTGACGAAGGGATTTCACTAAAACGAGTACAATTTCCAATAATATTTCCCAGAAAATAAAGTTATGAGATACATTTTATGTTTTATCCTAATAACTACCGCGACTGACTGAAAACCATAATGCGTCTTCGATAAAACGCATCAAGTCAGACTAAAAGCAATTCTTAACGTTAGCGAACGCTCAGTAATATTTGTACCAACGTACCTCCAGTTGCATTTACTTACTCGAGATATTTCCGGACAAAGGCTTAACGTTTGCGGAAACAGTTCTATAAATATTTAAAAATCTTTCTCGAACGGCAGGAATAAGACGATTTGCCGCCTGTTGTATCAATTCTTCGCCCACTCTAAATCTCACTGAGAAAAATTTACTACTCCTAGTGCAATTTTAAGCTGGAAACAAACACTAAATACTAAAAATATAATGAATAATTTACAAGAAATAGACAACGCAATTGCTTTATAAATATATATATATATTATACTTAAACATATGAAAGACAAATGATATTGTTCAGAATTTTCATTAAGGTAATAGAAACTCCACATAGAAAATTAGATCACAAGAACAATTTGACTTTTATTGAAAACTAGTCTAAAGATTGACTGAAAGTTTCATCAAAATCGGTTCAGCGGTTTTAGAGTCTATAGGAGACATACATACTCACATCGCCTTTTATAATTGCCCGCGACTTCGTCCGCGTCCGATCGCTACCAAACTTCATAGGAACACCCGCTGGACTAATCTGAAGATTGTCTGAAAGTTTCATCAAAATCGATTCAGCGGTTTTGGAGTCTGTAGGAGATATATATACAAACATGACCTTTTATATATATATTATTGAGCGCATATGAATTCTGCGATTAATAAGTTAATGTCAGTTTAAAAATGTATTGTTTATTTTAATTTTTGTATTCTGTTCTAATGGTAAAAACAAAAAAACCATAATTTGCAGGGCTGCGAGCGCTAGCGAACTGCCGCCACCGCCAACGCTTGTATGAAATATTTCCTACTAACGTTGAAGGTCAAACGTCAATGTCATTTGCCTCAGTACGTCCCTTAATATTATAAAACACTAGCGGTCCTCTCCCGGCTTCATTAAATCATTTATGTAAACAATAATAAAAAAAACCTCTATTGCATATCTGGTAAAGTAGTGCAAACAATGAAATGAGGACAGTGGAACTCTAAACGCGATTACGAAAAATAAGGTTACATTTTTTGTTATTTACTTACCGCTTGTAGTTGAGTGGCTCAGCAATGTTGGGCTGGGTTGCGTTGAATAACTTTAAGTACCCTCAACGGGTTGTCGCTACTCAACACAAGTTCCACTAACTTTTTAATTGGCCAGACCTTACGAATTGAAAAAAATAAGAGCCATTCTGCCTTAATTAAAATAACTCTCTTAACGACCAGTCGGTTGCCTTTAAACAAAGGAATGGAATAAGATACACATTTCCTTGCACTGTTTTGTTCTATATTAAAAAAATAATAATACACAATAAGGTTCTATTAGTATATACTAGCCGTAGCACGTGATTTCGTTCCCGTAACTTTATAAAATATAGCCTATGTTACTCGCTGATAATGTGGCTTTCTATAGGTGTTTTTTTTTAATCGGTGCAGTAATTTTTGAATTTATTTATTACAAACAAAAATACAAATCTCTTTATAATATTAGTATAGATAATAATAATACTGTCTGTTTGTCAGTGCGTTTGTGCAGACTGATCTCAGAAACGGCTTAGCAGATTTGAATGTGGTTTTCAATGTATTGATGATTACCTGGATTGACATATAGGATACTTTTTATCCTGGAAAATGTTAGGTTCTTGTGCGATTTTCAAAAAACGAAATACTTAAAGCGCATACAAAGTCGCGGGCACAACTAGTTTATAATACCTATATTATAAACTATATAGAGAGATTATGAGGCAGAACTCCGTAGTAACAACTTTTAATTTATTTATTTATTTATTTATTTATTTTCCGAAAGGTACACCAACAGCACGAACAAAAAACTTACAATAGGTATAGGTAACAAAAGGCTAATTTAAGGCATACACAGATAAACTACAAACTAGAAATTAAGGCGATCGATAACACACGCATGGCAACTAAACTAAACTATACTAAACAATAAAAAATAAGTGAAAGCAAGCCACAAAGATCAAAATCAAAGGCATTTAAACTGTTATAACTATATCTAAATAACAAGAATAAAATATAATAAAATAAAACAATAACAAAAAGATAACAGATAGAAAACCGCTCATCTAAACAATATAGCCGTCAATTTACGCTTAACTTCCGCCGATTTACAATTAAATATATCAATATCAATGTCAACACCCAGCCCGTCGAACAACGTGTTGAGGTTCCTACCAGCCCGCCAAAGAAAGCTATTCTGTCGATAATTAGAACAAGCAATTGAAATTGAAATCGGTTTGTATGACCTAACAGACCTAACAGATTATGTTAAGACATTTAAAATAGTAGAGTAAGCAGAATAAATTTCCGATCTAATGGAATAGTTTTATACTATGTTAATTTATGTAGTTTTAGGCAAATAATAATTAAACATAAGGTACGTTAGTATTAAATACATGAAAGCCAAAACAATTCAAAGATACTTAAAGTAACATTTGAGACCCACACGTTAGCCACTAGGTGGCGCTGCTTCATTCCCATACAAATTGACGTTTACGCATTCGACGCGTTTGATCGAGTAAAACTCGCACTCCATTCGTAAACTGGGATACACAATATTAGCTTACACACATATAAATTCTTTATTTATTTCATTTAAGTAACAAAAACATTGCAAAATCCATTAAGTTACATATACAAAAATAAACCAATACATTTACATTTGAATACATTGATCAGTTAATAAATAATTGCAAACGATTATAACAATAAGTCAATCATTAGATAGTAATCAAAGCACATATACGGTAGGAAACAATGCAAGACTTTAGATCTAATCTTCTTAGACCTTAGATAAAATCTTGTCCTTTCATCGTACTTCCTAGTCTTAAATATGACACAATGATTCAATATACACTTGGCTGTTTCCTGCTTTGTTGGTATTAAACTAAAATACAAACACTGAAACGCAAGGTGGGAGTTGCATTTTCTCCGGTAACTGTTATCGGCATTTCAAAATTAATAACAACAAACTCTGCAATCATCTTCGGCTTCAATTTGAAGTAGAAGTTAGACATAAATTTTAAGGTATAATGATAATTAAAGTAGGTATATGACTGAATACCTATTTTGCTTTAATTTGATACAAACTCAAAATTACAAGAATATCCTATTTCCGCTGACATGATGGTGTTGTTTGTTAGAAAGATACGTTGATTAGGAAGAAAACCTGAAAAATCGGTAATATTTACACTATCCCTGAGGCCCGCAAGAGATAATGAGTAATTGCTAGTATTTATCAGCCGCTAATCGAGAGATTTGAAAGAAAGTGAGAAACGTAGAGCGGCGAAGCTTCGTCACTAGTCACGTCACTAGTCACGTGACACTAGTTCGTCACTCTCTACGGTGAGATAGCATTGAGAGATTGATTCAATATAATAATATAACTCACAAGTTAATCCTAGTTGGCTTTGTCGAGCCCATTGGATGAGTGGTTATGGATGAGTGACACTCAGACTCAGGAGTTCCGGGATCGATTCCCCGCAGGGCCAACTTTGAAAATGAACTTTCGAACAGTTGGCTCTGATCGGGGTTTGCAGAGTTTCGCCCCATGTCCGTTGTATGATTATCCACTAACACAACATTCTGAACTTTTTACGTTACATATGAAGGACAAAGAAACCACGCAAAGATATAAAGAAAAAAGAGGTAAGGCATCCCCTATTCACGACCTTCTAGTCATATGAAAGGCTTGGCTATTGTCACTGTCTTTATAAAGACTTGTATGATGATGTATTGAAAAATATATGCAGAATCTATACTTTGTCTACATAAAAACCGTTGAAGCCAGCATCTGTTTCGTCCCTTAACGAGACAAAACCGACCTACTTTCTACTTACTGAGAATATCCTGTAAATTCTCACACCTGTGCATGAATATTCATATGCAGTTGTTTCATCAACATCAACACACTAGACATTTTTAGTAAAAGCTCTTCTACCTTACTCATATGTAACGTACTCAATTTAGAGTACCTACAGGATCTTCACTGGTTTTATTTCTTTGTTTACTTTGAGCATTTAGCATCTCATTTTAATCGGCACCCATCGGCAGCAACTTGACGAGATGATTTTCTTTTTTTAATTAAATCTATTTTGGGGTTTAGAGCGAGTAAATAAGAATTAGAGAAAGCACATCACGTCTTGTAATCGCAAGATAATTAAATCTACCTAATCGTGGTCTAATTTTATTACAATAACCTTTTGCATAGGTTCATTTTCGAACATTTTAAACGTATTTCTGTTTTTCCATAATAAAATATACATATAACGTTAACTCATTCTAATAAGAATATGCACTCAATTATGTGCTTTCTCTTTATTTTCTTGGAAATTATTATTTTTAAATTACTTATATCCTACTAATATTATAAATGCGAAAAATATATGGATGTTTGTTAAACTAACACGCAAAAACGGCTGAACGGATTTGGATGAAATTTGTCACACAGATAATTTTAATACCTGGATTAACATATAGGATACTTTTTATCTTGGAAGAATTTTAGGTTCCCGTCTTAAAATATAACAAATTGGGCGCCACTTTCGCCATGTCATTGCTGATATTTTGGTTGCCAAATTAATTGTCCTATGTACGCTTATATCTTTAAAATTACGCGACGTACTTTAAAGCGATTTTCACTAATGGAAAAAGCTTTAAAGGAGGAAGGTTTTATATATATAACTAGCTACACGCTAAAAACTATCCTATCTTTTAAGTTGGACCAAATTACACATAGTTACGAAGTTTTATCAAAATCGGTTCAGTAGTTTAGGAGTTCATTGGTGACAAACAACGTGACACGTAATTTATATATATATATATATATATATATATATATATAGATTTGCAGAAAAATTCCCTGCGAAGCCGGGGGCGGTCCGCTAGTATTTTATAAAGTAACTTCACAAAATTCAATCACTCATAGTTGTTTATATTTGTACTAAAGACTTACAAATGTTGTATATATTGAAATCACTTCAATTCGCTTGACGTGACATAGAATCGATATTACGAATACTCGTTCATGCCTTTATGGTTAAGTCATTTCTAAATGGCTTTACATCTATTCTAAGTTCACTCGTACATGTATGAAAACCGTTTTCACGGTTCCTGTATAGAACTTACTGTGGGAGCCTTTACAACCAGTCACGCTCAACGCCTCTCTCAAAATATGGATGGGTTTCTTTGCACTCATATTATCTTAAATTAATATTAATAAAAAGTGGAATATTTAGTCTCATTTATGATTTGGTACTTCTAATTAAATTTTATAATTTGGAAATAAACTTAGTGGAAATTAAAACTTCAAACTTTACTAGAGACCCACTACTGGCTTCGCCCTCGTTTATCACTCTTACCATTAATGGAAACCGTATCAAAATCCCTTAGGTAGAACTAGTTAGTTAAAGAATCAGAAAGACGCGCACTGTTTCTGTTGCATTATAACCTGCCTAAATTCAGATAATAAATAATAGAGCAAATAAATTGTATTTATTATTATTAAATTTTATGGTTAACATTGTATTCAAACTTAAATTGTTAAAAACGATTGCATTATTTATATTTAAAATGAATCAATCTTGCAAAAACTGGAAATGTTAAAGCAAATATTGGCGGATATTCATGTTACACATTATATGTTAAGTCAATTCTATATTTATTTATTTTTCGATTTATTTTGTGCATTTCAAAATTCGAACTTTTAAATTTATTGAATCGCATAAGCGTATTATAATAGTGCCGCTGTGGAGTGAAGGTGCATCCACATCGCAGTTACTTTTTGTAGAGCAACGTTACCAAGTGTTACTAAACAACGTCCGATAGCAAAATTATTTATTGTTAGTATATTGCCGTGTTAGTATAAGTTAACTTTTAAAAACAATCAACATGTGGCAATTAAATAATTAAGTTTAGTATTAACTATGAATATTAATATCAATATAATTTCTCTATAGTTTGTAAATGCTGTCAGGCCTGTAATTGGCTTAAATAACGCTTAAATATATGTAGTTATATACTACTTTAAATTTAATTATTGTGTTATATTATAGTTATCACAAGCTGTGTAAATAAATAAAGAAACAATCGATAACATCACGGTATATTTCATACTCCTTGTTATATGTAATGTTAATTTATATTATTGACGGCATGGACGCGATGAGCAACATTCAACAAATAGTAAAAACAGTAACCACAAAAGTTATATATAGTTACCTAATGTTATCCTGTTTCTTGGAGTTGCTCCACAAACAGTACGTAAGTAAGTTAGTAAGAAAGTAAGTATAATAGTAAGTAAAAATTTGCGGTGTGGATGCACCTTTATACAAAAGGAACACTTAAATACTTGTTGCATAATGGAATTTTCTGAAGTTTCTATGATAGTGTTAATATGCAGCCTGATGCAGCCTGTATTAAGACTAGCCACATAATGGAAACTTTGCAACTAACTAAGCAGTAAAGAATCCTTATCCCAACCGAAAAGCCACATACTTAAAAACTGAAAGTGGGTAACGTTACTGTATCGTAGATTTTTTAACGTTTACTGAATAACAACGATATGTGGATAGTTTAAAAGTAACAGGACTTACAGTAAATTAGGTATGTAATACAAATATTTACTGTGAATATTGAAGTTTCAATATTATAGGACAACGTTGGTAGGTACTTATTTTGCACCACATCCGTTAGGCTCGTTATTAAGACTCATTATCAAAGAATATTCCTTGATTAACATTATTAATAAATTACCCTGAAAACTATGTGATACTCTGAAAACGTTTAAAAAATTCCTGAGTCCACGTGGTCCGAATGCTTCGACCGATTGGACGACGCGGACTTTTTTTCCCGTTGATGCTAACGTAAGTAACTTTTTGATGTCTAAAGGTTTTTTATTCTTTCATTAGTTAATTTCATTTTTACCCTATACTATGCCATATGGTTGTAGCCATATGCCTATAATTGACATATAAGAAAAAAATGTAAGTGTGACATGTTGTTGATTTACAGAAACAATTTAAGAAATACCAATCAGTAATACACTTATTTTCAATACACTTATTCCATATTCATTTTTAAAAGGACCCTCGGCTGATAATTTTAGACATACTGACAAATGAAGTTGTGTACTATTCGAAGTATGTACAAACAACTTACTTTTAAGACTGATTTACACAATCTTATTACAATAGCCTAACGTTTAAGGCTCACTGCCTCCTACACAAAATCTTTCTCTTCATTTTCTTTCTACTGAAGTATACGAAGTGTGTCAATTCAAAAATACATAGCATGATAGTAAAGGATCAGGCGTACCCTCTAATGTCTGTGTAGATTGTACCATGTAAACCAAGCATTAACGTGTGGTGTAAACAATGAACTCAGACATTGTGGTGGGCGGTGTCCATAACATTAATGTAAGCACTTGCAGACTTAATGCAGTGGCAAAGTTAACAACGCTAGCTAACGGCCTTAAACCTATAACCGTACTGCTTCGTCCGTATAGTCCCATTACCATTAAAATATCTGCACATACAGTCCGCTACAACAAATTAAAATGGTACTAATTCACCATACCACACAATCAGTCATAAGACCTTTAAACGGTGCTGGCTGAAAATCAGCACTGTAGGTGCCTGTTTAGCACCTCGGCACAACACTGAGCCAGTATCCGATTCACTGCCGCGAGGACACACACATCTTACCTGTCTGTTTTTTATTAATTTTCTTGTGTCATTTTGTTTTTGTGGTTTCTGTTTCTTATTTAATCTTAATGTCTTTCGTGCAACGAATAAATATGTCTTTCTTTGTTTCTTTTTTTGTTTTTAAATAACATTTAAAAACGGCTATGCATTTGTTGAATGAATTATATTTGTGTTCGTTAACTGGTCGAAAGTATGGAAAAAAACTGGGTCTAAATTTTTTCTATAAGCTAGAAATCTGTTCGGCCGTTTTTGCGCAAAAGAGTTAAAAATCGGTGGTGGTCGTGTAAAATACTCAAAAATAGAAGTTTATTTATAGGCGACCGAGGGCTGAATGCAAAAAATGCAATAATCTCGACAGCATAAGTGTTATACGAAAAGTATCATAAATGTAAAATACTAAAAGCTACAGAATTTACATATTAACGTTTCGCAAGGTAAACCGTTCGCTAGGGTTCAGCTTTATTAAAATTCTCCAGTTATAATTTTAAAATAACAACTTTAAAGAATATAACCGGTGAATGCCACCTCAACCTCTTGAAAACTTAATGAAAAATCTAGCGAGATATCGCGAGACGAACGACCATATCTCACGAGCATTTCCACGGAAACTTAAGTAAGTTTTCGCGAAAATATTGCTCTTTTCTTAGCGGATATTTTAAAAATTTATATTATAACAAGCCTCCCAGACCGACAGCAGTGTGGAAGCGGAACGTATTTATAAATTTTATTCGTGCTATGTTTCGAGAATACGTATAATTTTGCATTTCTTTACAAAGGAAAGTAATGTTTTTACTAATATGAGTTATATACCTATATTTACCAATTGTGTATTATATTAAGCTTCGATCGGCAGGGTCAAACATGCTGGCTGCATTACCTCGTTGTATTGGAAGGCTTTTGCTGACCAAGACCAAGCTCTGGAATCGCCAGTTACGACGACCAATGCGAAAATACCTCTGTCCGTATGTAACGTTGTCAAAGTTAAACCACTCAACAAATTTTAATAAAATTTGGTTTGGAAATCTCTTAAATCCCATTAAAGAAAATAGGTCACTTTTCATGTTCTCCGAAAGAAAATGCAGGCAAATTCTATTATATAAATAAGTTCGGACAAGAGAGAATAATGTTAAAGTATATGCCATAAATCATTTTGTTTAATAATGTGCCAAGGTTTTGAACGGGTTCGTTCAGATTGCAAACCACGTAGAGGTGAGCTGCAAAAGCCGAGCCAAATGAACTAACATCCGTGGAAGATGGCACAAAATTGGATGAGATAACGATCATTTCTCCTCATATTTTTACAAAGCTGACACATGACAAGTTAAGTTTAGTAAATATTTAAATTAAATAGAGAATTAATTAAAGAAATCACCAAAAGGCGTCTCTCGGCTTCAATCAGATTTTCTCTGATGATTTTGCCAGTGTCATAAAAAAGGCAAAATTCAAATTAAAATCAAAAGTCTGCTACTTCTGCTCAAAAGCTCAAAATCGCAAGACTAGTCAGACAAGTCAAGTCCACAATTTTTCTTTGCGTTTTCCAAAACGGGTCCGTCAAGTCAGTCGGTCAGGTCAGAAAGGTAAGTTTAACAAATGTTTAAATGAAATAGAGGATTAATCATAGGGACCACCAGGCTGTCATTTTTTGTTCTACCTGTGTAAAGACGAATCTTCTGCGCGTATTTTGATCTACACACTACACAAAACATATATTTTGTTAATATACACATTTCGTCCTGCAGTTTGTGGAAAACATCAATCAAAACATGTTTCGAAAACATTTGTTGTTAAACTTTTTTAATTTTACCTAATGAACAATATCTAGGTTCCGTTATTAAGTTACAAAAGCAAGTTATGTCACTCTAATAACTTATCTCTGTAAAAATTAAGGGCTTCCATATTTATATTTAAAAATGAAATAGCACTTATACATTTCCAAATACACAAAATGGTTTAGACACTTTGTACATAAATTAAATATTTAATAAAATTGAATATAAAAAATGAAGGAGAGCTCATTGTACAACTTTACGAAGGACATCTCCTCGTCGCCATTTGATATAAGGTACTCGTAATTATTCAAATGTACACCGAAAACTGACTAAAAGAGAAAAATTCTAATCTAGAACATAAAAACCAGGAGTAGAACCAGGAGAGAACACGAGTAAATTGTATAGGTAATTAAATTATCTATACAATTTACTTGCTACTCATAACTTGAATCATTCTATCCGAGGGAGTCAGATTGAATCATTATTTAATATTGTAATTTGTAAGAAATTTAGAAAAGATTGTTTTCTTTAGTTTTCTGTAACCCTTTTCCGAGACAAGTTAACACAGCAGTATACTTTTCATTTTATGCTTTTATTAGCAGTAGATTCTGATAAAATTTCATTTAAATATCTTGGCTGAAATTATATAAACATATTTCTTACGATTAATAAACATATTTTTTTATTTCTCGTACCCTGAAACAGCTATTTTATGTATAACTAATTATAGTCTTAAGATAAAATGAAATATTTTAGAACGAGCATATCAATATACTAATATTATAAAGTTGAAGAGTTTGTTTGTTTGGTTGAACGCGTTAATCTCAGGAACTACTGGTTCGAATTGAAAAATTCTTTTTGGGTTGGATAGTCCATTTATCGAGAAAAGTAAAGATTTAAAGTAGATGCATTAATTGTTGAAAAATGACATCTTAGCATCTAGCAACTCAAGAGTTGTGGCAGACTAAGTTGAGGCAACTTATTTGTTCTACTTATTTAGATCGGTCTCTTTTCTATGGCACTTCATATAGTTTCCAAACAAATGAGTGTAAATATTTTAAAAAGGTATCAAAAATAATTATGGTAAACACTAATAGGCCTCTCTCAAAGACCTTGTTCGTTAAGTAAGCGCCAGTCACCCAAAAAACTAATTTATTATCTAACAATATATTTATTTTTCAATAGTAAAAATTTGTTGTATCTAAGCCACTCATTTGATGTTTTGTTCAGGTGTATAAACTGGCGAGCCACCCTCACAACGGACCATCTAAGTGAAAGAAGATGAAAATTCTATTCTTTTATGAATTATTTATGCACCTCGAGACATTATAAAAGATATCGCGGAGTGATTTCATACCGGGGAGCATAACTTTGACATTAGTGCAATGCTGAGGGCGACAGTGTGGAAATGTCTTTATTTCCATTACAGAGTTTTATATTTTGAACCACCGACGCCTGACACAAAAACGGGATAAGTTTTATAAGTTTGAAGTGTGTGTTTGTGGAACCGTAGATCCCAAACGAATTTTGATCCGATTTTTTGTGTTTGAATGGTGACGTGATCGGGATCACAGGATATTTATGAAGATCATCAGCCCATTTTCTAGTTGAGGAAAGGATTTCACTAACTTCCACAGTCATGTTCGATTGATGTGTTTGGTATATGTTACTTTGGTGGTATTTCTATGAAATGGTAATCTTGAACTGATGTCTGCGGCATCAAGCAGTCTGCGGGATACCCAACTTCTTAGCAACTTACAGCAAATATAGCATGTTTGGGCTCAATAGATAGTAGTTTACAATTTTTAATCATAGCTTGTTTATTCAGTTGATCGACTCATGCATCGAAATACAAAAGCACTCGTGCTGAAATATATTTAAACCTCGGATATAAGTAGTAGCCGGGCTTCAATAGGCGCCAGCCGCGGGCTGTTTTCGTTCGAACACCTTTGTATGTGAATCCGATAAAGGGATTGAGTTGAGGCGTCCCTCGACACCACTACGTTCGCATCAAAATTGCAAAGCCACGAACGGAACTCGTACAGCTTTAGCCAGATTACTGACTCGGTCTTTACTTATGATACTTATATCGAAACATACGTACCACAAAGGACTAATATTAGCCATTCTTTACAAACATAAATTATTACATGAACCACCTAATTTTTATTTTTTACTGAAACGCATTGCTCACATTTAAATGTAAGTATGTCTCTTGTTCCGACTAGTGGTTCATTAAAATATATGTTGAGTTATACAAATGCCAGCATATTTCTTCGGTTTCCAGGGAAACGCTGAGTAACAAGTTCCCAGGGAACCTCACAATGAAGTGATTATACGATAGAAATGTACGTGCACTGCCCCCCAGCAGCCGCATAAAATGTATTTCACTAGCTACCAACAAAGACACACCTTTTATTCTTTTCTGTCGTCAGCGACGCCAGTGTAATTCTCGTCTTTTAACAAATGGAAGACATTATCGCTGCGTCTGGCTTTTGTGTAAATTCATGTAGAATAAAAGTTGGTGAAAAAAGTTAAAGCGCTTACATACCGAGCGCGTTTCAAAATGTTACATCTATTTTAAAAACGGGCAAAAACTTTATTTTCATACTGCAATAATGCTCAAACTTTTACTCGTACTAAAGGATGAACTGCGTTCGTTTCAAATAATACTATTATTTTTACCGTAGTACTTGAGAATAGAGCCTGCTTTATCGACATCAGGAAGCCCGCAGCGTCCGAGTACCCTTGTCCAAACTCGTCGGCGGCCTCTTAACAAGTCGTTCCCTCAACCTGCTTAGTGCTCAGCCTCTCATTAAAATAACACCAATTGCTCTTAACAGGTTATTGAACTCGTCGTTTCATTGTATCAGCTTTACAAATTTACAGCTAATTTGTAAAATTATAAGACTTTGTAAGTTATAAGTTAGTTTGTAAAGTAAAAATTTTGAAGTTCAATTTAAGCAAATTATTTATTAAAAATGTCTAATAATGTATTAAGCAAATATTATTATTAGAAAATAGTGTTATTGTTTTATACATTCGTATTATTAATTACAGAATACATAGTATTTAATCTAATCGGCTCCGTAGCAACTGAACAGTTTCGCAACTGGACAGAGTACAGTCATTAAAGTTTAAAATAAAATATACTAAATAATATTTTAATGGTATTAATTATTTTAATCTACACATATCTCACAAATATATCTACACATATAGTACATATACGGTCGTTCTGTGTTTTCAGACAACCTTCACTCCCCCACATCAACATATGTTCTATACATCATTTTAATTAGCTTGAAAACATATACTTTGAAAACTTTCTATACTTTGAAAAATATCTATAGCTATAAATTGAAAACACATTAAATTCTAAACAAAATATGTTCTATTAATACATTATTTTGATTAGCTTGACGGTTATCAAGCTATAGAAAATTTTTGAACCAAGTTTCAAAGTTTCAAAGGAAAAAATTATCCCCATCAAATTCATAACAAAATATGTTCTTTACATTATTTTGATTAGCTCGACGGTTTTCAAGCTATAGCCAGTTTTCAAAATAACTTTAAAAGTTTGATAACTAGCTATAACTTGAAAACCGTCAAGCTAATCAAAATAATGCATAGAACATGTTTTGTTTAGAATTTAATGAGGATAATTTTTGCATCACACTTTTTATGCATCTATTAAAGTTTTCGCAAAATACTTAAAAAACCGTTAACGGGGACAAATTTCACGATGTGGGGGGGTGAAGCGGCAATTGGATGAGTTGTGAGTTTTTGATCAACAGATCCAAAGGTATAACCCACATAAGTTTCAAAACTTTATTAATTTGTTTTCTTCCCCCATACATTCATTGCTTAAACAGAATGACTGTATTAATATAACAAGTTATAAAGCTGCTGTCCGCCTCTATCTGTATCTTCGGTAACTTCTTCTATACCACCCAACGGATTTTGATACATTTTTGAATAATGGAAAGAGCGATAAACTAGGAAATAGGTTTGTGTATATAAATAACTTGCCGAAAAAAATTGCGTCTGTGCCGGTCGCTTTGTCTTATGTCTATACTATTATAAAGAGAACAAATGTATTTCGTTTGTAATGAATAAACTCCGTTACTGTATACCGTATCATTACGTTAAATAACTCAACCGTTTACTGTGTTTAGATTTTGTGTTCCAAGCTATAACCTCAATTTTTGTATATTTTTATTGAAAATATTGATTTCCAAGTGCTTCCATTCTGCATTTTATTTTTCGAAGACTAGTTTTTACATACACTTACACTACGCAATTCAGAATTTTCACTAGTAAAATTTTTATAAGGTGAGGCAAAGTTTAATCGCATTATGCAACTGTGTATGTACACAACCAAGGCTTAGGCTTCAATCTGCCTCCGACGCGGCTCTATCCTTGTTTTTTATTTTATATCAGTTAACACGCATAAATCAAAAATAATATTTGTAAAGGTACTTACAAATCACACAAAAATCTAGTCAACAGAAATCCAATTGTTATAAATATATTTGAAGCAGTTTTACCCACAGGGACGATTCGATAACAAACGTAGCGGTTGGGCGGCATAACGTTCAATTAAACAAAGCATAAAAGTTTGTAACAAAGGGACTCTGAAGCTGCAAGTTTTGACGTTCCTGAATACGGGGCTTATTTATCGCTTCCCGTGAGATTACCGTAACACATAAACAAGGGTAAGTACAGATTACCTATACCTTGGGCGCATAAAATTTACGCTATGCCCGTCCTCGCCGAGGAAATGTGATAATTCAGGAACAAACAACGGTTCACTTGGAACCATGATTATACTTAATTTGTATATATGACTTGCTTTAAAATGTATACAATGTTACAGTTTTATCTATATAAACATTGAGGGTAGGAATCATACTTTATATATTATGTTTTTGGAATCGATTTAGAAATTATATATGTATCCTAGCTTGACCCCGTGACTTCGTCGGCGTTGAAAAGTGAAGAAAATATCTGACATTTATCGCTGTGACATAGGTGGCGTCACCGCGGCGACAGTGGCGTCTATTTTCTTTTTTCTTTTTACACGATCCCTCAGGAACCTGACATTTTTCCAGAATTTTTATCCTTATGATACTTTTTATGTTTAACATTTATGATACTTTTTTAAGTATCATACGAGTAAATGTTAATCCACGTGATACACTATCTGTAATATATGTGCCAAATTTCATCCAAATCCGTTAAGCCGTTTTTGCGTGAAAGAGTATTAAACAACCATACTCTGCAACTGTAGCGTTTATAATATTAGTAGGATTTCTACTCTCGTCTTGGGGAGAGGCCATTTATTTTGTATTATTTCATTAATCAAATACGGAATTGAGTTGTTCGAAGTTCAGTTGATTTATGTTATTGAGAGTTATGAAGGGTATGACCTCAAAAGTGGAAATTGAAGGGAAATTATTTATTAATTTCATCATACACAGTTTTCTTAGTGCAATATAGAAGCTCTAAAATTTTCCTGCAGCCTTTACAAATATAACCTACTAACGTTCCGCCCCAGACTTCGTTCAGATGAAATATCCTACGTTTCCCAGTCATTTGGGTAGCCCATCTGGCAGCAGTAATCTCCCTAATAACTTATCCTTACAAAAGATCACCATGAAATAACAGAATGTGTGTTGTTTTATTTGAGTGTGTGAATAAGGGATGCCAGAGCCCATTTCCCTATCTCGTCCTAATCCCTTACGCTGAAACCTACTTATGCAGCATACTTGCAGCAACTGTGGCGCTGCTTGTGTTATAGACGACGGTACCATAAAGTGTGCCGTCAGCCTGTCTGAAACCTTTATAATAAAAATATATAAAAGTTTTATTTTGTAGTCTTACAGCCGAATATACGAAAAACTTTTTAAATAAATACTAGAGTGTTGGTCCACTGGTTGAAATACAAACTTAATAATTTCGAAGATGAAAAAAAAAATGTTTCCAAAATTCTCTTATTGATCAACACTAAAGCTAATCAATAGCTAAAATAAATAAAAATATTGATTTACCTTACATCAGACTCGTGACTGACGACCTTTGCATAAAAAAGACAATTGCGCTATAGATACCTGATGAAAAGGAGAATAGAATTTTTCAGTTTTTTTCAGAAACTTTTCAGAAAAAGAAATATTTCTGAAAACTACAGTTTTCAATTTTTTAGTATCTAATATCCAAAAACCAAAAAATATCAATAAAACGTGATAAACGCGATGTTATTTCATTAAAAGTTAGTTAGAGGGTTATTGACATGAAAATGGATAAATTGTTAGATAGGGGTTGTCATGAAACTAAATCTAATTGCAAGTCTTGTGCCAACTCCACTTGAATGCAAGCTAATTTTACTGGCGTCGCTCTAACTAAGTGTATCTTTTGTCTTTTGACACCCATACAATAATAATTGAACAGTAGTAAAATAATAAACATAAATTTAGGGTTAATATTTCTAAGAAATTCACGACTACGTAACTTGATATGAGCTTTGCTGCTCACTCACAAACTGGATGACCACAAAATGTATCTTTCTTTTGGTTAAGGTTCTTTTGGTTAACGATCCACTTAATGGTATCGCTGCCGACTACAGTAGCATTAAAAATAAGGGATGGGATAGGGAAATGAAAAATCTTTTAGTCTGCTAGCTGATTTTGCTACCCTCACTAGCCCTTACATTTTCTACTATCGAATTTATTTATTTATTTATGTACTATATACGATAGAAATGTATGTGTGCCGCCTTATATATCTTTTATACTACTGGTATGGTTGTGTTTCTAGATGTTTGGCAACCTTTATGTTAAACAAAACGTGAAATAAAGTTAATATTATTGTAATTCTTATCAAAGTATAGAAAATATAAAAAAAAAATAGTAAAAACTCACAAAATCAAATTTAGTTAATAAGTCGATAAAATTTTGGAAAATTTGTTAAAGAAACAGTATTAAGTTAATGGATAAGCTGCAGATTTTTTCAAAAGCAAAAAATCTGCATAGTATGGCAGCTTTGGTCCTCCAGGGACGGGTTAGTTATGTTATTTTAATATTTTATATTTCAGACACATAAAATGAAAGTGAAATACATAAAAATAATATAATTTACAAACCGTTGCTTGAAATGGGTCACAAAGCCAGCGAAACATCGTTACAGACATGTTACAGTCTTGTTTATGAGCCTTAAAGCGCATCTCAAAGTTTCCCACCGCCTTGTCTTACGCACGATGGACTTTGGCTTAATGTTATGTGTTGCGGTATCTGTCTTGTTCATGTGATGTGGTTCATGTTACAACAAACTGCTTTCAATTGAATTAATCTCCTCGTAAACCTCAATATTCAACTTTTAAGTGATGTTATTTTTCAAAAGTAGAAAATGTACGGTACTTCTTTACATAAAAAGTAAGCTATTTATGTCGATATTTAGTTATTCGTTAGTTAATTAATAAATCAGTTGAAACAAAGCAATGAGTGTGTGATAAATTTTTGAACTGAAAACTTTTTTAGGCGCGTTGGGCATTTTTTGAATGCCACAAAGTGGCGTTGGTCCACTTGAATTTGGGAGCTACCGTCGCCCATAACACAAGCAACGCAATAGGTGCTGCAAGTGCGCTGCCGACCATAGAAGGATTAAGGATAAGCAAAGAGGAGGGTAATTGGCTCTGGTTTTTTTATAAAGACACTATCAAAAATATTTTCATACTAGTACCCCGCTCTTGGCTTCACCCAGGAAAAACTTAATTAAGTTTTATTATATTAATTATTATAAATTAGTATATAAAAATTCCGTGAAAAAATATCTAACTGATGGTGAAAACCTTATTAAAATCCATGGCCTGGTTTAGAAAGAGTTAGCAGCCATACAGACAGACGCGGACAGCGAATTCAAATTATACTATGTAAAGAAGATCTCATTTTTATGGTCCTTCGAGCTGAATTGTTTACAATATTTGAATCATTTATTAGAGTATTCAAATTATTATGTTGAAATATTTGAATAAGTATATATTATGACACAACTGCAAACAATCTAGTTGGAAATAAAACGTTTAAACTAAAGATTGACTGGCGTAGTACCTTAATTGTCCGTTCACATTGTGTGAAACGGATGGGTGCCTGTTCGACTATCCAAAGCTCCTGTCATTGTGTGGCCACCACTATCGGTCACGTGGATCGACGCCGTCACTCACCTGTGACGTCATACCGATAAATCGTTGATCAGCAAATTGGTCTGTCGACAACACCACAGCCTAAAAATCTATCAAATACACACGTCACGACAACAAAAATTTAAATTTGATTTGAATAAGACCTGACTGCTTTGGACTTGACTGACCTGTTTTGGAAAACTCAAAGAAAAATTGTGGACTTGACTTGACTGACTATAGTCTCGGGATCTGCTGCTTTTGATTTTAATTTGAATTTTGGCTTTTTTATTTTAAAAAAGGCTATTTTAAATTGCTATTTTTACAAATGACACTGGCAAAATCATCGGAGAAGATCTGATGAGAACTGTTATTTCTTTCTATAGTTAAGAACAGAATTTCAGGATTAACATAGGCTAAATATTCTACTCGGGCTTTGTACGCCGCAATCGCGTACAATTTTTTTTCAAGTTCGAGCAGTAGATTCTATCAATAGTATTTCAATATTACTAACACGTATTTCAAGAAAATGTTAATATTTGAGAAATATTGTGCATTATCTAAGCACAACGTTGATATTTAATTTAAGAATAAAAAATACTTTGCTTAAACTGTGCTATTACAAAAAACATTTCCACGTGTTATTCAAAGACTTAATGTCGCTAAGAAATTGAAGCCGCATTGAAAATGTGCAGCCGGCGGCATCTGCGCTGTGAGTGTTTCGTCCATATTATGTAGAAGTGAGCGGAATAAGCCGCACTTTGTTACAAATCCGGGACTTGGGTTGGATTTGCCGGTGTCCGTTTTGTGCTTGTTATTCCAACGCTCTAGACCAGCTAGCTTAAGTGGAGCCGCTCGGTTGGGTCCGGCCCACGATACTATAAACTAACTGGAGATACATACTGAATTACTATTATACTACAATACCTACAAATGTTATTCCTTTGAATAATTACATCCCTTTCAGTTAAATCTCTCATCGACTCTATTTGTGTTTATACTTAGTAAACATTTTTAGGTATTGGTTGATCAATCAGTATTAAAATGTTGAAGAGATATGCACACCATATACATACATAATATTTATTTATGTTAAGGTAGTCGGACACTTGATGGGACGTGGCAACCGTCGCCTATAACACAAGCAACGCCACATGTGTTTTAAGTGCGCTGCCAACTATAATAAGATTAAGGATAAGGAATGGATATGTTAAATTTTAAGCATTTATTTATGTTTGTTAACGTAACCGTTCCCACGGAATAAAAGTTCAAATTTAATGTTATTTTAACAACACTTAAGGCGCTGTCCTAATTGGCCACGATCGTGCGATGCCCATCGCACGATGATTTCGTTTTTCGTGTTTGTTTACAATTTACATTGTCGACAAGTTCTAAAAAAATATAGTATATGCATTGACTCGGCTTACTCCTCGCGGCTCGCCACCATTTTGTTTTGAGTAGTCATTGTATGCGTAAAACGAAATCAACATCGTACGATCGTGGCCAATTAGGACGCCCCCCCTAAGAGATTTTCATATCAACGAATGATAAAATAAGGGAAAATTACTATAAACAATCAAATAAATTGAGGTGAAAAGAATGAAAAGAGTCCTTGTGACAATAGGAACTAGATGAACAGTAGGGGAAGCCCTCTGGCTTCCGAAGTGAGCATCGCTAAATTTATGACTCCGATTCATAAATCGCAGCCATAAACGTAACTGTAGCGTACCCTTCCATTTACAGGACTAAAATTAATTAAATTATAATAATACTCGTACAATAGCTAAGTAATAATGTGAAATAAATAAAAGCTTTTCAAGATGTATTGATAAATTAATCCCATGATCAAATTTATTATGATCATTGATCGTATAACAATAAACATCTATTTCAAATATTTCGAAGAGAAAATATTTGTATTTTTGTTTGTAATGACTGATTTTAAAAATTCTTTCATCTATAAAAAGCTATATTATCAGCGAGTAATCGTTTGTCCCAAATTATTATATACGTCATCCTGCACAACTTCAAGTCACAGCCCTCTACGGGTTTAAAAAATTAATTCAATTTGGTTTTTTCACTCTTCTAAGAAGAAATTAAGCATACGAGTATGTACGAAATTGCTTATTGTTTTCCGAAACATTACATATAGAACCTTTAATATGAAAATGATCCTGAGCACGACTAAGACAATAAACAAAGCCGGGTAATTCATAGTGAGTGCGTTTCATTCAAAGATATATTCGGTGTCATTGTCCCGTATAGGACAGGATCAGACAATATAATCCTATTGTCCAATATTCTAAAGGGTAGGTGTATGAATTAAATATTAATTAAGTAATAGGTATATGAATTAAATATTGTGTTATACACAAAAATTACAAAATAGTTGTAGAATTGTACTCTGAAATGGGACGATGAACAATGGTTACTTTATATGTGCTACCCAGGACTCCCAAGAGCCGCCACGCATCATTTACAAGTAATTCAGGACGCCAGATTTCCCCGTCTGACGCCCTAAAAAGTGTGCTCTCTGCTACTATAAATAAATAAAACCTACAAATTGTAGCAAGATCGTATCATTCCAAGCATCTAACTAAAGCGTACAAATAGAAATCGTCACAAGCATACCTATGCTTAGTATAAGGTTAGTACTATGCTTAGTAGTGCCTATTAGTATAGGCACTTCCTTCAGACTCTTTAAACGTATTAATATTGAACACAATAAGACTCGTTGATTATGTTGATACCGACTATAACCTCGCCTTTATTGTAAAATCGTTATACCTTATTGTAATGTTAACTGTTATGTTTTATACGCCGCTGTAAAGTCCATAACGCCGTGCTTAAATTTGATGATAACGCTCATTGGAATGTATTACACAAACCGAGCCCTCCAGTAACTACTTAATGTTAAGTACTAGAAATACACAAGAAACAAATCTTGTATTTTAAAAGACAGTTGATTATTTTATGTAATATTTGAATATATCCAAGAGACTTGTGAGTCTAGTCGTGTGGTTAAGGTGCTCCCTGGGTCTTGGCTCTCTGGTTTGATTCCTGGCAAAGTCAACTATAATCTCGGTATGTCGATACGACATACTTACATACTTGTAACATGCGGTGAACAGGATCTATGTTAGATCAATATTTATATATATATATATATATATATATATATATATATATATATATATATAAATATATATATATAAAAGAAGATTACATCAGAATTACATTCTATAAATCTATAGTAATATTATAAAGTTTGTATGTTTGTTTGTATTTAGAAAGTAATTTTGAAACTAATCATCCTATTTAAAAAAATCTTTCATTAATAGTTAGAATAGAATTTCAGGATGGATCTATATCTTATGCAAAATCTTCAACGCGGGAAAAGCCGCGAACACTATCTAAAAATAAAGATCCAAAGCTTGGCAAACATCAGGCGTCAATGTATATCAGTCGTTATATCTTTTTATTTTTCAACGCGGACGAAGCTGCGAGCACCAGCTAGTATATTACATACAAGTCTAATCTATTATATTAGTTTTTAATGAGGCTCTCTTTACTACATAACAGAAGTTTGTAAGATGATTGTTTTTTCAACGAAATGCCAACCAATGAACACAAGTATGATTATCTTTCTCAGCGTTTATCGAATGGCGACATTTTTCATGTGCTCCGGAAAATCGAAGCATTTGAAAAAGGAGACCCGCTGATTAAGTCGACGAAGGAAAAAGAGACGGCTTAACGACCGTCAAGGGATGTCATTAGGTGATGTCCGGTGCATGACTCGAATTAGATTTCCCTCTTACTAAATGATCTAATTATTTACAACAATTTCATTAAGTAAGTAACGGGAACAGGGATAACTTATACTTGTACATTATAATGTACCGATTAATTTATAATAAACTAGTGGCCCGCTCCCGGCTTCGCCTGGGTTCAAAATAAAATTTGATGTCTAATTCATTCAAAAGATTTTGAATGAATTAGACATCCTGAACATTTGCTTTAACCGTTAAGAGAAACATCGTTAAAAGTTGTGTGAGAAGACTATTTTCGAAGACAACATGTCTCCTTATCCTTGTCCTTTGTCCTTTGAAAGTTGTTCTTATTAGAGCTAATACACTTGCAATTGTGGTAATGGGCGTCGGTAGCCACCTACCATCGAGTCAGACTGAGTTTTGATTATGTATGACGTATGGTGTGTGTAGCAGTTTGAGACGTGCGGTCAGGTGGACAGACGAAGGCTTCGTGTGAAGCGGCTGGACGCAAAGGACAGAAGACGATGCGTGGTGGAAGCCTTGGGAGAGGCCTATACATTCAGCAGTGAAGAGACACATGCTGGCTATAAAGGTTTTGCAAATTTTTTGAAAAAAAATCTATATTTTGATAAAATATTTTTGTGGTAGGATCGCAGCATCATATTGTGTGGTACGATACTTGTTTGGGTGAGTACATTAAAATATTATGTACACTAGAGACAGACAGTTATTTCATTACCGTAATTACGTTGCTAACGTATTCTCACCACGTGGGCCAATTTATTAGTAAAGTGTTTGGCGCAATTCCAACTGCGGCCTCCCTTACAAACTTTTAATTGGCTGACCCAACAATCAAACAGTTGAAGAAAGGACAGCACTTTTAATAAACCTACTACGAAAGATAAATCCGTTATTTAATGTTAATTGAAAGTAACGGATGGAATTATATTCGAATACTTGCGAGAAACAGTCCTGGACGGTAAAGTTACATATTTTAAAATTAAATTTAATTATGAAAGTGTTAAGGGAATCTCCCTTACATTTTTCGGTAATAAGTAATCTGCATGATAGCAAACAAGTAAGTACTACACACTTCGCTAACATTATTTATTTGTCACTAACACTGTCTTTTTCTAACCCCCGACGTCCGACTCAAAAACAGGGTGTCCACAAATACGGCTTGACGGATTAGATGAAATTTGGTTTAGTTACTTACCTGGTTTCTTCGAAATAATATATGTATTCAAGTTCCCTGCTTGGTTTAGTTACCAGACAAATAGTTTATTACCTGGTCCTTACCTATAGTTTATTAACATATAGGATCCTAGAATTTTTTGAGGTTCTCGAAGGATCTTCTAAAAATATAAAAAATTGAATGACACTGACGCCGTGGTGGCTCCACCGTCGGCACAGCAATAAAGATGTCAGATATATTCTCAGGTGTTATATTTATCAATTGTCTGTTATGTCTAACAGACAATTAAATAAAAAAATAGTGTCCTCTTTATGTAGCAACTTCACACACATAGGCTAGGTCCAAAGTTAGTGCCGTTTGGACAAAGCGGAGGCCGTCGTTTGCCACAGGGGCACCTTTGTTGATTAGCCCCTTTGTTTCAGCGACAACGATGTCAATTTACAACCGAGTCTCGTCGTAATTTACTGAAATTTTGTTTCAATTTCTATCATTTACTGAGCAATAAGCAACATTGCAGCTGACATTTGCCGAAACTGATTGTTACAGCTCTCTTAGAATTTGTATTCTCTTATTTATTTATTTATTATTTTTTTTATTTAGCCTTATTTATTTAAGTCTTACTTACCCCATACAAAAAATGTATGCTGTCTGTATCAAAAAATTAAGGACGGCAGACAGTCTGATGGTCCGACCACGCCAGAATAAAGGATAAGAAATAATGGGTTCCGTGTGTCTTTAGGCAATCGTATCTGGCGCACTTGTGAACAAAAAAACATCTAACATTAAATTTCATTAACAAGCTCTCTTCAAGTGCCATAAATAACGAAAATATGCCCATGTAATCCTCTTCTTTATAAGTAACTGTTGCCTAAGTGCAGTTCTCTACGTTGTTAGGTAAGCGAACCGAAAATTCGACCACATGTGCACAGGCACGCCTTCCCTTTTGTAAAATAACAGCACTCACTACCTATATTTCGTACATTCTTAATACCTCTTTAGCTTAGTGAATTTATATTATATGTTTTTAAGTTTGTGTAACAATAAAATAGACCCCTGGAAGTCTCAATATTCCGTCTCAATTTTCTATTTACAGTATTCATACTGGATTCATTCAGTTTTTGCGTTACTCGGAGACAGTATTTTTTTTTTCTGAATGAAACGTACCTCTCATGGCCCATATCCCTGTCAACGTTTATGCAAAATATTATGATGATCGGTTGAGTAGAAAGTGTAAGAAACAAACTCACTGTCGCACATACATATAATATTCATCATCATCATCAGCCTGTGCCTCCACTGTTGAATACATACCTCTCCCAAGATTCCCCACCACGTATGGTTCTCTGCGCTTCGCATTCAGCCGATTCCTGCGATGCCTTTCAGGTTGTCTGTCCAGTGTCCACCTGGCCGCAGGTCCATTGCCATATTAGCTTGCTAATTCTCTAGGCAATTGCTAACTTAAGGATTTCTGATCCTATCCACCAAAGAAACACCGATGATAGCCCGCTCCATAGCTTGAAACTAGATTCTTCTATCAAATTATATTATTTACCTACTTAAAAGTTAGGTGCAGATATTTAAGGTGCTACATATTAGCTTAATAAGTCAACGTCAACGAGACTCTAAACAAACAAAGTGTCAAACGAGACTCAGATCTATCTACCTAAAGTATTAATAACGGGGCACACAGCACACACATAGCGGGGTAGACTTTGGAGTGCCTAGACTCCGCATGGTAGAGGACTTTAGAAAAACTCTTAACGTGCTAAGTACGAATAGAACTATTCGTATTGCAAATTGCATAATCGTTTCACGAACACGTTGCAGCCATTGCACGTGTCCCAATATTTCCTACTCCCTGTGTTCAAGCAATTCAAGCTAATGTCTCTAGTAAAGTCTGAAGTGTAGTAAAGTCTGCTTGTTTCGCAATAGAAGTTTCAGTTTACGCAATAGAACAAAGGAATCTTAAAAGATACCTGCGTTAACTATTTCAAAATATCAAGCTGTGTTAGCTCTAAGTATTGATTAAGGATGTTCTCCTTTGCCATCAATGGAAGTGGTTCTGATCCTTACCTATATGATTTTCAGTTAATATTCGCCCAAATGTTTAAATAATGTAATTTTATAATAGGACGCGACATGGTGTAAGTATTTCATTCACATGAAATTGAATTGAAACTAAATAATATTATTAAAGAACAAGATACAACTTAGATAAGATAAAATGTATAAAGTTTATCTACAATGCACATAAAAGACAAAAGTCATACCAGTTGACACAGAATCACAGAATGAACCAAACACCAATCTATAGGTACTTGTTAACGAAAAATTTCTTACCGACTAAGGGCTTGCCGCAAAGTGGAGGACGGCACCGTAAAGTACCTATTTAAATTTTTTCATAGTATTTTGTACCGTCCTCCAATTTCCGTCCGGCCCTAACTGGACCGGACAGCATTACCAACAATCAAATCAAATCAATCAAATCATTTATTTGCCTGTTTTATAGTCAGGCGCGTCTTTTTGCCAATTTACAAATGTCTCAATTTCAATTATAAGTATTATATAGATAAAGTGATGACAGAAACATGTCTTTTACTATTCGTAATAATAATTATGGTGTGTAAACTTCCTATCTGTAACTATACCTTTAAGATGGGTGTGTAAGTAGGTATTTATATAAGACAATGTATCTAACTAGTAAGTTAGGGACCGCCGTCACATAAACTGCTGTAACTGTCCGTAAACAAGTCTTAACAAAGTTGTGCGGTTAAGTTGTAGACAGTCTCTTTAGAGTTTCGTGCAATTCTATTGTTAAACATGACTAGCTAAGTGGAGAGATAATGTACTTTTATTTGTTGACGATTAAACAACAAACTTCCTCCATTTATAACAGGCCGCAAAGAAAAGAATTACTTTATGAATATACTATCTAGGCTACCATTGTTCACATTATTATGTTTTTATTAAATGTGTTTACTTAGGTAAGTACTAAGCTATAGACTCACTGTAAGACAGGCTGACTGTCCGCTTGATAGGTTACTACCGTCGCCTATGACATAACCGACGCTGCCGACCAAGCGCTACCGATCTTATTAGGATTAAGGATCAGGAATAAGGAAAAGCGGATAAGGGAGAAGTAGGGAAATGGGCACTAGCAACCCTTAATCACTCACTGAAAGGATTTACTCGTTGTTTGATAGTCAATTTTATTTTTATTATTTAATTAACAAAGTTAACTGTCAGTCTTTAACTGAAAGTTACCTACCTTCTTTTTTCTAATTTCTTCTTTTTCTTAATTTTTTGAGACATAAAGTCAATTATTGTCACTTAAATATATACCTAAATTAGATTTATTTTATTTTTTTGAAGACTGGTTTTTCACCCTTTCACTCCGCAAATCGGATTTTCACTAGTATCTGAATATTTTCGAGGCGGTTTGATCGCCTTAACTGTGCCGTTCACAGGGGTCTATCTTTAGTTCTTATTTTAACTGAGTGTCTCGATAGTTTACGATTATCAACAATAAGAAGAAATGTAGGTACTATTAGAGCACACTATCCTCATTAAATTCGACTCTGATACGAACATGCGTCTACCGTTTCGTCAGCCAAATATTTGACTCACTGAGCTGTTGCTGCTTAATATATATAAGTACCGATATTTTACATAAAACGGTTTGCATTGCACGCAAGTTCTATATTGCGAACCAGTAGTGCCATCTGACTAAAAGGAAAGGAACTTATTACTTCGTTCTAAATTGAAATTAATCAGTTCAGACAGTACAGAGGGCAATCACTATCTCCAGACGAAAATCACAACCTAGTAAAAATTCTAGTAAATTTGTAGTTACCATTATTATAAAAGGAGAAGATTTGTAATTTTGTATTTATGTTTGTAATGAATAAACTCCTATATAACAGTATCCTATATGTTAATCCAGATAAAAATATATATGTGTGCTAAATTTCATCCAAATCCGTTTTTGCATGAGAGTAAGAAAATTAGTAGGATGTTATAACTTTATGTGAATAAAATATTCTATAAAGAAGAGAATTTAGATATTCTATAGTAAAAATTCTATATAAAAAAAAGAGAACTTAGAATGTAAATGAAAGTCAAGTATTTTAGTTTGAGGGTTTATTTTTAACTTGTAAGTTAAGATCTAAAACAACTGTTTTCTTAAATGCCTCTATTAAATCTAACTTTATGTGAGTTTTTATTTGTTGCAGGCGTCCATCGCCAGCACCTCTGATAAGTTTAGCGATTCTTTCGGAAGGGCACTCAACGGCCACCGAACACATTACTTTCTCTTCGCTCTCTTCAAAATACTCCAACTGAGACTTGAGATTGTAAGGAAGCTCTTGAGCTAGAAAATCTAAGAATTTAGCTCTTACGGCCTCTTCAATTATCTCGCGTGGACTCAGATCCGACCATTGTGTGAGAGGATATTGACACGAAGCTGGTTTAGCGTTCTTCATGAGATATTCCTAAAAACATTTTTTTTTTATTATGACACCAGGCATTAGCATTGCTCACAGATTTCTAGATTCAAGTTAAACACACAGTTTCAAGGCACAGTCTTTGACGCGCCCGTTGGAGGAGTGGTTAGGGTGCTTGCCTATAGAATAAAACTTTTCAAAGTTAGCTCTGATCTGGATTAGATAAGGCACACTGCGTTTCGCAAACATTTGGGCAGCCCATCTGGCGGCAGTAACCACCCCCTTGCAGAAACAACCGTGAAATAACAGTACTATGGGTGCTTTTGTGTTTCAGTGAATGAGTAAGTGATGCCAGAGCCCTATCCTATCCTACCTTACCCTACCTTCTCCAATCCCAATCAAATTAAAAAAAATATTTGAAATGATGAGTTATTAAGATGAGAAAAAATTAGATAATTCTTTATATATATAATTTCAAATGAGCCAATTACTGAGCAGCCAAAATATTTAAAAAAAAAAAACTTACTTTAATATCACTAACTCCATCCCCATTCAGTGCTGAAACTAAGAATACATCAGAGAAATGACTGTAGCCATTGTTTAATATTTTCTCTTTTCCGGGTATCGGATTACCGGCAATCGTCCCATTAGTTAGACTTCTTATTAACATCAACAACTGCTTCTTATTCCTTAATACATCCACCTGAAATAAAGTACAAGCTATAATTAAAATTACAAACTAACCCCTGACTTAATTTCTATTGAATCCAAACAGCTATATCTGTTTTAAGTTGCTGAGGAGTTGAGTGTCTCGACTACTTGACGCTGCAGCATCAGATCTAGGTTACCATGTCATGGAAATAACACCCAAGTCAGTGAAATCCTTTCGTTAACTAGAAAATGGTTTTCAAATGCCTAAACAGCCTAATTGATGATCTTCAAACGCCTAACTAAACAGATCTTCATAAATTGTAGATAAGAACCGTCCCCATCACATCAATTTTCAAAAAAAACTGGATCAAAATCGGTCCATCCGTTTGGGAGCTACGATTCCACGCTACGGGATGTGTGTGTATGGGAGACACACACACATCAATTTTATAACACCCCGTTTTTTACGTCGGGCGTCGGAGGTTATTAAATTAACGTAGTGGAGCATTATTATTAATATAACTATTGTAACCTAATAAATAAATTATTATTAATTATTATTATTAATTATTAATAAGTATGTAAAAATATACTAAAATTAAAATATAAGCTTTAAATATTTTTTTCCAGATTTGCTCAAGTTCTTGGGCATCGTCTGCGACCACTACTATCAAAAGAACAGTCAGATTTAATTATACTTTAGGTTACAAGGGCTCATAATTATGTTTGTTATTAATCACATTAACTAGACGATCTAATTATCGCCTTTAATTTTATTTATTTCTTTTCAATACTAGATTAATTCAGTAACATCTTCAAATAGATTCTGCTAATAATTATTATAGCTTTTACTTTTCAGTTTAAAAATTACTTAGGTAAATTTAAATAAATATTTTTAACAAAACAGTTTAATTTATACATGTTAAAGCAATGAAGGAATCAAATAATGCAAAATTTACAAGAGTTGGCAAATGTATATAACCTTAATGAATAAAAATGTAATAATATAAGAAATATGTTGTCCCTTTACACTAAGTAATTTACTAGTTAATGTCAGTTCGGTAGTAAGCTGAATGACCCCATGCTCCCAAAAGGATACACTTCAAATGGACAAGTACAAATTAGCACTCATCGCTGAGATAATTGTGGGGAATATAAAACATAGTAAAAATCCATTACTATCAAATTTCAATACCTTATTCATTATTAGGAAGCTCGGTATATCTTGCACCATTTCAAGCATCTCTACAATGTCCCTGTGCAGTTTGTCTTTGGCATATCTATTTGATATATCATGAACGACACCCACAACATTCGCACATCTTAAGCTTTTATAATATGCTTGCCTCATTGATTCCGGTAGGTTATATCTATAAAATAAAATCATTTAATTAAATACACATTAAAGGGACAGCAAACATGGCAGACATCACACATAGGGTATGGGTATGGTTGTGACAATTTTCATTTCATTGCCCATAAGCTAGTTAGATGGAAGAAGGAGTTTTATTAGTAGCTAGCAACCCCCGTTTTTGCGCTGGGCATTGGGGGTTAACAAATATTACTTCTGAGTTGAAGTTAAAACTTAATAATAACCTCTATAATAGCTTATTTTCCATGAGCTTTGTTAAGATTTCATCTAAAATCTAATCAATCATTTAGCCAGGTATAAGTTACTTTTACGTTTTTACATTTTTACCTTTTAACTTGTTAATTAAAATTAGAACTGCAAAAATTATTTTTTTTTAATTCCAACCTAAAAATTGAAAATTACCATTTAGGTAAGCCAGCTGTAGGTAGCATTTAGGTAAAGATTTTAAGAAATTTCTTACAACATTTCTTATTGTACCTTTCAGGAACATAAGAATGAGGAACAATACACACCTCTTAATTTCCTTCTGTGTGGTCACACCAGGTGTATCCAAAAAAATAATTTGTGTGTCATCTTGATAGCACATAGCTCTGTGTAGTTTGGTTGTGGTGTGTACTTTATTTGAAGATGCACAAATCTGAAATAAAAGTAATTTCAAATAGTAAGTTTCATAAGTACTGCCATAAAACTAAGTTGAGATATTTCTGTACCTCTATATTTATTAAAGTTAAGTCAAACAAATAATAACATTCTATATAAAAATTAAAAAAAAAGGAAAATAAAAAAGGGAAAAAGTTGTACTCTTTTTTTTTTAGTCATAGTTTGTTTTTAATTATTGATATTGGTTAGAAACGGTTTTATTTTATTTTATATAGATTCAATATGCGGAAACTTGTAAATGGTGTCAAATTAATCTGTCATTTAGTTATTAAGTAAATTTTTGTATAAATATCACTGTAAGTTTTCCTTGAAAATAAATAAATAAATAAATACCGCACATAACTTGAGTGCAGTCGGGGTATAAGGTGAGGCATGGGAGCATCTCCTCCTGCTGTCCATATACCTACCTTTTCTCTCCTGCACTGTAGTGCTGAGCTTAACATCCTTCGCACATGTTTATTGATGACATTATTACTCAAGCTGCATGTTAGTATGCATTTTGTTTTACAATGACTGGTCCCAGTGCTTCAAAAAACGTGTTTTTATTTTCATCAAGTACAAATTTGTGTTAATTACAAAAAATGCGAAATAATAAAACTTTTTATCAATTAACAAATGATGATGAACTTAGATGAGCACTTTTATATGGTGGTTAAAAATTACAGCCTGCAATTTAAGCAGCGCCTTGCCGGCCATAGTACGAGAAATGGGTTCTTGAACCCCTTACTCACTCACCGACCCCTTACTCGCTATTATTTTAGAGGTCTTCTCAAAAGGTGTGGTTACTACTGCCAGAAGTGCTACCCAAATGACTTCAAGATCCAGACCAGAGCCAACTTTGAAAAGCTATTTTCCTGCCGGGAATCGAGCCCTGGGACCACTGAGACAGTTTTAAGACAAGCACCTTAACCACTCAACCCACGGGCTCGCAAAAGATAAAATTAAAAGATTCATTCTAACCTATAATAAAATTCCTTAGAAAAAAATATAATTGCTAAATGACTGCCCTAGTACTATATGATTATAAGGATATGTTTATACGAACCTTTCTTTCGACTATGTTGTTAATTAGTGTACTTTTTCCAGAATTAGGTGCTCCTATTATTGCCACATTAACCACTTTCATTGTTTTATTAATACACTCTGGCTGGGATGAATACATTGCTGAATAATATATCATTGGTGATTTCTTACATAAAAAATGTAGAGGTCTCAAAAATAATGCAGCCATTATTGTAAGAAAAGTAAAAAAAAAATCAAGACAAACAAAAAACTATGTAATGAAAACAATTTTACTATTTTAATTATATTTATGTAAACAAATGAGAACCACTAGTAGAATAATGTAAAATGAAACATCAAACTAATTATTCTATGTTTAATCGGCAAGTTAAATAAATAGGAAAGAAATTAGAATAATTTATTTTATGTACAAACTACAAACGGCAACACACGCACATTTGACGTTGACATTTTGACAATTATGAACCCTAACCACAGCCATTGGCCGAGGAGTAAACTCCAAAAACCTAGTGTAGTATACTTACTAACCTGTAATATAAACCACTGGACAGGATGCCATCAAATTATTTTTATGCCTATTTGAAAAACGCCATTTTGACGCTATAGGCTATAGAAAGATTTTCCATGGAACTAAAATTAGTGATTATACATATCTATACATATTACATATACATATCTAAGGAATAAAAATACGCAAACGTCACAATTAGTTCTCGGGACAATCGAGGGCGGCGTTTCAAAATGGTACAAAAAATTAGCTGTCATTTGTATGGGACAGCCTATCCAATCACAGGTCAGTGAGTATACTATACTCTAGTGTTTATCTATAGTATAGTATTTATTATTGTTGTGTTTACTAATATGCCAACTCGGAAAAAACACAACTCGAGTTAATTCGAGTTGAAATTCACGTAACTCGAGTTAACTGGATGAATTCTATGACGTCAACACTTGGGTGCTGCTTTTTAATATGTTTTAATAAAGTGGTCGTATTGCTACTATATTTATATGAATCTGAACACCGTTTGCACTTAGCATGTCCATTCACTGGCGATTCAAATACATCCCAAACAATAGATTTCCTTTAGGTCCCGGCATTTTTTCTATACAGACTTAATAATTCAAAAAACTAACAACAATAACAACCGGCACTCCAAATATTCTGCAATAATTTATTTATTTATTTATTTATATTAGGGAAACATACAATATCTCACTACACATTATAAATATACATACAAGAAAAACATAAATCAGCAAAGTTTCCACTAAATTACTAAAATATATTATAAATTACAAGTCACACAAGAATATTGGAGCTGGTAGAAAACATACAAAAAGGTAAGAAATACACAAAAAAAAAGAAAGAGAAAAACAAATAAATAAACCAGTTAACAAATAACATATAACATACAAAACAAACAAATAAACTGGCTGCAACAAAAAGGAGACTACAAAACTATATTTTCGAGAGCTTGTTTAAGGCTTCGTTTATAGGCTCCTATAGGACAACTGAAAATATCCAGATCTAGCAAGTGTTCATTATAAAATTTACAGGAGCGATGCAAAAAGGTATTGCTTGTATAATTCCTTTTGCAGAACGGAATGTATAACGAACACTTACGGCGTGAATTTATTCGAGGGCAACTCAATCCAATATTGCTTAATAATAATGGTGAATCAATATAATTATTCATAATCTTGTATAAAAACAGTTGGTCTTTCTGAACTCGTCAGTTCTGAACAAGGCATGCGAACGTAGGTATATTGTTAAATCTGTATTGAAGATGTTGTGTTGTTGTGACATTTTTTAGCTAATGAATATAGTCACTCATAAATGATCATCAAACTTCGCGCCAAGTCAGTCAGTGTCAGTCGGCTGATGCTACTAGGGCGAGTATTCAATTTAGAGTTAGAGAGAATTCAACTCGAGTTAACTCGAGCTAAGTCCAACTCGAGTTAGTACATCGAGTTGACACACATCACTAGTTGTGTTGGTCGTCGAACAGTATTTTCTATGTAGTCTGTGGTCGTCGAATGAATTAGAGCTGGCTGCTAAGCCTGATCGTTTTTCATTTTGAAATAATTAAGTTTATTTATTCAATCATTTTTATTTATGTATCCAATTTTCTTTTCTTTTGTCTTTGGCGCAGCCGCAGTTTATTTCTTTCTACAATAATTCTAATCATTGTGCTCAATTTTTTAAAGTTATTGTTTAATATAATGCATATTGCCCCGTTTGCAGTTTTGCACCCCTGTTCCAAGTCAAACTAAAAACGTGTCCCTATAGAATGCTTAATTAAATTAGGTAAAGTGGGATCAAATATCATTGTAACTTCTTTTATTAATAGGTATATCCGTGTTTAGCGATTTCGTCCGATACGGGGAAACATTTTTTTTACCGGCATGTTTGTATTCAGGTAAACTATCATTTTTTCATTTTGAAATGAAAACAAATTTGCTTCCATGATTAATAATAAAGAATAATATAGCCTTCTATTTCTGAATCTCTCTAAAAACACAAATGTAGGGTACAATTAAAAGTTAGTAAGTACCTATTTGATTTTATAAATATTTATAATTTAGTTAGTATTTTATTAAGTTTCCTTCTAAACTATGAGCTATGGGTGTCTTTCCCAGTGATTTGGATAATATCATTTGGACAATGTCCAAATTATCATCTTTCTCTAGATACACTATTAATAATGTTTCACTAATACTGTAACTATGTAGTTGGAACCCCCTTTATGAATACTAGCTGTAGAGAATGACCATCCAAATAATATAAATATCTCATACTCAACAGTACTACACTTAATGCATGTTTTTGTTTATTTTGTTCTATTGTAAAAATAGCAGTAGAATGATATGGACTTGCACCATTAAAATTATTTGAGTCCAATTTGTAATACTCTGCAGTAGAACTCCTTGAACTTTTTTGTCCAATTTGTTTTATTGTATAACCAAAATAGTAAAAATAGTTAGGCTAATCAATTTTAGTCTTGTTTTCAGAAATGTCAGACATAAAGTATAAAAATCAAATATTGGCTACGATAGACCATTTACGTTCTCGGAAATCGAGACCCGACATAAATAGAATCTGCAAGGTTATGCTAAAGTGCTACAAAGTAGGACCTAAAGAGACTAAAGCAGACTTGAGACGTTGCCTTCAAGAACAAAGTATTTATAAAGTTGATTACAAGGATAATGTGAGCTATAGGAACGCCGCAAAGTGGCGTAAGAGGTCCAGACAAGGTAAGTTCAATAACAAATTTTATATTATTGAAAAATAAATTAAATAAAGCCTTGGAGACAACACAAACAATGTAAACAAATGTGACCCATACTGAGCTTTACAACATCGAGTGATTATGTATCTCGGTCCTTTTCCCTCACCCTATAATGTGACAGAAGAGGCCAGCGCTATGAATGGTTTGCAATTATGAAAATGTAGTGGTTCTAGTACCATAGCACTGTACCATTAATAGTACTAGTGATACAACTTGGTATGGCTAGTACCTTTAAAAAGAAACTAGTTAAAATAGCCATATTTTACTTGCTGAACAACAAATGATAGGCGTGCGTAGGCACAGAAAAATAAAAATAATAAGTACGAAGTATTCTTACAACCAAAAAAAATGTAACTACTAATAAAAAAATGTGTTAACTATTTGTTTTATTCAAAAAATGTTATGAACCCCTAAGTCTGTTTGTGTTGTCTCCGTAGCCTCGCTTTAGTCTTGTCACGCATTTCTGATGTTGAGTAGGTACCTCATAGAATAGTAAAAAATTGTTAATGTACTTTGAGTAGCTAGCATGATAATATTTCATATAAATTGTTTTTAATTAAAAATTATACTTAAATATTATTTTGTTTTGTATATTGTAGGTGCTTAAACAATAAACATATGAAGGTATATAGAAATATGAATTAAAAGGTAAAATTGAAATGCAATCTTGAAGAGAAGTTTAGGTATTCGGTGAGGTAACTAAAGTACTTATTCACTTTAGAATAATGCAGTAATTTAAAAGATTGAATCATCACATTTAGGCTCGAGTTCACCAACAGATGGTTATTTTTAAACAGCTGTTTAAAATTTAAACAGCCGTTTAATAATATTTTATTGTTCAAAATCGCTAAAATGCGGGTTAAACGCCCTAAACATCTGATTAACTTAATGATTAATCTGATGTTTAGGGTGTTTAACCCGCAGTTTAGCGATGGTGATCAACAAAATATTATTAAACGGCTGTTTAAATTTTAATCAGCTGTTTAAAAATAACCATCTGTTGGTGAACTCGAGCCTTAGTGAAATATTCATTATTTAGGTATTATTATCAAATTTCATAAGAAAAGTCAAACTATGAATTACTTATTGTACCTAATTAACTATGTGACTAATATGGCAGCCGAAAGCTTAATTATACCTGACAGCTATGAGACTTGAAAAGATATATTATGAAATGCCTTCATTTCTTATATTAACTTGATCCAAATATTTCAATTACAAAATGTGTCACGTGTTTTGATTAAATTAATGTTGTTAGTTTTGTTTAGGAAAAAAAATTTATTTAGAAAATACTTATTAGTTCCTGATTGTCAGATTTGTCCAAATCTTTATTTTAAAAATAATATATTTTCCTCCAGTGTGGCTTAATTTTGGCGAGGCCACACCAACAGCCGGTCTCACCAGGCGCAAAACATTTTTCATATTATATTTTGTATTTTTATGTTGTAGCAATGTCAGCAGCGGTTGCAATAACTGAACGAAGAATAATTACAACTGCCATTGCAAATCTTATTTACCAAGATCAGAGTAACCTGGATAATGGCATAGCCTTTGATGATCTTGTTAGAGCTGCAATAGTGCAACAATCTAAGTATTCTAAGAAACAGCTGGAAGAGATTGTTAATAAAGAGATATCTACAGGCAGCCTTATAAAGCTACCTAATGGAAATTTGGCTTTGGGTCCCGCTGATAATGATGACGACAGTTCAGACAGCTTTAAATTTGAATCTAATTTAGACTCAAATACAAAGGTACCAATTTTATTACTATAGATAGATAGATAATATGAATGCACCTTAATTCCAATTATGGTCTTATTTATACTATTATTATAACTACCGCTTTATAATAATAGTATAATACATTTGTATGTATGTAGGACGTAATCTTCGAAACTACTCATTTAATTTAGATTTAAATATTTCTATATTTCTATATTGCGTTGCATTGTTTAAAAGATCAGCATACATAAGCTAATTTGTTTTATACTATGTAAGATTGCTATGTTTATAATGACTAGCAATTTCTTATTTGTATTTGGTATGGATATTTTGATTAGATCTATACTAATCTACTCAAAATCTGCATAATTTTTCAAGTTAAATTGTAGTCTTGTGTTATTTGTTTATCACAATGAATGTTGCAGATGACTTCTTCAGCAAATTCATCATGCAGATCATCTCCATTAAGAAGAGGTAGACCTCCGAAGAAGAAGCGTGGAGGTGGCGCTTCTAGTCTGTCGAGCAGTACCCCTCGAAATTCTGGCGTACGTGTGGGGGAGCGTCGCAAAATGGCTAAGAAAGTATTCGATCCCTCAGACAATAACCTCCCAACGAAACGGAAACGAGGCAGACCTGTTGGATCACTTAATAAAAATACTATTAAAAAAAGACTGATGATCGAACAACAAAAGAAAGGTTGGAAGGATGGCACCACTCCTGTGTCTGAAAGTCAACACTCTATGGACGGCAGTGAAGACTTGGAACAGGAAGAGTTAGTTCCTCAAGAGACTTCGGGTGGAGTCTGCTCCGTTTGCCTCATACAGAAACCGCGAGGCTCAAACGATAAATTGGTGGAGTGTCGCGATTGTAACAATAAAGCTCATCTGAGCTGTCTGCAATCAGGGTCAGGGATACTCAAACCTCGGCCGGATAATACATGGCAATGCCCACATTGTAAAACCTGTGTTGTATGTTGTGAAACAAATGATGCCGTAAGTATTGAAAATATATATTTTTTAAAGTTATGTAGAAATTAATTATAAACAAAAAAGGTGTGGCACATGTGATGGCATAGTGAGAGCTGACAACGTAAATCACAACTGTTGAATATTAGTATCTATATTTATATATAAAAGTTGTGTTGGTTTGTGTATCTCTCAAAAACTCGAAAACTAGCCGACGGATTGACTTGAAATTTTGACATAATATGCAATCCGCTTCAAGGATTCATCTTATCTACATTTTGTGTAATAATATAAAGCGAGAAAATTGCTTTTTTTTTTTACGGCGCCATCTACCGAAAGCGAGGATAACTCGCCAACGATAACCGCTGTCACATTTAAAGTGGAAGTTAGCCGTTGTTTTGACAGCCGCTGACCGTTGAACGTCAAAAAAAACCACCGCGAACCGTGGTGGGGCTCAGCTAGTTATAATAAATATATATAACTGAAGACCGGATTTTAAGTAGTGGTAGGGCGTTTCACAGTTATTTTGGGCAGCCCATCCGGCTGCGGTAACCACCCCTGTGAGATAACAGCATAGTTCTGTTGTGTTTCGGTGAGTGAGTAAGGGATGCCAGAGCCCATTACCCCATCCCTTCCTTATCTTTACTCCTTCTATGGTCCAGTGCACTTGCAGCACCTATGGCGTTGCTTGTGTTATAGGCGACGGTAGCCACCTACCATCAAGTGGAATGAACATAAAAAATAAACTTGAATTTTCAAATAGGACTTTGTTTCAGGGTGTTTTAACAGTGTGCAGCATTTGCTCAGATTCATACCACGCTCTCTGTCACGTACCACGTATTCCAGAAAGATTGAAGGCTTGGGATCAATGGGAATGCAATAATTGTTTGGAGTCTAGACCGACCGTAGTGGGTTCTCCGGCCATTGTGTCCCACGAGTACATGGTGGAAAACGAATCAACCGTTGATCCTTTTTTGAAGCCATACGAATTAGACAAAGCTCGCTCCAAATTATCCGAGGAAGTACCCATAGATCCGAGTATACCTGACATAACAAATTGGACGGTCAACGATGTGTATGAATATTTTCTTGAGCATCATCCTGAAGCTGCGCCAATTTTGAAGGAACAGGTGTGTGTTCTAAAAAATTACAAATTTTTGAAATGCGTAATTTTAGGTGTTTCAAATTTCAATTTTAGTTTCTTAGCCACATCTTTATTTATTACTATATTAGTATATTTTCGGTGATTCTGCCAGTATTGTAAAAAATTAAAAAATTAATTACTTAGGTTTTACATATTATTATTAAAATTATCAGATGGTGAACAAGGAATCAAAATCCGTTGCATGGTTTAGAAGGATTGACATTATTATTAATATAACATTAGTTAGTATAATAACATTTTTAAACAATAAACTTACTTATTGTTTAAAATCCATGGATAAGACAAATCAATAAAAGGAACGGTTTTTGAAATAAAGACTTTTTGAAATAAATTTATTTCAGTCAAGTATACGAACTTTATTTCCAACAGCAATTTGAGACTAACTGTAAAATAACAAATGACAATCACAAAAAAGCTTTCCATCAACATAGTTATGTCTGGTCGTTATTTATCAAAATTGAGATTGTATTTGATATTTCTTTGACTACAAAATGTCTTATTTTATAGGAATTTGATGGTCAAGCTTTAAGTATGGCCCGAAGAGCAGATATCGTCCGAGGCCTTGGTTTGCCACTTGGTCCAGCATTGGCTTTGTACCGTATTGTGGTGAAGCTACAGACTAGAAAAGATGATTGGACTATGTGTTGGGGATAACTATTTGTGATATTAAAATGTTACCATTATTCACCCTTCAGGCCCACAATGTCAATTTCTTACAAAGTCATCTATGACTATGTTCAATTCAGGTAGTGTTGACTTTTTAACGGTTAGTTAAATTTTTTGGCGTTTAGTCTAGTTGAAACATTTTATTTAGTAAAACGCCACAATCCTTAAAAAGAAGTTTTTTGAGCTTTTAATTTTAGCGTTTATTTTTTTTTTATTAAACAGCGCCACAGGTGCTGCCAACCATTAGTAAGATGGAAACAGAACAGCACACGTGCTGTTATGTCACGGTGGTCTTCTGTAATGTAGTGGTTTCACTCAAATATACGATCATGTAATTCTACAAACATCATGTAGTCACCATTTCTGGGAATTCAACATTTGGGACTGTATGTTTTAAAAAATCAAACTTTGAAGGAATTCATCAAAGTCGACATTGTGGCCCTGAAAATTATCATCTTGTAATATTAATAATTGTGTTTAAATAATTGTAAATAACAAATAAAATATGAACAAATGGTTGAAATTATTTTATTTTGCAATAAATTAATATTTACACTATTACAATTAGGTATATATTATTAAAATGTCAATGTTGATCATAATGCTTTATGAATGACAAAAATATATTAAATATCATTGTAGCTATGTTTATGTATATTACTCTATATTCTGTTGGTAGATAGTAGAAATTTATAACTTGTACTGGCGGCCAATATAAGCAATCACCCTGAAAATAGTAAAAATATTGCTTAAAGATCACTGTATAAAAATAAAAATTCTGGGTTCAATTCATGGCGAGGGTAAACTATGGGTTAGTCCACCTAGTTATACTACTAGTTATACGATATAACAAAATGAAAAAAAAAAAATCTGAATTGTTATACGGCTCAAGAACGATGTGTTCATAAACTCATGGTGCGTATTCGAAGAGAGACATTGTAGTACTAACCAAGTGGAGGTATGGCATATGAACCTTAACTAAGCATGCAATGGCAGAGGATGGAGAAGATGCTATATCAACATTAAGGAAAGTAAGGAAAATCGAAAAGAAAGTAGTATAATCAACGACATGACATGGACACACAAATGCAATTAATTAACGGTGATATCTCAATAGCCACTTAGAAACATTGCGATAGTAATATACTTACCCATTCCTTGTATTAGACTGTATCTAAATTCTGTATATCTTGATGTTATTATTTTAAGTTTAAATAAAATGTGTAACAACGTAAAACATCCATACATTTTATTAGGCGGTTGTGTATTTAAGAATATAACTAAATAGAGGCACTCAATCCAAAATAATCGGATTTGTTTAGATATACTGCTCAGTATAACTATTAGAATTTTTTTTTGTTCATATTGTTATATTGTATAACTAGTAGTATAACTAGGTGGACTAACCCTAAACTATTGATATGAATAAAACTTTCAAAGTTTTGTTAGCTTAAGAGGAATCAATGGTATGTTGTGTGATTCAACAGTAAGTCTTAACCTATACTATTTACAGGGTATAATATGTATGTTATGTGATATACATGATCTAATTGTATCTCAGATTGTAGATTGTTTCTAATGTTGAAGAAAAATTTTAATACCTTCCATAGTTCCCATTTCCCTATCCCCACCCAATCCTTTAGCCTACTGTGGCAGTGCACTTGTGGCACCTGTAGTGTTGCTTGTGTTATTAAGTGGACAGTCAGCCTGTCTGCCGACCTTATTATATAAAAAAGTTCAATTTTGTTTTATTGGAAATGGTCAGACAATACATGCAAATGTCATGCAAGAAGAAAGTTAATTGTACATACCACATATACATATTTAAATTTTTCCTTTATTTCTCTAAAGCTGTCATCGTAGGATTTCTTTTCTAGTAAATCCATTCCAAGGAAAAAACACACGATTGTTGCCGGCGATGCAAACATTTGGTCACATGCTACTTTCTTTAATATTGTTTTTGCATCGGCTCTAGGTAGGAATTTGTCTAAGTAAAGATAGTAATAATGATGCATTGGCCCCAAACATGTTCCTACCGTGAACATTCTTACTGGAAAAAAAAGTACTGTTATAACAGTTGAATATTATACTACTAACATTATAAATGTGAAAGTTTGTGAGGATGGATTTTTTGGTACTATTTCATGCCAAAACGGCCTAACAGATTTGGATGAAATTTGGCACACAGATAGTTCATAAGGTGGCCTTACATATATGATACTTTTTATCCTGGAAAAATGTTAGGTTCCCAAGGGAGCGTATAAAAATATTTGGTCACCATGTCGCCACCACTGACGTCACAGATATATGTATTTCATTTTTCAACGCAGGCAGCAGCTAATTGTAGAGTATTTTAAAGGTTCATTAAGCTATATAAAACATTACTTACTTATTCGTCTCCAATCATATCTGTGTTTTGATACTTTGTACTGCACTTCAATCTCTTGTTGTATAAGATCGCCTAAAGCCATACATCCCCCTGATGTAATACTATTTACCAGTAACAAGTTCTTTTTAAAAAGAAAGTGTATACTTCGGGAAAATAAAGACTTTGATCTGGTTTGATTTCCTAATGTACTTGCTATCCTTTTTAATTTTAGAAAAGGAGTAGAAAGCATTGTGATAATCTATAATTTAAAATAAATAATAAGCGACTACAATTAAACAATTATTTATGAAATAAATATCATTAATTACCAATCTTTTCGTATATAGTAAAATTCATCTTAACTTTCATTAGGTACGTGAAATTATATAATAATTAAATTCATTATTTTTTTAATGTTTTTAAGAATACTGCATGATTGAAATACAAAATAAATTTAAACAGTAAAAAATTGCTACTACTACTACTACTTACTAACCAATTTTTGATGTTTTATTTATTTATTAGGTTTTTTTTTCAACAGATCAGATGTTCTTGACACTAATTGACACACTTCACTTTGACGTTGACTTCAGCTAACAGATTACAGAACAAATTTTATCTCCAAATTGAGCAAAGGTGTTCCAAAGCATAGATACGTAAATACTATTTACTCAATGTCCATAGACATACGAGGTATGCACAACAAAGCGATCTTTGATCCAGTAGTTGTTATATTTTGATTGAATTCGAAATTACTACAGATCTAGAAAGAGCCATGCCATTGACCACGCGTTCGCTTTCTAGAGTGGTTCATGCGCATATTTTTTAGCCGGTAAGCGGTAATAGTTATTTGTTCAACTAGAGAGTAAAATTGTTTTTTTGCTGCGAGTGCCGACTAAATATCGAACTAGAATTGAATCATGAGGGTAGCGAGTGATTTTAATATAGACTACTAAGCAAAGTGAGTGATTTAAAGGCACGAGGCATAAAAAAATTTGCTCTCGTGTTAAACATACAACTTTTCACCTCACAGCGAGAAAAGTCTTTAGACATATTACCTACTTTATAATCTGTGGAGAAAAGCGTTACTAGGTAAGGAAATAAGACAATTTTAAATATTATCACATTTAAAATTCACATAAATACATGTAAGAGTTATTATTTTAAGCAACTGTTTTACTGTGCACTTTTAAAAAAAAAACGAACACAAGTGGTTCGCGGGGTAGATTCCGGGAGGGGGACGAGTAGCGAGAAGCTAAGCGGGGCGACCGGCGCGTGTGTCTTTATTAAGAGTGCACGGCAAAAGTAAGGATTGTATTAAAAGTAATCGTGTGAATTTAATGTAAAACGAGGAACGAGTAAAGGACGGGAATAAACGTATTGTCACTCCATGGTGTTTTATTAAACTTCAGAAGTGCGAGAATATACAAATTTTCTCGGCACGCTCACAACCAAAATACACGTAAGTAATTTTCAGTTAATAAGTTTTCTTTTCTCCTCTGACAGTCTACGTACTAACTTTATTAGTACGTAACTATTAACCTAGTACGTAACTATGATTTTAACCTTGGTTAGAAAACAGCTCGGGAATATATGATAATTATTTAAAACTGGTTAATTAATTAACTTTAAAAGGGATATTCCTTACATATTGTTCATTATCGTGAGGAATCATAAGTTGTTATAGTTAACCAAATAAAATAAAATAATAATAATATAAATGTCGGAGATGCCTGCCATGACCATCGTCATATACCTACCACAATTTATATCGCACTTTTACTATTATTTGTTACATTATTTATTGACTGTTATTTGATACTTTGCTAAATGTGATCTAGTTATTAACTAGTGATTAGTTCTTATTATCCAATGGGTAATAGGTAATATCAATCTACCCTCCTTTGGGTTTGTATACACACAGCGCGCCTTATTATTTAGTGGGTGACTTGTAATATCAAACTACCCTCATTTGCCTTGTAAGCATGTTGGCGCCAATGCATTGGGTTGTTGGTACTTGTGTTGCACTGAGATCGCTTATAAAAGGGGCGGAGCGAGCAACTAGATGGTGTTGTATGGAATATGTGTATATGTATATAAATGCAGTTATGATTTTTGTACTTGTATACAACATGTATGTAGTGGTAAGAAATTATCACTAATTCTATAATTTTCGAGTTTCAGGAAGGCGACCAACCGAATATAAAAGGGAAGGCCTTAGGTAACGAAAGGCCAATTGGCGAGCGCACAGAAGCAAAAGAATGGATGAATCGCCATCCCGTCGTTTGAACACGCCGGAACGAGTAGAGTCGCGAGGGCGACAATCCATCGACAACGCCAGGCGTAGCCGCAGTCTCACCCGACGAGACAGCGTCTCCGGGCAATATCGTAGCCGCCGGACAGAGCATCGCAGCCCACGTGATAGTGACAGGCTGCGGCAGATGGAACGTCAAGTCGACCGAGAGCGCGATAGGCTACGTGACCTCCAAGAAAACCTGTATAGGGAGCGTAACCGAATCCATCGAACCGTGAGTAAACAACGAGACCTTGTACACACCAACCGGCATCGCTCTGGATGTGACTCTCGAAGGCGAGAACGCAGCCCAACAGGGTCTGATGATGGACCTGTCAGACAAAGAAGTCGGGTTGAAACTCGCAACCAGGGTTGCTTGAGTCCTTCTTTTTCAGCCCGGGACGTTGCGAATATCCTTAATACATTAAAAAACTTACCGTCACAACCGTCGACGTCAACTAAGCTCGTACCTTTTTCATCCAAGGACCACAATAATATCTTGCCGAACTTCGATCCATCTACGAAAAACCAAAGAATTGATATGTGGTTGAACAAGGTTAACGAGTGCGCTACCGTCTACGGTTGGGATGATAGAACGACAGTTCACTTTGCCATGCAAAAGCTACAGGGTTTGGCCAAAACCTGGTACGAGAGCTTACCTTCAATTTTATTTACTTGGGCCGAATGGCAAATTAAATTAGTAAATGCATTTCCGTATGAGCAAAATTATGGCCAAACTCTGGAGGACATGCTAAAGCGGAAGAGTCGATTTAATGAACCGATTGAGGTGTATTTTTATGAGAAACTAGCCTTATTGAACCAGTGCAACATCGGCGGTAAACGAGCGGTCGACTGTATAATACATGGTCTGACGAATAGGACTATACAATCTAGTGCCATTACTTTGCGATGTGAACATCCGGAACAATTGTTACAGTTTCTGATGAGTAATAAGGAATCACCACAACCTTTTGATCGAACGCTTAAACTCAGAGTAGGAAACGATGCAAATTCGGTCAGTAGAAATAAAGCAGCTAGCACAGTTCGCTTACCTCAAAACTCTGATATATTTTGTTACAATTGTAAGGAGAAGGGACATCCGTTTTTAAAATGCCCCAAAGCTATTATCAAATGTAGTAAGTGTAATAAGGTGGGGCATACGACGGAAAAATGTTTTGCTAACAATATTGATGTTAATAAGGGTAGTAATGTTAAAAAAGCAATGCGTATATCATGTAAAAAGCCAAGTTCGAAATATATCAAAGAGGTTTTGGTAAATAAAGTCCCAGTTAAGGCTTTCATTGATTTTGGTAGCGAAGTATCTTTGATTAAAAAATCTCAGGCGGTCGGCTTAGCGTTATCATACAATAATGAGCCAACGGTGTTGAAGGGTTTCGGTAATGAGATAGTTTGCACGCTTGGTAATGTCTCCGTAGACTTATCTGTTGATGCTGTAGGCGCCAACATCATTTGTCAGGTGGTCGATGATAAATATTTAGAACTACCTTTGCTTATAGGGCAGACGTTCACAGAACTATCTCATGTATCCGTATACAAAAATGCTGAAAAACTTAGTTTTTTCAATATGGGTAGTGAAATGCCCTTCTCGCAAACAGACATAAAAGCTGACGTCTCTTCCAAAATAATAGCCGCATCCGTCTCTGATATTTACGGATTATCGAGCGTTAAGACTATGACGGACCCGCGCGTTGATGGTGATATCTTAGTAGACAGTAAAATTATTGGAAAACCTTCACAGCAACTGATTGTCCTAGGAGGCACGTACCCAGTCAGTGATGGGATTGTTCACTTGTTAGTTTCCCCAACCTCAGTACATTGTCTCATTAGGGAGGGCATGACTCTCAGTCGGGGCGTGCAAGTGAGAGTGGTCAACCGCATTGCCAGGTCCTTCAGTGAACTCTCAAAAGGGTCCAGGATTGACGATGATAAAGTACGTGTAGGTGACTCTATTGAAGAATTTCATCGTCAAAAACTTTTACTGTTACTGAACAAATATCAGCATTGTTTTGCGTCTACTTTAAATGAGCTGGGTTGCACTAATGTTACCGAGATGACCATTGAAGTTAACAGTAACAAACCGATTGTATATCGGCCATACAGGCTGTCGCATAAGGAGAGGGAAAACGTACGCGATATGGTTAATGACATGATGGAAGCAGGTATAGTACGAGAGTCTGTATCGGAGTATGCCAGCCCTATTATTCTCGTGCGCAAGAAAGATGGTAAGGTAAGGATGTGTGTCGATTACAGGATGTTAAATTCTGTAACAGTTAAAGAGCGTTACCCTATGCCCAATATTGACGATGAAATTGCACGTTTGTCTGGACAAGCCTTTTTCATCACTCTCGATTTGACATCCGGTTATTACCAAGTGCCCATAGCTGAACAGTCGCGACCGTTAACGTCATTTGTCACACCGGATGGCCAATACGAGTTCAATCGGATGCCATTCGGTTTGGCAAATGCTCCGGCTGTATTCCAAAGGATGATGCATCGTGTTTTGGGACCAACTCGCTTTGATGGGGCAACGTCATATATTGATGACGTATTGATATACGGAAAAACTGTGGACGAGTGCCTAACTAGGTTAGAACATGTTTTACAATTGTTAGAGACAACAAATCTCACCCTAAATTTGGCTAAGTGTGAGTTTTTGATGGACAAAATAGATTACCTCGGCTACGAGATAAGTGCTTCCGGAGTTCGACCGGGTAATAAGAAAATTCAGTGCGTTCTCGATTTTCCTCGTCCCATAGACCAACACACGGTACATCAATTCCTTGGTCTTGTAGGATATTTCCGCAAATTTATCCATAATTTCGCGATATTGGCTTACCCATTAACAAAACTGCTCACTAAAGATGCAGCTTGGGTGTGGACATATGAACAACAAAAGGCGTTCGATACACTCAAAGCTAAATTAGTGAGTAGACCAATTCTTGCCATTTATGATCCCGCAGCAGAAACCGAACTACATACTGACGCCAGCAAACTAGGAGTTGGTGGCGTACTCTTACAGAGATCCCATGACAGTGATCCTTTCAGACCAGTGGCTTTTTATAGCCGTAAAACTTCTCCCGAAGAAAAGAATTTTCATGCTTATGAGCTTGAGACTCTAGCCGTGATATGTTCCCTGAAAAAATTCAGAGTGTATCTTTTGGGGCAGAATTTTAAGATAGTTACGGATTGCAGTGCCCTGCGGTCAACTTTTTCTAAAAAGGACATTCTTCCACGGATCGCTCGTTGGTGGCTTCTTATGCAGGAGTTTCAGTGCTCAGTCGAATATCGCCCTGGTGTAAAAATGGCACATGTAGACGCCCTTTCACGTAATCCGGTGTCAGACTGTGAAACTTCGCGAGTTCTGGAACAATATCCATCGGTCATGAGTATCACTAGTGAGGATTGGTTGCACACCCTTCAGTTAGGAGATGCGGAACTATGTAGAATCCGTGATATTCTTAGCACTAAGGTAGATGCAGATGGACTCAAATACATTCGAGATAATTTTCTAATAAAAGATAACAAACTATATCGGTACTTCAATGGGGACCGAAATAATATTCGTTGGGTTGTGCCGAAGGGTGCAAGGTGGCAACTTTGTCGTATGAATCACGACGATATAGGGCATTTCGGAACTGAAAAGACCTTGGAACGTATTCAAAAATCGTACTGGTTTGCCAAAATGTCCAGGTTTGTTAAAAAATACGTCAATACGTGTATAGAATGTGCTTACGCCAAGAAAAATAATTCCAAGAAAGAAGGGTACCTGCACCCAATTATAAAAGTTGATGTGCCATTCCATACGTTACACGTTGACCACCTTGGACCTTTTGTGAAATCCAAACGGGGTAATACTCATCTTCTTGTTATTGTTGATGGGTTTACGAAATTCGCATTTGTTAGGCCCGTGCGTAATACAAAAACTCAGAGTACTATAAGGGCATTAGAGGATATATTTTGCATATTTCGCATTCCAGACCGGATTATCAGCGATAGGGGGGCATGTTTCACATCTCATGCTTTCAAGAGATTTTGTCTCGTTAAAGGTGTGAAGCATGTTCTAAATACCGTAGCCAGCCCTCGCTCGAACGGACAGGTTGAAAGGTACAACCGTACCATCCTCAACTCTTTGACAGCTCAAAATCTGAATTGCGATGAAAGAGAGTGGGATGATACGGTTGGAAAGGTACAGTGGGGATTGAATAATACGTGTCAAAAGACTACGGGCAGAACACCAGCCGAAGTAATGTTTGGCACGAGCATGAACTGTGAAGCGAACCCCAAGCTCAACGAAGTAAGACGAGAAACTCGCGAATCGAATGATTTGACTACTATTAGAGAGGATGTGAAAGACACAATTGATATCCACCAAGAAAAACAGAAACAGATATACGATAAAGGTAGGCGACCTGCGCGGATTTATGCTGAGGGAGAGTTAGTTAAAATTACGAAAACATCTTTTGCTAATGATGGTAAGAGTAAGAAACTCCTTCCTGCGTACATAGGTCCGTATAGGATAGTTTCAGTATTGGGGAACGATAGGTATAGGGTAGCGGCCATTCCAGGCTTAACAGGATCCAAGAACAAACGTCAAACTACCGTAGCTACCGACCGAATGTTGCCCTGGGTCAATGTTGCTGCACTAGAGGTTAATGATTCTGACACAAGTGATAACGATGGAGATTTGACCGATAATGACGCGGATAATAATAACAATAAATGAATATCATGTATAAAGTTACTTTCATATAAATTATATAAATATTTTATGTACCTCTTGTTCTGAATGGATGATTAAGCTAGACGATTATAAGTTTAGTATTATTAGTTAATAAGATAGTAGTAGGATTTAAATTTAATTTAAAGTAAATTTACAACTTAGACGACTTTGTCGCATTGTGTAGTCTCCTTTTTGTATGTTAATAAAACCAAAAAAAGTTGATCAAAATAAGTTACTCTATACTATAAATTATGTTAGCTACTTATGTGATGTAAGTATTGTAACAATGAAAGGTGTTACAAAATATGTACACATATGAATCTAAGACTAAATCAGTATTGTAAATAGTGATTATTATTGGAGTTGGATAAAGAAGAGGTCTTGGTTTTTTTTTGAAACATCGGCTGAACTGTAAGAATGGATGGGTTTACGGTTCGGTCATGTCGCTATCCTGGTAACGAGAATGGATGGGTTCGTTGCTTGGCTGGCGAAGCGTTCTAAACTCCAGCATTGTTGAAATGTTTCCTTTTTGCAAGAATGGATGGGTTTGCAAATAGGACCCATTCTCGGAAAATTGAAAGTGTTTTGAAATTATATACTTAAAATAATCTTAAATCAATATTGTAAACAGTGTTATTTGTACTATACTATATTGCATGAATCAATTAAGTACTAGTTGTTTGAAACATCGGCTGAACTGTAAGAATGGACGGGTTTACAGCTCGGTCATATCGCTATCTTGGTAACGAGAATGGATGGGTTCGTTGCCTTGCTGGCGAGGTGTTCTGAACTCTAGCATTGTTGAAATATTTCCTGTTTGCAAGAATGGATGGGTTTGCAAATAGGACCTAAATTTTGAACTTGTTTTATCAAAGTTAGCTGTGCGAGAATGGATGGGTTCGCACTTATTGTTGATCATTATGTTTTATTTAATTTTTTTTAATTTTTTTTTTATTTTTAAATTCTAGAATAGTTGTGCATGAGGACATGCACTTTGTCAGGATGGGCGAATGAAAGAGTTATTATTTTAAGCAACTGTTTTACTGTGCACTTTTAAAAAAAAAACGAACAACACAAGTGGTTCGCGGGGTAGATTCCGGGAGGGGGACGAGTAGCGAGAAGCTAAGCGGGGCGACCGGCGCGTGTGTCTTTATTAAGAGTGCACGGCAAAAGTAAGGATTGTATTAAAAGTAATCGTGTGAATTTAATGTAAAACGAGGAACGAGTAAAGGACGGGAATAAACGTATTGTCACTCCATGGTGTTTTATTAAATACACATAAATTATTAACTAAATTAACATAAATATTAAAATTTGAATTATTATTAATTCTTCTGGAGTTAGACCATCACCACTGGACGTACCTACTCATTTTTTTATATTTACCAAAACACCAAGACCTAATGCTGAACCAGTTTCTGAACGGCTGTGAAACGATCTTTACGCTGGGCCAACTAGTCGGCTATGGCCGGCCGACTCTAATAGGCTATGGCTGGACACACTAATTAAAGTCAAAATTTTATTCCTGTGAGTTAAATCGTGTGTTCGAATTTCGAATCACGCTCGCATCAAGAATCGATTTTTCTGCGAGTTTTTAGGTACCAACAGCACCCTTTTCACGCTGGAGAGGTGAAAAGTTAATTTATTATTGAAAGACGCTGAAAAGGTAGATTTTGATTATGGCCAGGCAGAACATAATTAGCTCTGACAGGACAGATCTTGTCCGAATCAAATTATACTCGAATGTAGCACGGCGGTTATAGCAAAATTAGTCTTGGCTGAAGGAATGCAGAAACACGGCCCCACAGATATATTTTGATCCTTTGCTGTCAAAGACAGACAACAGCTGATCGACATGACACTGACGTAATATTGACAATTATGTTGTTAAATCGCAGATGGAGAATTATTAAAGGAATTTTTATTTGAATTTGCTAAACAATTAAAATAATGAATTGATATAGGTCTGTAAAGCAAAGCCAGTGGATTAACTGTGCAAATTGGTGCTAATTGAGATTAAAATGGAAAATAATAAACAAATAGATAGTTTGGATTTCTCTGGTTTATTTAAGTTGGATGTTTTACTTCATTTCGATATTTCCACATACAGTTTTTACGAAATCGGTTTAAAGAAATTGTTTACTTGCACAGACGGAAAAGAATTAATTTTTTTATATATCGACTCACAATCGGAGAGATATGAGAAAAAATATGAATGGGATTTTGTAGACAATCCTATTAATTGTTTCTGTTTTGAGCCAAGTGGTACTTGGTTGCTTATTGTCAGTGATCAGAAAATATTGTTAGTGCCATATCTTCCTCTATTCGCGCCGCAGAATCACTTCGATTGTAAATGGTCTTTGTCAAGTGTTACTGTTTTACCATTTGGAGAAATACCGAAGCCAACATCAGTGCTGTGGTGGCTTACCAAGGAATCGGAAAATGTTATTATTATTGGCACCAAGGTAACACTTATTGTTTTTATTTTTACAGAAAATATATTATAATAATGTGTATATTTGTAGCTATGTCCTGCTGGACTTAATTGATTTTGTTATTAATAAGCAATTAATAATTTATTGAACAGTTAATTTCAAGTTAATCAAGTTTTCAAGTTAAGTCATTATGTTTTCAGGCTGGAAGTCTTGTATTTTATTCATTAGAATCTCAAAGTGTTGTTGGTGAATGTAAAGTAGCTGGAGAAATAAGTGACTTGCAGATGTGTTTTGATGATTCATTGGATTTATTGGTGCTATTGGTAAGTTTTGTAATAAAATATTTTTTAAAGATGCATAAAATCTCAATATTCATAAAATTTATAATATCTTTTGCTGCGATGATATTGGCTATTGTCAACATTTGGCCACACTTTGGCATAGCTCTATGTCAAAGTAGAGCCAACACTTTGACATAACTCTACGACTATTCAGCTCAGTGATCCCCACTGAGCTACCACACTGAGCTCATTTACCTATAGCACATATAAAATATGGAGACTATACTGTGTATAGCCATTGCTTTTAGCTGGAGACTTCAATGTAAATTTTGATTGCTAAATTAAATTGTATTAAATTAAGTTAGTAGTAGTCTATTAACTAGAGAGCTTATGCTTTAGACCAGGGTGCTTAGACTTGACCTGCTGGCAAGGCAATCTACCTCAATATTGTTACAACTATTAACAACAACAAACTTCTTACAAGTTTAGAACCAAAGTCTCACTTACCTAGTTGAACTATTGTCCACCTATTGTCACTAAATTCTTACTTATTTTTAATAATTAATAAAAATATTCTTGTCTTTTTTTAATTCACTTCCTATTTTTCTGCCTTTGACTTTCTTAACTTTTTTTTTATAAGCTTAACTACGAGGGTGGTACTGAAAATTTCGGGAATCAAGGAAGTGACACATTATCAGTGGAAAAGATATTTATTGTGTTTCGAAGTATTCTCCTTGAAACTTTACACATTTTTTAATTCCATGGAAACAATTATTATAGCATTCATTCCATTCTGAAGTTGGGGTATTCAAAATGGCAGTTTTGTACGCGTCTACAGCTTCTTCAGGTGACGAAAATCGTTGACCACGCAATTTGTTCTTAATTTTGGGGAAAGTATAAAAATCATTCGGGCTTAGGTCAGGGCTGTATGGCGAGATGGTCTAATAATTCAATGTTTTCTTGTTCCAAACTCTTTTGTTCTGTAGGCGGTATGAGAGCTCGCATTGTCGTGATAAAGGATGATGCGGCCGCTGCAGTTCTCTTTACGGAGTTCAGAGACGACCTGCGGCAAACAAATGCTAGCATACCATTCTGCATTGACCGTTCTTTGTCCCTCAAGAGGAATAGTCGCAACATGGCCGGTTTTAGAGACAATCGTGGCCACCGCTCCGTCAACGAACAACTTTTGTTGGCTTCCGGCATCAACGTTATCTTGGGTGACTGCAGTTTTTGGGCGATCTTGACGGGGATCGTCACAGAGCTTGGCACGTCCACGTGAAATTCCGCAAACCATAACCGCAACCGGTATAAATTGCGATTTCAGATTGGGCTTCATCACCAAACACACTGTTTTTGTGTTATAAACCACTTCGAAAATCATAATAAATCATTGCCATTGAATTTTCTCGAGTCAATTCCATTTTCACACCGACTTTACAAGTTCGACAAGACCTTGTGACAAGACCGCGGTCTTTTTAAAAAATAAATAAATGGTATTCAATTAATAAAACCAAGGAGTTTTCGATTATAAGAATATAAAGACAGGAACAATGGAAATATTCCAATCCCGATATTTTTAGTGCAGCCCTCGTAAAAAATGTTAAATCCCCAAACATTGTTTCGCCTAACCTTGACATTGGCATTAATGGAAAATCCGATGGGATCATTGGAATTTGAACTATTGTCTCAAAGCAATATATTACCTAGAATCAATAGTTTATGTGTGTTTGAGTTGAAATCGACTGAACATAAACAATATAAAATTGATAGATTAAACAGGTAACAAGCAGTAAATCTCAACAGTGGAAATTAGTGTTAGAACATAGATCTGCTAATTATAACTGGCTGAATCAGATACGAGCACAGACTGATAAAAAAGAAGGTTTTATGTCTTACATTAAGCAACTATCAAGAGATAAGATCAACATGTTGACACAAGGGGGATCCAAAGGTATTTTGATTTAATTTATTTCATGTGTATCTACCTAAATGTTAATAAAAAAACTAATAAATACTTATCATTAATGTTAATAGATAACAATGTGGCTCCAGCTGACTATACCTTGAAGCCAACTGATTATTTGCCATCATTTCGCAAAGGCTCCAACAATTGGTCATTAACAGCTCAATATGTCAATGGAAAACACTTTCTAACAGCTTTTGAGCTGAATGAAGGGACTTTAATAGTAAGTATTAACTTTATTTCCACTAACATTATAAATGCGAAAGTTCGAGGGGGATGGATAGATTTAGGTTTGTGAATACTACTAAACAGATTTGGATTAAATTTGGCACACATATTGTGTTTGCCTGGATACTTTTTTTTTTGTTGTATGGATACAGGGTACTTTTTATTCTGTAAAAATGTTAGATTCCTGAAGGATCGTCTAAAAGTATAAAAAATTGGTCACTGTCATCACAGCGATAAAGTTAAGATCTCAGGTGTTTTATTATTTTTAATTTTTCAACGCTGACGAATCGGTTAACAAACATTACTCAAATTTGTTTAATTTAGATAGAAAAAGTTGCAATATGCTAGTTACATGACTGTAGTACCCTTCTTTGACCACTGATGTCGAATGATGACATAAAAATCTAATGCTTTTATACAACAATGTTAATATAATTTGTGTAATGTTTTCAGCTCGAAGATCTAGATACATGCTTAAGAGAACCTTCTGCGACACTGAAGCCTCGTATCACAAGTGACGGTCTCTACATTCAAGGTCTTTGGTCTCAGAGACTTGTTTATTTATTGAGAAAAAATGAAATAGAAGTGCACAGTGTCAGATTCTCTGCAGTTAAGGTATAATTGATATTTTCTTGTTTATTGGCCTATTTAGAAAAGTACGCTTATTAGTTCTCTTATGTGTAAGGCTAGGGTCTTATGTGTAAAAATTACTTTCAGTATTTGAGTCCTCAAAAACCCTTAGTAACTTAGTAGTAGCTTACCTTCTACATACAAATTTTACCTCCTTATAATATAGATTAAAAGATTGAAGAGCTTATTGCGCTTATTGCCGCTACAAGTAATTGTCACGAAAACTTTAGAGTTATCAGTTGTTCCAACTGATTTTCTCCCGTTTGTAAAGCGTTTTAGGCCGGACTCCACCAGTTACAGATGAGCGGAGATGAGTGAATAACGAAATCCTATTTCTTGTTCTAACACATTTACGCTCCGCTCGTCTCGTCCGCTTTTGTGGAGTCCTAGCCTTACTAAAGGCAGTATTTGTAGGGTGATGGTGAATGTGCCAAGAGCGAGAGCACAAAGCTGTGGTCCGCGGAGTTGATTGGTGACGTGCTCCGCGGTCACGTGATGTCCGCTCGCGAAGCAGCCCCGCCCGCCTTGGGCTGGCGCGAACCCACCTTCGTGTGCGACCTCCAACTGCCGCGGTTCACTCTCGAGTCGTGTCTCGTGGTCACTCGCTCAGGCGCCTACGTCTTGAATACTGTGTGAGTTATATTTTTATCTTGATATAATATTTGTGTTTATTTATTTTTATTGAAAGACATTCCTCATTAGATATCTCCTGGTCATAAATAAATAAATAATCTTTCTTAATAATAAAATCTGTCCCCTAAGAAACCCCTATGAAATTTAATATTAAAAATTCTCGGCAAAAAAATACGAGCAGCTTTTGTCCATTGTCAAACAGCCGTTTTGTATGGCGATACGTACGCGTCCTTGCAGTTCGGAAAGCTGAACGGACGCGTACGCATGTGAAGTTAATATTTTAATTGAATAAAATAAGTAAGTGTAATAGAAAGAATATAGTAAGAAAATGTTTGCGTTGGTTAGCGTGGATCCATGCGAATGGGTGGTGTCGTTAGTGATGCGCGGAGGCGTGGGCGTGGAGCGGGCAGCGGGCGCCTTAGCGGCCGACACGCCGGCGATCATACGGGCCTCCGCCGACATGCTCATGTCGCGGGGGAAAATCGCCGCGGCGCAGTTTCTCTACTCGCTCTCTAAGGTGGGCTTTAGCGGAATCTAGTGAATTTAGCTGGATTGAGCTACTTTCGGGTAGCTACGCCATCTCTTCTCGTCATCGATGTCTGAAGACCAATGTCTACAATCAGTGCATTCTGACGGCGTGGTACGCCCTGCGGCCAGGTGGACAGACAAACTGAAATACTTCGCGGAAAGCGGCTGGATGCGAAGTGCAGGCACCGTGCGTGATGGCGAGACTTGGGAGAGAACTACTTCCAAAAGTGGAGAGATATGGGCTGATGATGATGAAGATTATGATCATGATGCCTAAAAAAAAGAAAAGGTTGCTTATTTACAATGAAATTTATTTCAATGTACGAGCGTTGGATTTTATTTTATTTTGTTTAATAACACACAAAACACGACAGTGACATTGATTACATAGAATAGATATAATTACATCGAAGTGATCTAGACAGCATTACAGAACAAAACAAAAGGAGATAACAGAAAAGAGACGCACTATCAACCAAAAGCCATCTTAGCCATATTCTACAAAAAATCAATTTGAGATGATGAGATGGATTGAAACGTTGATAGTTTGTTGTGTGGTGTATTGCAGAGTAGTATAGATGGATGGGTGGCGAGACTGGGCGTGTTCGGGCGTCTACACGAGCTGGCTTTGTATCGGCACACAGACAGCGCATTGCTGTCGAGTGATGCCATCTGCATTCGCACACTTGCGTTACTACTCAAGATGGCTACCAACTCGGAACAGAAGTTTGATATGTGAGTTAACTTCTCTTTCATATTCTTTCACTACTTTAGGCTGACGGTCCACTTGATGGCAGGTGACTACCGTTGCCTATAGCACAAGCAACGCCACAAGTGCTGCAAGTGCTCTGGCATCCCCCACTCACTCACCGAAACACAAGAGAACACATGCTGTTATTTCATGGTGGGTTCTGTAAGACGGTGGTTACTGCCACCAGACGGGCTGCCAAAAAACAACAGAGTGTTCCCTGCCACTACTATTTTTTAATTTCATTATTATAATTATAGTTTTATTTTTGAGTAATGGTACTGTATGAAATAAAAGGAAGGATGTAACTATAGCATTAATAAAATACTTATATATTCAAAACACTCTAAAAGGGCAACTCTTTGCTACAACTGACATATTCTCATTTTTACATTTCTATATCTATACATTTATGAAATAAAGTCGCTGTCCGCCTTTATTTGTTTCTTACTTTTTCAAAACCATGCAACGGATTTTGATACTGTTTCTCTATCTGTTCCGTGGTTTTTACTAATGGCATAGAGTACATACTACTTAAGTACTATTTACTCTATGCTAATGGATAGGTGTAAATAAATTGCTGACAAAAAATATAATCTGTGCGAATCCGGATGGTGGGTCGCTTGGTTTACATATTACACGTTTTATAATATTCGTGGTCACTAACCAGCCAGTTTCAAACAATTATTGTAGACTAGCTGGTGCCCGCGACTTAGTTCGCGTAGAAAAATAAAACATAAACATATAAGCAATATAACAGTAGACCTCTCGTTGCTATAACACTTTGGCCAGGCCTAAGCTTTTTATTTTATTTTAGATGATCCCACGGAAACAGTACTTTTTTCTGGATGAAAGGTACCTTATGTCTATTTCTTGTATCTCTGACAACGTGTATGCAAAATTTCCAATGATCGGTTGAGTAGTTGAAAAGATTACAGACAGACAGGCGTGAAAAGATATCTATACTAATATCACATTTGTAATATTATTATAGATTCGCTGTTTTAATTTTCAGGGGCGTAAACATATATTCATTAAAAAGAGAGAATCTGATAGAAGTGACCCAGTTCATAGCTGGGGTAGGACTATGGGAGTTGCTGCCAACTTTCACTCTTCACCAAGGGCGTCCCGACTTAATTCTGGATGCTATGAAGTCGAAGCCCAAGCTCTGTCGAGGAGCTCTCACCTGCCTTCTTGTGAATAGAAACATAGTCACAGCACTTCTGGAAGAGAATGGGAAATGGTTTCTCGATTTTCTCATTGAAAACTGTAAAACATTTGATTGGAGACTTTTGAAGGTGATTCAGTGTTTCTATTTCAATATAAGGTCCAAAATAACTAGACTTACAACAATTATATACAAAATATTTACTTGCCCTGGTAGAAGATACTTTATACTAAAACTGCTGTATATAAATTAAAGTCCTGTAAACATGTGTTCACTTTATAAGTAAAATATATCGCTTTTCTTAAAAAGTGTATCAATCAATCAGTATTCTTGACAGCTTCTGACTGTGTCAAGACAGTCGTTCATTATGAGTTTAAAAAAAGTTTTTTTTTTTCTTTTCTTTTTTTAGTGTTTTGGCATATGGTTGAATCCATTGCAAGATCAATTTCGGCCTGTTATGCGTGATTTGCGTCAAGGCATCAAGACACCTTATGTGAGTATATTTATCGTGGTTGCCATTTTACGAAGATTTAATATTTGATTTATTTTATGTGCATTTTTAACTTGGTTGTGTTGTAAGAATACGCAAAAATCTTTAAAATATTTTTAAAAGAACGTCGCTGAAGTGTGTGTCTTCTCTGACGTAATTGGTCACTTCTTAATTGTAAATTGTCAGACATTATTTGAGTAAAATTTATATTTTTGTTTGTAACGAATAAACTCAAAAACTAATGGACTGATTTTAAAAATTCTTTCACCTTAATAAAACTACTTTATCAGCGAGTAACATAGTCTATAATTTATAAAGTTACGCGAACGAAGTCGCGTGCAAAAGCTAGTGAGTAATAATAAATGTTTTAGCATGTAATAAAAAGGTGCGCGGACGAAGTCGCAGGCAAAAACTAGCTTAAAATAAAATACTCATTTATCAGAGAGTCTATTTTTAAAAGTCCTCTTTACTCTGTAGCATATATTGTACCTACACATTATTAAGACTTGTACTTAAATATGTTTTCAGACAGCAAAAATGCTGCACCTCATTACCGCGTTCACACGTGTAGTGTGCGCTATCGAGTCCATAAATCCGTCTGCCGATATAGAGATAAACAAGCCCCAGGATGTAAAGGAGGAAGGTGGCACGTGGAAAGACCAGTTCGTCCCCCAGAGGAGTCTGAGCTGCGGGCTTCGCCATTGGGCCGTGACCGACGAGGGGAATGCCAAACTCATGTCTACGGCCATCACCATCAACACCGGTCTCATCGGCAGGGTGATCAGTGTGGCTTGTGGGAGACATCATACCATCGTCCTCACAGAGAATGGAGTAAGTGAATACATTTTTCGTGTGTAACAACTTTCCCTTCGCATTCCTGCAATGTGTGGTGGGTAATTTCCTGCAAAAGAGATGAAAATGCCGGTTTTCTATTACTTTCAGAAATGAATGAATGTATGAAACTGACGAATCATGACGAAATGACTTGGCTCAGAGCGATCCTGCAACTTTTGTGCCACATTAACTATTGCTCCTAATGGCTAGTTCTAGTTGTGGGTTGGCACTTTCAGAAATGGCCCAAATAATAATCTCCTTTCCCTAATAATTAATAATTTGATGTTTCGGTTAAGGTCTACACGTCGGGCGACAACGGCTACGGACAGCTGGGCGTGGGAAGGGCGTGGGGTGATGGTCAAGGCGTAGGCGCGTCTTGTGCGGGATATCTTCACCACGTGACGCCGACGGTCACGTGGCCGGCGCCCGTAAGACAGATCGCCGCTGGCCACTACCACTCCGTCGCCATCGACGCGGGAGGCCGACTCTACACGTGGGGGTAATTCGAGACATTCTCGCCTATTCATCAGCCGCAAGACGTCCACTGCTGGACATAGGCCAGCAGAAGCAGACTGGATCCACCGTCGACCTCCACCGCGGTCCTTATATCAGGTCGTCTGTCTACTATGTGTCTTCCCCACTGCCGCTTCAACTTATGCCCGGTTTACATTTCAATAAGTACCGTATCGAGTTGACTTGCCTCGTCGGCTTGTTAAGTTGTTATTGTCGTTTGAACTCACTGATCTCTACTGGAGTAAATATTTCATACGAAATGATAGTGGTTTACTGTGCCGAATCAAAGCGCCCCACACGAGTTTGACATTGCAAATGGCCGTCGTTACGTCTCGAGACAATTTAAGTGAAAACAGTGGTGTAATACTTTATTTTGCACAGCCTGTTTCATATTTATTACTTTGCCTGTAAGCGTTGCGACAGTTGAGAGCAGTTTTTCGAAACTCAAACTTATCAAGACATAACTGAAAACCTCTATATCGCAAAGTCGTTTAACTGCGCTGGCGACAATCTCCATCGAACGACAACGAGCCAAACAACTCGACTTAGATGCTCTGATCGACAAATTAAATCTAGAAGATTCAACTTGTAAACCCTATTTTCATCGTGTACCAGCTTCAAGTTTTGCGTACATGTCATCGTTGCTGATTAATTTTTTTTTTTTTCAGTAATTATAATTTATAATCATCTCAGATGATTAAAAATTATAATTACTGAAAAAAACTGGAAAAAATCGAGGTTTGTGTATAATTCTCACGTGCCCATATGAGAGAGACAGGCGTTTGAAGAATTTTGCCCCAGGACGTTAAAAGTGAAGCTCATAATACGCTTCTTTGCTTTGAAATTGATTTTAGTTCCGTTTTCCGCTACCTTTTCTGGAGTACATTTAATTACCGGCTATTTGTTTCATTTATAGATATCTGTTCGAAACTAAAATGTTCCGAAAAAATGAATATTGAATATTTATAATTAGGTAGGAATTTTCGATTGGCTATTGACAAAAATTAAGAAAAAAAAAAAAAAGTTGCGCCGCTGCTGCTCTCCCCAGGCCCTGGCGCCCTGGAGCAACTGCTCCCACAACTCCCCGACGCTACGCCCCTGCCGTTAAATTTATACGTTTTTAACAGACGTTCAAAACACTTGTCATGTGAAGAAACACAACACGTTTCATCTGATTCCAAAAATTGCTTACATAATGACGAATATATAATAATATATTTTTTGTTTCAAGATGGAATGTTCACGGCCAACTCGGTTTAGGCAGCTGTTGCGACCAGACCAGTCCTCAGCTGGTGACCAGGTTGCAGGGTCGGAAGGTGGAAAGCGTGGGCTGTGGGGCGGCCCACACAGTGGTCGTCATGAAGAATGGCGAAGTGTGGGCTTGCGGGGCCTCCGTCTTCGGCCAATTGGGTTCTGGCGGTCGGGACAAGAGCTCGGTCTTCATAAGGGTACCGCTTCCCGATCCCATTCACACAATCGCCGTCGGATACTTTCATAACGTGAGTTTTTAAGTGACTTTTTGATTTACTCACTCTCTTGTTTTGCATCATTTAACTTATCAACATTATTAAATCTGTCATATATTTATGACATTAAACAGTGCATTCAACAGAGTCACGCAATCAGTTGCAACTGGTTGCAAAAACTTAGTTGTTCTCTAAATATATTAGTGAGAAGTATTTTTTTTATGTAAAGTGTCACAAACAGGCTGAGGGTCCCTTAAAGGCAGGTGGCAACCGCCGCCTATAACACAAGCATTGCTGCAAGTGCGCTGCCGATCATATAGTGGGATTGGGATGATGCCCAACAGCACACATGCTGTAATTTCCAAAGTTGACTGAAGGAATATTGTTGCAGTTGGCGTTGAGCCAGAAGGGTGTCGTGTACGAGTGGGGAGCGAGTCCGCAAATGATCAAAGCGTGGTGCCCCCGCTCCGCACTCTCGCCTCCGCCTCTTACGCCCGACCCCTCGCCGGACCCTCATCTCTCCCCGAGGACTACGGACCTCGCCAATGTGCCCGGACGGATACTCAAGGTACATTCCATTAGAGCAACGTAGAACGGTCAATTCTGAATGGTACACCAGTATTTGTTTGCCAGAAGTGTTCGGAAAAATCAGGGATACCAATCGCAGAAGACGAAACATTCTCCACCACGACAATGCAAGCTCACACACATCGAATTGATGGGTCATCCGCCGTTGGCACCTTGTTTGGCACCTAATGATTTCTTTTTATTCCCGCATATCAAAAATAAATTTCGAGGTCAACGTTTTTCGACGCCTGAATCACATGTTTTGGAGGTACCTCAAGTGGAATGGAAAAAGTGCTTCGACAATTGGTTTAAACGTATGCAAAAGTGTATTGATCTTAATGGAGAATATTTTGAAAAACAATGAAGCCGTTTCCGATTACAAATATTTGTTTTTAATTATAATAGCAGCCCTCGTATATTGTAATGTAACTTTGCGATTTCAGATAGCAGCTGGTTGGCATCACTCCGCCTTGATAGACAGCTACGGAGTTCTTTTCACCTGGGGTCTTAATTTTGATGGTCAACTTGGTGAGATATTAAAATTATATTTCTATTAAAGCTTACAACTACTTAATTAGGTAATGCAACATTAAACAGGTATAAAAGAAAAAAAATTGAGCATTCGCAGGACTACGCCAAAGTGTTGGGGTGTTGGCATACTGCTCCAAATATTAGGGTCGCCATTTCAACAGCCGGTCTCACCCGCCGCAATTTTTTTTTTTTGTGTCACATATTTTGTGATGTTTCATATCACAAAATATTTAAAATTAAACAAAATTATTCTTGATCACTGCCAAGAAACCATTTATATGTGTGAAGAGAACGTATTCATTCGTAGTAACTTTTAAACATTTTTAACTAATCCACCATACGAAATTCCATTAGCAAAAAAATTTAACGTAAATCTCTAAAATTGACAGGAAGTGGAGACAGAAAAACGGTTCCGATTCCTAAGGAAGCGAAGATATTGAGTGAGAGGCCTTGTGCCAATGAAGAGGACAAATCTGAAAGCAGGGTCGAGTCCGATACTAAAAGTTTAGTGGCTTGCGGGGGAGACTTCACTATCTACATCGATGACGACGGTCGTGTCTATGGCACAGGGAACTTGAGACAGTTGAATATGGTATAAAACACATATAATTTTTTTTTACAATTTTAATTTATTTACAGTAGCAATTTCTATCAAAAAGAAATCAAAGTAATTTGATTAGATTAGAAGCAATTTCAAAAGTGACCAATAATAATAATAATTCACCAGAGAGGACATTTAGTTTCATTCCTTCATGATCAACCGATGAATATTCCGTGTGTAAATCTTGACATTTTAAATTTTGAAAGAAAATTCTTCAATTTTCACTGATTGTTTAAAATGCTCTTATAATTATTGAAAATTATGTTTCCTGTGTTTTTTGCACATTCTCTTTAGTATAGTTGTTAAATTTTAACAAATGGTTAAGTCAACCGACGCGGCCTAAACGTGAAACACCTTTTACTACGTGAAACGTGGCCGTTTTCAAGTTGTCAGTCAATTGTTTCAATAAATTCAGTTCTTAAGCATGTCAATGACAAGGAAAACATTGTCTAGTGCAACCAGAAAACTAATTTCTTTACGTGAAAAGCACTACAGCGTCGTCGCACGAAACGTCGGTTGACTTTTGCGACAGACATAATTAAATGTGTAATTTATTATTATTATTTATTGTCCACAGCCAACAACCGAAAGAGAGAATACGGTCAGCCGTGTTCTCACGTTGAAAACGACGAAACGTGTCGTAAAAATTCCTGCAAGTCGCAGTGGGAACAAATACATGTTCCAACAGATTGATCGCATTGATATCATGTTCCCGTTCGACATAGACGATGCGCACAGAACATCCCTGTCCGCGGTACACAACCCCTTGAACACTATCAGAGACTACAGAAGCAACAATTGGCTCGATCACATAATTCAACAACTCAAACCCTGGATGAATGAGAATATTCTAGAAAACACCAACATAAAAGCCAAGTTAGCGTATTATAATAATAAATACGTGGAATGCTTTAAATTGTGCCTGGAAAGTATAAGTTTTAATGCGACTAAAAACGAGTTATACCTCGTACACTCGAAACTGGAGCAAGAAGGCAAAGATTGTCGAAACGATGATTTGAAAATTGATCTCACGAATGTGATGTCGAAACGCATCAAAGATATATCGTTGTCTATTCTCAACGAGGAGTCTCGTCCGCCCATAGACGAGGCCATATATAAAAAGATACCTTGCTGTTGCGATGAAAGAAAATATTTGCCAGGAAAAAATATCGATGCACAAAAAAGTATAGAAAAAAACAAGTCCGCGTTCACAGCGAACGTTATCGATAAATGTATGAATATATTTCCAGTCGATGCGAACATATGGGAGTCGTGTTTTCGTTTAGCCAAAGACTATTACGTAGAGAACGGACTGGACATAGAGGAATTGCAAAAAGTGTTCGACAAGTACATGAACCGTGACGTCACTTGTATGGCGCACGCCGTATTGTATTCGAACGATTGCGCTCACTTTAATCAGATTTTGTCGCCGGAATTTTACTTGGATATGTGCAACCGTGTACTGGATACTTGGGTTTAACAGGTCAAAATCTTGTGTCAAGATACACAGAGACACACACGTCAACGTCAAACTTATAAAACCCCGCGTTTTTTTTTTGCGTCAGGCGTTAAAAATAGAAGGAATCATTTTTTCGGATTGGAGCATAATATTCTATGCAGGAGCAAAGTAAAGTTTTTATTAATAAATGTTAAGTCATCCTTTAATAATAACTGCAAACCTCCAATAACTAATCAAACTAGGTCTGTTTGAAAATATTTGATATAATAACTAAATTATCATTTTAGCATTTCTACAATCAGGGTACAGGCAGAACGATCGATTTTCAATTATTGTAATCTATTTTATTATTGACGTATCGATTGATTTAAATCGAACTAATTTTGTTCTTATGCTATATGATATACCTTTATTGAACTATTAGCTCATTAGAAGTATAAGCTTTCTTTGAATTTCGAATAAAATAGCACTAAGTAGGTTTTCTTCTAAAATAAGTTTTACGACATAATTTGAAATACGCCTAATCAAAGTAACAACATTTACATGCTTACTAAAATAAAAAACTATTTTTTACATAGATGTCTAGAAGTGTGGTGCTTTATACGTGACAGGTGCAATGAACTTTTTAATGTCCACTTTGATGTTTTCGCTTTAAAGGCCGTCTTACACACGATGAAGAAACTCTTCAATCGACTACTTTATTTCTCAAAAATAGGATATCAAGATCACTTTTTTGAACCGTTCGGACCGTTTCGGAAATAAAAAGGCAGGCGATCTGGAAGAAAAGAAACTCTCCAGAAATCGCTCTTTTTAATCCCATGCGCTTTTATCTGCCAAATAACTTTAATTTTATAATACCTACGCTTTTTTTAACAAGTTTCAGTTTTACAAATGTTTTAAGGGATTTTATTGTAGAATTGAAGAGAATAAAATACTTTATATTTTATTCTAATGCACTTGAATGAATATGATGAATATATATGAACACATTTTTATTTGGTATTTGTTAAGTTTATTTAGTAGCAAAAGCTAGTACAGAATATTAAAGTATCTTCATCGTGTGAGACAACCTTATTGCTTCTATCGCAAAGGAGAATTACTAAATTTAATACACTAACCAAATAAAAAGTATCATAATGCTTACCATTTTTGAATACATTAGTGAAAATAAATATTAAAATCATTCTTGTGAATATGCTTTCATAGATGTTTAGGAAATATTTTTGTATGATAGTTAAGTTGATAAAAATACTCTCTAGAAAGCTCAATGGAAATACTTATTAAAAATCTGACATTGTTTTTCTTTAAAAAAAAAAAAAAAAAAACAAGACTTTCTATTATGTACACTAGTATACTTGCTATATTTTTCAATTACGCATATTTTTAAAATAAATGTTGATACAAATATAATTTATTGACAAAAAAAAAAGTTTGCATTCAATAATAATTCTCCTTTGCGAAATACCTTAAAAACAATGTGTGCAATTTTTTTAAAAGAATTTAATGTTGAAATGAATTTATTACAAATATTTACGCTATTGTACTTAACTTGATTTTTTATATAGCATGCCATATCGTTGTGTTTAGTTAATATAAGTAATGATTTGTTGTTGTATTTCTACTAGTCATTAGATTAATGCGTTAAGTTTTAATGGTATTAGTTGCAATCTCTACGTTGTTTAGTCTGAACTAACTAAATGTGTTGTGTTATTGTATAAAAAAATAACTTTTCTAATGTTTTTTAGCTAATCAGTTGTAACGAATAAAAATTGCGTCCTAATTTCGGCATTTTATTTATTGTCTTGATTCCTGTACTTCAGATTTTTACCGAGAAGCCTGGGATTTGTCAAAACTGTCTTTATACGTTTGGCAGGAAATCTGACCGACTACCGCCGCCTATGAACACAAGCAACATCAATAGGGATAAGTGTCCTACTAACTTTAAATTCATAAATGACAGATATAAGGAATGTGTTTTACTCAATCAGTGAAAAAAAAAACAGCATACATGCTGTTATTTCCCGGTGGTCAGTAGTAAAGGAGTGGATACCACCGCCAGACAGGCTGCTGGATGTAGGCCTCTACCAAGAATCGCCACCACGCAGGGTCTACTGTCCTTCGCAATATTTTAACATAAAAAATTAGAAAAATGAATAATAAAGAAAACTTGAAGTATTTTAAATTATTCTTTATTACTATAACTTATGATTAATGTCAGCTTTCCATTTTGACGTGTAGACACCCGTATTTTTCTAATAACTCTCGTTTCTTCTTAGCGAGGAGCGCTTCCTCGATATCCTTCTGTGAAGGCACCGCCACGTGCGAACTGATCGCGTCCTCTTCCTCCAATCTCTTGTCCTCCGGCTGGAATTCGATTATTTTATGACATTACAAAGAGTATAACAAACTTGTATGGCCATAACAAATATTCTATTGAATTGTTAATCGTCTCGTCGGCACGAGACAACGTTCAGTATGAGCTCGCCCAATTTTTTTATCCTTATCAATTTTTTTTTTTATTAAATCACGTTGACTTGACGTTGGGAGATCCCAGTACTACTCCAGTACACAACTCGCAAGAGACTAGCACACAATTAGGGTTGCTGTCAACTGTCCAGCAAGCAGCTCGCATTCTAATGATACATCATATCATTAGAATAGGGAAACATTTTATACCAGGGTCATTTATTAAAAAACCAATACCACAACTTGGTTTGTAAAACAAGAATATTGAAAAATCAAACTCACATCTTCGGGATAAATATCTTCCTCTTCAGGTACTTCCTGCTCCTTGTTCTGTTCTTTATTACTCTTCCATTCTTCAACCGCACGCGCGATCGCTGAAATAATAACAGTACGAATAAAACCATTGGACGAACGATTAAGATGCTGCTTGCCTTAACGCTCTGTCTCAAGGGCCCAGGTTCAATTCCCAGGGCCAACTTTGGAAATGATTTTTTCAATGCTGGTCTAGTCTGGAGAAAAGTGTGGTGGCAGGGCACACTGCGTTTTGCAGTCGTTTGGGCAGCCTGTCTGGTGGCAGTAACCACCCTCTTACAGAAAACCAACGTGAAACAACAGCATATGTGCTGTTGTGTTTCGGTGAGTTATTAAGAGCTGCCAGAGCCCATTTTCCTATCCCTTCCTTGATCTTGATCTTACTATGGTCGGCAGCGTACTTACAAATTCTGTGGCTTTGTTAGTGTTACAGGCGACGATGGTCACTTTCTTTTTTATTATTATAAAGGGTAGCAGACATACTGACGGTCCACTTGATATTAGGTGGTTACTGTCGCCTAAGGACAGAAGCAACACCAGGGAGGGTGCTGGTGAGATTTAATTAAAAAAATGCGATTATAGCCATTGTGCGTTTGAGAAGTAGTATTCGTAGTTGTACCTTCGTTCTCGGCGCGTTGCTCGAGTGGAAGCAGAAGTCCGTCGTCGTCGTCCCGATAGCCGTAGTAATCGGCGTCGACGTCCCGCATCAGGTCCGCTCTCGTGCGACGAGGCGGCGCCGGCGGCTCTTGCTCGAACAGCTCTCGAACGCCTGATTCACAAAACACCTTCTGATTATGATCTCTGTCCTTTTCATTTCATGGCACAGGAAAGCTATCTTGACAACACTTAGTCACCGTTTTATCAATTTTTATGAATGATTTCGCTACTAGATAAAATACGTACCTACAGCTTGGCAAATTAGTTAGGAAATTAAAAATGACAATACTGTTAGTGTTGCACCGTTCTAACCATCTTGTTGATAAGAAAGTGACGACGCTAAAATATTACTATTTTACTAGTAAATTTACATGTTGCCTAATTGATTTATTAAAAAAAATGTTATGAACGTTTTATATGTACATATTGACTATATGTGCAAAGATGTTGTGGCGAGTTATTGATAAAATTATTAACTTATTCGCTATACGTGCTTGTTTGAAACTAATCTATTTTTAATGACGCACCTGGCAAATCCTTAGCGGCTCCGAAGTATTTGTAACCTCTATTCCCTGGGACTTCCTTTCCATCTTGGTCCAACATTTTCGGGCCAACCCGGGCATGGTCAGGTCCGCCTAATGATTTTATTTGCACTTCCCAATGGCGTTTTTCGCGCATCAGTTTGTTGATTTCATCGTTCAAGTCGCGTATACGAAATTCTCCAAGCCCAGCTGTTAAACGAAAATTACTATTTAATAAATAATACTATACTTATTATTGGCTATTACATATGGTGGTCACAGTTAAATGTGGTTAACTTAAATACAATAAGAACCTTAAATACCTTTTGACATAATATCTATTAACTAGTAGTTCTCGCAGTGCCGCAGACTGCAATCAGCCCGCGGAAGTGGGGTGTTTTCAAAAAAATTGTATGGAATTTAAAAAAATTTAAAGGGTTTACGGAACTTTATGATATTCCATATAAATTAAGCTTGTTTTCTTTATAAAAAGTTTACTCGGTGATGTAGTTGTAACCAAAAATAAAACAATCAAAATTCTATTAAAAGTATCAAAAGTACGAGAAATAAAAAAGTAATTAATTAAAACATTTTCTTCATAGAAAATTTTATTTGTCTCAAGTGTATTCAAATCTTTTTCTTTCCTTTAAAAATTTTTGTGTTGCTCTTCTTTTTCTTGTTCAATTTTGATGAACTTTTCTTTACTAAAGCTTTTTTCTTCTTTTTTGTTGAACCTTTTGATTGTATTTCGCTTTTACTGCACTGTTGGGAAATGTTACAGATCTCTGTTGTATTTTTAATGGCTTTTGGCGTAAGGAGTTCTATCTCGAGGTCAGTTCTTTTCTCTTTCGTTTCGGTCTTTTTAGAAATCCTCAAAACGAATACGTCCTTTTCGGGATGAATAACTTTTTCTATATTAACTGGTACAGGGCAATTGGCTGGTGTTACATTCACCACTTTGCTTTTAGCATTAGTTTCGAAAGCTTTATCTGTTTCTTTGTACATGTACCTCACATTTTGCTTTTCAAAACTATTTACTTGATTTTTATGGGATTCATTTCCTTCAATACTTTCGCATGTACACAACTCTTCGATTTGGGAATATTTTCCAATTTTTTCAATTCTGGTCGTTTTTGGTACTTTTATTATTAACTCATTCTCATTCATTCTGGTTAATATTTCACTGTAAGCCTGCATTGTATCTACAAAATTATTAATGTCATTAATTTATTAAAATAGTAAATATTGTTATTTAAAAAAAAATGAAATAACCTAAATAAATTAAAATTGCTAAATTACCTGGATTGTCTAAATAAATGTTTCCCGGTGAATGTTTGTACATTGCTTGTCTAGATGTTGTAGATAGTTCTGATGTACAATTTTCAATAGATTTGGCACTAAATTTCTTTGGTTGTCTATCTTTTGATAATACTTCTTCATTTAAAAGAATTTTTCTTTCTTTATCCATTTCTACCTTCTGACACGAAAATAACGTCATTCCGTTTTCTTCTTTTAGTAATAGTGAAATGGCTTTAGGCTTTGATAGCGTACTATATGCTGTGGTAATTTCTTTACCCAGAAATGACATTCGGACTGTCACTTCAGTGACGCCAATTTTCTCAGAATCATCATCACCATGTGTTAGATAAAATTGTTTTGTCAATAACGATGTTGATGTTGTGTATACTATATTATCTGTTGGCTGTTCCTTACACCATTTTTTACAAAGATCCTCTTTTAATTCTAAAAATTCTTTAGTATAATCCAGGCGAGTTTCGGCTACTTTTGTCACACAGTGAGAACAGGGAGGTTGTTTAGTTAATTCCAAGGTGATTTGAAAATCTTTAAGAGCACATATTTTATCATAAGTTATTGCAAACAATATTGATTTTCCAACATCTATTTTAGTTAAAGTTTCAATCTTCCCATATGATGAGTCATACAAAATAATTGGATCTTTTCCTAAGAATGCCGCAGATATAACAAGATTATTATCTACGATTTCAAAGCATTCACATTTCATGTGAATTTTATTTACAATCAGTTCTAGTAAAAAGAGATGATATGGGAAATCTACTACGTTTTCTTTCAATGGAAAGAGTTCTCTTTGAGTCATTGAAATATCTTCTGAAAGCTTTTTAATAGAACTTTTCAAAGCATTAGCTTCATCAGTAAGTATTTTACTCATTTTAGCAATTTCCCCTATATTACTCCTCAGGACAGGCAAATGTGTTTCTTGACTTTCGTATCGGCCTTCGGAAATATTTTTATTTTCTTTACCATTATGTTGTTTATTACTTAAATGTGTAACTCTCTCTACAGAAAGTGTACTTATCTTTTTAAGAATTGTTTGATTTAAATTTGGAATTGTACTTTTAGAATTATGTTTATCAGAAATGACACTAGACTTTTCTATAAACATTGGCTGTGTTGTTCTTTCGTCTTTAGATACAATACTACGGGTGTCTGGACCAGTCGGCTCCACTTTTGAAGATTTCGCAGGTACACTTTCATCTAAACCTTTTAAAATTAATATTTTTTCTGAATGTACTGTTTCAAATTTTACGCTCGCATTTTCATCCAATTCCTGGTAATTAGTTAAATTATTTTCAAAACTTATAATCTCAGACCTTACACTAGGCTCTCGTTTTGGAGTAAGAACTGGTGGTTTCGCCTCTTCGTAATTAATTAATGTATTTAAATGCACTGAATCAGATTTTAAGCCCGAATTTACGCCAGCTGTCGAACTTCGTTTTAAAGTTAGAATTGGTTCCGTTTGTTCGTCATAATTATTTATTGGGCTTTGTTTTATTTCAGACCTTACACTATGCTCTCGTTTTGGAGACTGAATTGGTCGTGTTCTTTCTTCGAGGTTATTTAGAGATTTTTTTAAATGTATTGAATCGGACTTTACACTTGATTTTCTGTTGATTAAACTTGAAAGTGCTTTAATCACAGTTGGCTCTAGGTTTGGAGTTCTCGCTTCAGTCTTCTCCTCGTAATTAGTAAATGGGCCTTGAGGAATTATGGTTTCAGTTTTAATACTAGCCTCTCGTTTAGGAGTAAAATTTGGAGAGGATTTCTCCTCGTGATTAATTAATAATTTTGTTGATGACAATGTCTCAGCAATTATACCGAGTTCTTCTTTCGGAATTGAAACTAATTTTAAATTCTCCTCATCATTTATTGTAACATTCATTGGATCATTTTCAATAATATTGAAACCCTTAAATTGTTCTTCAACAGAAATTACTAAATTTTTAGTATCAATATCATTTGGATTCGAAATTATTGATGGTCTACTGCTTTGTAATGGTTCATTTATTTTTTCTGATCTGATACTTGTATTTCCGGAAATTACACTAAGTTCTTTTGTAAAATTTTCAGTGGTATTATAAGCATTTTCTTCATTTAAACTAGACATTATTGGTATAATATTACATATAGAATTGGTAAAAATGGAATAATTACAATAATTTTTCAAACAATTAGTGGACTATTGAAACATCTTTGAAACTTAGTCCAAGCCATATAGATTATCGATTTTAACAATACTGTTAATACAGATTAAAAAACATACTGTTAATAAAAAGGTTCACTATTATGAGGTAAGACAAGGAAATATTTAACATTTCCTAAATAAATACATACATAAATACATATTATGAATGTACATAATATGTATTATTCTAGACTAGAACATACTATAGCAAGATCCCATTAAGAGCAAAAAGGGTGCTTTGACTTCATTTATTAATTTTATGAAAGAATCTTGAAATGTAACATTTCAGACTTCCAGCCATCAGGGTGCAATTAAGGAAGCTTAAAATGCTTAAAAGTTACTACAGCATATCTTGAACGAGCTACTGAGGGCCTTTTTATCCAAAGAGATTGCTCCAGAAAAGGACAGGTTTTAAAAGGGTCTTAAAAGGATGTAAAGGGAAAATGCACCTGTGAGCAAATCTCAATATTGCGCCAGATTATTGACAAATCTAGGAAGTTTCGTAGGACAACATATATTTTCTTTGTAGACTTACATAGTGTTCTTCTAAAGACCTAAGTACCAGTTTTATTAGAAATTAAATACAATCTTGCTATCATACTCCTGTTAACAAATATATTGTTACTAATATAAATATATTTTAATACTAACTAAGATATCATTCAAATAAAGAGGCTACTTAAGTTAGTTACCCACAAAACACAAACTGGAAATTGAAGTTGTAAATGTCTATTCATCCGTCATTTAAAATTCATTTTAAATAAACAAAAGGAATGTACCATTCTGTATTTGTGCAACTTTCTTAGCAATTTCTCTAACAATTTGCAATCTCCATTTCTCAGCTTCTTGCAAATCATTGCACTCAGAGGCAAGGTAAGGACGACGCTCTCTTTGACTGCCAACTTCTTGCACCTGCGCTGCTCGCCACCTTGCCAACGTTGTCCTGTTTAACAATCCAATAACAAGGAATAAACAAAGACACACCTTGTAATGTATTAGACTGTGGCCAATAATTTTTTCTTGAGTTGGAATTTGCAGTTATTGATATTCATCAATGCAATGGCCAGCTTGTTCTTGGGCCTTTTCAGTCTTAGTATTTAAATAAATTCTTTTACAGTATTGATTAAGAGGTTTTCATGCACATGAAGTATGTGTATATTTACCATGTTTATTTATCTACATTAATAATAAAAAAGAGGAAAGATTTGTATTATTGTATGTTTTTATTTTTACAGGCTAATGGTCCAACTTGACGATAGGTGGCTACTGGTTGGTAGGTGCTGCAAGAGTGTTGCCGACCATAGTTGCCTATACCTGAATTTATAAGTAGGAAATGTTACCATAAAAAATCTACTTACATAGCTTTTTCCGCATTTCTCGCCTGAAAAAAAAATATATGAAATATTTACTAATACGTGTTTCTATTATTTTAATAAATACTTAATAAAAACAGAGTATATACATGAAAGGATATTTGAGGAGTTAAAACATAAAGGCTAAACATAATAATATTACGGTTTAACTTGAAGCTATAGGTTATAAAAAAAATTGTATACAAAAATAGCAATTTTGTAGGTTTATGAGGAGGCAATCTCTAATATAGGAATAGAAATGAAAATTAACCAGTTAGGGTCTATGTAAAAACAATAATTTCTAATAAAATAAACTTACCATTTCGATTGACTGACTCACATAGGTATTATAAAGTGATAATATAATATTTTGTTAACCAAATCTAATGATTTTAATATTTTTACTCATAGGCTCACACAAACACAAACGATAAAATACCTTAATTACACATTTTACTATAAACTTATATTTATTTAAACCATATTCAAACAAACAAATATGCCGTGTAGTGTAATATTTGTATCAAGATTTGTATGCACACAGCAGAAGATAATATTCAACTAATCTAAAACTACATGTCATAATTGTAATATACTATAGACTAGTCTATTTATTTACAGATATACACAAAATAATCAAGATATGATAAAATCAAAATGTGAAAAGGATAAAATAAGAATATACGTAAGTCTGCCAAACAAATAATAATTAGATAATGATATCCCCAAAATATAGCTCACTGGAAAAATACGGCAATATTTTTATTTTTTTGATATCTTAAAAAGTGACAGAGTTATAAGCGTACAAAGTACGCGCGCCACCCAAATAACTTAATTTCGGACTTAACACATACGGAAATTATACAATACACATTTAGCAACACTGGCCGCGGCAGTCGGATGCGTCCGATTGTTTGGACCTTTGGACCTTTATTATTGATTAACTTTATTGTCTGATTTCAGCCAAAGGTAAATTATAAAAGTAAATAAATTTTATTTGCTTAAATATATAAGAAAAGCGAAGGCACACATGTTTTACCTATAGTATGTTTTTGAATGAATTTATAAATTACGTTAGCGCCTTAAAAACCTCGCGAGTACTCCGTAATGCGCGCAGAAACTTGTATATTTATGCCACGTCCTAATTTTCACAAAACATTATTTATTTTTATTGTTGTGTGAATGTCTGTGTGTCCATTTAATTTTTACATCATATTTTACACAGTAATTTACCAGTTAGACAAATTTATTTTTAATTTTACTACCTACCTACACATTCCATACCTAATGCGTTCCATACCCAGGCGTTTAGACCATAATGTTAATGGAGCGGTCCAATAGTTACAAGACAAGGACAAACGACCTCAGTCTATGCTCGATATCTCCTTCGCCTTGGTTTTTCGTTGAAGTACTCTATCCTGTTTGATTACTACATCCATGCCACGTGCATTGTGAGAGTATAAGTTTTCTGTGGTTTGACCAAGGTTTTGACATGTGTGTGACATGAATAACAAAAGAAAAAACGCACCTTACTTAACTTTAACATAGATAATTGTGTTTAACATTTATTTATTTATAATATGTTGTTCGCACGTATTATTGAATTAAATTGGCAAAATAATTATTTTTTTAAATTATTATCAATATAAATTATTCTCAATATAATGTTTTGATTTTGTAGTGAATATATTTTGTGCTATTACAATTTCTTTTGTAACAATGGAATCAAATATTATCAGTTGGACAAGCCAAGATGTGTTAGATTTATTACACAAAGATAATATATCAAGTTTTGTAATAGAAGTTTGTAAAACCCATGACATAGATGGTCAGTGCCTTCTGTCGTTTGTTGAACGTGATTTTTATGAATACCCATTTGATCAACTTCCACTGGGTGAGAGAAAAAGATTCAAGTTACTAGTGAAGAAGTTACAAAAGAGCAACCGAGCAGCTATGTTCGAACTTGGGCTTTGTGACGAGCAACTCCTTGTAAATCCTTCAACAAATATAAATTTTCTTGGTACAAATTTGTCACATTTGAGCTATAATTTACACAAAAGGAGACCGAGTGAATTTAGAGATGATAAAGAAACAGAATATGTGCCCAACTTTGCTACAGACTGTAAGGCTTCAAAATTAAAACCAGAAATATGGAAAACAGCCATTGCTTTAGGTAAGCATTCAAATGTCAGTATGGTTGAAATATATATATTTTAATGTTTTGACGGTCCTTTTGATGGTAGATGGCTACCGTCACCTATAAAACAACCAACACCACAGATGCTGCAGTTTGCCAATTGGAGTAGAATTAAGGAAATGGGATTTTAGTAAGTGAAATATTTCAGAATGCCAAATACGAGGGATAAAACCATCGAAGATATAATTTGTTTCAGGTTATGTCTTCCTAGTTACTTGGGTGACAGCGGTTGTAATGGTGATTGTACATGATAAAGTCCCAGACATGAAAAAATATCCACCGCTTCCAGATTTATTTCTCGACAATGTTCCACACATTCCTTGGGCCTTTGACATGTGTGAAATCACAGGCTCTCTTCTTATGGCCATTTGGCTAATGGTTTTGTGCTTTCACAAGCATAGGTGAGCTTACCTTTCGTAAAAATGGCAATAAATAACATTTCAAAAATGTTATCAAATGCAAGAATTTAGGAATCAAATCAAATCAAAATTTTTCTTATCAATTAGGTTTCTCCAAGAAACTGTTATGATAGTCATTATAAATTTAAATTTACCAGGGTTTCAGAAAAAATCCAAAATGATGACAATCCTTTAGGATACTTTACTAGATGTAACATATTTTCAAATTTTGCACTTATTTTGATCTCTAATTCTAAAAAATAAAAAAAATAGAAGTTTTTAGCTTGCTTATCTTTATTAAGTTACTCACAGAAATATTGATTTATGAATTAAATATTGTAATGCTATTCCTATAACTGCAACACTTATTTACAATGTATAAAATAGTTGGTTAACAGCCAAACTCTAAATAGACGCATTTCAAATTCATGTGATGGAATGAAAACATGCAATTTATATAAGCATTTTAAATAACAAATATTGTTTAATATATTATAAACAGTGGGCACCAAAGTTAAAGTGCTAAGCTCCAAAGTCATTTTCTAGAACTTGAAGGAAAGTTAACAATGCATTCAGTTGGTTTAATATAAAGGAGAACACTAAGAAAAGAACTGCATGTGTTATTAATAACTAATATGTGTGCAGTAAGATTTCAATATTATACTGATTTATACTAATAATTGCCTCTGGCTGTCTGGCTGGAAAAGTTTCACCCATAAGTGACATTTAAAAATAGCACAAATGTAACATGGGAGTCAGTATGACATATGAAGACCTTCAATATTCTTCAATATTATGGTTTATCAAAATTAAGGTCATAATAGTCAAAATCAGTTTTCTTCCTTTGGGAATGTCATCATTGTCAAACCAAAATTTGCTATATGCCAAAAGTATACTTTAAGATATTGACAAAAAAGATTTCCTGAAAAGTTTTAAATGAAAGTTTATTTATAAAAAAAGTTGTTTATTTTAAACTAAGGGGCTGTTTTACGTAAACTTGTTTGTCGTTAAAACATGAATATTTATTATTTAGAGTAAATTTTGTACATAAGGATTCTAGCTGCTGCACATAGCATATTTTCTTAAAAGGTCATAGTTCCACAAATATGCACTTAGCATTTCTTTTTATATGATAGATAAGGCAGTAAACTTTTCACTAAGCTCAAATTTTTGGAATCTCAAAAAAGTGCACATAACAGATTTTTATTTGACAATGACGATATATTTAATTGAAATAAATTGTTTTATTTACTCATCAGATTCATTTTGTTAAGAAGATTTTTTGCACTTGCTGGCACAGTCTTCTTGTTGCGGTGCTTTACGATGTTGATAACTTCGCTGTCCGTACCGGGATCTCACTTGAAGTGCGAACCGCGCTCGTACCCGCCGGCAGACGATCTGACCGTATGGGGACGCCGCATCAGACAGGCCTACGACATTTGGAGTGGGGCCGGCATGTCTGTGCGCGGTGTGCGCACTTGCGGGGACTACATGTTCTCAGGACACACCGTTGCCCTCACATTGCTCAATTTCTTCATTACAGAATGTAAGTCAATGTAAAATCTACCATGCTATAATAGTTTAGTGACAAGGATATTAAGCTACTTAATATCCTTCAGTGAATACCGTCAAAATCATACCAGAAATCTGCTATGCTGGATGATTTAGTCACAAGGATATTAAGCTATTTAATATCCTTTAGTTAGTGAGTAGTGTCAAAATCATATGGGAAATCTGATATACCATGATGATTTAATCACAAGGACATTAAGCTACATAATATCCATAGCATAGCAATGCTACCATAATATATTTTACAATAAGTATTGCAATCATAGGGAGGGAAAATCATTTTTTTTAAATATTGGCTAGATAATAAATCCAAGAAACCACATCAAAATCAGTTCATTTTACTTGTCTTTCGAAATAATCAAATGGTGGAAATGTGAATTAGCTTCACATTTCCACAATTTGCACAAAAACAAAATTATACCAACATTATAAAGTAAGTAAATAGTTCATATCTGAACTTTGGCCTAGTGTACTCATAGTGCTGTATAAGCAAATACAGTCATTTATTCTTAAACGTCAAACTAGTTTAATAAGGAAGTGCTTTTATCAATAAGTTTATTTTGATAGTTGCTATTGCGTATTATTAAAATTGATAAGGAATACCTAACAAAACATGAAAACAAAATATTGGATTATTTACTGCTTAAATACGTATCAAACATGAATAAACATAAAATTCTTTATAGTAACCATTTAATAACAAGCTATAAATGAATATTTGAAACTAACCCCTGACGTTCTATTGAGACCAAACACTATGTCTGCTGTACGTTGCCGAGGAGTTGGGTGTCCCACACTCTTCAAATTCCTGAACATATTTTCATAAACTACAGCTAGGGATCATCTAGCTTCTAGGATACAGCTAGCTTTCAAACAAACAAAAAGACTGGATCGAAATCGGTCCCTCCATTTGGGAGCTACGATCCCAAAGACAGACATACATGTTGGTGTATTTCAGATACATCGCGCAGTCTCTACCTGCTGCATATTTTAACATGGGTGATGAACATGTTTGGTATATTCTTCATATTAGCTGCCCACGAGCACTACTCCATTGATGTCTTCATAGCGTTTTACATCACGTCGAGACTCTTCCTATACTATCATACTCTCTCTAATAATCAAGCTCTCATGCGGAACGACTCTTCGAGGTATGCAATATAATATAATTTCTAATATAATGAACATGTGTCAATTCATATATGTGTATCCTACTAATATTTATAAATGCGAGTTTGTGAGGATGGATACTCTCACGCAAAAACAGCTCCACGGATTTGGATGAAATTTGGCACACCAGTTTTTACCTGGATTATCATATCATATAGAATACTTTTAATCCTGGAAAAATGTTATATTCTCCAAGGGATACAAGCATAAATAACTCATTTTGCGATAAAATTTACTTATCTAAAATGTTGATAACATAAATTAATCGATAAATGAAGTATGCAATGGATTAGTTGTCGAATGGATCACATTTTTACATAATACATACCTGCCTTTAATTGATTAGCTGCAGTACCAAGATAATAAAAAAAAAACTATTTTTTTTCCATCTTACATATTTCACTTGGTTTAAAAAATACCCACTACAAAATTGTAAAATAAGTTGCAACATTTATTGAAGAAATTTAAGAAGATCTTAATATTGGTTTATTAGCATACTAGGTGGTGCCGGTGAAAAATATAATAACACCTAAGAAAACACTGACATCTTTATCGCTGCGACAACGGGGACAGTGGCGCCCATTTTTTAAATATTTTTAGACGATCCCTCGGGAACCTAACATTTTTAAGACGTTTTAAACGTAGTTTATAGCACTCTAATGAATAAGCATTATGCCTAATAATGTAATTTTTTTGTAGGACAAGAATATGGTTTCCATTACTATCATTCTTCGAGTCTGAAGTGGACGGGATAGTGCCCAATGAGTACGAGGGTCCAGTAACAATAATAAGAAACTTGAAGAATTGGCTCATCAGATTAGTTTCCGATGTGAAGGAGTCTTCGGTGGCCAAGATAGCCGGAACTAAATTGCAGGAAGGAGCTGCGATGGGGGAGTACTCTGTGGTGAAACTGGTCGATGGTATCAAACGCAATCTCAGCTTGGTCGAGGAATATAAGAACTCGCGTCCGCAGCTTGTGACGTTGGACAAGAATGTCCAAGCTTGTCTCCTAGACGACCATCCTGATTCTGAGCTGCACCACAGGAACATAGGCTTGGAGGTGTCAGAGGAATCTCTCATCAAGCATTTTAGTAATCCACCATCCCCCGCTTTGAAGAAGAATATGTAAACAGAATAGTGTTTTAGTTCCATAGTGTTAGTCTGGTCGGTTTCGTTTGGGAAAATAACATTAGGCTAAGTTATATAAGAGGCTAAGCAGACTGTTTGTAAATTATGGAAACCTGTATATTTTACATTTCCAAAGTGAATTTTATAACTTGTTATTCCATTTATTTGTAAGTTAAATGTAATATTAAATTATTAAAAAAAAAAAGATTTATTTGCTCAAATTATAATCATTATAAAAATAAGTGTGGTGTTTATTATTTCAATTTTCTCTGTCTTCTTTTTTCCGTACAAAATCTAACAATAAGTACCGAACTTATTGAGATTATGCATATAATATAAAATGCGGTACATCAAGGTTTTTTTTTGTAATAATTGACAAATTCGAAACATTATGCAATGGAACTTTGGAAGGTCCTTTAGTCGGACTTCGTTTTGTCCATTTTCTTGTTTAATTAACGATTCCTTTTAACATAGTAATCTTGGACCTTCATGGCTTAGTCCTGTGGGGAAGTTCGCATATGGAGATTTTTATTCAGGAAAGTTTAGTAGAAGTCTTACTAGTACTACTAGTAAGTATTTTAGACTAGGGTGGATATCTGTCGCCTAGTATATTTTCCGGTTATGACGTCAAAGGCATAAATTTTTGTATGAAAAAAATAAATCTTCAGAAACCTATTGAGTGGGATATCAAATTAAAGGGTTCTATGAGCTAGAGCTAATTCCAAAAATATAACACACCATTACATTTCAGCCAGTTGTTTTGTAAAAAGAAATCCAAAACACACTGAGTTTGAGCTCTTTCAGACAGAAAACAGCCGTAATTTTTTTCTAAAATATACGCCAAATAACTCGTTGATCTTCATATCTAATGTATTGAAAGAATTCATAAAATATTAATGCTATTTTTTCTTCTTTTTTTTTATAAATAAGTACAATTAATTTTGTATAAGGGCAATTTACGAGCACAAAATGGTGTGTTTGCTGCCACACACAAAATGGTGTGTATTCCACCTTCCTTGTCCGAACCGCTAGGGAGTAGAACTCACTGCCTGCGTCTGTTTCTTCAAAATTATAACCTCAGGGTCTTCAATTCAAGGGTAAATGGGCACTTACTAGGTAAGCGTGGTCCACCTTCGGCCGCATCTGCATCTTACATCAAGAGAGATCGCGGCCAAGCGCACCTTGATTCAATTAAAAAAACAAAAAAAAAAAACTTTACATTCTATTTCCTTATATGTCAATTGGGCTGCTCAAGAGATTTTTTCCCGCCTTTCTCCTTAGCCACCCTAAGTAGTAAAACTAAAATAAAACATATTTTTTTATGCATTTTATATTTTATAGTAATATGAAAAATTAGTTAAAAAATGTCTTTAATAATATTAATAAAATGATGAAATTTTGTCATGATTGTAATAATTAACACAACTCAAATTGCACTTTAAAAACGCTCATCGAAATCTTATGAAAATAAATAATATGGCTAGACATGAATTCATTAAGTCGTGAACGTTTCACACGAGAGAGTATCACATTTTATTATATATAAAAAAACACGCATGTAACAAAATGTGATACTGCATTAAAAAGTTAACAGTGCATAATAAAATTACAAAATAATTCATTTTAAAATAATAATTCATTTACATTACTAAAATGTAAAAAAAAAGAATATTAATACTTTAAAAGTAATACAAGCCCTTAATGAAGGATAATACAAAATGTTTTAATAGAAATCTTACTCTGGAACTTCATATAAAATTGATTAATAAATCTAATGATTATGACAATAGGCCACTTCATTATATAACTATACAATGCCACATAACAGTTCTCAATAGAACACACCTCTTTGCACTATATACAATGACTAATTATGGCAAAGAAGTGAATAATGCACAACAGAACATACTTAGATAATCTTTAGAATAATAACACCTAGAAGGACAGTCTCTCACACATTTCCTTTGTGTCTGTTGGTACAGTAAGGGTTGATTCACATCTGACAGAATAAATCGCATATCGTAGGATAATAAAACATTCAACCGTTAAGTGTCTCGAGCATACTAACTAGCTACGCTAATAGACTATGCATCGTTGAAGAAAAAACAGATAAATCTAAATAACTTATTTCAATGGGCTTCACATTCGAAATAATAATACAGCTGTACGCAGAAGTTGCAGGTTTCAATTTAAATGAACAATACACCCAATGCATCTTCCATCAGATGTGCATCAACTCTAAAGGATACTAAGAGTTAGCCATTATTTTTTTTATTCACAAGGCAATGAATGGCCAGTAGATTATAATAGTCAACTTGAGTAGTTCGTACACATTACGTGCAGTACGAACTTAATTACTATGTGTTAATATTCCATTAAGCTTAGAATATAGTGCTATTTTGTAACTAAAATGTTTGATTTGAGCTGAGAAGCGTGCACAAATAACTAGAGTCCATTATTCAGCAGCAGCAGCCTGTTCACTTTCAATCAGAGATATGGAAGGATCATCTTTTTTTTGTTGCTTTTCCTGGGATTGTTCACGAGAGCTGGCTGTAGTACCATTCTCATTAACAGAGCCATCTTTTTCAGGGGTGTTTTCTTTTGAAGATTTCACGGAACCCGTCTCACTACTTTCTTTTTCAACAGATTTTCTTTCCGGAGAAGGTTCTTTGTCAGGAATACTTTCTTTAGGAGAACTGTCTTCTTTAGCGAGTGTATCCTCTTTTGCAGGAGTACCTTCCTTAGCAGGTGTATTCTCCTTCACAGGAGTTCCTTCTTTAGCAGGTGTACTCTCCTTCACGGGAGTTCCTTCTTTTGCAGGAGTTCCTTCCTTAGCAGGTGTACTTTCCTTCACAGGAGTTCCTTCCTTGGCAGGCGTACCTTCTTTCGTAGGTGTGCCTTCCGTATCAGGAGCATTATCTTCAGTGGCAGTGCCATCCTTAGTAGGTGTGCCCTCTTTTGCAGGTGTACCTTCTTTTTCACTCTTTTCAGGTTCTTGTGAACCCTCTTTACTTCCTTTATGGTTCTCTTTCTCGCCATCGACTTCACCATTTGGAGTAGATTTCTTAAAAGAAATACATGTTAAAATTAAACAGTTTCAAAAACAAACATTTGGCAAACTAAAAATCAATAGCAAATAAAGATTAATATATATTTTTTGTTAATAAAAATTTCTTTAAATGTATATAATAAGATATTATAACTTACTTCTTGACTTTCTTCTTGAGGTGGTTCTTCTGGAGGTACTTCTAATTTTAAGAATACTTCCAAAGTATCCACCTCGTTTGCTAAATCAAACTGGTCATAGTCCTGTCAGAAAAAAATTATATTAAAAGTGGATATATCGACTGTTTTATAAAAACCATGAAAATTTTTAGTGGGAGGATACTCTGTGCTTATAGAAGACCACTGTGAAATAACAGCATGTGTGCTGTTGCATTTTGGTAAGGGATGCCAGAACCCATTTCCCTATCCCTTCCCCAATTCCTAATTCTTAACACTACTATGGTCCTCAGAGCACTTGCGGCACCTATGGTTTTGCTTGTGTTAGGGGTGACGGTAGCCACCTACCATCCATCAAGTGAACCGCCAGCCTGTCAAAACTATTGTAATATTTTCACATAGCATGAGTATGATGACATTTGGTATTTGAAGTTACTATAGATGTAGCGTTGATGAAATTAAAGAGGTTTTTGTTTATATATCTATTTTTAATGTTAAAATATGTATCTATTTTTCCCATGCTACGTGGAAAATAGTATAAGACGTGACAACTCAATAAAGTGAAGTCAACAATCTTATCATCATAACCATTTCAAAATTTTAACTGGACAAGAGAATGTTATATAGTTAAAATAAGTACTCACTCCACAATATTCCTCATCGTTAAAAACCTGCGGTGGAAGCGGAGAGCGAGGATTCGGGTCGCTAACAGTTCCACCGTTTGACTTGGCATTGTTTTGCATGAAATCTTTGTCCGCTTCTTTCCCCGGCTCAGTTATGTCAATGACATCATACTTTATGTTTTTCGAATCCAATATCATTGCAACTCGCTGCTGCCTCTTTTTTACCTGTAATTATTCCATTATCACGTAATCCAAATTAAAGATTGTCGTATGAATCAGCAATGCAATCGATGAAGACAAGTTGTACCCGGCCGTCCCAGGAAATTCTAATATTAAACTTACCTCTTTATTTCCAGAAATACCACTAATATACACTTTGACAACCATGGTTCTAAATTAAAATACTAAAATATTAAGTCAAATGGTGAAAATGTACTAACAAATGAGAAAAATAGGCTTGGCCATTGGTCAATCTGTTTGAGGAATATAGAAAAAATAAAACAGAACAGCTGCAAACTATTTTCACTACAATTACTAGAGCTTGGTTTCAAAATTATTAGGTGTTATAAATAGAACATAGACTAGTAACCCAATAGACTAATATAAGCATCAGAAATTAAAGGGCATACTCCGATGCAATAACGTAACTACTCCGCTCTTTTAAGGTGGAAACAAACTACGGGACGCGTCCATAAGCCACGGCAGTCGGCTTAAATGTGGACTAGAATTGACAGGGCAGTTATTTCGTTGCTTTTGTGCATGGAGAATAGAGGTAAGGACGTAGAGAGAGAATCTCTCTACGGGTAAGGAATACCAACTTACATGGGTGTTAAACTGAAAAAGTGGCAAGCTAAAGCATTAAATAGTGGTTCATAAATTGACCAGAATGACCATAGTAGTTAATGAAACCACAGTATTTAAAATCTCAACTATTTACGTAGTCTTAAATAGTTTAATAAATATAACCTACAAAAAACTGCTGTGAAGTTCTATTTTTTGGAGTTATCCGAGCTATCTGTAAAATTTACACTCTTATTATACTAGCGCCTGCCGTATTTAACGCCTTTCAACGGACACTTTTAGATACACAGATGGTACTACACTACTAATTAGTTTGTGTTCCTACCTCTATTCTCCATGGTCTTGAGAATATAAATAATTATTCTGTGGTATATAGTGTTCTGTGGTGGAACCTATATAGTCCAGTCTTCAGTCCATCACAGAACTATATTTTTCTTCTATTGATAAATTGAAACAAGGAAGGAATAAGCGAAATTGAAATTTTCAATTTTCATTCAAAGAAAATATACATACATAATATTAATAATAAATATATTATAACTAATAATTATTGTAATACTTCACACTGCGCAAAGAGTTTGCTAGACGATTCCCGTAAAATAATAATAAGTTCGATCAAAATGAACAAAAATAATTAATAACCAAAAAATAAATAAAAATAGAATCGCGAGTTGGATAAACGAAAATTGTCAAATACTTTAAAACAATTTAACAAGATTTGAACAAATGACGAAATGTTCGATTTTGCAACGATAATACTAATTTTGTTTACATTTGGCTCTTTGACAAGTGCTTCAGATGAAGTAAAAGGAGACAAGGTGATTGTAGACTGCAATACTTTGCGTTTGGGACAGTATATTTGTCCCGATCCAAGTGTTAATCACATTGATCCCGATACACAACAATTAAAAGGATGTACGAAAGGAAAAGATATTCCATCGGAAGGTGAAACTACAGGTTTGTGCATATTCCTCTTTATTTACACAATTCCTATTAAATTTAGACTTAACCAACAGATTTTGATACGGTTTTCACTAATGAAAAGAGGGATAAACGAGGAAGGTTTTTTTTTGCGTTTTCATTTGCAATCAGTCAGTTCCAAACTATAAGCAAATCTGTTGTATGTTTTTCTGTCTTTTTGAGGCTCTCCCCAGTAGGAGATGCCACTTAGTTTTCACCACCTATCATCCAGACCTTGAATATCGTGGCGTTTTAGGCGTTTGTCATAGGTGATCGTGATGAGTTGTGTGGCTAGTTTTTTGTATTCACAGGCCGATAGTTTGATCTCCTCCTTAACTGTTTTGACATTTAGCGCTTCATGGATTTCGGCATTAGTCACAAACCATGATTTTTGTTTTTGTTTCTAAAAATTGCATACCGGTTGTTAGTGATTATATAATTGCAATATTATATAATCACTAATCTTCAATTTATTTCAAATTGCAAATAGGGAATAACTCTAATGAAACAAGCAGGAGCTATTGGTAAAATTTATATATTTGTCAAAATAAATTATTTAAATAAAATAGTACTTTCTTTCTTTCTTCATTTGTTTTTTTTTTTCAAATATTTCAGTTCAGTGTATAGCGGCAGATGGGATTATATGTTTAGAGACTAAAAACTCAACATTTAGGAAGAAAGTGCCATGTAAATGGACGTAAGTTAAATTGTTTTAATTTTCACATTAATCCCAGAATCAAGGGCAGATCCAGCTTTTAAGTCAGGTGGTTAATCTAAAGCAAGACCGTGGGAGACAACGAAAAGAATGTAATCAACATTTTTTTGTTAGGGGATCCACCTTTGTTAAGCATGAACTGTTCCCATCTACTATAGTAGGGACAAAATCTCGCTGCAGTCGCGGCAATAAAACGTGTGAGTAGAGCGGAGTATAGGAGCTCTCCCTTACACTTATAGGCCTTATGGGAACATGTAGTGATTAACAGTATTCATGTCGATGTTATCAATAACTTTACAGAAATTTAAATTTTAATAAAATATTTAATGTATTTACAAATTATCAATTAAAGGAATTAAAGAAGTTTCCGATCACCCAGTTTGACTTGGGCACAATCTCCTTTCCTCAGGGTACCTGAATACGCCATTTTCATCTAATGTAATTTATGTATTGTTCATAATTCCACTTGTTTATTATTCAGTTATGATAAAAACAAATGGTAAAGGGAGCGATAAGATTGTAATTCTGAATATGTGGTATTTTGTCACAACCACCTATTATATGTTCATCTTTAATTAAAATTAACTATAATTTATGATTTTTTCAGAAATGGATACTCTCTGGAAATAGCACTTCTGCTTTCCGTGTTCCTTGGAATGTTTGGATTAGATAGGTTTTACCTTGGCTATCCTGGAATTGGTCTTGCTAAATTATGCACATTAGGATTTATGTTCCTTGGACAGCTGCTGGATATAATACTTATTGCTGCCCAGGTATATATATATATATATTATATTAGCTGACCCGCTCCCAGCTTTGCCCGGGGTGCAATTTAATAATAAATATTTTCTCAATCCAGCTAATAAATTACCTTACACTGCCATCTGTGAGAATCTTATGGAACTCACACATAACTTAAAATAAGTTCCATAACAATAAAATTCTCATAGATGTAAGGTAATTTATAACGCATATAATAAACAAATAATTTTCAATAAAAAAATACTTAAATCGAGATAAAAACTATCCTATCATGACTAAATTACACATAGTTACGAAATTTTATCAAAATCGGTTCAGTAGTTTAGTTCATCGCGAACAAACAGTGACGTAATTTTTTTATATATATACATATAAGGATGGTACTTTTTAGGATAATTTTCCACTTGGACTTGACATTAAAAAAATGCCATTATTCATTTTTTTCATAAAATAATCCACTTATATTGTATTAAAATTCGAAGTATGTAAATGTAACTACACTTATTCACCACCATTCATGTTTCGATGGACGATTTTGGCAGTTCTGCTTTTATCAGCCTAGTACAGCGCTGATTGACTGAGATGAGAATGTATGCAAGTAGCAACTTATGGATGAGCAGTCAAGGAAAGTCCGCTTAGAGCGCTGAGGAACTACCACATGGTAGTTCAGTAACATATTGAACATAGTGTTTGGGAAGCTCCGAGACATCTCATCCAAAAATCTCAAAAGTTCTCTATCAATGTGTGTTGCCAGTGATGACATATGGTCTTGAAACGTGATCTATAACTATGGGCCTCATAAGAAAGCTCAATGTCGCTCTACAAGCTATGGATAGCTAAGCTCGGGGGTTACACTGCAAGATCGAATCAGGAATTAGATCAAGCTGTGGACACCCTGCGGCTGATATGATGAAGATGATGAAGATATTGAACATATGTCTGAGAGTGTACAGTAAGCTTTATTATTACAAAAATAGCAGTGATATGAACTATAGCAGAAAATCGCCTAAAACGCGTCAATTTTAGCCCTAATATTAATGTATTTCTCTAGAAAAAAATAATGTTAATTATGTAATGCAATATAAAATTTAATTTTAGGTGGTTGGACCATCTGATGGATCAGCTTTTGTTATTCCATATTATGGAGCCGGTGTGACAGTTATAAGGAGTGATAACGAAACATACCTTCTACCGCAGGCAGATTGGCACAACATCACTTGACAGTGGGGCACAATATCGTTTGAAGTCGACGAAGACTATGAATGGACATAACGTTAAGTTAACTGAAACAGTGTTAGAAATAAACTAAGTGGGATAAAGTGTAGTGTATAAAATATAAATTAAGATATAAAAAAACTGTAAAAATAAAAATGTCAGGATTATAATGTTAAGTCATTGAATGCGTGCTTATTTAACATTAATAAACAGTAACATTTCACTTTTTAGTAACAAATTTATATGTTTTGACTTTTATTTTAATCCTCACAAACTATAGCATATATAAAATTAGTGGTATCCGGGCAATATTTTTATGCAGTTTCATACATTTTATTTTAATTAGAGTGAAATCCATCAATGGATATGTTTAAAATCCATGGGTATGTCCGTCTTTGCCAGAAATAAGCACGTAATCAAGCACCGATTTTAATAAATTTACTGTAAATATGTTTTGTGGATTCCGTTAGTGCAGGCCTTGTTATATTTTATACTTGTAGTTAGAATAACAAATTATTACTAAGTGTTCATTGTTTTTAAAATACAGTACATGTACAGTTAATAGATTAATTTAAATGAATATTTGTTTTATAATCGAAATCGTTGGGTTGGACTTGAGAGGGCATCCAAAGTTTAGCACTACCGTCAGTCGTCAGCCTGACTGTCGAGCTTAGTTAACATAAAAAAGATAGTGCGTCCTTCATACACAAAAAGGATTACATATAGTAAGTGAAGTTAAAAAAAAGGAGCATTATACTTAAAAAACTAATTTTCATTAATAAAAATGTTAATGACTTTATCATTGTTTTAATTCTTCATTCATATACTATATTTATATAAGATCTTAAACATCCGCATCCGCGGATGTGAGCCTTCAAAAATCTGCATCCGTATTCACATCCGCGGATGTGAAAAAATCGGCATCCGCAACATCCCTGGTGTGTAGTGCTAGGAAAATACCACCTTAAAACTTGTCCTTTTGTTGAGCTTTCTATTGAGCAAACTATACTCAAGTAAAAGTGTCAAATATCGTTATTTTAGTTACAGGAGTAAAAAAAAATTAAAAATAATTGTTGAAAAATTTATTACATTTTTAATATACATGCGTATTGTCTTGTAAAGTGAAATATCAGTGCACACTATCGCGGCAACATAAACAGTACAATTGGAATGTTTCTTCTAAACAGCCAAGTCGGTAATGGTAAATATAATAAAACAGTATCCATTTCCATAAATTAAGCTGCACTAGTGAATCAATGTTTTTTTATACATAATTTGTTTTAAGCCAAAAAAAAGATGTGATAAACGTAATAAACTTGATTCATTGTGTGACTTAGGACATAGGAGTTTACTATTTTAAATTCTATTTAGTAATGTAATGTAATGTGTTGTTTACTCACTTGTAGTACGAATGAATTCTATGGTCTCATAAACAACGAGTTTAGCAGCAATGTGAATACAATGTATCGTAAGTATAACCCAATCACAATCGACAAACCACGCTGTCCAATTTTTTTTCTTAACCGACAATCTGTGGTCAGTTACAATTATTTTATCTTAATCGACAACCATTAAAAAATATTTTTAAATAAAAAATTAAATCGTTGGTCTAGGTCCAACAGTGGATTTCCTACAAATGAGATGCTAATGATGAAAATGTGCAATATTTTTTTTAAATCGCTTTTATTTTACTTAAGATTAATAAGATTCATTCTTAAAATAGTTTTCATAATATTAACGCAACATAAAAGTTGATGATCTGAGTAGGTACATACCCAACATTATACAATCAACACGAGAAAACACGATTTAAGAAATTTTATAGTTAGCTTTGAAACAAATTATGAGCACGTTAGAGGTTACATATGAGGTAACCTTAACTACTTTTTTGTTGCGAGCATAAATTATCTATACAAAAAATCTTATACGTCTATGAGCATTAATCTATGTATTTTTTTTTATTTTTATAATAGGCTTTTATTGGGGTTCCCGTGATCGATCAACATTAATACGTTATAAAAATAAAATTAATTACACAAATATAGGAAAATCTAAAAGAAATTTATCTTTAGGTACATATTATTAGACTTTGGAAATTGTAAATGGTCCACGTGCGTTGGAATACATTTGTAATTTCATTTAACTGATTATTGGCTTGTATCTACAGTTGATTATTATATTGAGTATTAAATTCAAAAGTTTGCATTTGACTGCGGTTGGCATCTCATAAAAACTTCATTGGACAAAATTTCAAATGTTTGGAATGTACTGCATCTAGTGTTTGGGATCAAATCTACTCCAGGTTGAATTTTGAAAAATCACAATTAATGTGAAGACCTTGTATTGATTGACAGAAATTCAAGTAAATTAGCTCCAGTAAATTACTTAAGAATTTTAAATGTAAAAAAAACTAATTCAAAAGTTTAAAAAACAACTGTACTTTTACCAGGAATGAAGCAGAAGTATCAATGTCAGCTAAAATTTTTTTTTTTTTCAAAACGTGCTTTGAAAAAAAACTTGCAACTAGGAATGCAATCGTGTAATCGACAGTGATAGGATGAAGGAAAGGAATAATGAGGGGATAGGAGAATAGGTCCTGTCCCCTCGTACCCTTACTCGCTCGGTACACATATTATGGTCTTCCGTTGCTGCGAAACGCACTGTACCATAACATTACTAATTAGGAATGTATTATTTAGAAATATATTTAGGGATAGAGATATGAATAGGAGAAAGTAATTATTGTTACTCATACTTATTTTACCTAATTACTAAAGTATATAATTTATTTACAGCAGGATATGATTTATGGCAGACAGGTAACGAACATTCTCTTCTAGAGGATTTTCCAACGTTAAGGTAACGAACACTCCCATAACAAAGTGCACTTTTGTGTCACCATAAGTAGGTAATCATTGCTTAATTTAGTGCTTTAAGACAAGGACTAACCTCAGACCGAACATAATTTATACTAAAATGAGCGCAACCTATGAATTAAGGCGTAACATTGCACAACAAATTTTTGTAGCATCTCTGAGATAACTCATCTCGAACAGATTTAAAATAAAAATAGGCGATTAAAACAGCTTTAGTACACAAAATGGTTAAAAACAAATGTAGTTGTCGCTGAAATATATTTAACACCGTGACAAAGGTTTTTTTGGGCAATAACTTACATTTTTTTATTTTATTTTTTTCAGAAAAAAAAATAAAATAAAATAAAATATTTTTGTATGAATCTGCCCGATTCAAACTTTTTGAAATATAGTCTATTATGCACAGTATTTTTATCTAAGTTATAATTTTACTATAAGAAGTCAAATTATAGGCGACTAAAATAACGTTTTTCTGCTAAGTTCTCGCCTTAAAATTAGGGTATGTTTTTCTTCTAACAATTTTATTTTCTTATTATGAACTTAGAAAATGGATGTGATACATATAAGACCTAGAATTAATCTGTTGTTACGTACCTATGTTTCATTTAATTTTAACCAAATAAAATCTCAATTAATTTAATGATCCTAATGTTCACGTAACGGTCGTCAATTTCAGGCATATTTGTTTATTATACTTGGTTATACTGGTTTTGTTTATACTATGTTAACTCGTTCTCGTTGCCCACATTACAGAGACAATAACGTCATGCAATTTAGAATACATTTTTAAATATCTAATCCTATTTTTATTTACATAAAACAAAATATCTATAAAAATATAATATAAAACAAACTATATAGCAAATTATAAAGAGATCGCAAGATATCTGAGACAGACAGACACACAAATAAATATTAATCATAAAAATTATATTACTGTAATAGACTTTCAGAGCAAAAGACAAAGTATAATTTTCTAATCTATATATAACTGGAATGCAGGACCAATCAAGTGGCATTGTTTCATAAAAAATAAAAACAAAGCACTCCTAAATAAACTTTAACATTTGAGCGGTTAAGCAATAATCATAATACACAATTAACCTTTAGGCGCATAATCAAGTTAATTTTGACATTAATAGCTAAATCTCTATGTATAAAATTTTTAACAATATTTCTATAGTTATGTCATTCACAGTACTTGTATGAATTTAAAGATTGTTGAATGTCAATTTATATAAATATAAGAAAAATTATAATTGATGACGCCTCTTCACAATAGACTCTGATCGTCATAGAGATGGAATGCGAAATCTTCTACACAAATTGTCCAGTTGTAAATTTTTAATTTAGCTAACAGAATAGTTGACGATTTTTTTGGTCATACATCAATGGAATGACTGTCGTTGATTGTACGAGTCTCTACAGTCAGTCAGTCAGTCTCTTCAGTCAATCCTTATAACTTACATATAAGTCTGTTGCTGGTTTAAGCATGACTTACTAGACCATAAGAAAATTTAAAAATTGAAAGCAAATCCAAAGAACATGGAAAAACGCGTTCCGTATATGTACACTGCGCTGTCTGAGTCGTATAGGTATCGCCCTGCGTCCGGTCATACTATTATCTATTCTGTAATCCGGCTTACTCCACCGCGGTAGCTTTATTTCCGATTTTTACGTAATAACGGACATCACTACACTTTCGTGTCACGGCCTAAATGTCACGTGGTCTTTGATCATTGAAAAAAGGCATAGTGTGGAGTTGTGGACAGCATAACTGTAACGTTTAATTAAGGTCAATTAAGACGTTAAGCGCAGTAAGAAGTCGCGTCCCGATTGATTGTTCGCATCTTAAAAACTATTAGCAGAAACTCTTCGTTTAAGTCATCGAGGCTGTGTAATATACTTACTACCGCGTCTCTGTTTCATGAGAAATTGTGAAAAATTATTTTCTTCTAGATCACAATTATATAAATTTGGCAAATAAAAAACCTCTAAACAGCAATTCGTCCAAAAAATCTTCATTCTTTAAGACAGTCAATGAATGAACATTTGCGACTTTAGCACACAAGAGACGAAAGCGACACGACCACAAACAGTAGTCCGCGTTCGTGCGATAAAACAATTTCGTTGCGCTTTCGTGTAGTAAATCTGTTTGAACGGAACACCGGAATTACTATAGGTATCTGCACAAGATTCGATCTCGGATGCAAAGCGGACTAATTTTGTTTCGCTTTCGTCTGCGTGTTATATGTAACGCATAATTTAAAACCAAACTAGACAGAGTTTCGGTGGAGTTTCTTTCAGTTTCGTTTTCGTTGCAGTGTCCTAAAGGCCTTAAGATTACGTGGTCTGTTGTGAAGAGCCGGTGTGCTCGGACGTGATGCGCGTAAAGGATCGCTTTAAGCGTAGCAGTTCAGACGGGCGTGCCAAAGTCCGGGTCTCCTTCGCCGGCCACGTGTAGCAGACGGGTGAGCTTGCCGCGCTCCGCGTCTCCGTTGGGAATGGCCGGCGGCGGGGGACCGGTGACGCGTCGCGCCGTGCCTATCCGGAATCCGGCACTCTCGCGACGGTTCCACTTCGTGTCGCCGTTCAGTTTTCCCTCGTGCGGACCCGCCTCGCTTTGGCGCCGCTCCGTCTGCGGCGGCGGTTTCGAGTCACCGGCGACGGCGGGTTCGTCCGCCGCCACCGGCCAGTACGCACCTTTGGTGCGCCAGTCCGGCTTCCGTTTCTTCTTGAGCGACAGTCGACGGGCGTGTACCGGAGTGGACCCAGTAGATGGCGTGTCGGGCGACGAGTCGTCGGGTAAGTCGTGGTAGTGGGCGCGGTGGCGACGCGTGCGGGGCGAGGGTGGCGTGGAGGGGACGGGAGGAGGCGAGGGCGAGCGTAGCTCTGTCGGCGCGTTGGTCTCGATCTTGATGCAGTGGTCGTCCATGTCGAGAATGGCGAGGTTGTTGTTGATGTTGTTGTATTCGGGGTAAGTGGTGGTCGAGGAACGACGATTCGTTTGTCTCACGTCGCACTCGTCCACGGAGCCGTCCTCCGACGGAGGCCTGAGTACAACAATTATTTTAAACTAACATATCACAAAAATAATATACCACTAAAACTGTCTTAACTAATACTTATCCTAAATTTTTATAGTTGTGGTAGGGCACGCTACGTTTCGCAGTTATTTGGCAGACCGTCTGGCGGCAGTAACCACCACCGTGAAATAACAGCATATATGTGCTGTTGTGTTTCGGTGAGTGAATAAGTAATGTCAGAGCTCATTACCCTCTCCCTTCTTTATTCCTTATCCTGAATCCTTCGGAAGCGCACTTTCAGCATCTATGGCGTTGCTTGAATGTGTTATAGGCGACGGTAGCCACCTACCATCAAGTGAATGGTCAGCCTGACTCTTAACATAAAAAAAATATATAGCCAGTGATTATATGCCCCCTACATCCTTTTCAAGCCGACAAACGCAACTTGCTTGTCGCTCTATTTCAATATTTAAAAAAAACTGCTTTATTCATTCTTAATTATTATTAAGGCATTATTATATCGAGGGTACTCTGGGAGAACCATATAAGTGACAAAATTTCAAAAATTGAGATAACCAACCTATGCGGTCTATTTTTTTCCGCTCTTTCGACTGGTATATTCAGATAAGCGAAATAACATATAACAAAGGAGTTACATTATTTGATAAACACATAATTTACATAATCTGGATAAAATTTACAAACAGAATCAATTATATAAACTTATTAATAGATGTTTAGTATCCACTTGTAAATACGCTCAGTGACAACCATACAATAGAGTTTATTTCTTTTTCACTTACGCCACATTTATATAATGTTACATGCAATTAAATACAAATTAATTTATTTGATTATCGCTGTTCATTTGCTTTATGGTATGTGTGCTTATCATTACAGTGAAAACCGCTTAAAGGAATTAGTCGCGTTTTGTCCATATCAAATAGTAAGATGTTATGGCAAACTCTACAAGCTAAAACTTATAATATAACTTAAAAAAACGGGTGTGTTTGTTTACGTTATAGTTCAGAGGTCGTGATAGTCGCAATATGAATCCCTTATTCAATTAAGTTATTTACTTGGCGAAATGGTTCAGCCTCTGAATGACACACTGCAAAATGGACAGCAAAATGGAGCTGATGTGATTGGTTTACAAAATGATATCGCGATTTTTGCAGCAGAAAATAGAGACCAAAACGAAGCTGCTGAGATCGCTAATGCTATTCTAACAGATATTTTAAACAAGGCATGGAATATGGTTATTAAACCTCTAAAAAGGTCTCACCATCAAATCTCCAAAACTGGGCTGTTAATATTACAAAGAAAAGACGAGAGATGGTTTGCCATACAAAAGTCGTTCTAAAGAACGTCCTGCTAAGGCTCCAAAAAAGTGAATTGCGAAAATAGGAAGTGTAAGTTTAAGTGTGCAACTGTGTTTAATAATGAATCTAGAAACCAAATTTGCCGCCTATTAATGGAACTTGATTATACTGGTCGAAAAAATTTCATTTTGTCTAACGTGACTGTCGAGCAGCCAAGAAAGGTTATTAGAAAGAAATACTCTCAAAGAACGTATACAAAGAAGTGTTATTTAAGAATCAATGATATAAAAGTACAGGTATGCCAGAAATTTTTTACACAAACACTTGATGTTGCACCATCAGTGATTATTGACGCTATTAAAAAGCGCGATCCTACTGGTGGGTTTGGTAGCACTGACCATAGAGGCAAGCATGAGCCTGCTAATAAGACTAAATTTGATGTGTTAAATGGAATCCGTCGACACATAGATTCTTTTCCTTGTATGGATACTCATTATACCAGAAAAGATACAAAAAGACAGTTTTGAGGAGCAGATCTTAATATTAGAAAAATGTACATGTTATATAAAGAAAAATTTCAAGAATAACAGCAAGAAATAGCAACAGAAATAATCTATAGGGGAGTCTTTACGAAAATCTTACTATCTTAGTTTTTTTATACCTAAAAAGGATCAATGTGCATTGTGCAATAATTATAAAAATACGGAACCCGATAATAAGATAACGTTAGAAAAAGATTATAGAGAACATATTGAGACAAATGTAATAAAGAGAAAGAAAACGACTAACAAAGAGCTAACAGAGATCCTATTTTTTTTATTCGGTTACATTCGATTTACAAGCAGTACTACAGATACCTCAGTCCAAAATAAGCCTTTTATATTTTGTTCTCTAAAACTTAATGTTTATAATCTAACTGTTTATGAAGCAGGTTCACCAAATAATGCTTATTGTTTTCTATGGTCTGAAATTCACGGTAAGAAAGGAAGTTGCGAAATAGGATCTATTTTGTTACACTCTTGTCTAAATGTATACCTTGTAATATAACAGAAGTTACCCTATTCTCAAATACATGTTCAGGACAAAATAGAAATCAGTCAATAGAACCTTACAAAACCAAAGAATTTAAGCATCATGAGTTTTATGATCTGAAAGATTCAGCTAATGCTATTATACAGAATAGAGACAAAGACAATAAAAATGAGCGAGTGCAGTGTCTAAAAATTAAAAGATTGAAATTTGTAAAAGGTGAAAAGAGAATTTACTTTAATTATGACATGAGTGAAAACTTAAATTAATTAGACGTGGTCTCCAAAGAAACTTCTACTCGATTGATCACAAGGTTGAAGACGAAAAAACTTTGCGAAATGTTTGATTTTTCAAAGAAATTAAAGCACCTCTACCAACGACCGTTACCTATATCGAAAGCTAAAAAGAAAGATCTACTTAATTTGATAAAAAAATGAGTAATACCGGATGAATTGAAGAAATGGTATGAAAGCTTGGAAACTGAAAATGATAAAGAAACTGAGAATTATGAAGATGAGGAAATGTCAGATTGATTAGTTTTACAAGTTGTCCCTTTGAATTTAGTAGTTACTATTTGAGTTTAGATGATTATTACTTTTTAGTTATACGAATAAAGAAGCTTGTTATGGACATTAAAGCCTTTTTTTTTATGTATTAATCTGTTATTATTTTTTTATGAAGACCAAATCAAAAAAAAGTACAAGTAAAAACTAATAACATTATTTTATTTTTAAGTTTCTGGTTTGTTTAGATCAATTACAATTTTTTTTGATAAACATACAGATACAATAATAGGTGAGAATTGCTATTTAAGTTCACAATTTACTTTAAGTCACTGTTTTTTTGGAAATATAGCGATAATTCAAATTTCTGGCAAAACCAAATAACTGCACTACCTCCACCAAGTGTTTTTATTTTAAAAATTTCCTGTCCACGATTTAACTACAATTTGGTGTGTAAAGCATAGTTTGATAAAATATCTTACTAATAAAATTTGTACTTTGTGGTTAAACTTCTTATTTGTGAAATTGTGAGTCGTCAAACTTTCAAATTGCTTTTTCTCAAAACTAACAAACATGCACTTATATGGTTCTCCCAGAGTACCCTCGATATTATAGACAGTAGTTACCTATCATTATAATCTGGAGTGCGCGGTGCTGTGGGCGTGGCGCCTGCACCAGATCCTGCTTCTTCCTCACACTCCCTCCCTTCCTCGGGATACAAGGGGAACCTGAAATACACATCAAGACGAATCAATAATCAGATTATCAGGGCAATATCGCAGTAAGGAAATGAGTTGACCGTTTGTTATTGCTATTAATAAATCACTAGCGGGCCGCCCTCGGCTTTGCAACGATTTTTTCCTGCAAATTGTATATAAAAACCTTCCTACTTTAACGCTATTTCCATTAGTGGAAAAGGCATTAAAATCCACTGTGTAGTTTAAAAGAAGAATGCAGAAGGACAGATGGCGGACTGCGGCGGCGGCAGGACAGAAGGACGACTTTGTTTTATACTATGTAAAGATCTAAGTTAAATGTTTAAATTATGTTAATTTTATGAATAGGTGTCGCAACACTGTTTAAGAATACAATAATTATTTGTACGCATGGAATTTACAATATCAAGATTTTCTTTTGTAGAGTAATGTAGTAAAATATAGTTTCTTAAAATTACCTCAACAATACCTTTTGTCCTTCCTCTGTGAGAACCACTAGTTGGCGCGAAAAAGTATATTATTGCAAAGTTTCATCGAAATCCGTTCAGTAGTTTTAATTTCATATTATTAAATTTTTAGAGCATGAAGTCAGCATGAATTCACGAATGATTTGATTGTTACCTATAGTTGTCCTCAGAGAGGCGATCGTCATCGTCGGTGGCTATGAACTGCACGCAGAGCGCGCAGTCACCCTTTACGCTTTGCAGCGCTTGAACCGCTTCCTTGTGACATGCCTGAAACCATTTGAATAAATTTAATATTTGGGTGCCACACGAGCTCACTGAAAGAAACCTAATGAATCATTTGCGATTCTCTATTAAAACGTAATGAAGCCGAACCGTATTTGAAAATATTGATCACAGGTGATGAAAAATGGATTACCTACGATAAGAACGTGCGAAAAAGATCAGACAAAGGGCAGTCAAGCTCCATAGACTAGCAAAACCTGGATTAACTCACAATAAGATGATGCTGTGTGTATGATGGGATTGAAAGGGCATCATTAATTTTGAGCTTTTATCGCCGAGCAAAACCATCGATTCGGACCTCTACCGCCAACTTCTAACGAGACTCGAGTGAGAAAAAAAGAAAAAACGGCCGGAATTGATCAAGAGAATGTAGTTTTTCATCATAACGCCAGACCACACACATATTAAGCCATTCAGGAGATATTGAGAAAGCTTGGTTGGAAAGTGTTAATGCACCTAACACCCCCAGATTTTCACTTGTTTCGGTCTTTTCAGAATTGTTTAGATAGTGTTAGGTTAACATCAAGAGAGGACAGTCAAAACTACTTGTCGCTGTTTTTTGATCAGAAATTTCAAAATTTCTACAACAACAAATTCTTGTATGATAATAAAGAAGTGACCTGCGTGAGATCGAGATCGTTAATGGCGAGAATTGCGTCGCCGACGTACAGCTCGCCGGTTAGATCGGCCGGACCTCCAGCCTCCAGCTCCGAGATCAGTATCGGCACTCCGTGTTCACGACCTCCCTGCAACGTGCACAAAAACTTTGGATCGCTTTTAGGAAAATTGTGCGGACGGAGGAGTAACTTTAGGTACCTGCAACAATGAATTATGACAATTGTGTCATTTTTATCATTGTGAACTTTGCTGTCAAGAAATTCGTAGCTTTATAAGTATACAAGTGTCACAAGTAAAAAAAAGCGTGTGCTTAAGAGCACACAACTATTTTTTTATAACGCGTTGACTATATATCTCTCACTCCCTTAGTCGACTCGAGCCGACTACCCGAACGAGCGTTTCGGCTCAATCTCATATAATACCCACAAAATGTACAGTGCACCAAAAGAAGTTTTCACTTCAATAAATGGTTGGACCGAGTATAGGAAACGGATCGAAGCAACAACAGACCGTGACTGAGATGCCGAGTCCGAGATGAGGCGAGCGGCGCACGCGCACTGTGCGCGGGCGAGGGGGGCGCGCGGGCGGCGGGCGCGCGGGGCACGGCGCCAGTCCGCGGCACACGCGCACCAGCGTCTTGTGCCGCTGCAGCAGGATCTCCGCCTCCACCTGGAATCAACCACACACTACCGTGTCCACCACCTATCTGATATTTTCTCAAACTAGCTTCATCGACGGCAGTGCAAACTGCAAATCGGCTGCGGCATTTCGCTGTAGCCGTAAGGTACAAAATACTATGAAAAAAATTATATACTTTGCCGTGCCGTCCTTCATGCCAGTTTGGCGTTTCGGTGTAAGCTGACTCTTATACGTCTATTTAGGTAGTTTTTACTTTGAAGAATTTATTTTGTCTTTTAAAAAGGAACTTCATTACAACACGTATAACAATAAGAAGAAGTAGTAATAAGAACAAAAAAATTTGTAGTTACACAAATTTTTTTGGCAAATACCTGAGCCCATAGAGAATCTCGTAGTTCGGCGCGCATATCGCGACCCAATAACTGCAGTTGCTGTATTCTCCCTGCTAATTCTTTATCTAAATATTTTGTAGCCAATCTGAAAACACAAACAAGTTTACTTTTAAAACAACCTCGTGGAAGGCCAAAGAGACCGGCAAGTGACTGTTTTAAAATTAAGTCTTACTTATCAGTGTTTGTATAGAAGAATAGCACTCGGCTCGATACAGTAAATAGGTTTTCCCCCACCATCACCAATTGGAAGCACAATTATAATAATTTATATATATATGTGATATGTATTACCTAGCACCAAATAATTCTGAATGAAGGGCCAGCACAGTTTCACGTAGTGCGGCATTCTCTTTGGCGAGTTGCGCGGCCTCGGACCTCGCCCGCGCCGCCTCCGTCACATTGCCCGCACCATCGCCGCTTTCTTGGCAACCGCCTGCGGAGAACTCTCACTTTATACCGCAACACCTTTATGTTACCTATTAACTGTACTGTTTGTAAGGCAAACAGGAACTGCTTTGATTTACAATTCGTTACGCCTAGAACTAGCATACATCCATTCACAGCTTCAATCTCTCTAACAGCCAATTTCTATATGCATCTCTTGTTACATCTTTGTTTATATCGTACTTGAGTTAGAAATTTCATTTTTCTGTATCAGTTCATATTATTGTATACTAGCCGTTGTACTTATAAAATATAGCCTACCTTCGCCTGCGTAACTTTATAAAATATAGCCTATGTTACTCGCTGATAATATAGCTTCCCAACAGTGAAAGAATTTTTCAAATCGGTCCAGTAGTTTCGGAGCCTATTCAATGAAAACAAACAAATCTTTCCTCTTTATAATATTAGTATGAAAGTATGAATATATATTCATTTATATGGAAATTAATGTACATATATGTTCATATATACATTACTTCCCATTGTTGACCACTAGCCTCTCCTGCAATGTGAGCATGGGCCTAAAGTCCACCATACTATACTAGCCCAATGCGGATTAGCAGACTTGACACCCCTTCGAAGATTTCTAGTCTTCTCGGACACGCCTGGTTATTATCAAAAACTTTTTTCACCGTCACATCAAGTGATTATTACTTTTAATCAACTCATGAAATAAAATAAATATAAGACATGCATGCAGACCCCCGACTAGGATTTGAATCGGCGTCTAGTGTAGTATAGTTATTAGCCGAGCGTTACCGGAAGTACATTAGTTTTTAATTTTTAACACCCTATATAAAGAACTATATGTGTCAGAGAAATGGCCTGTTTAAATGTTACACGAAGTTGACAATTAAAACTATTATTCCTAAGTATGCATTTCGTTTGCTATTGCCAAAACTCAAAATACCGTTTAAAAATATTTGTGTTTTTGTACAGGCTAATCAACGAAACAATTAAACGGATTTTACGGACATTTCATAGACAGATAATATGGGCCAATTTCGTCCCAGTAAAAGGTTTTAAATTTTTTTGAGGGGGGTCTACTCGAGAAGCTCGTAAGAATTAACTCCCCCAGAGAAATCCAGAATTCAGTTATCTTTTCATTTTCAACAATAACCGATCTCATTCCTCTATGCACATATGACACTTTGAAATAGAGCATTGATCGGGGATTGAGGACGGCAATATAAACGATTGATATTAACAATTGTATGTATTGCGGAAAAATACTTACCGAGAGAAGCTCTCGCTTGAATCAACTCTGCTCTCATGTCTACTAGCTCAGCCTGAAAGTAATAAAAAGAGACAAAAGTTACAACACTTCTTCATAATCTGGCAATCTTTATGTGACAAATCCCGGTATCCAATTTCTCCATAATTGTGAGTTGGATAACAATGGCCATAATCTCACGAGTAAATCAACGGCTGCGTAAATCCGAATTAAACCAGACAGATGTATTTGACACTGACGCATAAATCGTTTGACCTTAAACACTTTGTACATGCTCGTACGTACAATCCAACCACCCTCGTTGACAAAGTATTTCACATTTCATCTTCCTGCTAATTCTCACGTGATTTATTTTATCACTTTAGCTCGTTGTGCGCACATTAGGCGTGACGAGTTTCTATTAATGTATGAATGAACGAATGTTAGTGGGTATTGAGAATTGAAAGCTCGTATAGCTACGACAGTGTGGCGATCTCAAGTGGGATAGATGCAGTGTGAGACATGCGGTAGAGAAATGCGTTGTATATTGGTTGATTGGGGTATATCCTACTAATATTATAAATGCGAAAGTTTGTGTATGAATGGATGTTTGTTACTCTTTCATGTAAAAACGGCTGAACGGATTTGGATGAATACAGATAGTTTAACTGGACTATCATATAGGATGCTGACAAAATGCTGTTATTTCACGGTGGTCTTATGTAAGGGGATGGTTAGTGGCACCACGGAAAGGCTTCCTTAATGATGACTGCAAAATGCTATTGCCAATTAAAACAATAAATGGGTCAGATTAGCTGGAATGTATTGTAATTGGAACGTGACGCTATTAATATTTTGTCTTAAAATTAAGTAGATTATAATTTCTTGAATTTATAAGTTGATTTTCAATATTTAACGTTTCATGCTCTTATGGATAAGTCATGAATAGTAAATATTAAAGATATTATTTATTCTTCTTCTTCTTAAAGTGTGTCTCCATTACTGGAGGTTGGCCGTCAACTCTGAACACTATGTATGTCCTAGGCCAGATGGAACAGATGTTCTGCACTAAAGATGCCAGTTCATTCTCTGATGTTACGTAGCCAGGATCTCTTACGCCTTCCAGGGCACAGTGTGTCTTCTATTTTGCCCATCATCATCAACTGAATTTCTTAGTGCACAGGACAAAAGTTAATATTTTATGTACAAACCATTAAATATTTTTTCAAAAAACAATTTGTACACAATGTACTTGTTACTGAGGACAAAAAAAAAATAATTTTTAGAATTTTTATCTAAAAAATAATTTGTCTGTGCGTTTGTGCACGCTAATCTCAGAAACAGCTTAACAGATTTATATAAAATTTGGCACACAGATAGTTTATTACTTGGATATAGGATACTTTTAATCGTGGAAAAATGTTAAGTTATAAACAATCCATAAATATAAAAAATGGACCCCACCGTTGTCAGAGCGATAAAGAAGTCAGGTGTTATTTAGGTATATTTTTATTTTTCAACGCAGACGAAGTCGCGGACTCCAGCTAGTAGTTAATATTTTACAATTTACGAGAAACAATATGGCAACAAACTTCATAAAAGTTTTTTCAACTATTAATTTATGTATAATACAAGCACTAAATATATAAACAAAATTAAATGTTCAGCTGTGTTCAGCCATCAATCTCGTAGAGCTACTTCAGTTTAAAATAATCATAACATGAGTAAACTGGGCTTTTCAATAGAATTTTTCTTTCATCGCATTTCTATATTTTAAAATTATACGATTATGAATATAAATGAGTACAATGTTGTGTTGAACGGAACCATCTGGAGATTATTAAGTTTGACAAGTGAATTATAGAATGAATAATATAAAAACTCTCCGAACGTGAGCATAATAAGTTGAACAGAATTTGTGGCGACACGGAGAACCACATTGACTGCAAATATTATACAATTTGTATGTAAGTTTCGTGTCTTATCGATGCTCTGACATCACAGTCTGGGCATTAGGTATTTAAAGCTTTTACTTTCTGTTGAACCTACACTTCGTGCTAATATCCTTGACATACATTCCGTTACGTAAACATTCCTACTTTTTAATTGTATTTAATGTAGCAGTCAAAATTATTGACGGTAATAGGAATTAGAAAAAAAGACCAAAAATTGTTCGGGTACGTTTTTAATTTTTTTCTGTCTAATTCTCTATTGTTATATCAAGAATAAGTCGAAGAAGATTTTTGTCGGATTCTTCCTCATAGATTCTGCAAGATATTGACAAACCGGGGAGAGTTGAATATTTTTGATTATGACTAAAATTTGGTCCTATGTAAGTTTTGTTGGATTACAAATTTGGATACAATAAATGTATTTATATTTTGTTTAGTCATAAATTTTTCATTGGGTAACGACTTCAATAAGATAAAATTTGTAATGTGTTCAACTCACGCATGCTCCAACAATAAACAATTAAATCGGCCTACGTACTACACGTAATTCATAATCATTATTTTCAGGTTGCGACCTAGTGGGTGTACATTTACGATAACGAGCAATTCATAGCTTTAGAACAATAAAAGAGAAAAATAACATTTTAATAAGGTACACGCCTAAAAGTAGGCAATTATGAGATTGACCTGAAAAACTAACACGTTGCGTTGCGTTCAATATCATTAGTACAGAAAGAAGCAGAAGTGTTACGGGCCCTATAGCCTGCGGCTAGATTCCGCCACAATCCGATAACCGACGACGACAAGACAACTAACGTGTCCAGCATTACTTTCATATCTTCTAATTAAGACGAGACTTATTGTGGCACACACATTCACAACTAACCACGATCTGTCATCGATTCTTTGCTATGCGAAGCGGACCTTACCAACACCAACATACGAATTGGATACGTTCAATGCAAACTACACCCAATAAACTATTACCATAGCGTCCATAGCTTTTTCTAATTTTGCGTGGGCCCCGATCACAGATAACGTACAACAGTCCAAACTGGCTTGAAAATTGATTCACGCCGATCGATATCAATGAATGCATCTGATACACGAGCAATTCAACCGTTCTCTGCGCACGCGCAATGATAGATTTTACGATAATTTATGCTGCGCAGAGTCAGAAATAAATCGTCTAATTCATTCCGTTGACACTTTTACGCGATACTTGTTTACAGTGAACTTAATACGAACGGATCAAATTTTACTTTATGCTCATCTAAAATGCGCCAAATTTCAGTGTTAAAATTTTATTGTCTACGGGTAATTTGATATTGCTTTCTTGTGTATTTTATTGATACCTTACATTATTATGTCTGATAAAGGTACTAACAACCGAAACGTTACTATTGTACATCGACATTTAAAAAGAAACGTGTTAAGAATTACATTAGGTACCTTTTGCTACGTACAACTCAAGACTGATTTACCTGCGGTGATTAATTTCAAAAGCTTCTTAAATGGAGTAAGATGACCCAATGAACCCAAGAAATGGTGAATGTCTGAAGGAATAAGCGGATGGATGACCTACCATAAACCTAACGGTTGTTATCAGACGTTGGTGGATGAGAACTCTGTGGGGGAGCTTTCTCGAAACGTTTGCCGCATCGGCAGCAACAACAGAAAATTAATGCTGCTTTCGAATTGGTGTTGTTATCTTAGGAGGCGGGTTTATCAATACTGTACTATATTACTGAAGGTTCTATTCCAAAATTCAATTGTTTCCAAGATTTGTATCATATTATTGATATTAAGCTGCTTTTTAAGAGCTCATTCGGCGGTTACTATTAGATAAATAGACTTATTTGTAAGTTTTTTTTTTCATGGCCAAATTGAAAAGATTTAGGTATTTGAGATAATGAAAAAATGTTACTTTTAAAACTTATTTAGAAGCTTATCATCATCTATCAATATACGTATCTACTATAATAAGTGCATAAAACTTTCTGCACCGAGTTCCATAAACTATATGGCAAATATAAATTAACCTAATCAAAATATTGCTTTAAATATTATTCATCATATACAATATTTTAAAGATTTTGTGTAACAAATAACAGGTTACCCCAGAAGAAAAATTAGTATAATCTCCATTAGTATTCATTTATTCCAAATTTATACATATTTTCACTTACATTAGCCTCATTTAAATCCGTTACACACAATAGAATTAATATATTTTTTAGCCATTGTATAACAAAACGATAAAAATCGCAATTATAGTCTACGTAGACATATAAAAAATGCACATATACAATACAGGTGTTAAATGGAAAGATAGATAAATGAATGATGTCATGTTCGCGCGAACCGTCATCACGATGCGACGGCCATTCGTGTTCCTGTCTGCGACAATTTCACGACACACGTTTCTAAGAAATGCAAAGAGGATATGTATGAAATGCTCACCGAATGTGTTTCTATATCTACGAGTATTTATATATATATATATGGCGTGCATTACAGATCTTGACTCGAGTTCGCCGTGGACACTTCGGCGCTTAGCTATGTAGGTTTAAGGTTTTCGTTTTGATTTCTCCATATAATTATTTTATTTCTCGAGTTTCGAGAATTCTCGGCTTTCAGACAAACAGTCAGAGCTACAAACTCTTGAACCAAATAAAATGTATTTAGGTATAAACATAAAAAATATATAGCACCGAATATTCTTTATTTCATTATTCAAAATTTTAAAATTATTATTTTAATCTTTAAATTTCTAAAGTATTTGGAATGTTTAAATATAGCGCATTTTATATTTCGGTGTTTTGTTTAGTTTGAAAGTTTGAGGTTCTAACTGTTCTAATCCTCGCTTCGCTTCTTTAATTTCACATAGTAGGGACTGCGCTCTATCATAGAATATAAAAAGCTGTTCTTCTTATTAAAATTTTTAGATTTTTAAAGAATTTCTGATATCTCACTGTGATTTTTCTGGTCTGGATTTTGCATGGATTTCTCGTTTATTTTTAGATTCGAGAAATTCTATTTAGGACAGTCGTATTATTTGAGATGCTGTTGTAAAAACCTGAAGATTGTCTTTTCTCATTTCCCACATGACGAGAATCTAAGAACAGATTGAATAATAAACAAATCTCCTAGCAGTGAGTACTCTTATGATATTACTGTTTGGTAAAGTAACTTGATAATACCGAAAAGTATTCTTATAAGAGCTGTGCGACTTACTGAGCGGTAATATTGAGTAAATAAATACATTGGGCGGCTCATTTTGATTGCAAACATGTAACAAAAGCTTCGTTGCTGAAGTATGTATCATGAAATCGCAATATCGCAGGGCAGGTTGTTAAGTCGTTACTTGTCCTAAGGTTTGTTGAATCAATATTTTCGCGAATGTGTAGCATGTTATGTGACCTCATACATGTGTAATAAGATGATGGTTCGCAGAATAGCTGTACGATAAAATTGAGCAGTAAGTCAAGTCGATAAGTCGTAGCTGTAGTGACTGTTTGAAGCTTTAAGCTTCTGAAAGCTTCAAACAGTCACTATATGTCGTTCTATAGTTTAAGAAGATTGTCATAACATCATAATATACTTAAGGAACAACGCATATACTATTTTTATATCTTAGACGTTATTATCGTTTTATTTAATATCAACAATAGATGCTTCTAAACTAATTACAATACTTTTGAAACTAATTGAAAATTCATGAGTAGGTATTCGACAAGTAGGTACCAGTAAGTAAGTAAATAAATAAATAAATTACATATTATTATGTACTTGATGAGTTAAAAAAAATAAACGTATCATAATAAAATAAATTTTACAAATTTACTCCAACAACGATATTCATAATGTGGCACGAGCTGTTACGATTTAATCTGCAGAATTTTCATTGGTGTTATTTTACTAAGGTATATAATGTCAAAATTCCTTTTGAATATTCAACATTGAATGAATGTGATCATTACAAATTCCCGGTACATACGACAATATGTCGTGAGAGCAATGTTCAATAAGTTCGCTGCGGACAAACGAGACTTAGGCTACTTATTAAACAGGTTCGCGTGTCTTAGCAGGCCGTAGTTTGCGGTTATGACCGCAAACTACGGTCTGGGAAGTGAGATGATGGCACGCTCGAGCGGATCACAAAGTAAATCGCAGGGACTCATCCTGCTGAATATGGGGGCGAAATCAAATATCACCAAGCGACTAGCGATGCTCACTATTCTCTAAACACGAAATCAGTCATATATGTATCAAATAACGAATCCTCAATAAGGGAGATTACAATGGCAGCCGTGACGCGCCGTTTTCGAGATAACCGGTGCAAACTGGCTCGCGTGCAACAGCATATGCTGATAGATGAGCCTTTTCCTATTGTACGGTCACGTATTTCTCAACATAATCCGTTCCGTTTGCCCCACACATTTCACAAAAACTATCTAGTTACATTTGTGGATTCGTTTTATGTTTAAGCTTTATGTACCTCTCGAATGGGCATTTAATCGATTCGAGTACCTACTTTGAACGTCAAACGCGATGTTCATAATATATTTCTTACACGGAGACAAAAATGCAAATTGCATGTGTTTTAAAAGGCAGAGCCACGTTCTCATGGCAACGCACAACTAAATTATTGCCTCCGTAACACGACATTGATTTAAATAATAATATATTCAATGCTGTAAAAATTTGAAGTAAGAATTTTATTTAACATTTCAATAAGTATTCTAATGTACCTAAGATATTTTTAGTCATATTTACAATTTTTTTGGCTGCCATTTCCACTATGTATTTATATCCGGATTTATATCTACTTCCGAAATACTTTTAGTTTCAACAAATTAATTGTGTTCATCAATGCATTTAATATTTTATTTTCATAGTGAAATGGAAAATTTGTCAAAAAATAATTTCAAAGTAAAACTAAAAATATAACTCACTTCAATACGCAATTCCTTATCCTTACGATACGCACTTGTATATTGAGTATATTTTACATTATTATTGTAACACTTATTTCATTTTCAATAACCTGTCAATACTTATAACTTTCTCGACTTTCTTTAATAATAAGGTAAACAACTTTCTTATATTAAAACTGAAAAGCAAAAAATAATAATGCTTTTTTATTTAACCTTAATAACTAAGTTCTTAAATTAATGTACGAGGGCTGCACTAAAAGTATCGGAATTGGAATATTTCCATTGTTCCTGGCATAATAAAGTCTTTATAATCGAAAAATCCTTGATTATTATTATTAATCGAATACCATTTATTTATTTTTTAAAAAGAACGCGGTCTCATATGAAAATCGTTATATGTTATATTAAATATGGGCTTAATATAGTACACAAGGATAAATGTTATCTTACAGGCATATTAAAAATGAATAGCATTATTGCGACTTAAGAATGTGCACTAAAAAACCGCTATCAAAATGTTTTGATGTTAAAATGGAAGAGGTAGGGAATATTGCATTCGGGTCACATACTATGTTTAACAGAATAATAGCACATGTGCTTTTGTGTTTCCGTGTCATGTCGGAGTTCAGTTATCCTCATCCTCAACCTGCTCTATAAAACGCAACAGGTCTATATAGGCGACATTCCAGACGAGCACAGGCAGTCTGTCCGTCGATCACATATTGATCCAATAAACTCTATTGGATTGTTTTAAAATAATTGAAAAACCTTATAATTGTGTGCTAATTAGACATTATACGTTCAAGTTAGCTAGATGGATGAATTGAAATAATAAAACTCGAAGCAATACTAGTAAATGCAGTACTAAAACTCCCTGTCAATAAATTCTATTCCACCATGATCGAAGGGCTCCAGCGAGGCCACATAAAACAGACAAGAATCGATCAAAGCGAATAGCGCAAATATCCAGAAGAGAGCCCAATAAAATGCTGAATCTCATTAAGGATGCAATCAAACGGAAGCAAACATGTCAATCAGCGATATTTTTAACAGCCGCACCCATAAAAGCTCGTTTCACACACGAGCGTTTCTTCTGAACTTACTATAACACGAATACCACCAGCAAATATCTAAAATTTCATCGTAAACAAGCCAAGTTAACGGTTTCGGGTGGTACAATTTTCATGTGTAGTATTTCTTTTTCTTTCATCATATAGTCAGCAAAAATTTTAAAAAATCTCTTTGAAGCAAACATTGCTGATACACACTTTAAAAGTTTACGTTTTAAAAATTTCAACCGAAATCTTCATTTTATAGATAGTACCTACTAGAGCTGTGCCTGCGACTTCGTACGCTTAGGTATTAAACTGTTCAGATTACAGACACACAGTCAAACAATTATATTATTGGAGTTTACTCCTTAAAAATAGATTTTCATATATAATAATATGTAAGCCCGGGGTATGAACATTTATGGGAGTAAAATCCAATGTCACACGTTACAGGCTACAATATGCTTCAATATATATTAATATATGTAATGTTATTATAGCATGCATGAATAACATGATAACATGAAAGTTCTGAGGAAACACAGAAAACTAAATAATTTCTCGTTTCTTTTAATGAAAGTTGTCATACAAGCTGACGATCTACTTGATGGTAAGTGGCTACTGTCGCCTATTAATAATGTCATAGGTGCTGCGTAAGATTAAGATGTTATGAGATTAGGACGAGATAGAGAAATTGGCTCTGGCATCCCTTACTAACTCGCCGAAACAACAAAGCATGATGCTGTTATTCCGTGAAATAACAGCATGTGTGTTGTGTGTTGTGTGTCAGTCTTCTGTAAGGCGTTCGTTACTGCCTTGTAAAGATATATTATTTCGATAGTTACTGCCGCTAGATTGGCTTCCCAATCAAATATAATATATTTTATGTAAGAGAAACCATAAAATATTACGGTTCAACTGTAGAATTTATAGAATCTCAATTAAGGTTGCTGTGATGATTGGCTTTGTGGGGAATTATTGAGAGTTCCAATGCATATAACTGAACATGTAAGTGTCATATAATTTCAAGATGCGCGAGACGACAGATGGGCAGACCCGTCCTATTATATAATCATACTAAACGTGGAACAGGCAAGACTGCATTTAATAAATCAGCAAATATAGTGAACATCTTTAATGAAATTGAAGTTTTACGTGACTTGAAGCCATAAAACTCTAAGTGATCACCTCTTGATGAGTCTAGAAGTTACTGCCGCTTAAATACGTTAATCTTAATTAAAATAAAAATTATTAATATAAAGGCCCTCGCACACTGCGACCAAATTTTTTTAAGTTAGGTTAGATTTGTTTGATTAAAATTCGGTATTTTGAAATTTTCTAGATTTTGTTAAATATTATTATGATTTTTTATTTTCATCATGATTCCAACTAACATATCACCAAGGTCAGTAACAACCATTATGAAACAAACTCATACAAAAAATCAAAAAAGCAATTCACAAACTTCACAAAACTCGTTTAATGCATTCATATAAGTATGTATTTTTATGGAATATGACAGGCTGGTATTACACTGGAATTTAAAGCTCCCAATACACCCCCGGGTCAGATTGTATTCTAAATTACTGAACTCATTAAATACACCACATGAAGGATTGCTTCACTTTTTCCTCGAACTATCTTTTACCTATCTTAGTAATTAAACTCAATATTCCTTGTGTCACATAGTGTCACTAACGATTTTGACATGATTATTTCAGAAATCATTGTATCGTTGTGAAGTCTTCCACTAAGTATATAAAAATTTAAGTGCGACAATAAATACACGAGGAAATGGAACAGGCTCATGTTTAATAAGCACCTATTTCGCATCTAAAATTTATGTTATGAATAACGGAGACAGATGCAGATCGAACGTAAAGGGCAATTGGCCACCCGTATAGCGTCCCTGTAAGTGCAGACGCGGTAAAATAAAACCCACAAAACCAGTTGGCGGGCAAGCTGTAACCGGCAGTGGACACGGTCAGTGGTAATCGAAAATTGTAATTGGTTAATTACAGTGAAATACAGAAGGCATCACTAGTGCAGAAAATGTTGATGTAGGTATTGTTTTAGTGCGTCAACAACCACTATAATATAAAATAACAAAGATTTTATTCATCACAGTCTAATAATGAAAGGCTGTTGTTGATATTAAGTTAACTATGTGTTTGGTGAAGGTTCAAGTGACATAAAAATTTACTTAGGTACGTTTTTTATGAATTTACTTTAAAATATTTAGAATTCGAGATCTCGAACATAGACAGATTGATAATTAAAAAATAAGACATGTGATTCGGTCCAACCCACATAAAAAATCTCACGGATTAGTAACAATTGTTATAGTTTATCTACCCACAACATCAAATCAAAAAGTACATAGGCTGTACTAAAAGTATCGGGATTGGAATATTTCCATTGTTCCTGGCATAATAAAGTCTTTATAATCGAAAACTCCCTGATTTTATTAATCGAATACCATTTATTTATTTTTTAAAAAAGAACGCGGTCTTGTCACAAGGTCTTGTCGAACTTTTAAAGTCAGTGTAAAAATGGAATTGACTCGACAAAATTCAAGAGCAATGATTTATTATGACTTTCGAAATGGTTTAACACAAAAACAGTGTGTTGATCGGATGCTTTCTGCATTTGGTGATTAAGCCCCATCTAAAACCACAATTTATCGCTGGTTTGCGGAATTTCAACGTGCAAAAACTGCAGTCACCCAAGATAACGTTGATGGCGCGCGTAAGCTGATTGAGGAAGATCGACATGTAACATATCGCGAAATTTAGGCAACTTTAGACATTGGCATGAGTCAAATACAAATAATCTTGTATGAATAATTAGGTGTAAAAAAGTTGTTTGGATCCCGCATTCGCTCTGTGAGGAGCAAAAAGCGGCTCGCGTTACTTGGTGCGTCAGAACTCTCGAGAGATTCCACGGAGGATCTTCAAATGCTGTATACAGCGTCGTATCAGGTGACGAATCCTGGATATATGCATACGAACCCGAACAAAAAACCACGAGTTTGGGTGTTCGGAAATGAGTTGAAGCCAACAAAAGTTGTTCGTTCACGGAGCGTTGCAAAAAAAATGGTGGCCACGTTTGTCTCTAAAACCGGCCATGTTGCGACTATTTCTCTTGAGGGACAAAGAATGGTCAATGCAGAATGGTATGCTACCATTTGTTTGCCGCAGGTCGTCTCTGAACTCCGTAAAGAGAACTGCAAGCGCCGCATCATCCTCAAATCATCCAAAAAGAGTTTTTGGAGCAAGAAAACATTGAATTATTAGGCCATCCGCCGTACAGCCCTGACCTAAGCCCGAATTATTTTTATACTTTCCCCAAAATTAAGAACAAATTGAGTGGTCAACGATTTTCGTCACCTGAAGAAGCTGTAGACGCCTACAAAACGGCCATTTTGAATACCCCAACTTCAGAATGGAATGAATGCTTTAATAATTGGTGCCATCGAATGGAAAAATGTGTCAAGTTTCAAGAAGAATACTTCGAAAAACAATAAATATCTTTTCCACTAATAATGTTGTATCACTTCCTTGATTCCCGAAATTTTCAGTGCCGCCCTTGTAAGTAAAGTTAAACGAACAAACTGAAGTTCAAGAATAAAAAGGTTAAATGTTGCGCAGGACCTAATTTTATGTTTAAAATATGAGCCGTTTTCAATCGTATTGGAATAACTGCAATAAAAGGTGGATACTATCGAGTCTTAACAATAATTTAAGACAAACTAATCACTCAAACAACGTGTCAAACGTGACTTGGCTCCAACTTCCGAGGTGCATCCGTACCTGTCGCCAATGAGGTTGAGCTCAAACCTCAACTTCGGCACCTCTATCGAGTCCAAAGCCCAAACAACAGCCACAAAGCTGGGCATCCTAAATAGGGTGAAGCGATACTTTACGCCTGGACAGCTCCTATCTTTGTATAAGGCACAAGTCCGATCTTGCATGGAATATTGCTCCCACCTTTGGGATGGCTCAGCCAAATACCAACTTGCCGCACTCGACTCGGTAGAACGTAGAGCTAGGAGACTCACAGGAGACAGTACACTTAAAAAAAAAAAAAACGAATATGCAGAGCTTGGCACATAGACGCAAAGTTGCCAGTCTATGTGTCTTTTATATGTATTTCGGAGATTGTGCTCAGGAGCTGCATGAGTTCATACCGCCTTCCCCTTGCTTCCATCGGACATACGGACATCGTACGGCTGGTTACCATCCTCATCTTATGGAAATCCCTCTTTTTCGGACCAAGCGCTTTAAAACATCCTTTATAATGCGCATTGCCAAGGTTTGGAACTCCCTGCCGGCGTTTGTATTTCCAAGCTCATATAACACAAATCTTTTCAAGGTTCGAGTGAACAGGCATCTTCTGGGTGAGCTCGCTCCATCATAGGCCTCATCCTTGCTACACGGCTGGTTGTTGGCCAAGAGCAAACCCATCTCTAATAAAAATAAAAATAAACCAAATTTACGACACCGCAGAGATTAGGGTGAGTGTTTAGTGGACTCGTTTAGAAATTGTACACGATAACATCATAAGGAGTAGTAGTTGGTCTAAGACTGTTAAAGTTAGGAATATGCGCACACTTAAATACACTGTTAATCTACTGTCATTTTATACAAAATTAGGATGGATGAGAGAATTAGGTGAGAATTTGGAAATTCAGATGCATCGATTAGTTAGTGACTATGCATATTAAACTCCATTCGTGTTTCGCTGGTCGATTGTGGTTACAGTTCTGCTTCTATAAGCCGCGTATTTTAATAATAATTTACATAATAAGATATGTAAGGGAGTAAGTACATTTCAGCTGAATTCAGCTTTTGTCCATATAAAACAGCAGTTTTGTGTGGAGTTTATTAAAGTGTAGTTACCTACTCTCTTAGTCAACACGAGCTCATGCTTTTTACCAATGAGACCATGCGTAGGGTGGAGAAATACAATTTCAAACTCGTTTCAAGATTTGAAATATGCGCTCAAAAAACAATGTTAAGAACACTTCGCCGAATTCCATGGGTAACGGGTCCTTACTTACGGTTCCGAGAGGTAATTAATATCGGAGTATAAATGTGTAAACTTAAAGGTCTTTCAGTCATTGTTTCTGTGACCGACAAGGAGTTGAATTCTCATGAATGAACTACGTACATGTATTGTTGTAAAAAAAATCGGGATACTTATACATGTAATATTTAAACTTTTATTGTCAATTTTTTTTGTATTTAGGTTGAATATGTGTAATTTTGTGCGTATTCTAAAAAAGAGACTGGAATGAAATAATATGAACCACAGATACCTATAGTGAAACATCTTCATTGAGGCACTAAAATTGTTTGTTACGTTATTTTATTGTTATAGATATGGTAAATTAATTCTAGTGACAGGGTATCTAATTTCCATTGAAGTAAACATGCGTCGTATGAACCGATAAGAGAATTCAAGAATAGAGTTCCAAGTAATGACACTGACACTACGTCAATGTTATGTTTAAAAGGTATAAACTTTCTATTGTGATTTAAGTTGCAGCTAGCCTTTACTACGATTTGGACTGTGTTCATTATTTTTAGGTTTTTTGTGTATGGATCGTCAATCAGGTTCAGGTTTAACATAAGCACTAGATTCAGGTTAATATTTGTAATTTACATGTTAGTTTATATCTAGCAAACAGTTTAGTTCTGTATAAACCATAATTCAAAGAGAAACTTAATGTATCTAAATTAATTTCATATTTTAATGACGCCGGGCAATAAGTTTATATTTTATGCGCATCGTATACCAATATTCAGCTAATGTAGCGTGATAACTGTTCAAACAAGACGGCACATAAATTAATAATAAAATAAACTCCCTACATAATGAAATACTTGTTTATTTTTAATTAGCATCCAATCAATGGTTTCGTTTATAAAAATTCAATTCAAGATTTATAGGCTGCAGACGACAAACTCTCTCACGCGCATTTCTTAGACACATACACTATTTAAATTCAGACTTAATAGACTGGCGGCAGTAACCACCCCGTTACAGAAGCCCACCGTGAAATAATAGCATGTGAGCTGTTGTGTTTCGGTGAGTGAGTAAGGGATGCCAGAGCCCATTTCCCTAATCCTTCCTAATTCCTATTATTTTTTGAATGTAGATGATAGTGATATGATGTAGCTATAGCATCAAACTATGTGTTTTTGAATTGCCCCCCAATATGTAAGCAAATTTATAGAAGTATTCACGTAAAAAAAGTATACATTGGCAAGGCTTTACGTGTTTTCGAATGAAAAGTTTTCAGGCAGCGTACGGGGGCGGGGAGGTGCGCGTACGCACGGGGCGTGGTCTACGAAAGTTGCGCCGGCTGTCAAGTCAAAGCCGCTGCGGATGCTGCGGCGCGCGCACCTGTTGTACGCACGATATAATACCACGACCGCACAGTCTTTTACACGAGTGTTTTCGTCATAAAAACTTCCATTTTATTGGACGTTTCTTAGTTTTTGTGTTGTGATAGTGACAAAACAGAACTTGGCTTAAGTGGTCTGCACTGCGCGTCGCTGGACAAACGCTAGGTCTGTAGAGCATTGTATTATCTTCTTATCAGAGCACCGCGTGTTTTGATTGCGGACGCAATATCCGCCGTGCGAATTATTACGCTTTTGCTCATAAACTTATCTCATCACAATTAGGTTGTGTGGTATCAGATAAAATAGCTATAATTTCTGATTTAAGATTTGTTTCGTGCAATTCTTAAAACATTTTATTAAGTTTAGAATAAAGTTTGCTTGTAAAGATAACTAAATTATCTGAGAAAAAAATAAATTAACAGACTAAATTAAGAAAAATACCATAATATACATAATAACATATATATTACATGTGTTTTGAAAAGGGCAGAGAAACAGTTAAATTAACCAATTTTAATATTATAATTCTTCAGTTTTAAATTAAAATAATTGCAAAATTTTGCGTCACTAAAATGTTTATAATTAGCCGGACTCGGTGTCGTGCTAGACTGTGATATACTCGTAGTTACACGCCTAGAGCAAACTAATAAAGATACAGTAGCAATAAACTCATCAGAACAGAAAGAGGACACGCAGCTACTGACTTGATATATTATACATAGGCAGTTCTAATATACCATTAATGCACAGAAACTATTATTATCAATCATGAGTAGTGAGATTCTGAAAGTCGATAGTTCGAATATTGCACATAAAAATTGCATAACAACGTGGAAAGAGCGTTTTAGTGAAGGGCAACACTAGAGTAAACACTCGTCAACGCGATGATGATTTCATATCGGTCAAGGAAACTGTTAAAGGAAAACCTTTGAATTAACCATTGATTCATTTTGTATATGCTAATTACGAGTACCTCTCGATCTATTGATAATTTTGGACGTTTTGTGATTAAAGATTTGAAAGTAAGAAAATATACACCTACCTTTATTTTTATGGCAGGGACTGACCTCAGACTGAACAGAATTTTTACCAAAATGATAAGGTGCAATTGTTTTGTATAAATCTGCCTGATTCAAACTATTTTTAATATTAATATTTTTAATATTATTATGCACTGTATTTTATCTAAGTTTTAATATAATTTTACTTTAAAAATGAAACGAAAATAATGTAGATTCTCGTATGAGAACATATTAGAGAGTTGTTTATTTACCAATTTGTAAATTGAATAACCAGTAAACACAATTGTTATAATTTAAGGGTTAATAAACACTGTTTGCGCAGAGCTTGTTCGTGTAGGGTCAACGGCATCAAATCACTTATACCAGTAAATCTTGATTCAAGACAATAAACATGTAAAATTGGAACCAATACAATAAAATGTCTTCAACGCTTTAATAAACGCCCAACATCCTCATGTTGCCATTTCAGATGATTTTTAATATATATTTTTTTTATTATTAAAGGACGCATGCATTTTTAAAATTAACAATATAGTGGAATAGCATGCATATTTTAAACACATAGGTCACTTGTAAGACAAGTAATATATACGTAGACAAGGTTATAAATAATTGTATAACAATCATCCACAACCTTTGATTAAAACTCGCCTGATACCTACAACCTACATCCCATAGCCTATTTAAGACATTATCACCGGTAGCCGTTTCTACAAATCGCTGGCGCTTCTTTTAATGTTATTACCTACTCAAATAATAATAAAAAAACCACGTGCTTGTGACCGTAAACAAACAAGCGACGAGTAAACTCAGTAGGGCTCCCAAGTTCCACAAGTGTAAGGGTGTGTGCACTTATTTGTTCAAAACAAATACTGGATCCTGTCTCCTGGCACGTCTTTTAAACATGTCATACACGACACAAATAATACGGCCCAAAAAAACACACACCCGTTCAAACACGTATTCGACTTTATTGAAATTTTAAATTATTTATAATAATTTATTATAATCCGCAAACGTATGTTGCAAAACCAGTATCATAAACGTGTTTATTTTGGTCTATGATCTCGTCAAGGAGTAACTTATTGAAAAGATATCTAACTATCTAATCTATTTTTTTTTCTTTATATTTATATAAATGAATTATGACATAGGATTTTGCATCCTACATGTGCAAGATGAAACTTTGTTTTGTTAACCTCCATAATTCCGTTCCAAGCTTCCCGCATATATTCAGTGTTACGAGATGAGAGAAAGTACCAGAATTAACATTTCGTAACCTTTACATTTGAAACATGAAAATTTTATAATTTGCAATCTAATATATTATTATGAGATCACATATTTACCAAGATTTATCTTTACTACAAACACAAACAATGACGAAAAGACAATAAATAATGTCAAAGTCAGAGTAGGTACATAAATCTATTGAATCACAAGAAAATATTTCATCTTTATGTTTCATATAGAGACTTTACATTAGGGCAATTAGCTACTGTGGCAACTATTACTATGTGGTTATATTGTAAGCCTGTCATTTTTTGCTTAATAATTTATAGCCAAAAATCAAATGTTAATTAATTCCTACACACAAAGTACAAGATAGAAAAAATATTTGACGCTTTAGTGTTAGATGATACAATAATCTTTCTATTTTCAATAGTCATTAAATCTACTCAGTTTTGACAAAGATTTTTACGCTTATGAAGATAGGCGGCTTAGACACGACCATGTTTTGATTAAACAATTTGCAGAAATGCCATCACGTGCAATAAGCCTTAATAAGAGTTATTTCAACTTATTAATGTGTATTTAAAACGAATTACCATGCTAATATTGTAATAAAGATAACGCGAGACAGGCAAGTCGGTTGTTAACATTTGTAAAATAATAAATTACAGAGCCACCGACAGTGAAGGTGAGCATGATTTTGCCATGTTTTGAATAGAACATTAATAAATAAATGTGTGAATATTTCAAGTTTACAACTTCATAAATTGGACTAAAATACATTTATTCTAAAACTAGGGCTTCGGTACATTCTAAAACTAGAGATTTGTGTATGATTTACAAACATGAAATAATAGCTGTTAAATATTATGGAATGTTCATCTCGGGATTTGAGTTTCTTTATATCCGTTGAATCATCACTATCTCCAATTCTGTACTCGTTTGTACTTCGTATGAATTTCATAAACCATATAAATGTTCCATAGCCATAAATAGAGTGTTATTATTAAATAAGTATGACGATCACATTGGTCGAGTGATAGTTTGGTGTTGTTTTAGCGCTGTCGTTATAGCGTTTTTACTCAGGGTCATGAGTTAGATTATCGGTAGGGCCAACTTCGGAAATTAACTTTTCAAAGGTGGGCTCTGGTCTAGGTGTTTCACACTGCACTGTACTGCAAGTAGTGGTACTGCGTTTCACAGTCCCAAATTGTGCAGCCCATCTGGCGGCAGTAACCACCCTCTAAATGTCCCACAAGAAATATCCCATTAGGGACATTTAATATGCGACGGTAGTCATCTACCATCAAGTAGGTAAACAGTCAGCTTGTCTGATGTCTGTCGACCTTTACTTGTATAAATGTAGCAATAAGAAAAAAGAAATTATCATTTGTAAACGTTTCCCATATATTACGGATCCCTAAAAATGTGTAACATTAAAATTGATTTTGTGTTTTTTACCATTTACCAGCAAACGTTATCTGCTTTCTCGAACACTTTTAGAGAGTATTGTTTTAAGTGTATTTCGTGAGGCATTTAAAACATTAAACTTGACTCATACTGACTGCCTGTTTGTCTTGCAAGATACCTATTAGTGACGCCTATTAGTTTGTATAGCCTTAGCCACGTCAAGTATGGATAAACTAATATACATATAAATATTTCCTAAATATATAATTGATAATATACAACCACTAGTTAAATCCGAGATATAAAAAAATACACAGAGATTGCAGGTAAAGTATCCAAAATATTATTAGTTATCATTTTTTGCTGAAAAAAATAGATTATATTCAAATAAATACAAATGAAAGATTTTTGCTTAAAATTTTAGCTTTAACCATAAACCGAACTAATGAAAATCGTAAAGTAAAAGAATGATGAGGAAGTCAATTTAACAGTGTGTAACTAAGTTAACAGCAGTTACTATTTGCAATTTCACTTAAATTTAAGTAGAATACAAATCCGGCATTGTCGCCGACAGAAAATTTTTCAAATCGATTCAGATAAGGGAGCGGCTGCATGCGCGTGCGGTTTAACTTGCAGTACAATTGCCTCAAGATCAAACTGACACAGATACGCATTCCCGCAATGCAAACTAAACTACATACTACCAAAACAGCACCGTTATTTTATGAACACTAAATAAATAATATCGAATTTGTGTCGTCAAATAATAAAGATAAAAAGTAAATTTAATTATGATAAGTGAAATTAATATAAGAAGCAACATTTTGAAGGCCACCAACTAAGCTACTTCAGGACTAATTTACTCCAACCCAAATGCTCAGTCTCTATCTAGATCTTTTAGCTATGTAGACTATTTTAGTTCTTCGACGGATATCCTTATTTCGAATCAAAACATTCAGAAAAACTCCAAAGCACGACCTCCCATACACCTTTTCACCCACCCAGACTTGAGATTTGGGAAAGAGCTTTGTCGTCGTCCTCTACTTAATTTTAACGTTATGTATTATAACTCGGCGATACTTGCCTGACCCTCCACTTGGTGGCCGGTTTACGCAAGCAACAATGCGCCGCGCCGCGCCGTCTATCGCATTGAATCGTAATCGATAGATACTCGTATAAGTATGCAACTCTAAAAGCTAGCAATATAAGCTTCCTAGACAACTTTTCTGGCCAATTCTATTGCATTTGATGAAAGGATATATAGTTAACTAGCTGTACCCCGCGGCTTCACCCACCTCGGCTTCTAAGGGTCATGGCGTGATGATAAGTTAGCCTATAAACTTCCTCAAGAATTGGACTATGAAATACAAAAAAAATAATTTTAAATCAAACTGGTAATTCCATTGTAAAATTAACGCGTTCAATTAAACAAACAAACTCTTCAACTTCTTCATTACAAATATATTTGTATAGATTAATACAGAAAAGGAGTAGACGTCTTGAATATTTTCTAAATGTTATTCGAATAAAATATAGGAGAATAATTAATAAGATAAACTGGGGACAATTTATTATTTAGTGGCAAATTATACAAATAAGCAATATTAAATAACACCCTGTAAAGCTTCACACAGGTGGAATTTGTGATAAGCCGCCGAAATCTGGATATAAACGACCGATAAATCGTTTCTTTTTTATTTGTGTTATTTCATTAAAATTAAATTTATAAATTTCATATACATACATATACTTAAACACAATTATTTAACTTGATACTGTACTAAGTAGTGTATGGGAACGGTAAATGGGGACAAATTTACTGATAACGATTCTGCATAAAATAGAATCTACGTAGATTCTAAAGTCTGTTAGAATAAATGTGACAAAATTACGATCCGACCGCCCGTTTGGAACTCGTTCAAAATTATAGAAGAGACTGTAATAAGAGCGCTAATGTTACGCAATACACGCATTATTCCCAATAATATCTACATTATCTTACAGATCAACAGAATCGTGTAGGGCGTGGCGGTTGTGGGAGTCCATCATTTTGACGGAGGTCCGCGATGACACGCGATGTTCGAGAGACACGTTTTTTTATAATCCACTGTAAGAAAACCAGCTGAGAAATTTATTAAACGAAAACAATTTCGGAACCGACGACGCGACTCCTTGTTACAGAGTAGAAAGAAACTCAGGAACCAGCTTACAGAAAAAAAAAAACACCCAAAAGAACATTAATCCACATGAACAGAACAAAATATTAAAAAGATGATTCATACGAAGTTGAAACCTTTGCTTGCAAATAATTTCACTGCAATGCAGCGGACATTCCTCAAAGATCGCGTAACTGCCGCTATAACGGACATATTTTGCAGACACACGCTATATTAAATTAAATACATAAACACATATATCTATAAACCTATATGAGATCTATACATATATGATATCTATATATATATGACGACACGTTTGGTCTAGTGGCTAGTAACTCTAGCTGTTAACCAAACAGTCACGGGTTCGAATCCCGCTAGGGGCAAATGTTTATGTGTTAACATTTTACCTTTGTACCTGAGTCATGGATGTTTTATATTTATAATATGTATGTATTTACAAAAAAAAGTAATCTATGTAGTATATCAACTGTCTGGTATCCATAATACAAGCATTATTTGCTTACTGTGGAACTAGATGGTGCTGTGTGGAATGTGTGAAGATATTTATTTATTTATTATTTATTTATCCTATACTCATAAAATTATTCATTTGTCGTGACTGGCTATCAACGTACAGCCAAAACTACAAAATCTAGAAAGCTGAAATTTAGCACATTGGTTTAGCACCTGTTAAGATAGGATTTTTGTAAAATTCAACTCTGTGCAAAGCCGGGGCCCTGTCGCTAGTACAAAATAAAACCGAGGACTGCCTCTGTTTCTCCGCTAACTTCTTTTAAACCACTCAACGGATTTTGATATAGTGTTTACTAATGAAAAGACCGATAAACGACGAAGGTTTGTGTATATAATTTGCAGAAAAAAATTGCATACGTGCGAAGGCAGGGACGGGTCGTTAGTTAAATAAAAACTAAATTAACTATAGCTGTTTGTAAAAATTAATGAATACCTAGTAAAATGAAACGCAGGTAAAAATGGCATAGTATGCAAAATTTCGATGCCACCATTAGCAAAGTAGAATTTTAAGTAGACGCCGTAGTGAAGTTAAGTTTGTACTTCAATGCTACTAGCCTCCTTTTCACCTTCATCAGTATACTCAAGCGACACCGCGTATTGTCATGTTAACAACTTAAGTCATAAGTTTATAGGATTTAAAGCGAACGACGATGTTGAACTAGATTATCTTTGTGAAGATTATTGTTCGACCTTCTTAACATATACCTGTTAGTAATAGTCTTAGGAATCCTAAAAAAAAATGATATTTACTAGTGACAGGACAAAATGCGTTTTGCAGTCATGAACTCAAGACCGCCTTCGGTGACTGAGTAAGGGATACCTGAACTCTATATTCCGTATTAGTTCTTTATTTAATGTCTACAGCGCACATTCAAAACCAGTGGCTAAAACTTTTATGAAACAGCAAATCTATGTTGTACAGTTTGTAAAGAATCAAATATAACAGAGTTGCTCGGTCGATTTATTTTAACGTAAAATAAAATCAACGGGGAATAAGAAATTCATAACCTCTGGTGGTCCCTTATCTGCGCTTTGAATCGTTTTCAATGCATATAGTTAAAAAAAAAAAGTATTAGGACATCTTCCTTCCCTACATTTTTAATTTAACAACGGAAGCCGCATGACTTGGCAAGAAAAATATCCGATTAATTTTCACCGTTGTCTCGAGATAAATTACTCTTAAAGCGTTATACATTGAGTGAAGAAAGATTTTTAGAAACGTGTTGTATAAAGCTATTTTCGTTAAGTTAGTTATACTGGCACCTACTAAAACTGGAGAACCTAAAATGGTGTGCGTTAATGATATTATTTTCATATTAGGAAACCAACAAAATATCATGGAAACTTTAAAAATCGAAAATATGTTAATTAAATAAAATATATTATATATGTATAGCAATATTAAAAGGAGCATGAAAGTGAGCTGCCACCTGGAAGTAACCGATCTAGTCCTATTGGCAAAGCTCCAGCTCCACTGAACTTTGACAACAAGTTGCCAATGAGTCAAATGTTTACCATTTATACGTACGTATTATTGGATATTTCATATTCAAACCTAACCAACATAGTATATATATTATAACTTCTATTTTTCTCGTATATAAATGTCACCTGAGAACAGTCTCCGATTGAGCATAGTTTCTCTCTCATACATTAGTTAGAATGAAAAGGAACAAATATTTTAGTGATCTCTTATTGAATACTAGCTTTTGTACGCAACTTCGCCCGCGCCCTTTTTTCTGGATGAAAAGTACCCTATGTCCTTTTTTGTATCGCAGACAAAGTGTATGCTAAATTTCATGGTGATTCGTTAAGCAGTTAAGGCGTGAAAGCCTGACAAATAAACATAATCACTCTTGCATTTATAATACATATTAGTTAGATTCATTCTATAATGCCAGCCTTAGTAAGTACTCAAATTGGTGAAGAAATAACCTTAACAGGTGAAGTTAAATATCCGCAGAATTCGCTCAACTTTGACACGAATAGAAATCTTATGAAATAAATATTTACTTTACTTTTAAATATTGCGTAGGTTTTATTTATTTTTATTTATGTAAGTTTGACAGTTTTTATTTATGACAGACAGGCTGACAGTCCACTTGAAGGTGCCTTCCGAAATCTATTAACACAAGCAACACCACAATTGCTGCAAATACGCTGCCGACTAGTACGACCACAGAATAGGTAATAGCACAAGTACGACTAAGGATAAGGGATTAGAAAGGAGCGGAGAAATGACTCTGGCATTCCTTACTCAATCACCAAAACACAAAACCACACATGGTTCATGGTGGTCTTCTGTGAAGCATTTATGACTGCAAAATGCAGTGTAGGTATTGCCCACATCAGAGCTAACTTTGAAAAGGTTATTTCTAAAGTTAATCCTGTTGGGAACCGAACCCGGGACCCCTGATGAGAGCTCGAAGGATTAACAATCAACCTTAAACCTAAACACACAAAAAAGAAAAATTTGATTAACTGGCTCGTGTGTTTATTTTATTGAAATGGTTAATTAATTCATTGTTGCTGTCAGCAAATACTAAAGTATATTTCGTATCTTTTAACAGTTTTATAAAAATACCCGTAATGCCAGTTTCAAGTTAGGCGAGGTCGTCGGACTCCAAATATGTGCATTCCTTTCCCTTTCTGAATTTTTCAATAGCCAAAACAGAAACTTAATTATAGGATGTTCAAGTGCTTGGTAATCATTTCCGAGTAACTGTTTTGACAGATACAATGTGATTTTAATAAGGCCAAACGCTTAGTGTAAACGCTTTTTAATCAACATTTAATCATGCGGGACGTCTGCCACAATTCGTGTATAAAAGACTTCTCTTTAAACACCGATCCATCATCGATTATTTATTTAGACTAACAATTTATTCTTATAAACCCTGTCATCGTTTAGGAGTGTAGTGGTTATTTTTGGCTCTTTCTTGTGCCGCTTGTGGTTTATTTTAATTTCATTTAACAATGATAGCACACATCTTCCCAGTTCGAGCCGTGTCTAATTATACTGATTATCGAATTGAACAGGAGTCCGTGCCGAACACTGGCTGCAGGCGTTTCGTCTGTCATTGTCGAGACGATAATTTACTTTCTATAATCACGCCCAAATTTAACTAATAGCCATCGCTACCGCGTCATGTTAAGAAATGTGTATCGACATAATGTCAGTAGATGAAATCATTATGAGAGCACTTTTCTTAGAAATAGATATGTTCGACATTACAATGTGTATATTAACTAACTATCTAAAATACTTATTAAACAAATTAGACGGCTAACAGCAATCGATACCTGTAGAATTGTCTTTTTAATTACTGTCACAGTATACCCAAGTTCTTTGGGGTAACACTGCAGACATACTATCTTAATTTTACAAAAAAGGCCAGAAGGGCCGTCTATCAATTTACATAGGTTCGAAGTTGTCCCTTCGAAAAAAATCTAAATATGTTACCTACTTGTCAGTGTATTTATAAGAAAATAATTCACACGCATTTAATAAAAAATGTAATATTCACAATTAGATTAAAAAACGTTTATTACATTTAAAAATACTTAATATTGTTGCAATAAGACGCGTACATATAATTTTATATTAAATTTACCGGGATAATTAGAAACCTTTTATTAAACTTTACAAAAAAAAGTTTAATAAAACCAAACTCTGTTCCAAAGGTACAGGATCGTTGATATTAGAGGGATAATGAAACCTGAATATAAACGATTCTGAGCTGCTCACACTATGTTTAGTATTAAATATTACTACTAAATGATTTATGTATAATAAATAATAATAATAAAATTTAAATTTAAGATAGAAAATAAATATCTGAATAATAATAATATATAATTCTTATTTATTTTATTTTAAAGATAAAAAATATTTTATCTTTAAAAATAATAATTTCTTGCATGTTCTTCGCTGGATTATTATTTATTTCATTTCTTGCAGGTTTTTTCGCTAGATCATCATCGTCTTGGCAATTTTTTTTTTCCGAAAATCTGATAAAACTATTAAGTGTTTCTTTGAAACCTAATCCATGAATAAATTACTGTTTCACTGTTACTGGGCAAATTAAAAAATTCATTACAACGCGACGGTCTCACAGTGGATTGAGGTTTCGTAATTGTATTGCGCGGTGAAGACTGATGAAAAATCCACGTCAATAGGCCGTGTGGGAGTTCACTCTTAAACAATGATAATCCGACAGCCCGGGGTCCACGAACTGCACCGGAATGCAAATAAATAGATGTATGTATTTAAACAGGACGAGACAACACACCTGCCGTGCATATCATCGCGCGCCGCGAATGATAAACGCACTCTATGCTTTTATGGGATTATGTTAGTTAACATGGATCAAAGCATTAGCGATTGTATGTAAAGTCTAGAAACAACTAAGCATACCTACTTGTTTTATAAACACAGTAGAGCTGTTTTTTTTTTTTAATTTTTTATGGTTTTACGTATTTTTTAATGTAATGGCACGATTCCGTAGCTAACCGCAGACCGCAATCAGTAGCATCAAAGAGCAGGCTTCTATGTATTTTCATCAAATACCTCCCCTAGCTAGTGATACAGTAGCCCGACTGAAGATCTGTAGTGCCGCCGATACTCGAACTACAACACGGCTGCGGAATCATACTTTAAAGGTTGGGATTGATAGGCAAGATTTAAAATCTTAGCCACATGCTTAGACACGACAGATGTCCTCTTCAGTTAATCATGATGGGTAAGAAGGAAGGGAAGAGACGCGTTGGCGAAGAGGGAAGTCTTGGTTAAACCGGGAGTGGACTGGAATTGCTTTGGTCTAGCGATTGTTCCAGAAATTTGAAATTGACGGCCAACCTTCACGACTGAAGAGGCATTGAAAGAGAAGGAGAGAGAAAGGTCGACAGGCAGACAGACGGTACACTTGATGGCAGGTGGCTACCGTCACCTAATAACTCGAGCAACGCCATAAATACTGCAAGTGATAAGAGATTAGGAGGAGATATGTAAATGGGCTATGGCATCTCACTCATCGAAACATATTAAAACAAATGCTATTATTACACGGGTGCTGCCGCCAGGTGAGCTGTCCGATTATGACTGTGGAATGCAGTGTGCCCTGCCGCTATTAACTAATGTTTCATTTGTATATGACTAAAAATATATTTAATTTTAAAGTCACTTCTTCGCATAATTCGTACGAAACAAAATCGTGCAAAACCTCTACTAAACCATATTTTTCATAGATTAAATGTAATAAAAATAATTTTAGGCGGGGCGATGTTAAGTGCGGCAGTGGCGGCGCTAGCGTGCCTCTGCTTGGCGCGAACCTCGCAAGCTGACCTCCACAACCTACGGGCCTATACTTACAACACGCACAACAATAAGGTAATATCTATGTATTTGAATTATTTTAGTGATTGTTCAGTACCTATGAAGCAATTAGGAATATTTTATAACAAACTATAACACCACATTCGCTGCCTTTATTATCACATTTTCATCACGCTGTCATTTGATAGATGGACCTTTTTTAACCTAGAATACCCTTGATTAAAAAAAGTGCGTATTTGCGTTCATTAGAATAGTCTCAATAGAATGTCGAGGGTTATTTTATCATTTTTAATTAGAGCTTGTATTCTAATCAGTATTACCTGGTTAAGTACTATTTTATCTATGGTATTAGCATCGTCTACTATCTGACAAAAATATGGCAATGATAGGAACAATGTTCAGGTATGCCTATTAAACGTTTAAACTACTATATCTGACAATATCCTGTACGAAGATATTTTTACAAATCTTTCGATGTTCTGAATAGCATAATATTAATTTGATGTCTAGATGATTCAACCAACACGATAAAAAATTGATTGAAATAATTGCAAAAACATTTTTTCTCTTTTTAGGATTTGACCTCCATCCTTGCGAGTATCGAGGAACGTCTAAGAACATTGGATGCCATTAATTCGGCACAAGCAAAACAGGCGAGACGGCTTGACATTATACATGACAAACTTGGTAAAGTACTACCTACATTTTAAGCCTTAGGTAAGCTAAAAGCTTGTCAAATCATGTTGATGGTATTAATGAAAATAGTTCAAATTTTGTAACTATGAATGTAAAGACTGAAGATAAAAATAATAAAAAGACATATATGAAGTCATATAACAATTCTTCAAAAACTATTGAGAATATTGCAACATTCTAATTCTTTTTTTTAAATCTCGATAGGAACAATACAACAACCAATTCCAAAATAGTAATATGGCAAGCATTTAGCTTCAATGGGTTGTTTATCTTCCAGGAAACAATGAATTATGACTTACGTCGAGTCACATTTATGTGTTCTATTTTACAAAATGAACGCTAAGCGAACTTTCGCAACGCTAACGTCACCTACAATTGACCAAACGGACCTCACTCAATCAACTAACTACTTCACTATTTCATGTTTACAAGAGTCCGATTTTAGTCAACTGCTGACCATTTGATATACTTATCGCGTAATTATCACGTTCAGGTGAAACAAACCCCTTCCAGAGTTACCTATCCTTTTTAATACTCAAAATACTTACTTCTTTTTTGACAAAGTTTGAATTTTCGGATATAAACATACAATGTTCAGTCATGTCCGCAGTTCCTCTATGTGTTTTATATATTAAAATCAAATAAGCTGATTCGCAGCAGTTTGAAAACAAAGGTTCCCATTAGTGGACAAACGAAATCTAACGCTAACGTCCATAACTAGAAAGATCCTGGTATCAATCACACAAATCGTCGTCGATACCATGCACTTCCAGTCATAGATTGACTTACGGCTAATAAATAATAACATTCCTCATAGCTAACACAGCAGCTAAGAAATATTGTCAAGGCTTTAACATCAGTTATTCAATTTTCAGATCGTGTTGAAACTACATTATCATTAAGACTGGAGAGGACTCAATTAGCAGCAGAAAAATTAGAACATCGATTGCATATGCTACAAACGAGTGTTGAAGTATGTATCGTTTATTATTCTTGTGTTACTTCATATTGATATTTCATGCTTACCATTTGATAATATAATTTCAGGCATCGATAAAAGGGAAAAGTGAGAAACTAGAACAGAGTCAAAATAAGATAGCGGAAATTGCGAAAAACTTAACCACTCATCTTGACTCCCATCGACATCTGTTGGAAAAGGTCACTAAAATTTAATATGTATTGTTCAAATTTCAATGAATAATTGGAATAAATCAATGCTTAAATGGAGATAATATTACAATTGTGTATCATTTAATTACAGGCAAGTGGCGCATATGTGGAGACGTGGCGACGAAGTCTTTTACTAGAATCTCTGATGCGCGACGGTTTGTCCCTAGTTAATGTGACAAGGCGAGAACTCGCTGACGGACTGCGCGCTCTGTCTAGACGCCAGCGAGACGCGAGGCTCACTTCCGCCGACTTAGAGGCTGCCTTCTCTCGACGACTTAATGACAACACATTTAAGATTGATTTGAAGGTACTTTTTGTTCGTCAAAAATAAAATAGTACAACGTGCCAAAGGGCATCGACGCGCATATATTTTACATCGGTGTTTACATTTGACAGATGCAAGAACTACTGGATGCCCAAAAGCGTTTCGTCGACTCATGTCAACGAGTACAACACGACGATCCCAACCGTGTCGCTGATGTTTTAGATAAACTGATAGACTCTCTTATAAACAAGTACGTAGATTTTACATTTAATAAATTAGTTATATAATTTTCATTTCAATACAAGGTTCATAATGTTTTATTTTTTCAGGACTGCATCAACATTCCATGAACTTCAAAAAATTCATACAACTATGCGTAACCATGACAACAAAGTTATGAAACAACTTAACACTGGAAGAACCGCACAAGTATTCATTTTATTTCCTTTTTTTTTTTTGCTTTTTGTATTTACATTAACATCCGCACATGCGGATGCGGATTTGAAGTCTTTTTAATAGACTTCATTTCTAAAATATGTGATTGAAATTGATCATTTTAATAATTCTTTATTAAACAACCGAACTTTTAGTCGAAAATTGAAACAATTTTAATTAAGAAAAAAACTGAAACAATTCCATAGTTTGTCACACTGATTATTGCAGATGTCTAAATCGAAGCCAAAGTTCTGCATTTGCGGATGCGAATGTCCGTGACACCTCCGATACATACCCAGACCAATGTGGAATTTGAAATGTTTATCTCCAATTTTTATCTAACCATTCAAACAGTTAAAATAATATTTTTTTTAATTACAGAGTGACACCGCATGTAGACGTCTTGAAACGGCTTTCCGGAATACAACCTACACTACATTAAAAGAGAATGAGTTGCAGCAATTGACTGAAAAATTTGTAGCCTTAACCAACCGAGCGGATGCGGCACTACAGAAGCTTGAAGCTAGACTTAATGATGATGCAAATGAGCCGGCTGTGGAGTCCGATGTAACGTCTGCAGCTGATCAGCTCTTATTGAAGCTCAATGGAATCAAGTAAGCACTTATCACAAATGTCACCAAAAAAATAAGTAGCTTCATGGGCAATAGAAAAATTCTAACTTATATTATTAATACGAAATTGAGTTTGTTTCTTTGTTGTTTGTTTGTACGTTTCATCGAGAGGTACAAACTTTACATTATAATCGCTTGAGCAGTTAAGGCGTGAAAATGTAACAGAAAAACAGAGATACAGAGAGTCTTTCACATTTATAAATAATATATTACTAAGGAAATATGGATGTCTGCAAATTCGAAAAACATTATTATAATATATTTTTAAACACTGGATTTTCTTACAGGGGTGAACAAGACTCATATGAAAATGAGGACTGGGATGACAATGGTAAAGACACGGGGTTCTATGAAGACAGCGGTGGAGGCGACATAATGGACGAAGACAAAGATATCCTAAGTAACGTCTCAGATAAAACTAAAACAACCACTGAAAGCACTCTGCTCCATCCATCGCACCGAAGACATTTACACAAACATCCATATGACAGAGGTCCAGGGTGAAATTATACATTTATAACTAAAAAAAAAATTATATAATTTAATATTCTTATTTATTAAGGTATAAAATTAAGACGATTGATTATGTACTTATTAATTTTTAAAAGATCTGGAAGGTTTTTTTTTATACAAGGAATCAATTAAGAATATAAATCGATAAGAGCCAGTTCACACTTCTATCACAAAAAAATAGTCTTTAATGATCTAGTGCCAAGAATATTTCTAATTAAAAAATTTCTAAACCTACTCTATAAAATATTTACATGTTTGTAAATGTGAATATTTAATATTTGTATTCACATATTTCTCTAATAATGATTTAATTATACTTTTATAATAATTAATTTTACCTACTCTTATACAATAAAATCAATACTAAACCAACAATAGTTTCATCAATAAATATATTAAGAAAAATTTTAACCACATTTAAGTAAATTTTTGACATGCAATATAAGATTAGTAAATTAAAAATAAATTAATATTTAATCTATATTTCTTGCATAACATTGTTTCAATTTTGATTTCTATTTGTGAGCTAGTTCTTAATAATAATAGAAAATAATTTCTATTGTAGAAAAATGTTCCTATTTTTCATGTGTATGCTTAATACATTTATCTAATTTCCTTGATTAAGTCCTTTGTTATTTTCTTATTGAAAGTACATAGTTATGGTTGTGCTGATACTAGATAACATGAAGTTAAAAATTAACAAATATCAATAAAAACTGCATTTAATTTTCCTAAATAATATTTTAGGCCATTTTGCGAAAAGTATTTAATTTATAAGAAAATGTGAATTTTATTCTTTTCTATTATTTATATATAATAAAATCTAAACATATATATTAGTATTTATTTTCCATCTGTAATGTAATACTGTATTTTTAATGTATCAATTTCCATCTCACCTTTAAAAGTTATATTTTTTAAAAAGGTGTATATATTTTTTAATATACAAACCAAATAACCAAATAATCACTGACAATGGTTTTGGTTTTGCAATACCATTAAGGAGAATCACCTACTTAATTGTTGTCTTTAAATTTATTTTATCTATAATTTTTTTAACTGGTTCATAAGAAGCACTTGGTTTAATTGAGGAAAACCTGTCGCATGTAGTCAAGAGCCAATAATATGTAATATTAAAAGATTTTAGTTTAGATGTTTATTTAAAATAGTATCAAGTATATTTAAAGACCTTTAATAACTAATAAATAATCTTATAATAGGGCTCAATTAAACCTGTTAATGATAATAAATTAGAATTGTTGTTCATATAGTAGAATAAAATTTCTGAAAGAAAAAATATGAATATTAAAAACTCAGATAAAATAAGAACTAAAGTTAGACTCCTGTGAATGGCAGAGTGAAGGCGATAAAAATACACCACAACATAATGATATTTCCTAGTGAATTATGCCAAATTAGTGAAAGGCTGTAAAAACAAGTCCTTAAAAAAATAAAAAGCAGGGTGGAATCACATTTCTCACTTATGGTAACTTGGAAACCAATAAATTCAATAAAAATGTATTATTATAGCAACACCGGCCTACAAAACCGTTAGTAAAACTGGCAGTATGCTATCTGCAAAATTCTGTCTTTAGTTTTTATTTGGTCTGAGATTAAAAATAAACAAGTAATTGGAATATAGAAGTATAATTTTGGAAGTAATTATACACTTTACCTTCATACTATAATTCAAGTGCTCATCTGTTCTTTTATCTTAGATAAGATGATAAAATTTCATGCAGAATAAACTGTGATAAATAAACTGTTTTTATTCATTTCATTTTAAAAATATCCCGATACATGTATAAATTAAAACCTAGATCACATATTCAATTACTAAATAAAAAAAACCAAAAAAATGTTTACGCAATATCTTAACTTAATAATTATCATTTATTACATACCTCAAGTTTAGCACTATTTTGGAATATTGTTAAAGCCTTGTGCGTAAGTTGTGCAAAACAAGAACTAGCCGTAGCTATTTTCGTTCGAGCATTAAAGACTACATCTGGTTCATCAGGCTCCAATTCCGCTGAAATATTAAAAATTCAATACTAGATGTCACTTGTATGAAATTTACAAAAGATATCTATATAAATAAAAATACATAGCCACAAGTATGATGGAGCATCACTTGAGAACCGATTTTGCTGATTTTTTTTTGTATTCGAATTGTCAGGACAAGGTTTGTATGAAGAATTTTTTTTCGAAAATCCATGGAAGAAATTTGTATGGTATTTTATACGAAATTGACACGGCAGCCACTTCTCAGTCTGCTAGTCACTTTTATAAATTTCAAAAACACCTTTCATGCTACTGTAATTCTAGAATACTGTATGTATTATCTACTAATCTATATTAACATTATAAAGATGTAAAGTTTGTATGTTGGTTTGTTTGGCTGTATGTAGGATAGAATCTTATCTGATTTGATGTTTTTTTTAAATTATTGTGTTGCTTTCTATTTTAAAAAAAATATCATGAAAACTCTTTGAAAACCAAGCGGTTAAAGGGTTAATAATAAGCTTTATAAATTAATGAGTTGAATTGTGAGTTAAACAATTACTGATGTGAAATGGCATCCTTACAAAATACTTCTAAAATCTTTAGGATGTGCAATTTAACATTTCTGCATTCTCAAGATGTGTAAGTACATTTTTCAAGATTTTATTATTTAACATATTGTATCAGAACTTGAGTGTGACTATAAATAAATAAATTATTTATCTATGTTATTTTAGATATTCTATGTTATTTTTGTAGTTGCCTCAATCTTTTAAACTTAAGTAAAGTGTAATGAGTAAGCATGTATTTTGTTTTCTACTTTAATCTTTATGGTTTGCTCATAATTATTTGTAGTTACTAATTTGTCATATACAGGGTGTCCCAAGACTATGTGACATGAAGGGAAAGTACTTTAAATATCATAGATAGGATATTTTGCTGAAACATTTAATGTGAATTCTTATTACTTACCTAATGTTCATGAATCTTTGCAGTGATAAAAGTAAAAGAAACAGCAAAATAATTAATATGATATATAATGTTTTAAACAATTATTATGACAGCAAAGTAAGGTACGTAGAATACTCGAAATTACTTCATTTATTTATGTTTAAGTAGAAAACATAAAAATATGTATTCAAGTACAGAGTTGACACGAAATGGAATCTAGTTTTTCTTTACAATAAGCTGCTATGAATATGATATGGATACATCACATTAAATATTACTTACTTAAAGAGGTATCTAACTCGACACAAGCCTTATCAAATTCTTTTTCTAATATATCCAGCCAACGAAACCCAACTCCAGTAGTCGCCATTTTTCAGCTAAATTATTGTTGACATTTTTTTGACGTAAAAGAGAGATTTGACTTTTTATAAACAAAGGCACAGATCAAAATATCTTAGTATATCAAAATCATATAGAGTACATTAGTACGGTCTTAATACCACAGACTATTACAGATTAGACTAGAGCCAAGTGTAATAGTGTATTAATTCAATAATAACTGATTTAGGCTAACGGAACGGTAGTATATTCTAAATCTTTGGATTTAGGTCATTCCGGAAGCTCGGACAGATTTTACCACCCATGATATGCCCTGCTGCATCAGTGGCATATATTTACATATAAGGGCCATCATTGCCATCGGTGTACAATAAAAACGCCCCTATTTTACCTAACTAATAACAGACAAGTCCTTGTCAACAGACAAGATACAGACTTGAATACAATAAAAGAATGGTATCCTGCCTGTTTCTTTCGGGGTTTCTTCTCAGGATGATCTTGGCTTTTTCTCCGAAACCCTGGTAAATTTAAATTTATAATGACGATCATGACGATAAACCGGCCTGGGCGCCAGCGCCACGATTAGGAGGGCGGCACAATTGGGAAAAAATATTTTGTGCGGTCACTGGCGGTCAGTCGTATAATTAATTTTTCAAGAAGAATTTGCAGTAGTTGCAGTTTTGTTTCCTGCCACGCTGCCGTTATAATAGTAAGTTTTAGTTTGTTTTTTATTATAAGTCTCACAGAAAATATGAACAAAATCGGCTGCCCGGCTTCCTAGTCCAAGATCCCAGGGCCGCCAGACATAGCTTATTTTTTGATGGACAAAATGTGTAGGATAGAGTAGTGTTAGTATATATATCAGAATTTATTTGATTGATAAAAAAGGTAAACAAACAATTCACGACATAGAATTTTCCAGTTTTAACCTTAATTATACATTCATATATATACACGAATTCATTTACACTCACTAAACATAATATTCTTTACGATATGTATCCAAAATTATTGCATATTTTCAGAGGAAAACGCTATGGAAGCAAACTTTAAGACGTATTCATCTCAAAAAGGAGGAAATAGAGAATTAGAGTCTGTTTAATGTATACAAGGATTTATTTTAGGGACTTGTGCAATAACATATCAAGTTAAATAATAATATAGAAACCAATGTACAATATAAGTATGAATAGGTACCAACATGTTTGGCGAGTTGATTTCGTTTATTTATTTCTCTGGTAGCTTACATAATTGTGATGAACTTAAAATTATATATTATAAATAAGTAATTAATATAATCATCTTGCAAAATTAGATAGTCACTTGCAATTAAATGCATAAGTATAGTTTACCCAAGACAGTTCCATTGCTTATCATACTTACTTACCACACAATTGCTTTATTTTTTTCTATTTTGGATGAATGTTATAACAGAGAAACTGATAAATATATTTTGTACAGTCCGCTTGTAGTAATCCAACATATCTTCCGTGTAGTACCTAACCATGATTATAATTTATCAAACTTCTCAACATTTCCAGATTTTTTAAGCCCGATTAAAATTGATTTAAAACGTTGACAACACATTAAAGTTCGACAAATTTACATATAGCAAAATACTTGGAATTTCAACAAACGTTTGATATTACAAGAATTCATCAACTACATTAAAAAGAAATTAAAAGAATTACTAAATAAATTATAAAATAGATTCCAACTTACAAATAATTAAAATCATATTTAAAAAACCTTAATTACTTATCAAGCAATATTTACATTTAAATTAACAATCAGAGTCTCAAGCGACACTTGAATATACAGCGTGTACAATTTTTAAATCTACTTTATTTAAATGTCCAAAAGTAATTAATAAGTTTTTATTACAAATTTACAATACACAATAAAATAATGTCACGAAAGCAAGTAACTCCCAAAAATTAAATTAACACAACAAAATATGTTAAGTATAAAGATTTAAATAAACGAATAACACTTTTAAAATTATATGCGATATCTTAAGACCTTAATAAACAAAACAAAAATGTATAAAAAGACATTTATAAAATATGTGATGTTAACTTGTGAGATACAATTAAAATTAAGCAATAACCTTTTCATTTTTAAATAATATTTTTATAAATAGTTTACTGTTTCAGGAAACATAATTTGACTCTACACTTATATGTCAGTCAAAGAAACGGCATTAAACTTACCATTTAATAGGTGTTTATGACTAACTAATTTTTGGACATTTTTACTAATTTAATGTCATTTTACTTGTATAGTTATTTAATTTAAAGTCACAGCACGAAGAATCGCCGAGCCGCCCGCTACTGGAGACGGCATGGTTAACGCTTTCCATACAAAATCCAGCGTGTCATAGGGCTTTACTGTTTATACCACTACACGCACGGATTACCCATTGTTTAGGTTTTGTGTTCCAAGACAATCTCGAGCCGCATTTTCTTAAAAGCTAAAAATGGCATTAAATTTATTGTGATATGATACACTAGAATTTTGCATTGATTTTTACACCAAATCACAGCATAATGAGGCTTTTTTGCTTGTATCGCTTTTTGAATTTACTCCACAACGTGCAAATAGAAACTGGCGGCGTAATACGCCCTAAGTTGCAATCAAAGCGATTGCGAGGCATGAATATTATTATTAATGCCGTCTCTAGTAGAGGGCGGCGATTCTTTGCTCTGTGTTTAAAGTCTATGGCAGCGCTTCCTAGAAACAAATAAGTATTGCATATTTGCATTTCATTACTTTTTACAAACGTTTTCATTTGATTACTTGCGACATACAATCGCCAAAATATGCAAGAAAAACCACAAGATAAATAAAGGTCTCAACAATAAAAATAATCAATTTCATATTCAATAGAAACCTTTACGTAAAGCATACTTTTTGCTATAACTATTGTGCTATGTAAAAACATTCTTTTCTTTTACAAGTAATTAATTAATTTGAGACCATTATTGAACTCGGATTAAATTCTACACTTTACACAAAGAGGTAAGAAGTTCTGTAAAATATAACTAAACTTTATAATGCAATATTTATGAAGCGGTGTTTTTGCAAAATCAATTTTCTCATACACAAATCAATTGAATATTTGGCATTCCCACGTTTTCATAGTCACATTTTCCCAACTAAGCTGTTCAAAGAAATATTCAGACACATCAGTCTGGGGTTCTGTAATAGGTCTATCCGTTGCAAATACCGATATTGTTGCATGCTTATATTCACACAGTTCAGGCGCCTATCATTTTTTTCTAACGAAGAATTAGCACTGACTGATGACTAGTTCTAGATGAGATGTAAATCGGTACATAAGGACCATAAACACAAGAAGGGACATGAGCAAACAGATAAAAATGCTTTCACCCTAAATGTATAGGGCTATTTGATACGTTAATATGAATGAATAAGTTAAACTGTTCATATAAAGCAAAATGGCTTCATTGACAAGATAAGGTAGTCCTAATTGCAAGATTGCATTTAATAAAAGCTGATTTGAGATTCTATAGTTACAGTCCAGAGTATGAAAACCTTCGTCAGTTTTCAAATTCGTTCTTTAGTACCTTTTGAAACTAAAACACTAAACATACAACTGACAGACGTTTGAAATAAAATTTTGGTTTGACTGAAAATTTAGGATGGTGAACCTTTTCTTACCCCGACTGATTTTAGAGAAATCTGCGGTTCCTAGTAGTCAATAGACAATATCAAATTTGCATAATTTGACTGTTACTAAATAGGAATTCTAGGCAGATTGTGGAGGCTTTATTAAGATAGAACAGACAAGTAAAAAAACGTAACTGCTTAAATACAGTAGAAACGGGGTATAACGACTTCGCTTATAACGTATAACCATTACTAACGACGAAATTGCGAACGCAAGTTAGGTTTCATATAGATGTGCTATGAAATCATGTCCCTATGTTAACACTCCATTTTAAAAGACCTATTTTAACAGAACATTGTCCTGTTAGAGCGACGCTCGGTGTTTTGTTTTATTTATAATATCTAGCACATTACCTCACCGTTCCTACGTGTTTTGATTAGTGCTCAAATCACAGTCAAGGGTTTTTGTGATAAGGTGATGGTCCCTTACTTGTGCTAAAATGAGTTCGATCTATCGAACAAAAATCGGTGATAAACAACCCAAAATTACAAACTTTCTAAGTTAACTAGAATGCATAGGTACATATATGCATAATGTCTAATAATTTAGTGTGTATATGCATACATAATATGTAATAAGTTAATTTTTGCTAATTTAAATATTTTTAAATTTAAATAAAAATTTATGTATACACATGAAACAAGCCAAATTTATCTTTGATACGTCGTCCAGTTAGTACGAAGTAGTATCTATAGTCCCTTGACGGTCGTTATATCCGAATTCTACTGTATTTCAATGAAATCTTTGTCTATTTTGCAAAAACCCAACATCATTAATTTTTTCTACACAATTATTTCAATCACAACTCGTTTAGTTGCAATCGACCAGGCTGACATTAAATCTAGATCACTGTAGCTTCTCTTAAAAATAAACAGTCCATTTATTTCATTAAGAAACAACACATCCATTCTTGTCTGGTATATGTCCGTCGGATCTCTCAATTTCCAATAGTATGGCGTGAAACATGTCTGTCACTGACTGTAATAATAAAAAAAGCACAATAAATTATATTGCAAATTGATGAAAAGACATTTATGTTAAAACTAAACCTTATTCACGGAGTCGAGCTTATAGGGAGAAAATGCGTTCGGCTGTGATTGGTGGAGATAACCGACAATGTGAGTGTATACAGTACATGTACTTTTTAGTCTGTTCGTAGAACTCTCATTGTTCAGACGCTCTCACTGTTATTATATTGCGTTTTTTAATTCGATGGAGTAATTTAACAGGTCCTAATGTCAAATTTTAAAATAATATTACCAGCGTTTTTTCCGTAGTGCTGTTTTATATCGGTTTTACTTAAATAGTTATAACATTTTACGGTAAAAATATTTTTGATCTTGTTTTATTGATTTAACATTCGTATAATTGTTATTTTAAGGTTTGAATTTCGTTTAAAGCTGGATTACTAATGACCAAGAAAATGTCTATTATCTTAATTAATAAATAATTCACAACTAAATAGCTAGAATAGTTTATACAAAATAAAAAGTGTAGGGTTGTGGGTAGATACGTAGGTATTACTATAATATTTTATTATAGTTTACAAAGCTAAAAGCAGCGTAAAGTGAACGTTCACCTATTATTGTAAACGCCCACTCAAGATTTGCTGTCCTTGTCTTTTGTATGGAATTGAGTGAAAGAGAAAGCGCTCTATAAGCTCGACTCCGTGAATAAGGTTTAGTTGTATGCGTTCGACTTGCGATAATGCGACCCCTTTATCTTATTCAGTGCCCTCTGTAATCCGACATGTTAAGAACAATGTCGTACTCCCATCAAAGTTTTGGATCCAAACTTGTACTTTTACTTCTTAGGAAAAATATAGAGACAAGTATAAAATAAAGTCGGTTCCCGCCATCTGTCCGGCGTTACAGGTATGTTGCAGAGAAAAATCGTACCCGTGTGAAGCCGATCGCTAGTATTAATACAGTAGACATAGAACACTAGTTTAATTATAAACTAAGTGTAAGATAAAAGTTTAACTATACAATAAGTTAATAATACAATTATAAGTTAATTATACAACTATATAGTCCCGAGATAATTTTAATTATACAATTAAATAGTCCGAAAGCATTCCATTGAAGTAGTCCCTATGAAAAACTAGGCTAACTCTTTGGATTATGGAATGAATATAAAAGTTCATAAAATAAATTTTTAATGTGTAATTTTTCCCTGAGATTTTTATGCTGCCTAATTTCAAGGCAGATACCTCTGCGTGTTCAAATGTTTTATATAAGCTTTATTTTAAACATATATTTTATAAAAAAATATATATTATTTTAAAACTACCTAGTGCCTGTGACTGTCCACATTGAAAAATGAAAAATATAGCACCTGAGAAAATATCAGACATCTTTATCGCTGTGGCGACCGTGGCGCCGCCACAGCAACAATGGCACCCAAGTATATGTATTTTAGACAATCCCTCAAGAATGTAACATTTTATCAGGATAAAAAGTATCCTATATGTTAATCCAAGTAAAAAACTTTATGTGTGTCAAATTTGATCCAAATCCATTGAGCAGTTTTTGCTTGAAGAGCAACAAACATTCATACATCTAACCTCACATACTTTCGCATTTATATTAGTAGGATATTGGGTCTTATTATAAGAAAACAGAAACTTTCAGTTTGCCCCCACGTTTTTGTCTCTGTTAGTGTTCAAAGGTCAAAAGTCACAAGCAATCTATCTCATTACACTCTTATTACATATGAGATATATTTTAATCTAAAGCACACTTAACACAATATCGAATGTAAAATTTAATGAATATAGATAATGTGAAATACCTCATTTCGCTTAGCACTAGTTTCTACAAAGGCCGCTTTCCACTTCTCTGCAAGTCTCTTGCCCTCTTCTGTACTGATCTTTCTTTCCAAATGTAAATCTGTTTTGTTACCAACCAACACAATGGGTACACTGTAAAGGTTTGAATATGCAATTAAAATATAACCTAATTACAGGATCTATTTTAAAAAACTAAGTTTACAATAAATAGTTGTCATTATGGGACAAACTGAAAATATAGCATTAAGACATGCTACCTTCTCCCCCCGCCAGATGAGGCCCACACATTGCAGGCTCCACCACGATCGTGAAGAGACGTGCCGGAAACACACAGCACGTCTCCCTTCGTTTCCCAGCGTTGTGATGGCAGCGGACAACCCCATGTTCGCCGCCCTCGGGGCGAAGCAGCACAATCCACCTATTATCACCTCTAGCAGCGAGACATATTGGCAAGACTTGGTCGGCAGCACACTTGTAACACCTGTGGCGTTGCTTATGTTACAGGCGACGGTAGTCACCTACCATCAAGTACACCATCAGCCTGGCTGTCAACCTTAACATTAAAAAAATACAAGAACAAGATACTAACTGTATTTTTCCAACCATGTCAAGAAGCTTATCGTAAATAATTTGCACTATTTGAAAACTTTTACTTGATGTAATCGAATACACCAATACATAACCGTGGAAATCCATGCTGTATTGCAAAGGGAATATACTGTATTCATCCTGTCCTGCAGTGTCCACAAGCTTCACTTCATACTCCGTTGAATTTAGACGAATAAATTTTGTGAACGCTATAAAAGAATCACATGTATAAATTATACACTGAATATAAAATAATTAGTTATATGATTAGGAAGAATAAAAATTTCCTACTATCAACATGTTAAGTAAATGATAATATTCACTTACTATTTTCGATTGTAGGATCATAAGAATCTACAAATTGTCCCTCCACGAATTGAATAATTAGTGATGATTTACCTGTAAACAGATTTGTTTTAATTAAAAAATCACTAATAGCAATATCACAAATGAGACGCAAATTTACGAAGCTTTATTACCGACGGATCTGTAACCCATCATAGCGATTTTCCTCTGTTTCGAAGGCATTTTGAAGACAAGTTTTTTTAAAATTCCTTTATTTTATAAATATTACAAAATTTCTAAATAAATGTGGTCTTTATTATTTGAAAAAAATCATTATTATGAGTCCACAAGCCTCACATTTCAGTAGGTATTTCACAGTAATGTTTTCTGTTCTGTTTTGACACTTTTGCTGAGTGTTGCCGTTTTATTAGATTAGTCTATGACCCATCCAACATATACATAGTTAAAAATAATCTTGGTGGAGTAATATCTTGGTTGAAAGAATAATTAAATATAATCTTGGCGCTTGGATGTTATTTCTAGTAGTTTGTAGAACATTGTTAATAATCTACATGTTAGTAAGTATTAAAGCAATTAAGGTGGTATTTTTTTATGTTAATATTTAATAGTATATTACCTATAGTAGACTATAGGTAGTATTATTGCCTACGATCGTACTCACATCCCTTAAAATATTATGCGGCCTCCACACTACTCGCAAAGTTCCTCGACGAAGTATTCGGGAAAGTTGACCGAATCACCGAAGTACGAAGTGTGTTGCTACACACTCGTTCCAAATAAGCCAAAGTGCCAGTCCACACTCTAGTATTCGCTTCGCCTCGGTCAACTTCGCGAGTAGTGTGGAGCCGCAGTTACAAACAACATCACAGAATATAGCAACAACTACAACTACACATTGTGATTGTGATGGTGTGTGTTCTGTATTCTGTTTCTGTGGTGTGTTTAGAGTTGGTGTAGAGCTTTTGTTGCGATTGTTTTATTTTACAGTTTTGGTAATTTGCTTTATATATATATATATTTTTTCAATCTGAATATCATTCTTGCGGCTACCTACCACCAAGTGGTGGGTATACTTTTACTGTTTTTGTTCACGGTAGTGCTCGCTTACAAAACAACACCGATATCCATTCCAGGGAATTACGACTATTCACAGTGATTCATTACATACCTACTTAATAATTCAATAAAAATAACAGGCTATCTAACACCTCGATCTCGAGTAAGGGAACACCTTCCTTACTGTACGTACCGAGAAAATAAACACTAACAAATTACTTATACGTTCTGCTACTGTGTAATCCTCTCTTACAACGGGCATTTTGATTTGATAGTTAATTTAGAAAAAGTATGCAATGAAAAAATTATATTGTCAATAATGTTATTTAAATTTTTATATTCGTTGCTATCAGTGCTTCATTATTCTTCTAACTTTACTTTTCTCTTGGACCCTTTTATTATGTTAAATAAGGAAGACTTTCTATATTGCTTCATATCTTTATTCACTATAATTTCTATGTACATAGCTATGTATAATATCTATCAAAATTTACTAAACAAACATTTTTCATATAATTTCTAAAGAACTGTAGCGACATAGTTAGTAAGAATGTGCGCAATTTAGTACAGACAAGCGCAGTTCGGTCGGACCACTGAGTCGCATTGTAAGTGTTAATCGGAACACACGTAATCCGGCCCCACCCGCCTGGTAGAAATAGAGATCACGTATATTAATAAGTGACTGTTAAGGTTATGTTAAATGAATATAACAAGAGTCAGTATCGTGTTTAATTAAATACAAGACCCACAACATAATCTTACAGAACATTCTCTACTAAAATCTTAAAAGCAACTATGACATTCATTCTGAAAAAACCCCTTCACTTGTTTTTTAAAATCACATTCCAAATTATATTTCTTAAATTTATCACCAGTATAAAATTCAAACTCTAACAAATAATTGTCTGACAGAAATTCAGCAGTAGGATCTGTTTCTACTAAGTAGTGAAATTTATTCAATTTCTAGATTAAACATGTCTGTGAACATACCAGATTGCCCACAAAGCCTTAAATCAATTCAGCACTATTTGAAGGCAGCATCAGAACATGATAACCGGGATCTTGTTGTGGCTTATTGGTGCAGACTACATGCATTACAGGTTGGCCTTAAACTTAGTAACAAGGCACCAGAAGAAACCAAAATGCTAATGGGTAAGTAAAATTGTAAATAAGGTGTTACATAATAAATATATAAATCTTTACTTCATGTGTGCAACAAAATTTTATAGTATTTTTACCTACATTCACATATTCAACCAATAACTGTTTCAATAACTGATTTCATACATATTTCTTGGGATTTAACCAATGTATTTATCAACTTTTGCCACATAACTAATACTAGAAAATGCACTAAACATGCATTAAAACCTAATATGAATATACAGCCGAATGTGTGGTCTCAAATATACCGAACCGAATTATTTGATTAATATTTGCTATTTGATTAACACTAAACAGGTTTATTTATACAGGTCAATGTTGTGGATATAATTTAAAAGTTATTTTTAAATAACTTTTAAATTAAGTTACATTGTAACTAAGAGCACAGGATAGTAATAGTACAAGCTATGATTTAAAACACTTTAAAATCTTATAGTTAATAGGCTAATCAATAGGCTTTGATTTCAATAATACTGTCTTTGGTTTATGATTAACCTTGATTTTAAACATAATTATGTAATATTCTACATATTCTAATTTCATTAATAAATTATGTACACATGAGGCATGGTTTATTTCAGCCTTATCATACATCTAAATAGTATCTGATATATATTGGATGGTATTCGGTTGTATATGTATGTACGGGCCTGTAGCACCCGCACATTTGATTAGGCCTGGCTGTTATGGCTTACTGAGTGGGCAGGGCCTCCAGCTAAGGAGGGGTCACTGGTCAGCCGTTTGATGGTTAGTCTAGGAGGAGAGGGTTTGTAGCTTCCAAAACAAGTTTGTACTAGTACAATGGTCTTTATTATGCTAGAGCAAGAAGAAGATTAAATTTACAACAAAAATGGGCAATCTATATTACAAAATTAACTTACACAACTAGCGGTGGTCATGCCATGAGTCGAACAAAGCTTGCACCAATAGCGCGCAAGTGTGGCACGGCCGCCCGAATAATAATAATTACTAATGTTCATTCCCGCACTATATCTCTGTCTCTATCTATATATTTGTCTCTTTCTGTCTATACACATTCTTTTTATTTACACAGTTTACTAATATCACTAGTTCTATAAGTCGTTATTAAAACACTATTTATTTTTACAATTCACTGTTGAAAACTATTCTATACTATTCTATATGTACACAATTTTTAGGCTGTCCCGAACAATGTACATGAAAATATATGCCAATGTACTGAATACAAATGTTTGGCTGAATATTAAGTGTATCTCTAAATCAAGTCTTCTTTTGTTAACAGCTCTTATGGATTGGCTGGAAGAAGCTAAAAAAATAAGCAAAGACAATGAAGCAGTGACAAATGAGGTAGCAGCTCAAGCTCATCTTGAAAATTATGCTCTTAAACTATTCTTATATGCCGATAAACAAGACAGAGAACAAAACTACGGAAAGTAAGAACTTTACTGTTATTTATTTCAGTCATTGGTATAAACCAATATTATTAATAGTCAGTCTTGAAATAATCTATACTAATACTTATTATAAAGAAAGTTTGTATATTTGTCTGTATGTAGGAGGTAATTTTCGAAACGACTCAGTATCTGGTTTAAAAAATTCTTTCACCAATAGACTAGAAAATCAGAATGGACGTAGGCTAAACATTCCACACCAGCAGTCTAAAAATAAAGATACAAACCTTGGCTAGAGTGTAATCTCAGGTGTTGTCGTTTATTTTTCAACACAGACGAAGTTGCGAGCACCAGCTAGTTTATTCATAAACCATGATTCCCAATAATACCATGAAAGAAGTTTCATAACGGAACTAGTGAGATTTGAGTATAGGTATTTATCTTAATGATAAATATTCACTTCAAAAAGGTATAGGAACCAAACTCCTATAATTACCATTGAGGGAGCTATTGGGAAAAGTTAGGGATTAGGAAAGGATAGGGAAATGGGCTGCTTATTTATTTACATTTTTGTAAACTGCTTTTGTTTCACTAAAAATGAAATGAACAACTAATTTAATAAGTAATTAATAGTCCACCAGAATGCTTTCCTAAGTCCTAAGGTTGATTTTATTTAAAATGTTTTCATTTGATTGTTTGAATTTGGTTTGTGTCTTAAATGGAGTTAATGTTTTTAAAAAAACAAGAAATACAGAAAAGGACTTACGTGATATATTTTAGGATAATAACAGTTTCATAGAAGTAGATAATCCTATAAATTAAATAAGAAATTTATTGTGAAATGTTACTATTGTTTTAGGACAAGTTATATTAAACAAGTTTAATGTAAGTGTATTAATATTAGTATTACATTTTTAATTTACAGAAATGTTGTAAAAGCATTTTATACTGCCGGTCTAATATATGATGTTTTAACAACATTTGGTGAATTAACGGAGGAGGCCACTCAAAACAGAAAATATGCAAAATGGAAAGCTGCTTATATTCATAACTGTCTTAAAAATGGAGAATTACCAGTACCAGGTAACTTGGCTTTTTTTAAATTTTTTCAGTGTAAATTTTTTAAACAAATCACAAAAGTACATTCATATTAAATTTAAATCAAATTTGAGTATTTTAATTGAGGATTTTATTGCTTTTAAAGTTTTATTTATTTGAAACCATGGTACCAAAGTTCCTGAACATATTACAGTTAGTTTTTTTTAAAGTGAAGCTCAACAAATAGGCTGACGGTCCACTTGATGGTAGGTGACTAGCTTCTTCTGTAACACAAGCAACGCTACAGGTGCTGCAAGTGCGTAGCTGACAATAGTAGGATTAAGATAGGGATTAGGATGGGATAGGAATAGGCTCTGGCATCCTTTACTCACTACAACACAAAAACACACATGCTATTATTTCACGGTGGTCTTATGTAAGGGGGTGGTTACTGCCTCCAGACGGGCTGTCCAAGTGACTGCGAAATGCAGCTTCCCTGCTACTACATTATCCAAATCCAGATCACTCTTCTACTGTTCAAATCTTTAATTGATCTACTGGCAGTATTTCATTTCTTAAAAACATCAATCACTGGTATGTAAAGCATACTAAAGCCCTACCTACCAACACCTTAATTATATGTAGAAGTGGCATATATGAATTAAGAAAATTGTAATTTTAAATAATATAATAATATATGTTTGTAAATGTGGTTTTCAGGTCCTATGCAAGAAGAATCCGAAACAAGTAATGAAGAGAAAACAGATGTGACGCAACCTCAACCTGAACAAGATCTGTTAGGTCCCGGGTTCAGTTCACAAGTGGGTCCTGCCACTCCGCCCGTGGCTCCGTCCAGCTTCAACAGCGCTTTGCCCGATTCAAACGCCGCCATGAGAGCTGCTTCTCAGCTGCCGCCAGTTCCATACACTCCGGACCCTAACCCGGGCGGATTTGTGCCTTACGACCCCTCAACGCAACCACAGCCCACTGAACCCACCGCGCTCTATGGAGATAATACGGGTGCGGCCCAATTGACGCCAGATCAAATAGCCAAAGCCCAAAAGTACTGCAAGTGGGCGAGCAGCGCTCTCAATTATGAAGACATAAACACAGCCATCACTAATCTCAAAAATGGTTTGCAACTCTTGCAAACTGGACGCGATCCAGCATAAGGTATTGAATCAGTTATAATAACTTGCAGTCGGTTTTAAATATTTCACAGACATATATTGTGCCTTTTTTTGTTAAAACTAGAATCTAATAGTGTGCTAAATTACTACATTTTATTGCATCTGACAATGGAAAATTGACATTATTCCATATAAATGTTTTACGCTCTCGCTAGCGATTGCGGTCATTATAATTTCATGGTAGAGGTCCTGATTTGAAAGTCAGTATGTAGATGAAGTTGACAACCTTAGCGAGTGTAAGCAACAGTGACACGCCGCGACTGTGTCTGCCTCCCAGTCCAGTCCACTCTTCCCTTCCACCTTACCCATCATAATTAATTGGAGCAGACATCTATCGTGCCTAAACACGTGGCCAAGATATTGAATCTTGCGTTTTTTGATGGTTTCATCATCTTTCGTTTGTGACCTTACGGCGGTAACACCACATTTCAAATGCTCGTAGGCGTCCTGTGTTGTCCTATTATAGGCCAAATGTAACTATAGCAGCAACCATACTCGATTTTTTATGTTTTATTGGCGACGACACAAATTTTTTCTCATTTTATTGAAAGAGGCTCAAACTAGTTCAATCCGGGATTTAATTTTTTGGTCGGACTTGCCCATACTTCATTTACCCAAGTCACGAGATATTTGTTGCCAAGTTGTTTGCCTCCTATTGACATGTCAGGTCTTATGTCTGGATTTCTCGATATAACCGTAAATTTGGTTTTGTTAATGTTCATGGATAAACCAGCTGGAAGAACTGTTCACTACAAAAACTGCTAGAACACTTAACAAACTTGTTAGAAGGAAACTTTGGTCACAGAGATTCGTAAGCTTGGGGTCGCCTCGCGACAGGCGATTGTGGTCTCAGTCGGAAGTCGCGGTTGCTTAGAACCGAATTCTACCTTTAGTTTTCATCTGGTCTAATTATATCTTGTCTATATTGTCATAAACTTGAAATGAACCAAATTATTGTATTTGTAGTAATTTGGTTAGGCCTTCCATCACCTTGCAAGTTTACTGAAGTGAAGCAGTGCTATCTGTCTTGAAATAAACAGTAATTTTTTTAGTACCTACATTTCTTTAAAACAGCCTTTCTTTCTTATATTTTTGGACTTCTAAGTTATATTTTGTTATATTTGCTCCAGGATAATAAAAATATGAAAAAAATAGTAAAAATAAAATTATTCTTGAAAACTATTTATTTAATAAACTGTTAAGCAATTATTTTTATTTAATATTATCATACAATATTATATATACATACTTTTATTGTATATTATTCTTAATGTTGTTGAATAAAAAATTTTTAAAATATGTATTTTATTTTATTATTTTAAATAATAAAACCAAGAATTTAAATTGTATTCAAATTTTAACGATTACTGCTTTAATATTTATTATATATTATAATCAGAGTAAAGAGATAGGTGTAAAACCATTAACTTTTTGCACTTGAATCAATTTCGATAAAATAAAATAAATTATATGACCTACTTTATATTATGTAAATGTACAATTTACTAACCATTGCTAATTGTTATTTCTTCACAGAACACAGTAATACTGTATGATTAGTATGGAAACCGGTACAACCAAATTCCATTTAAAATTGTTGTTTGGGGGTTTATGATTTCTTGGTTCTTCGCATTGGTTTTCACACTATATTACCTATGATGATACATTTAAAATTGATTATCGACCAGTGTGGATAAGATTGTAACTTAACATTGTTATCAAAGTAAAGACATTTTAATCACTGTGCTATGCTCACGAAGGTGCCGCCAACATGCTTCTTCTAGATGATTACTCTGTTCTGTGATTCTCTCACAAATTATAACAAGCATTGTGTACAGAAAAGATAAAATTTGCTGCTTGTTTTCAAATAAATGTTTTTTTTAAACTAAAATGAAGTTTTATTAAAATAACACGCTCAGTAGCATGATGTGCAAAATGTACAAAAAGGTCTAAGCCATGGTCCACACTGGCATTGCAGGCGAAACCATTTTCTTTCGTTCTGTTTGTCCAAATGCTCGCAGAGAATTTCCCTCTGAGGTAGCTTTGTATAGAATAAAAAATACATCAAAATATTAGAAAAGCTTGAAAATAAGAATATTTCAATTTTCAAAAGAACGGTTGCGTACACAACGCGCCAATAATACGTACGGCGAAAGAACTACCGGTTATGTCCCACACCTTATCAACAGCCTACCTTCAGATCTTATGTAGGTACTTGACAATATAACAATTAAAAATAATGAATTTAAGTTAAAGCATAGATGGTTACAGCAATATATTTTAAATTGTAATTTAAGTATATAGTTAAATTTTATTAATAATTACAAATGATAACACGAGATTAAACCTCAGTGGTTTTTAGTGTTACATTTTACATGTTTTATATATTAGCCTTAAAACTGTTAAAATTATAAATAAATAAAAAATTTAATTTAAATGATTTATACGAGACTTGCATTTAAAACTATCCTAACAACAACAACAAAAACTAACAAGTTTTTTGAAGTGAAAACTTCTTTAGGCGCGTTAGGCATTTTAAAATGGGAAAAAACCATTGAACTCGCGACACTGTTACCGTAACCGACACCTCTGTATATAAGTATGTACATATATTGTAAAATATTTCCTGACGATTCAAAAAATAGACCCGTAATTGTTTAAGTTTTCACTTCTGTCGGCACTCCCGGAGTGACACTGTTTTTTTTCACAGATGCGTAAATAAATCATTTGGGCTACGTTTCTATATTAAAAATTTACGAAAGAAAAATGATTATAAAAATGTACTTAATGTCTAAATTAAAAGAAAATAAGAAAATTCTAGTTTAAAAATTCGTTTAATACCCCTATGTAACGGACTGTACATTATGCTAGTGGGCAAGTTGTCTATAAAAATAATAGGTAAAATTCGCCCAACTCGGGCGAGTTGTCCATTAACTTGCTGGCACTGCCCCACAACTGCATTCAGAATATTCATATGTGCAGTTTGTTTTTGCAGACAGCTTACTGCTGTTTATCTGTTGAAAACTTGTTTAGCTACAAATTTTATAATATAATCTATGAATTAAATAAATTGTATTTTCTTAACATTGTCTTTATAGACAGCAGATGGACATAGAAAAAGGGAAACGTTTTAAGGATAAGGGATTAGGGATATTATGATAAAAAACAATTTTTTTTTCCATTTATTCATTTCACAATCACACATTTCAAACATCACACGTCATTTATTTTTATTGATTTTTTTAGTGTTATTAAATAAACGCCTAGTGCACAGTGCTGTTTTACCTTTCTAAAACTTTATTAAGAAAAACCGAAACTAACATAAAAATTGTAAACATGTCTGCTGCATTCTTCCTAATATTGATCACTATGACCATTTAAGTATTTTACTCTATTTACTCTATGCTATGACACATGTGAGAAATTGAAAATATAAATAATAAGGCAAAGATTAAACAATTTAGAAAACTTGTATGTAACAAAAATCTATTGGCCCAAAATTATGGTCACTCATAGGCGCAATTAGTAATGTGAGAATGTAATACGTTATAGACTTCAATATAACAAAATTATCGTTGCTGTAATAAAATTCATTAAAAAAAAATTAACAACTATATGCACTAGGCTTTACAACTACTATTTTTATTAGAACACCATTATAAAATTGCGAATATTTACATGAACTCGTTTTTCATGTATTGATAGTACTATCCGTACTAGTTATAGTTTGCTCAGAGAGAGCAGTAATAATATGTACATAATCGTACTCGGTTCTAATTGTTTGGTGCAGAACTATTTGAGCAAATTAACTTACTAGTAAAGACTCGAGTGCTGTTATACATAAATGATCTTATTGTGCAAATTAATAATATAGTTTCATATACATAATATTATATTTATGAGCTAATTTTTAAAATCTACCCTACATTGGCAGTACTGTTACTCCTACCCACAATTCACACTTTGTTCGGCACACACACGCATACAAAATGAACTTAACATGTAACGCTTAAATTAATATCACTTCAGGTAGGTAGGTACATTTACATACGAGTTTCGCGGAGAATTATCTATACGAAAAAATAAAATAAACCACACTATTGGTTGGTGTTTAATTTTAGACAGCCAGATGCCCGACGCTTTTATTGCTGATTCTTATTTCCTACTTAGATATAATATAGTGACGATCGGACTATCGATAAAAGTTTACAAATAGATCCGACATACGAGTGACTAGCTAAAAATCACAGTAAAGTTACAATAATTAAACAATTATTATTAATTAAAACATTACTAGTTGGGCGATAACAAATTGTTCGATATCAGCGTTTGTTCGAGAATTTTTAAATGCTTTTTCACGATTTGTACTCGTAGTACCTTCCTATTGTATTAGAAATGAATATGGCGGAAATTATGTGTTTATAATATCTGGTTTGTTACGAGGGCATCGTTGAGAGGTTTCTATTCTCTTTTGAGTCCGTTACCATTTTGTACTGCGGCAGCTTTCTCCATTTCCTCTCGGCGGCTGGTTTGATACCTGTTAATAAAATACGTCATGTTTATTTGCTGCTGATATATAAATCCTTCTCATACATCCGACACTGCCGGTTAAGGGTGTATTGAACTACACGACAGATATGGACGGAGTCCTTTAAAAATAATGATATACTTATGCGGATTTTAACATTGTTGCAAACTTGGCACAGATAAGGCTTGTTATATCAATCTGTCAGGTTAAGGGAGGCCGCACAACTGAGTTGCTTTGCCGGATTTGTACTTACAAATCTTACAATTTATGTTTTAATGTAGAGCACACTGTGTTCCTCAGTCATAAACCACCGTGAAACAACAGCATGTGTGCTTTTATGTGTTCGAGTGAGTAATGGATGGCAGAGCCCATTTTCCTACACCTCCTAATCCCTAAAACGTACTAAAAGTTTGTAGGTACTTCTGTAAGAAACAACTAGGATTTTCACACAAGACAGTTTTGCGATGTTTTTCTTCATGAGTTAAAACAAGATACCTACTAGTAATTGACCCTGAAAACTGAATAATGTTAATAATTAACGAAGTGTTGGTAGAGGGTTGAGTTATCTATGATTTCAACATTTGTTTTTTTATAAGCACCATTGTACATATATTTAACAAATTCTTAACATACCAGTATAAGGTTCGAAGTATATTTACATGACACTGTGATTCGTCATCGCAAATTACTGGCGTGATGCCAGACTGATGTAAGGCGTGCGATACTAGACATAATATTTTATTTCGTAATTCTTGTTTACATGACATCGCATAAACAAATAGATCGATTTTTCTTTTATAGAATTGGTCAAGGTTCATTTGAAAGTTATAAAAATCATTTATAGCTTGTGCAGTTTGTTGTTGTGGGATGATCCATTGGTTTGATTGGTTTGGCTTCAGTGTTGAAAGTGTGGATAGAGCAATTATTTTTACTTTTCTATCTATACCTACTTATAGGAGTTGTCTTCAGTATTTTAAGACACTGATAAATTTATTTACTCAGACTTTTTAACTGAATCTGTATTGATCTGGTTCGTCGTGATCTTTCAAAATGAAGTAGGTAATTTTAAACCTTTTCACCGTCATGAAACCGACATTATCTTCTATATCTAAACATCGATGCATCTAGACTATAATCTATCTATCTAAACTACACCTTAGACAATCTTGGTATTGAAATATCATTATTATTTCAAATGAAGAAACGGTTATTCTTAATATTATATCAATATAAATATATATAAACAGTCTCCTTCATTGAAAAATAAAAATGTAAATATATTTTAATACGTCTTATACGCAACAAAGTATAGCAAGGATCAAATGTAAGGGAATAATTTGGAAATAACGTTGGGAAATCCTCATGGACGCTACGGGTTTATGCTGGACTCGAAAATAAAAGTAAGAATAGGTTACCAGACGACGAGCCTCCCGCTGAGCATGAAGAAGAAGACTAGCGCAGGCGCGCAGCGATCGAACGGATCGCCGACCATCAGATGCGAGTACGCAGCCAGAATCATCAGCAGCACGAGACCTATGTTTGCCGCGTTCTTTATTTTATCTGGAAAACCACAATATTTTATTTATTACATAGCGCCAGAACAAGCACGCTGTGTGAGAATATGGAATATTGTATTAATCTTATTTTGTATTTTTATTTTATCATTGGCAAATTATCAAATGATATCAAACCCAGCAGTGCCTTTTTTGTAAAAGTTTAACAAAAATACTAAAATATTTTATTCAATTAGAAATATTGATTCATATTTTTATTTTACGTAAAAAACCAACAGTTACTTTGAAGTTATTATTTCAATATGTAAAAATTTACGCAATTTAGCCCTCTTGCATCGCAGCGAAAGCCTGGGGACTCATATTTAATACGACCATCTAAGTTTTGTTAAACTGGAAAGGGATTTTTTCGTTGAAACTGAGTAGACAATACAGAAGATTTTTAGGTAAAATATGTTTTTAAGCTACTACATAGTATTACAGATGAAGAAATAAAAAAAAGTGTGTGTCAGCTCCGACGCACGACTAGAGTTTACCCCTTACGAACGACAAATAAATAATTTAATAAATTAAAACATATTAATATATTATATTAATATGTATTGAAGCATATTGTAGCTTGTAGCGCGTAACGTGACATGTGACATTTGATTTTACTCCCATTTTTATACCCCGGGCTTATATGTATATGAAAAGTAAGCTCCAATAAAATATTTCATGTTTTAATTTTATGCAAAATTTTACTTGCTTGTATTGCTAATTATTTATAGAAAAATCGATGTAACTAACTTTTTAATATAAAAATACTTACGACTTGGTACAACTGCAAGTGCAAGTCCAAACAATATTTCGAGGCCACCGATTGTCCGCCTGTACCATTTTGAAGGTAACTTGAAATCTAATGTTTCAGACAACGGAAACACTTTGGCATATCTCACGTACTCCTTTCTCTGAAATAGACACAAAGTTGAATTTTCTATTTGTAGTAGGTTACGGAATGACAGCCCACTAAAATAAATTTATGAATCGTATTTATAATAATATATGTGTTTATTTTTAACTGTTATAGTTAGAATAGGGAGACTTGTTAGTATTCACCAAACGCATTTTGATACGGTTTTCACTAATTGAAAGGACAATAAACGAGTAAGGTATTTGTAGAACAAATTGCATTTGCATTGCATTGCGCAGATGGAAGCGAACTAGAAAATAAGTAAGAGAATCTCTTAGAAAACAAATTTTGTATAACAAATGTGTGTTTGCTCATAGAAATGAATTTAAAACAAAATTTGTTGATAATGTTGATTGATTCAATTTCGTGTAAGGCATCGATTCTTTATATCAGAAAAAAGATTGGGACAGCAGAATTTGGTCAAATTTTATCTTCTTTTTTTTCCTGCTGTGGTACCTATACCTAACTGTAAGCGGATGCTTTTAGGAAAAACGCTTCTTTAGGAAACACGTTTCGAAAGGCTAGACCAGTATCCTCCCAGATTGCTTCTATTATAGATGTACATGCTTCTATTCTAGCCTTGTACCTAGTCCTAATATTGGGGCCCAGCAGCGTTCTAGAAAAGATTATGTTCTGCCATTATTTTCTACATCCAGACCAGAGCCAACTTTGAAAAGTTCATTTCCAAGTTGACCCTGCCAGGAATCGAACCCGACAGCCCTGAACGGATTTCGATAAAATTTTACAGTTACATGAGAACATACACAAATACGCGAAGAAGCCGCTAGCAAAAGCTAATAGTCACCAATAAATTCGACATTGACCTAATACTGTGGACATTAACTTACTCATAGTTTCAGCCACTAATCAAGCAGGATCTTCGTTATTGTTTTTTTAGAAAAAAATATTGGTTTCCGTTAGAATTTTGGGAAAAAGAATATATAAGATTATTCCTCTGTTTAAATGCAATGTTAATTAACAACCCTTAACAAATGTCTCTAATTATAATATTATATTATTAGAAAGTCACATTACAACCATCAACCAGTTAATAAGCTACTTTTGCAAGATACGAGAGCTACAAGGAATCCCTTTTATTCAGAAATTTGATGAATTCATTTATCTTGTAGGTGACCGAAGTCGGGCGCCTACTGGTGGCGATGGATGGAGTGATACTCGTAGGTAGTTCAGCCTCTCGAATCCACGATCAAGGCGAACTACTGGGGCGTCGAGAAAATAAAAGAGGCTGAACTACCTACGAGTGTCACTCCATCCATCGCCACCAGTAGGCGCCCGACTTCGGTCACCTACACTGACATTCGCCACAATCTGTTATCTATATCTAGTTCTAGACTATATAAATTATAAATTTTTGTCCACGTCTGTCTGTTCCTTCGTTGCTAATTTCTTCTAAACCACCTAACGGATTTTGAAGTAATTTGCAGAAAAAAATTGCATTCTTGCGAAGCCTGGGTTTGTACTTCGAAGGGTTATGGATGTATTTCCCGATAATGACGCAACAGCTACCGCAAATGCACAATATATGCAATAGAAATACAAGTTCAAACATAAATACAAAATAGTTTTAACGAGTATTCTATTGCACAGCAGTGCGTCACATCACTGTCGCAACGAGACCACGCTACAGTGCGCCGCCGACGCGCCGGTGGTATTAGGCGGCAGGCCAAATACCAAAATAGCATGCAAGCTACATTGGTTCGTAAGAAAAAATCTTAATGCATTTGGCGACCTTTTCAATATCTATCTAGGTATTAAGCTATTAGTAAATTTTTTATTTATTAAAAAATATTATTATTTCGCACTTACCAAATCTTTATGTAATTCCTTTGAAATGTATGGTGATATCTTTGTGATGCCAACAAATATAAAAAACACACCTAACAGGACAGATAGGCTCTTCAGCACAATTGATCCCATTTTTTCGTTTCTTTATTTACGATTTTGAACTATCCATATACTTAACAAAATTTATATCACTACACCAAACATTCAAAACAACATTTTTTTTATAAGTAAAACATTTCTCTCACAGAGAAAGTTGAAAGGTTTGATAGTAATAAATCATATTAATTGCAAATTATACCATTTTCGTACACTTATACACTAGGTTTGATACACGTTCGTTTCGCGCCGGCGCGAAATAAATCCATACTATCGTTTTTTGTCAATAGAGTTACCTCTCTGGAATCAAGAAATTTGACTTGAATGCAAACCATAGACTAGAGTTGCCAATTATGCTGTTAAGAACAGTATTATATTATACATTTATTCGCTCTGTAATACTGTTCAATAGAAATAAAATACCCAAAATACTGTTAAACACAGCACAGCCATATTTGTTTTTTATTTCAGATAAATCTAGCCAAAAATTGTTATTGAAATTTTCGACTATTACTTCTGTTTCTTCTAAACGTCTTCATGGGCCCCATAAGATAATTAAATAAGAAAACTTTCTTATATTTCCATATCATAAGTTTAAAGCGAATTTAATCACTTCATTTTACATACCTAGCTATGTATAACTTCATATAGGTACTTAAACATATTCATCAAAATTACTTTATAACTGTAGGTGACCGAAGTCGGGCGCCTACTGGTGGCGATGGATGGAGTGATACTCGTAGGTAGTTCAGCCTCTCGAATCCAGGATCAAGGCGAACTACTGGGGCGTCGAGAAAATAAAAGGACTGATTCTGTCTGAAAGATTTTACTAGCACTAGCGTCTATATTTAGAATAAATACATAGTCAATAATGACAGAACTGTCAATAATGTGACACATAACCATCTCAATACAATATAAAACACACTTAAAAATCTTCGAATCAACTTACATTTGTAAAAAAACCTTTCATTTGTTTTTTCAAAAATTATGTTTCTTTAATTTTACACCAGTGTTTAAAATTCAAACCTCTAACAAAAATTAATTCTTATTTTAATTCCGATTAAAATTGGTAGAGGCTTATAAAGCCTTTCATAACGCCAATCGTACGAAAAAGCTTCATTTTCCTTCTCTATCCTTATTTAGTGCACTTTATTTGACGAACAAAAAGTTGGCAACCCTACCGCAGACACAAGTTTCGCCAAATTTGCATTTAATTTAATTAAAAACGATTGAATTTTATTTTAATTCTATAAATAAGAAGTTTGGATAAAAATGGGTCGTAAAAAAACCACATTGCATAAGTTTTATTTTTAATCATAGATACCTACTTATTTGTCTTTTTATTTACCTACAAAAAATTTAGAGTAAAACTACATTAGATATGGCAAATTCTTTTTTAAGAAAAGTATCATACTCTTTATTAAATTGTGTTGATCCACATATTACAAAGAGATCATTATTTTGTGGTTTCAATGTAAACAAATAATTCAGATTATGCTTGGAATGAACAATTGGTTCCTGATATTTATAAGAGGCATCACTATCAAAATTACTTAAAAAAATATTGTATTTAAAATTCCAATTCAATTTTAAGGAATATAACTGTTCTCTAAAAAGTATAACATGTTGGTTTTGACAGCAATAGTGCAAAATAATCCTTGTCATGTCATCTTCGTTGGCTAAAATGCTCTTTATTATAGAGTAAAGTGGGATTATTCCTGTCCCTTGACCTACCATTATTATTCTGCTGAATGAGTTTGATACCATTTTGAATGAGCCGTAAGGACCTCTCCATAATGTTTGATCTCCACATTTTAAGTTATTTAAGTAATTAGACACTAAACCATTAGGATATACTTTGACTATTATAGCAAAATCATATTCTTCCCTTGGTTGTAATTTAAGTGGTGTATATGCTTTAGTGCATTTCTTATCATCAGAGTTATACTTTAATAGGAAATGATCCCCAGGGTTCCACCACACAATTCTATCATCACAAATTCTTCTTTTAAACTTAATCAAGCTATGAGAATCACATAAACTTATATTATCAACAACATGAAATTTCTGATACTCTATTTGTGTTATCGCGTTTTCCTCCGATACTAATTTCGTTGTCTTACCACTTTCCAAGTATTCATTATATAATTTTAGTTGCTTTTCATACACATCGAATATGCATGGATTACATCCGCTGTTACAGCAATCATCTTCTGTAGGTTTCATGGGTTCTCTCATTTTTCATTACACTTTTTTTAACAAGCGAATAAAAACAGGTTAGGTATTCTTCTTCTTCTTCTTAACTATACCTACTTACATCACTATATACATAAAGATCTCCCAAATACACAAAAAATGTGGTTTAGTTAGTAGGTCTAGGACTCTGTGTACAACATAATAAATAATAATCTGTGAGTATTCTCTATTCTATTGTCTAACCTAAAATAGCAATATTATACAAGCAAACCAATATACTTAATACTAAAATCAAATGAATGTGGCTTCATGTTCATTTCATGTTTCATCAAGGTTCTTATTTATAATCGTGGCGCCAACTGGTGTCATCTATGCTATGTATAACAATCTATTATTTTGTACCAATAGTTTAGTAGATGGCGATTACGAATTGACAAATAATTAATTAATAAGTAAAAAATTACAACTCGTTAATTTCGCAATACAAATACATGAAAAATAATGGTTTATTTTACAAATTTAAGACATAAAAATAAAGATATACATATGATTTGGCGTAAAGAAGTTGTATCCAAGGCAACTTCAAATACTTTTTTGTTGTCGAAATTTTTATGATCTGTGGCGTAGACGCTGAGAAAAGCGTTTCCGTTTCCGGAAACAAACTTCATCAAAACTGTGGCAATTTTTAAATTACATACTCCAACACAAAAAAATACTACAATTTAGCTTTAATATTTTACGAAATAGGACGCAGAGTTCTTATAAAAATTAGTCAAAAATTGCGTATTCGTAGATATAAGTACCAGATTCAAACACGACAGATTTTCAAAAGTTTCGTAAATTACTATTCACCAAAGTCTTTTATAAGATGTACTTCGGAGTGTGCTCAGGAGCTGCATGAACTCATGCCGCCTTCCCCTTTCTTCCATCGGACATACAGACGTACGGCTGGTTACCATCCTCATCTTGTCGATATCCCTCTATTTCGGACCAAGCGCTTTAAAACATCTTTTATAATGCCCACTGCCAAGGTTTGGAACTCCCTGCCGGTGTCTATATTTCCGGGCTCATATAACCCAAATCTTTTCAAAGTTCGAGTGAATAGGCATCTTCTGGGTGAGCTCGCTCCATCTTAGGCCTCATCCTTGCTACACAGTTGGTTGTTAGCCAAGAGCAAACCTATCTTTAAAAAAAAATTGGTGATGTTACTTTTGATGACTTCACTCATAAATAGTGTCATTACTAATACTGTTTGAGTCTCATAGTAATCTCAGGAACTATCTGTTATAATAGGCTATAACCCTACGACCCTTAGGAAAGGAGCAAAAAAAGTATAGCAAAAAACCAAATGAAAAGACGAATATCAGTAACTGAGTTCGGACACCAGATGAAAACACCAAGGATTACTAAGAGGCCAAATGTCACAGTGTATTTATTTGTTAATTTTCATTAGAATAAAGAAATTAACATTACGATAGCACACCCATATGAGGCGCATCTATATAAGCATTTATAATTAAAATAAACATATGATTCTTAAACATGGTTTCTTTTATAAAATCTTGCATTGACCTAACATCATAGATAAAAATATTACTTAACCTAACTGTATTTAAATTAATAATAATTTATACATTTTTATTCCAAAACATTAAATTTAAATCAACAATGAAATAATAGTCATCGTTCCTAACGATGCTGCTTGGGAATGAAATAGTGCCAACATGTTACAGTGTAACTGAATGGGAATATTTGAGGATGTAACTCGTCGAGACAAAAATGTTCCCAAGCAGTTACAGTGACATGTTCGGCACTACTTTCTCTCATTTTCGGCTTAAACCGTTTATATCTAATCTATTACTTTGATGTCATAATAAATGACAAAACGCGTATTGGAATATTTGATACAAATAGCAAACCCTTTTTACTGACTGAAGCAGAATAATTGTGACGATGTGTATTATAAGGGCGACTGGGTTTTTTTTATTTGAATAATAAACACGCAATTTCATAGATAATATTTATTCTAAAATTATACACTCACGCACATACACACAGTAAACGTCAATAAAACAATTTTCCGTATTGAAAAGATTGTTAATATAAAATGGAACTACTATCATGTCATTTCCAAATTTTTTGTAGTGGTACGTTTTAGTATGCCTTATTTGCAAAGTTTCTCAAAATACGTACAAGGGTTGTCTGATAAATCACTCAATTCAATAATTTAGACTGAAAATTTTAATATATTTTTCATTGATTCAAGAGTACATTGCACTTTTCTTGTCTGTACAATTTTTTTTCTAAAGTGGATTTAGCTGCCACACATGAGTTTTGGAGGCCGTATTAAATTGATATTTCATTGTGCAGAAGCCTTTTAGATTTATTTATCTGTCCAGTAGCCTCAAATGGGTTTACATACCTAACAAAGAGCGCATACCATCTAGGGAAAGCGAAATATTCCCAGAATATATTCATTCTATTTCAAATATAGCTCTAAATTTATGTTACTTTTACATTTAGTGATGTCACTGAATTATCAAACTACCCTAGTGCGAACATAAGGGTAAAAATAATAATGTATATTAAAAAGAAAATATTTATTGTAGAAAAATAATACTTGACTTCCAAAATCAGTTACACTTAATTATAAATGAAAACTTAGTAAATATGTCAAGAGATTACACAATTTACTTACTAAAATAGGATAATTCTACAAAAAAAAAAGATCTTACATTTAACCGACTTGTACGTTTCTAAGGAGAGCTAGGTCATCCCAACATTTATGCACGTAAGAATGTAATTAATTAAATACTGCAATCACAAACACAATTACAGTGGGTACAATTTTTTTTATCATCCAAAAAATGTATCATTCTCTATACACAACATACTTATATATTTATTTCTTACATGTCCAAAGTTTGGGCAGACGTTTTTGTTGTGCAAAGATAACTCTTCATGCTAACAAGCCCACGGCGGAGAGACTACAAGAAAACATGTCAATAAATGTACATAAAGAGTCATCTAAACAAACAAATTACACTAGAATGAGTGTTCACTTATGAGAAAGAAAAACATGTTACTGGTCAGAGCCTTCTTCTTCGTCCTCATCTTCCTGCTCCTCCTCCGTGGAGGCGGCATCCTTCTTGGGCGGCGCGTCTTTGCGCGGCCTACCGCGACCACGACCTTCGCCTCCACTCTGGAACATAACACGTATCGAGTTAAGGGAGTATCTATATATTTTATCAGGTCATTTTCAGCTTCATAGAAACAAAAACGGTTTTGTATAGAGATGTCCACTCGTGCATTCGGCGCGAAAGCTGAATAGAATCGGAATTCTATTCAGCTTTCGCGCCAAAGACTAAATGTCGTCAATTAGTCAACAAAACTGCTTGCAGCACTGTCAGAAAAGCGTTATTTTTACTCTAGAGTAAAATTAAAACATAGATAAAAATATAGTTAAAAAATGGATCCCGCATTCGCTCTGTGAGGAGCAAAAAGCGGCTCGCGTTACTTGGTGCGTCAGAACTCTCGAGAGATTCCACGGAGGATCTTCAAATGCTGTATAAAGTGTCGTATCAGGTGACGAATCCTGGATATACGCATACGAACCCGAAACAAAAAACCAGTAACGAGTTTGGGTGTTCGAAAATGAGTTGAACCTAACAAAAGTTGTTCGTTCACGGAGCGTTGCAAAAAAAATGGTGGTCACGTTTGTCTCTAAAACCATGTTGCGATTATTCCTCTTGAGGGTCAAAGAACGGTCAATGCAGAATGGTATGCTAGCATTTGTTTGCCGCAGGTCGTCTCTGAACTCCGTAAAGAGAACTGCAACCGCCGCATCATCCTCCATCACGACAATGCGAGCTCTCATACCGCCCACAGAACAAAAGAGTTTTTGGAGCAAGAAAATATTGAATTATTAGACCATCCGCCGTACAGCCCTGACCTAAGCCCAAATGATTTTTATACTTTCCCCAAAATTAAGAACAAATCGGTCAACGATTTTCGTCACCTGAAGACTTATACTCTTAAATAAAAAATATTACTCCACAAAAAAACCTTTCTCATCACAGTAATAAAAATTTCAATAACAACTACATTTATTATAACTTATTATAATAAATTAAGTATATTAGAACTTAAGTTAATTAATACTTAAGTTCTAATAAAGTTTTTATATGAGCCTGTTGGATGAGTTGTAATTAACATTTCAGGGGCCACAGGCTAGCCCCGGGTTCGATTCCTGGCACAGAATCAACTTTGGAAATGAACTTATCGAAGTTGGCTCTGGTCTGGATTTCGAAAGTAGTGGCAATGCACACTTCATTTTGCAGTCAATTGAGTAGCCCGTCTGGTGGCAGTAAACACCCGCTTACAGAAGACCACCATGAAATAACAGCATATTATGTGCTTTTGCGTTTCGGTGAGTAAGGGCTGTCAGAGCCTATTACTTCATCCCTTCCTTATCCTTAAGCCTCCTAGGGTAGGCAGCGCACTGGCAGCACCTATGACGTTGCTTGTGTTATAGGTGACCGTAGTCACCTACCATTAAGTGGACCATCAACCTGTCTGTCAACCTTACCATAAAAAATTGCTACTTTTATTTCTTTTTTTTTTTCATATTTTATACAATATTTAAGAAAAACATTCCAATTTTAAATCTGTTCAGTTATTTCCGAGAAGCTACAAAAATTTGTTGTGCAATATTACACCTTAATTCATAAGTTATTAGCTTGCGCTCATTATGGTATAAATTGTTAGGTCTGAGGTTAGGAACTGAATAAATGTGGTTACTCCCAAATAGGTTGTGGAACCTGACATTTTGCGCAGTGTCAAAATACAATTTAATAATGCTAACTTTCTAGTGTTTCGATAAAAAAATTGTTTTAACTAACTTATGCATATTGTGTATTAAGTTTATAAATTGTTAGTACTTAAAAAGCCATCACTTTTTAAGTATTTACTGACAATTTCGTCAGACCTAATCAAAACGCCAATCACATAACTTAGCTGCCGTTAAATGCTTAATAAAAATATATATACTAGTGGCGGTGGAGATATTTATAAATATATTTTAATGACAGTTTTACCTTTGCTTTAGGGGCGGCTTTCTTCTTGGAACCCTTTGGTCGACCGCGACCTCTTTTTGCTACTGGTGCTTGTTCATCGTCAGATGATTTCGCAGATTCTTTAGCTTTAGTTGGTTCAGGTTTGGCAGCCCTGCCTCTTTTCTTTGTATCACCTTTAATTTCCTACAGATAAATAGAAAATGGTTATTGACTCAAATACACCAATTTATCAGACTTTAATTATGATTACATACTGTTTGTGTCCCATTAGCCTTTGGTCTACCGCGCCCTTTTTTCTCAACAACTGTTGATCCATCATCAGACATTGTTCACAAGTAATAGATTTACTTCTAAACCTGTAAAAAAATCACATTCACATTTAAAAAATCAATTCTAAGAGGTATATAGTTATATAAATATATATCTATAATAAACATTAAAGCAATTATTTCATATGTATGTATGTACGTATGTAATCCATAAATAGCTATGATATTTCATAAATATACAGAGATGATAAATAATTAATATTAGCTATAATATAATTATTATAAGTGTAAAAATTACAGGTATAAGTGTACACATATGTTAGTACATAATATTATTTAGGTAGGCATGTATATTAGCTTATGTATGTATTAGCAGATCCTATAAAATGGTAAGCATCGTTTGCTAGATATTTAACATTTAGCCAATATTTAACACCTACGTATTAAAACATGATAGGTGAGAAAAAAATAACATAACACGCAATACTTTATCATGTAGCTTAATGATAAACAAATGAGAAACTGGAATGGAAAAGTCAATAACCGTAATGTAGTGACGCTTAGGTTTGAATTAAATTTTTTATGCGTTTTTGGTTAAGCGTTCGATTTCTAGATATCATTTAGCCTGTTATACCTGCTGGAGTTTATAAGTAGTCAATAGACGAAAATACAGTTAATTATTTGAAACTTTTCTATAGTAGAGATTCGAAGGAATAAATTAAAGCCACTATGGAGTCGGCTTGGGTGTCCCAAGCCGACTCCATAGTGGCTGTAATTCTCAGTTTATAAGCAAGCAAACCGAAGAATTGTATTTATTTAAGAGACGTTATGAGTAATTCATGTAAAATTACCAATGTAATTTAATAAAAAACTATAAAGCGTAAAAAATATTATAACTACTTACAGGATTGTTTACAGCAAACGCTTTCGCAATGGCGAATGGATGGCGGGTGGCGGGCCCAGCGAAGTGAGAAATAACCGGCGACGCGGCGACGACGTTATCCAGAGGGCGCAAATGTATAAATTTAATCTGTGGTCTTTTGTAATAACATTCAAATTATTCTATCATACAATTTTTTTGTCATTTATTTTAAAACAAAAAAAAAATTACACATATTTTTTATATTGTACAGTATAAAAATAATAATCTAAATAAATATATATATTTGCATATAATTTGTGTAACATTATTAAACGAAATTAACAACCTGCAAATAAACGAAAGATTATGAATCATTTACGATGGGATTTATGAACTTAAATGAGACGAATTTCCCATAAATAACACTGAATACCTATAAATTAAATGATGTAGTGTGGTATAAATAAATATAAGTAATAAATTTATATGACAATAGTTAATTATTAATTTTTATATGTGTTAATTTTCTTTTTATTATACCTACTGGATATTATCTAAAAAATATTTTTATTATTTGTATGGCAAATATAAAATATAAGACTAAACTTGAAGGAACCATTCTTTTAGTTTGCAGTCGGTTAGTATATTATTATGCAAACATGAGCTATTTTTTGTTAAAAAAAATTAATATTCGTTTTACATCAGCCCAGCCAGACTAGTTTGCTTTGTTATCTCTAGTCTCTACTCTATATATTTTATGGTTTTATTTATATATTAAGCCAGGTCCAGACATTAGCCGAATGATGATTAATCGCCTAGTGCCATGTGTTCGGCTTCGTATTAGCCAAGTAGCGAGCATTTCTATACACATATGAGGGCCTTGTCCGAATACCTAGTGTTTTTCGGGAACAGCGAATACGCCAGCCGATTAGCCATGGGAGCATTTTAGATTTGTACATATCTTTGAACACTTGTTTGAACACATGTCTGACACGGGTATTTGCTATTTGGTAACGCACATTAAAATATTGATAGTGTAATGTGTGCGTAGCCTGCTACACTTGTACGCAGTTCAGTCGTGTAGACCGTGTAGTTGTGTTTGAAGCGGTCGTTTGCATATATTTCCTCTCATTCATAGAACTCATTTATTCGTTATACTACATACATTTACATACACTTATTTCATAAATAATCTAAATAATGTTTCATTTTATTCTAAGTTATATATATTTACATATTATATAGTATAAAGCTTCGGTCCATTTACGTTACATTACATACACTTAAATAATGAAGGCAAACCACGTCCACAAAATCATCGTCCATCCTGTTTGTTGTCAATTTGAATAGTGTGAACAGAATGTATGTGCAAGCCATGTCTGGCAGGTGCAGCAAACATGTGCTCAAATATGTGAGAAAAGTCCTTCAGTTTTTGTTTCTTGTTTCAAATCTTTGTTTAAAATTCAAATACCACTAGACGAATTATCGGAACGCACTCGGAATGACATTCGGCGAATCCCGCATGTCTGAACCCGGCTTTATCATATATTCTATTCTACTCTATGGTCGTGTTCGTGTCTGTGTCTGAGTCTGTGTTTGTCGTTTTCGTTTGTTCGCGAAGGAGGTGTTTCTGTTTTTGTCGTCGTCATTAATTTATTTTTTATGGATTATTCAGTACATTATGGTTTCCGTCCTTATAACTAAAATATACACAGTACCAACGAAATATTTCTGTTTTGATACGATGTATTTACGCTACGAATAAACTTTATATGAACTTTTCAAGTTTGTGAAATGTAACAGTGTTGTCGCATATAATTGAAGTGCCTTAAAAGTTCCGTGATTCAAAGTTTTGTTATTGTTTTTGCTCAAACATTTGGGTGTATTATGTAAAACTTAAGTTTTCACAAATTATCAAGGTAAGTTTTTTGTGACGTATCAATTAACCTTAAAAGTGTAGATAGCAAGGTACATTGTGTTATTATTGAATGGTAATTTGATAACTAAAGCAGTGTTGGGATATCATATCGTACAAATAGTCGTTGCTAGTCTAATTGTAGTCATATTATGACGGTCAAGTAAGTTGTTCTACTCGAAGATACCTACAGTGTTATAGTTTACCATCATAGTGTATATAGTTTTCAAAATTAGTTTTAGTCTCAAAAAATAAACTACATACATCAAAATTATTGATTCACAATTTAAAAAAAAATCAACTAGGTATTTAGTATTTTAGTGTATCAAATAAGTTAATTTCACAAAAATAATCCACTTCCTAAAGCAATATACCTACATGAAATTGTTTATCATATCATGCTGAGCTTTTGTTTTTTCTGATATAATTTAAATAATCTGATCTGATATAATTTTTTCTGATACATTTTAAAATAAATTATGGAAGTTCTGGATTAAAAAAGTATTAATCAATAACATACATACAAAAATTTATATCTTTCATATTGCTTTTTATTTATTTACTTATATACTATATTTTTTCATTACTATTAAAAAAATAATAGTTCTATTGGCCTAGATTTGGCCTCCTTCATTGCTTCCTATTAAAAGTTCCAAGTGAATTCTCTTTTTCTAAAAACCAAGAATTAAAAATGTGATGTACACAATATAAATGCTAGGTTTAAAAATGATTTAGATTTACATAAGATGCGACTCCACAAGATAAGTAATTCTTTTATGGGTCAATGTATACGGTTTTATAATAAACTGCCTGATATGATCAGAGCCTTATCTATAAATAAATTTAAAGGTGTCATTAAAACTAAACTCCTCTCAAAAGGTATTAACTATATTAAAATAATAAGGAATTCTTATTCAAATTAAAAGAGATAAAAAAAATCCCATAATAGGAGAAAAATAATAAGATATATAATTAGAATTATAAAGAAAAACTTGCTTATTATAAGGTCACTGAATATTTAAGCGACAATGAAGCCTGGATTTAAAGCCTGGATTCGGAGCTCATACTATGTTTAGTATTGTATATGTACTTTGATTTAGTTTGTATTAAGTATACCTAATTGTTGTAATTTTATATTTTAAAGATGACATAAAGAATAGTATCCTGAGTTTCTTTCGGGGTTTCTTCTCAGGATCGTCATCCTGTTAAATTTAAATTTAATTTTATAATGACGATCATAAGAGTTTCTTGGAAAAACCTAATTGATAAATAAATATTTTGATTTTTTGATTTGATTTTGAACGGCATATCTATACAAATAATGTAAAGATAGAAGATTTGTATGTGTGTAATGAATAAACTCAAAAACTACTGGACCGACTATCACGGGAGATTGCTATCGACTTCAATTGATGCATTTAAGTCGAGCCCTAAAAGAAAAACGGCCACTATACCAGCAGAGACACGACAAAGTGATTTTGTTACATGACAACGCTCTGCCTCATGTTGCAAAACCAGTAAAAACCTACCTTGAAACGCTTCAATGGGAAGTTCTACCCCATCCGCCGTATTCACCTGACATAGCCCTTTCCGATTTCACCTATTCCGTTCGATGGCACATGGTCTGGCTGAGCAGCGTTTCCATTCTTACAAAGATACTAAAGAATGGATTCGATTCTTGGATAACCTCAAAAGACATATCGTTTTTCCGATGCGGAATTCATATACTGCCACAAAGATGGAAGAAAGTGGTCTCTAGTGATGGGCATTACTTTGAGTGAAATTTATATTTTATATTTTAAATAAAACTTTAATTATGTAAAAAAAACAGCGAGAACTTATTCAAGGTCCATAAGAAATAAAAATCAGCCTTTAGAAAATAAGTGAGGTCCTATTTTATTTGAACCTGATTACTTTAACTTAGCTGATACGCGTACGTACTCTGTTTCACTAATCGTTTCCCCACATTTTGTCCTGTAGAAAATAAGTTTTGTCTGGTTGCCCTGGGATCTTACTCTATAGATTCGGTATACCTATTTAACAAAACTACTGAATAACATTAGGACAATCATCATCCAACTGCCGTAAACCGTCTCCGAAGCAGGATCAAAGACCTCTCGCAATTTACCTTGACAAGGCGGCTTATCCACATATTTTTTTTAATTATTGGACTAGACCTCAATACTCATAAAATACCTCGTAAAACTCATAAAACACCTTATACTAGCTATACTAGCTTTTGCTCGCGACTTCGCTCGCGCCCCTTTTTTAGATTAAAACATTTATTCAGACTTTATTGCTCCTATAATTTTGTCAGGCATTGAATAGTTATAGTATGAAAACGTGACATAAAATTACTAAAAAAACAAAAAATAAGATAATTAATCCCATCTTAAATAGCAAAAAAAAAATCGCTACGCTAAACTTCATAATCACCTGTTGGACTAATCTGAAGATTGCCTGAAAATTTCATCAAAATTTGTTGACCGGTTTTGGAGTTAAAGTAAGTTTTTTTAAATTTTTGACAGAATAAAAAGAATATGGTAATCCTTAATCAAATTAGGAAAGATTTTCACATATATAGGTATAGAGAGTGTTACAAATGAATGAAGTCACTGGGTCAAAACAGTGGCTGTCGAAGTGAATTTTTAAGTACTCCATTAAGACTGTACTCGCTGTGTGCCTCTCTTAGTGATTGCGTCTTTTTTACTTTCTCATGGCTGTTTTCACCTTTAGTACCTACCGCTTTATAAACATTATGCTTGCGGCGCGCTCAGCTTCTTTCGTTTACCTAGCTGTCTTGCGCAAGGGTTTCCAGTCTTTTCTGTTTACAATTTTCTCAAAGCGGATCTCATCATTACTGCATGCTATGCACCTCCTAGCATATTACTAGTTGCTTTATATCTTATGTAAAAGCATTAAGTAATAAATTTTAGTAAATGAAAATAGATATTATATAATAAACTAGCTGTTGCACGCGACTTCGATAATGTAGCTTTCTATAGGTGAAAGAATTTTCAATATCGGTCCAGTAGTTTTTGAGTTTATTTATTACAAACATACAAGTCTTCTCTCTTTATAATATTAATATAGATAACATCGTAAACAAGCTATGTCTCTTAATTATTTTTATTTTTTTAAAAAACAATCTGTACACGTTGTACCTATTTATGTTAGTGAGACCAAGGTTAAAAAAATAGTATTTAAAATTTTTGTCTGACTGTGCTAATCTCAAAAATCAATTTGAATGCCGCTTTTACTGATGTATTGTAGCAAGCTTCCCGTAACATTTAGTGTTAGTTTCATTCCAGTTTATACAAACAAAAAAGTTAATAATACGCGCTATTCTAGAAACGCGCTTCGGACGATTGAATGTTATTTCGAATATCACACGTACGAAGTCGCGGACACAGCTAGTATGCTATAAAATGCAATCTTATAAAAAATATATTTTAATACTTGTAGAAGCCATACTTCATATCGTACTTTACTACTACTACATACATGTAAAAATAGCTTTTCAGTGTGTCACTTAAAGATAATAAAAATCCGTAATTGAATGAAGGGGGCGGTGACGATGTTTGTTCTCTCGCATTGAGTCAGCAGAGCGGACTGCTTCTAACTTAATTAAGGTACAAGTGGATCGTGTTTGTACAGACGCATTCAATATAGGTGACCGACATACTTACATTACGGTGTAATACTGTGGCAAAATAGGTAGGTATCTTTTGTATGCGAGGGAAATAACTATTGGAAAAAATCTTTGTAAGACTAGCTGAAATCGGCCACGCTTTGTTAAGGCGTGCGCGGTATTAGACACTGCTTATGTATAACATTATCTAAAACAAAAATAGCCTAAGTTACTCCTTATAACATCAACTATCTGCCAGTGAAAGTCTAGTCAAAATCGGTCAAGCCGTTTCAGAGATTAGCCGGAACAAACAGGCAAATAAGTGTACATTTATGATGTACATACTTTGATATGGATCTAGTAAAAAGTAGTTACTCGTATTTTGGTCCACCGCTGGACATACGTCTCCCCCATAATGTTCCAATAAGACCGGTCAGAAGCAGCCTGGATCCACCGTAGACCCGCGGCCTTTATCAGGTCGTCTGTCCAGGTTGTGGGTGCATGTCCTATGTTGCTCTTGTCGATGCTCGATTTCCACTTTAGAGTTATGAGTTATTGTACGAGTACTTCACCTGAAATGTTGAAATGGGGTTAATATGTCATATAGTGTGTTTAACAGTCAGATTTAATATTCAAGGGAAACTGCGTGTGGTGAATTGAGTCGGGGCGGCGTGTAGTATATTCGGTGCCAGGCTCCGTCATTCCCTTTCTTATAGATAGAGGGTCGAATCGTGGTCGATATGGATGCCTCCAACGAAACATGTAAAGTATATACCGAATCACATACCCCGTATCAAAATACAGGAGCCAATATTTTAAATATGTTCTAAAAAGTCTTTTTTGTACTCTACTGACTATTTTATGATCAGAATCGCTTTTAAAATACAATAGGCAGTTAATAAATAAAGTATTTACGTTAGTCAAAACGTATCTAGCTAGTATAACTAATAGTGACTAAGGAGATCTCTCCGTTCGTCGGCTGCAACGACAGCCGTCGCTCGCCGCGCCGGAACGAAACTCGATTGCTAACTGGTACTAGTGCCCTACTATCACTTCACTAACAGATCATTATGTACTTTAGACGTCGCGACTTAAAAAACTAGGTTTCATCAATTTCATTCATCCCAAAATGTCACAAGAACGATTTAGTCTTTCGTTTGGTCCATTTTCGTGACATTTTTTTTTATTAAAAAGCTAGTAGTACGGATTATTTGTTTCTCTTTTTCATAACTAGTTGTGAAAGCGGATTGATTGCTTGGATTATTAAGCTTATTTATGGGGCAATAAACTTATTTAGTAATTATTAAAGAATAATCTGCATTTCCTTAATGTTCATATCCTATTGTAAGTACAAACTTTACTAATCTTCGTTCGATACGAGAGGAGAAACGGTTATATTTAGGAGTCAGCACTTGAGAACGATTTGAAGAGCATATATTTAAACTCTGTTTTAATGGGTTTTAATCTGAAAGTTTGTTTACTAGCTATGGAAATCAGTACTGCAAGACCGATTCTAGTGATTTAGTACCTAAATGAGCAAAAAAAGGGAAACCTAAAGAGTGTTCTATTACATAAGAGAGGTTTACACCTTACAACGAAGCTTTCCAACTTCATAACTTTTACCGAAGTTTTCTATAACTCGTAGGTTTTTGTTGTAAATTGAATTAAGGGTTACACAACGACTTGTCAGGGATGCCCTATTTTTTTATGCATAACCGGAATCAATCGTTGAGTTATGCACAATTACGTTCGCAAATCTAACATGCGAAGTAGACCCTTATCTGATAAAAAGGTAAAAATTCACCAATCAACGGGAGATAAAAGCGTTATTCCGCCAAATGGAAGTTTATTGCTCAGAAAACATAAGAGAATTATAATGTATATAAACATTTTATAATATTTTAAGTTGAAATACATGTATAATTTCAAAATTAGTAACAAGTAACAAAAGGTATAAAAAGTAAGAAACATTAGCTATTGGCAGGGCATTGCATTCTCCAGTCTAAAATTATACAGCTTATCTAGCTGTAGACCTCTAATTTGTGCCTGTATATCTACATTTATTAAATGTACTTTACTAGCGACTTATACGGCTTTACAGATTCAATTTGATTCCGTAAATTATATCCTCGTTTATAGCTCTTTTCATTGGTGAAAACCGCATCAAAATACGTTGTTTGGTTTAGGAGGAGTTAGCTGATATACAGACATACGGAAAGATGAAAGGACGGAGTATAGATAGACATAGAAGATATAAAATACCATTATAACTTTACACTGTACTTAACTAGTTTTTTTTTTTTTTTAATTTATTAAGATACACCAACAGTACACGTGTTTAGTTATATGAATATGTGCATTCATTCTTAGTAACATAATATAGAAGTATTTTGAGAAGTTTCATGAGATATATTTTTATATAAAACTAGCTGTTGCACATGACTTCGTCCGCGTAACTTTATAAAATATAGCTTATGTTGCTAGCTGATAATATAGCTTTCTATAGGTCAAAGAATTTTCAAAATCGGTTCAGTAGTTTAGGAGTTCATCGCGGACAAACAACGTGACTCGAAATTTTCGCGTATTGCCCCTGGTCCACCTACTTTGTACACCTGGGTGGTCCACGGTCACAAAAAATTGCCCGTGGTCCACCTATGTTCACCTAGGTGTTTTTATTTACTAAACGCAACAATTAAAGGATATATTAAAAAAAATCCAAATTTTTAGGTGATTTTTAACAGGCTATAACTTCGAAGGAAATTGTAGCTTCAAGTCTCTAGTTCTTGAATCCGGTTTTTGACAAATCATCTTTTAAACCAAACTAACAGACTGGCGAACCGCGAACAGACGTCTAAAAAAAAATTTGAAAAAGAAATTTAAATTTATTTTTTATTTTTTAATGATTAAAGGCGTCTAATAAAAATATGGATTATTGCTAAAAAAACCGTTTAAACTCAAATTAAGGGAAAAAAAATAAAAAATTGCCCTTTATCTTGATTTTCAGAAAAAACTATAACTTTAAACATTCCGGACACTAAGAAAAATAAATCGCAGTACCTTGAAACTTTCAGGGTTTTTTCAGGACACATTGAGGTTGAAAAGCTATAGAAAATATTTTTCATATCTGCATTATTTGCAAAGCTGCAAGTTATCCAAATATCCTTAAATTTGCAGTATTTTACCTTTTTTTCGGTCAACATTTTCAGTTTGAAAAAAGTTTTTTATCAAAATCCAATTTAAGCACCTTGTAGGGAATGTTTTGCAGTTTACAAAACCCTACTTTAATTTTCTGTACAACCATTATTATCCGAGTAATCAATTATCAAAGTCAACAATTACTTTTTCGCTTTGATCGACGATAACTCAGTGACAAATCATCGTACAGAGCTCATGAGGAGGTCAAGTTGTAGGGAATGAAATTCTCTAAAAGAGCTTTATAGTGCTATTAAAAAAAAATATTACGACTTTTACACCGACTTCAAGACGAGCAAAAATTTTGACAATTTTTTCCGTTGGTTTTCTGACGATTACTCATAAACCGCTAACGAGAAAAATATTTGAAGCTCGGATTCAATAACTAGAGACTTGAAGCTACAATTTCCTTTTTTAATGAGCACTGTATGACCATTTTCTTCAAAGTTACAGCCTGTTGAAAATTACCTAAAAATTAATTCTTGCGTTTAGTGTATATAGAGAGATTATAGTTACGAGATTGTACTATTCATGCTTGTTATTAATTACTTGTCTAATATATTCTAATTATGAGTTACATGCCCAATAATGTATAAAGAAGTCGATGAGGGTGGAGCTTGCGGTTGCACAACAGCAGGTTTTGCATGCTTTCCGTATGAGTCATACCAACTTATAGCTTCACGGAGCGCCCGCCTTGCATTCCACTCAATAAACTATAAGCGAACTTATGAATGTCTCGTTCGCATCATAAATGACGTACGTGTTGTGAGTACCATAGCAATTCACGAATTCCAATACTACTACAAGTGACGCGATAACATACATAGTACCTGCGGCTATAACAGTTTGTAACTTCAACTCTGGCAACAAGTGTCTCGGAAATGTGAGAAATACACGCGCCATACGACCCGTTGAAGAATGAAGATGCAATATGAAGACGAAACTGTACACAATTAGTATTGCGTGATAGATTATAACTGTGTATTTATTACATAACAGACATGGGAGCATTCACACAACGGAGGCAAGTTCTCAAGCGCAGTCGACACACGATGAGCGAATGTCGTGCGTGTACGAGTACGAATCTCGTACAATACATTGTTGGAAAACAATGTTCTAGGTGTAGGTAGGTAGGTACTACCTATTGGTAGTATACTCGTAGTGCCGCGGTCGGTTTTTTATCTAATTTATGAAATGTTTTCAACAGTGAAATAGTAATTTATTCATTAAATATGTTTCAAACAAACTCTTAATCGTCAGTCTATTTTTATTAAGGGTTCGGAAAAAAGCAAAGATGATGAAGATTCTATGAAGAAACCGAAAGAAATTAAGGATCTTAAAAATAAAATATAAAAAAGTAATTATTATACACAAATAGTAGTATAAAGTAATAGTATAAGGGCCTCTTTCACCAACTACAAGTAAAGTGTTGATTAGTTACTTTTAGAAATAATTTTATGTTTTATTAAATTATGCACTCGGTTTAGTGCATCCTTCGATAGGCGATTTTTTTTTATTATTTTCTTTTTAATGTTTGGGACTTTTACCGCACAAACAAAGGTATATCAGCTCCATCATCCCCGGTGACCGGTGACTTTAAATGACGGTTAGCCTATTTGACAGATGATGAAAGAGACACATAAAGTAAATAGTAATAAAGTAATAATAGTAGCTTCCATTATCGCTTGTATAATCAGCGATTCTAACAAAGTTTATATAAATATTATAAAACTAACTAGCTGTGCGCTGTGTCCGCTGTGTCCGCATCTCCTTCATACGCGCGGTTTTCGTACCCTCGATATTTCGGTATTCGTTATTATGTTACAGGAAGCCTGCTACAAATACATAAGTCAAAACCGCATTCAAATCGGTTTAGCCCTTTCTGAGTGTTGTTGTATTTTTCTATTTCACTTCATCTTTCTTTTTTTTAATTCTCTTATCTTGGGATTCGGTGGTTAAATCAAATTTCCAGTTTTCTATGTTCACATAATCATTATATTGATTTCAACTTAATAACATAATAACATTTTAAAATACAAACATTATATATAAATCTAAATAAACATTTTCCCTACTATCAAATATCTTTTCAAACTCTGACTGACAAATTTTCATTGATTCTTTCATTATATTTTTCTCAATTTAAACTATTTTATTTAAAATAAAACCAGCCAGTATTAAATTCAATACCTCAACACTGAGATCAGTGTGCACAAACAGACAAAAAATTTAAAATTTATTTTTTTACGTAACAAGTAACAACGTAACAAAGTTTATGATTTGTTTATTTGTATAGATTTTGTTCATTGATCCGAAAAAAATAATATTTATCTTATGGAGACACTTTTTATGTACAAAAATTAAATTTTTAAATCTAGTATGGAGATTACATTTTGCGTAAATAACACGCATTACCAAAATAATCACTAAGTAGGTATTAAAAGATTTTAATTATATTTAAAAAATAAGTATTAATTTCAAGCTCATTGTCTACGACCCCTATGCACTTGTTGAAGGGTTAGACGGGTCGGTGCTCACAGTTTTTGCACCCATTCAATGTGACCACCCGTTCCCACGGTTCACTTTTCGAGGAATTGAAGTGTTTGTTGACATAAATTGGTGTCGTAAACTATCGCAATTGTTACAGGAATTTACTTGTTAGAAGTAGGTATTGTATTTACAATAATTATTATCTGTTTGATAATATTTCAGCGTCTAATCTGTGAACAAGACAAGTGTTTATTATTGTATTGTTTTAGTCTATGCTATATCTGTTGGAACGTTATCCATAGGAAGGGGCAAGGTCGGCGACCAAGCGTAAAGTTCCGCCGCAATTGACAACACCTATATTTACCTTTGGACACCTTGTACTTACAAGATAAGGTTTTATTTATTCAAAAAAGCCCAAACCAAACTTGAAATTCTGACTGTTATTATTGAATGGATTGCTGAATTGCTGATTTTTTGGTAGCTACAGTGCAAGTAGTGATTACAGTAGCTAGTATAATATAACAGACTGACTTGACCCGAATAGCTGGTAGCGTTATAATAGTAATGTATGTTTATTTTTACGAGTCAACGATCCGTGTTTTGACGGTTCGCAGTTCCTCGTTCTATACTCTAACCTCCGCACGTTGCAGCCGAATAGCGGAAGCGAGCCGAACCATAACAACATTCACTCATGTATCGGTTACATGCGACTGCCTAACACTAATAAACTTATTTGGTTTTATTTAAAAAAAAATCCAAAATCCTAACATACTTATTATTATGCTGGATGTTTGATAGTCTAACAAACAGAACCTTGTGTACGATTTGCATAAACAACTGATACCGTGTGTGTAGACAATGCCAGCAAAATCCGTTTTAAAATAAAATTTAGAGATATATAAATAAATATTATTATTATTTTTTGAGGATTTTTTTATTTCACTTATGACAACTGGCGTAATAGAAAAGTAAAACAAAATAGTATTTAACTTTAAAATAAGTTTGACGAGTTAATTTTCGAAATACGTGTATCAACGTTGACAACGGCATAAGCGGCGTAAGCCTTTCTTACAACGGATTTGTTTGAATGTTTTATGCAAATATATGTTCTATGCTCTGTTTAGTCACCATTAGACGCCATTTGTGTTGTGTGACACATGCTTAGAGATACGACACCTAAATCACTCAACCGTGTAGGCTGGAGCTGGAGCTAGATAACCTTATAACTTAAGAAAGACACAACCTATTTAACAATACAATTTAAAAATAATACTATTTACTGATCCACATCAGTACAAAATTTTACACGAATCTCTTTTATTTCGGTTTTCATGTTAAGTGTAATATCTAAGTAATCTTATATGATAAAAAAATATTGTTTACAATGATAAAATGTGTTATCGTAATTACATATCATACTCGTTCTCTTGTTTATTAAGTGGGTATTTCTATATTTTATATACGCTATTAATGAATTTAATATGTATTTTAGTATATTTAAGTTGGTTGAGACTATTGATAGAGTTGTTAAGATGCTTGCCTTAGCGGTCTAACTAAGGGTTCTATTCTAGGCAAGGCCAACTTTGGAAATGAATTTTTAAAAGTTGACTCAGGTATGGGTCTGGCAGCGGGGTCTGGTAATTAGTGGCAGGGTACACTGCGTTTCGGAGTCATTTGGGCTGCCCATCTGGCGGCAGTGCCTCCCTCTTACAGGAAACCAACTTGGAATAACAGCATGTGTTTCGGTGAATGAGGCTAGGCCATTTCTCTTATACATAATCCTACTAATATCGACAGCGCATCAGCACTTGTGGCGTTGTTGTGTTTAATAGGCGACGGTAGCGACATACCCTCATGTGGACATTCAGCTTGTCTGAATCTTTACATTAAAAATAAACAAATCGCCAGAAGAAATTATGCGTACACGTATATGTGTTGACACAATTATTTATGTATTTTTTATACAAAGTTAATTTGAATAGGTCGATAATAAAATCAGCTTTAGAATGAAAAATAAACTAATAAAGACAATAAGAGTGCACTATTGTATAACGATAAGTTTTTATGAGAAGAGCGAGACGCTGGTAGCATTCCCCGAAGCTTAATTCTTGGTCTCTATCCAACGTATTTTTACCTGTGACCAAATAACTTCACCGATAAGGCGATTAAGTTCGTACTAATCTATTGAAAATACTTTTCTATCCACCAAACTCGTTTAGTATAATGTAAATATTGAATCACAGATATTTACTGAATTTTGGAAACTTCGTTTAAGGCATAATTACCGAAAGTATCACGTTGTAAGAAATTTGCATTGCTATGTGCAAGCCCCTTGGAAAATGTATGGATGTGGGCTACGTTTTATAATTTTTTCTATAAAAAATTCCGGCAGCCAGATATTTGCAAATTTTCTATATGTGCGAATTTTTCAAAATTTCTTCTGACAGGGGTGGTTTTTGCGGGTATTGGAGCGTTACGGTATAAATGCGGTCCTGTATAAAGGAGCAGTTTATGACTACAGAACAAAGCGTGCGCTTCTACTACTGTTTGATATTTTATTGTTTGATTTCTTTGGAAAGACAGGAGCAGTAACAATTAACTATGTTATTACTTTGTTAAGATGATATTAACTTTCAGATAGACTTGATGCGGTGACAAAGTGAGGGGACGCAATGGATGCAGCGGACAAGCGCATGCTGGAGCGCGAGGCGCTTCGAAATATGATTCAGCAATGGAACGCCAATCGGCTGGATCTATTCGAACTGAGCGAGCCAAATGAGGTGCGTTATTACTTTTTTATGTAAAGCTCGACAGACGGGTTGACGGTTCACTCCATGGTACGTGGCTACCATTCCTCTATAACACAAGTAACGCTACAGGTACTGCAAGTACCTGTGGCGTTTCTTACTTACTAGCTCTAGCTCTAGCTCTGGCAAAATACAATAACACACATGCTGTTATTTCACGCTGGTGAAATTACATAAGGTATTCATTCATATTACAGTGAAGAATTTACACATACATAATTTTGTCCTGCCCTCAAGCATCCAGTGGGTCATCAAAGTGGTTTTACGAATCTAGAGATGAACATTGGAAACGTTATTAGTTACGTATTTTATCTGAAAGCAAGGAGGATAGTCTAGACATCCTAATAGACCTTTAAAGCCCAGGTCTATTTTATGAATGCATGATGTAATGTGCCCTAACTATCACTAAATGTGGTATAAAATAAAATGGTGGTAGAATGTGTTTAAGGCCCTGCTACTAAATACTCGTAGTTGGCCAAAATTTAATGCACTGACTTAGCCCTTGATTGGATTTCCATTGGGTCATAGTCACAGCGTAGTTTCTATAGAACTAGTGTTGCTTTGTGTGGGGCCCCGAGCATACGAAATCGAAAATATTCTTTGTTCCTCCATAGGATCGCAATGACATAATGAAGAAAACCATAATTCAATGATCACCATATTGTGCGATATGACCTTATTTACATACAATACACTTCGTAAATGTGTTGCTTGTATTCTGTATACAAATGATCTTATACCTACGACGAGGTCTACAAATGTAGTTTTTAACAGTCTAATATGACCTCTATAAAGTTAATTATTTTAAGTGGCACACGTAAGTTATAAGCACTAACATTAAAGAAGTTGAATGAACCTCAGAAACGTTATCGTTTTCCTTGTCTAAAATGTCTAAATTATGTTCCGATTTTAGACATTTTGTTTATTTATTTAAAAGCACTGGGAAACACAGATAGTATATTTGGAATAAGAAATGTGTAGTCTATACTAATATTATAAAGAGAGAAGATTTGTATTTTTGTTTAATAAAGTAATTAATAAACTCAAAAATTACTGGACCGATCTTAAAAATTCTATCACCTACAGGAAGCTACATTTTCAGCGAGTAATATAGGCTATATTTTAGAAAGTTACATGGACGAAGTCGCGTGCAACAGCTAGTCAATAATATAAGTTGTTCATGAAAAGTCTTTGTTAAGATAATTTTATTATTTCATCTCGTTCTAACTCGCTATATTTTTTTTTCAGAATTTAGAATTTCACGGTGTAATGCGATTCTACTTTCAAGATTCGGGTCAGAAGATTGCAACAAAGTGTATCCGAGTTGCGTCCGATGCTACCGTTAGTGATGTCATAGGTATGCGAGAATACTGATACATAGTTCATAAGTTTTTATTATGCGGAGATAACTATAATTAAATGATATTATAATTGTGTCAGTTGTAATGGATGTGATAGTTATAGTTATCGTTTTCTACAGTGTTTGCATTGTAATAATTTGTTAGATGCAAAAAGAAAATTATAGAGTATTTAATTTAACATACAAATTTTTATTAATAAATTGGTGATTTTAATTCTATTGAGAATATTTTAGTTTTTATACTTAAAAATAGAAAATTAGATAACCATTTTTATGTATTGATTTTAAACATTGAATATAAATTATTGAATATTGAAATGTCAATTTGATGTATTGTATGAGAACATACTTTTACAATTTTATATTGGTATTATTATTTGACGATATGTTTGGTCTAGTGGCTAGTAACCCTAGCTGTTAACCAAACGGTCGCGGGTTCGAATCCCGCTAGGGGCAAATGTTTATGTATTAACATTTTACCTTTGTACCTGAGTCATGGATGTTTTCTATTTATAATATGTATGTATTTAAAAAAAGTAATCTATGTAGTATATCAACTGTCTGGTATCCATAATACAAGCATCAGTTGCTTAATGTGGAACTAGATGGTGCTGTGTGGAATGTGTGAAGATGTTTTTATTATTACTATTTATTATTATTTATTATTAGTATTATTGTAGGAAACTTGACTCACATGTATGCCATAAATTACGTAAATAGATATGATGTAAATGGATTTTATCCCCTGTAAAGAGGATAACCCGTCGGACATTAATACTTTTATTAGTTATTTGAATAAGTAACAGAGGGCGCAAGTGGGGTCGCGAACACGGTCTGTGGTTTATAAACTATTTATAAATAACCAAAAATTAGAGAAATGTTTTAAGGCAGTGAAGGAAAACTTCGCGAGGAAACCTCAGGTGTGTGAACTTAATGACCAACATGTATGCAATTAGTGTCAAGACTATTTGCTCGAAAAATGGCCTCGGAAAGAAAAGAGGAAAGGTGACTATTCGTTTTGTTTGTACAGAGACTCTGATCGAGAAGTTTCGACCTGACATGCGCATGTTGTCGCTCGGCTCCTACTCTCTGTGGGAGACCCACGGGCCGGACGACGAACGCCGGCTCGAACCTCACGAGAAACCGCTTCTGGTGCAGCTCAACTGGCACGCCGATGACCGCGAGGGGCGTTTCTTGCTCAAGTGCTCCACTGGCAATGAGGTTATAATAGACCGATTTAAGAAATAGCTGTTTCTTAAATCGGTCCAGTAGTTTTTGAGTTTATTCATTACAAACAAAAATACAAATATTAGTAGTAATTTTTAGTAAATAGTATAGGACTCAATAATTGTTACTCCTTTTGCAAATGAATGTTAATGCGTGCTCAGATGAGAAAAAAAAAAAGAAAGACAATTTTTTAAGAGCAACTTCCAATTCTTCAGAATATGTAATTAGCACATTTATACTATCTAATTTGTGATCAGGTTTCCAAAGAGGTCATAGCGCCTCATAAACTAAATTGGACTGATATGTAGGCCTTATCAGTCTAGTTTAGTACTGAATGTGTTTTAATATTGTTATTGCTCTAAATAACTAATACAACTATTTTTATATTCATAACAGATATCGCAGTCAGTGGTAAACGAAAAGAGCGACCAAAATTTCAAACGGAAATTATCGAAACGAGAAAAGAAAGAATTGAAGAAGAAAGAAAAACTGTCAAGACTAAAGTCCGACACAAATAATGAGAACCGACCGGTCGCTGAAAAGCTTTATACAGGTAACGTAAAGCATTTCGGTTGGTTTTTTTTTTTAAATGAATAACTTGTGTTTATAATATATAATAATAAAAAAAAAATAAGAGACTGGGATAGATAAACACCCCAATTGATTAGCTAAGCATCTCCTAGCTAAGCTAGGAGTAGTAAGAATATTGAAGAAAAAAATTCCACAAGATTTACTTCGCCTTCAGGAATTTTTACATAATGAGGTCTCGTCAGGAGATGAGTGCAATAAATTATAGCCTGACAAATCCCTTATAAAATATTTCTTATACAGAATTGCCGGAGACATCATTCACGCGCAGTATCAGTAACCCGGAGGCAGTGATGCGGCGTCGTCGACAGCAGAAACTGGAACGTAAGCTGCAGCAGTTCCGTTCCAAGGATGGCGGCCCCGATACTGGTAAATCATTTCGACATTGTAAACACATACAAATGGTTGATTATTTGCTCGGGGTTACACTGCGAGATACGTCTGTACGAAAGTTACCGACATAAGCCGGCGGATTAGTATATTGAAGTCGCAGTGGGCAGGGCACATAGTACGGAGAGCCGACGGCCAAGGACGACCTGATAAGGCCCGCGGGTCGAGGGTGGATCCAAATTGCTTCTGACCAGTGTTTGAAAATTATGGAAGACATATGTTCAGCAGTGGATGTCCTATGGCTGAGATGATGATGATTACTTACTCTTAAGATGTCGGAAGCGTCGTTTAAAAACCCGCGTGTTTGAGATCTTTCGGCTCAGGTTTACAAATGATTTTTTAGTAACTTTCTTGTTATAATAGTTTGTCTTCTAAATATAAAATCACGAAAGCAATGTCACATAGCTAATATATAAAAAAAAAACACAATTATTCAAAACCTACGATTTCAATAGCTTTATATAAGTATAGCTTAGTGAATTGTGGGGAGAAACTAAAAAAATAAAAAGTAATGAAGAGAATGCTCGTGTGCTGCTTGTAATCTGCTTTGTTGTTGAGGGTAACAGTCACGGGTCACGGAACGTATTGTTTGACTATATATTGTTAATCCGCCCTCTATGCGATAACGGTGCAACAGCTTGTAAATCTAGAAGTTTAGCGCATTGTGATTCTCTAGTTACCCCAAAGTCGTCATAGATGGCGCCACCTTATCATAACGATAACTAAAAAACAAATTAAGTATTAAGTATTCTAGACGCTAAAGATTAATGTAAAAAATTAGATCTTCATAAATTGTTCAGACGCGATACTACATCTAGCAAAGTTAGATATAGTTCCTGTATATAATCGTATTTTACTGATGTAACTCAGATGTCCTAATCATAAATAACAATACCCACGTCAATATCTCTACCGTATTTTTTTTTCTGATATTCTCCATTTTAGAAATATAAAAAAATATACGCGTTGATCTGTGACTGTTATTAAAAAAATATCTTTAGGCCTATTCAACCTAGGTTGGTCTTAGTGGTACATTGTTTTTTGTTTTATGTTAAGGTCGGTAGACAGGCTGATGGTCCACTTGATGGTAGGTGGCTACCGTCGCCTATAACAGAAACAATGCTACAGGTGCTGCAAGTGCGTCGCCGACTACAGTGGGATTAAAGATAAGGGATGGGAAAATGGGCCCTGGCATCCCTTACCCCTCGCCGAAACACAACAGCACACGGTGACTGTAGTTTTTGGGCGACCTTGACGGGGATCGTCACAGAGCTTGACACGTCCACGTTGAAATTCCGCAAACCAGCGATAAATTGTGGTTTTAGATGGGGCTTCATCACCAAATGCAGAAAGCATCCGATCAACACACTATTTTTGTATTAAACGACTTCGAAAGTCATAATAAATCATTGACTTTACAAATTCGACAAGACCTTGTGACAAGACCGCGTTCTTTTTAAAAAATAAATAAATGGTATTCGATATAAAGACAGTATATAAAGACTTTATTATGCCAGGAACAATGGAAATATTCCAATCCCGATACTTTTAGTGCAGCCCTCGTATGTTATAACTCAAATATGTTTATAAATATAAATATTTATGTTATATGTTGTTCAGGTGGAACTTTGAAGATATACGGGAGTTCGTTGAGCCCGGATGTGCCTTACAAGACGCTGCTCCTGTCAGTGGGGGACACAGCGGCGACGGTTGTACGCGAAATGTTAGAGAAATATGGCCTCTCTCGCCAGGACCCACAGAATTTCTGCATCGTACAGGTTACTTATAATATAATAATAATAATAAAGCTTTATTAGTCCATGCATAAAATTTACAATATTGTAGTTAATTAATTAATTGATGTAACATTATTAAATACCATTGCAATTATTATCTACATTTAACACAATTAAAAGTTATTTATAAATGGACCCCCTTCGGGTAAAAGCCTCCTCCAAGGTGTACCACTTCTTTTTATCTTTGGCGGTGTTTAGCCAATCTTGGCCTGCTATAGCCGCTATTTCGTTCGCCCATCTGGCGTGCGGGCGGCCTCTCGTTCACACAGGTTACTTACTTATATTTTATTATTATGACTATTTAATATCAAATTGAATATTCTACTCTAGCACCAAGCAGTATGATACGCCAGAATTTTGCTTATTCACGTTTTTACTTTAATATACAAAACAGTGAGACATTTTTGGATAATGTTTACGCCACTACGCGTGCAAATAGAATCATTCTTTGCTCTGTGTACTCTAGTCCCAAAAACAGATCGCAAGGGATCGCATGTGTGATGACGACCTTGATAAGTTAGGGATCGGGCAATGAGTTCTGGCGTCTATTACTCAGTCACCAAAACCCAAAAGCATAAAAGTTGTTATTTGATGATGATCTTCTGTACGCAGTGGGTAACATCGCTAGACTGCGGACCTAATGTGCTCTGCTACTACGAAATAGTGTAATGATTCTAATTTTCAAACTAAAATTTGTTAAAAAAATCTTATAATATTGAAGTGGTTGGGTAAAAAGAAAACCTAATGCTATGCTAGCATTACACAAAGTACTCTACTAAATACTCTTTACTTGGTTATTAGTTACATTAAAAAAAAAAAAAAAAAAATTATATTATTCTGAAAGCAACGGTTCAAAATTTCTAATCTTTTTATTTTAAGCATGAATATCATTACCTATTTACTTTCCAAAAATCAACGACACCGTATTATCCAAACATATGAGTATTTTTTATTGTCCCACGACGGGACTAAAGTGAGAGCATAACAATTTAAAAAAATCGTTAATCTGTTTTTATTCCAGTTTTCGTTCAGTAACTGAGAAACATTTTCCCACTTGCCCTTCACCTTCCGCGCTCACACAGACTGTAATGACTTAATACTCATTTTCCGTGCCCATTCCACCCCTTTGAATGGGGTGGAATGGGTTGAGTTCGAGTTATTTAACTAAGGGCCTCTTTCACCATGTGTCAAGTAGGCTAACCGCCATTTAAAGTCACCGGTAACCGGGAATGAAGGAGATGATATACCTTTGTATGTACGGTAAAAGACCCAAACATTAAAAAGAAAATAATAAAAAAAATTCGCCTATCGAATGATGTAGTAAACCGAGTGTATAATTTAATAAAACATAAAGGTATTTCTAAAAGTAACTAAACACTTTACTTGTAGTTGGTGAATGGGGCCCTAACAAATATAATTATCTGAAACTTTTAAATTTTTTTAACTTTATTTATTACTAGCTATTGCACGCGGCTTCGCCCGTGTAACTTTATAAAATATAGCCTATATTACTCGCTGATAATATAGCTTCCCAACAGTGAAAGAATTTTTCAAATCGGTCCAGTAGTTTCGGAGCCTATTCAATGCAGACAAACAAACAAATCTTTCCTTTATACTAATCCACTAAGCATCACATTGATTATAAATGAGTTTCGCACCAAACTTCTAATGATTAAATTATCGTTTTTACAAACTAGAAACCTTTAATACGTAAATTTAAATGATTAAAAAAGTAAATAATTGTGGAGTTGAAAAAATGAAATATTATGTCTTTTTTAACTACATTCAACGTAATACCATTTCTCAACTTGATTCCACGTGACATAAGAATCTCAATTCTTTTTAAAATAGACTCGGCCACGTGACGAATAGACCACAAAGTTCTCGGGGGAGAGGTTTATAATGGAGAATTGTTGTATAAAATATTTGATAGTCACTCATAGCACAATTAAGTTAATCATTAAAATTGGGATAATGAAATAATATGCCAAGGGTTTCAGTATGGAGAGCCAAAATGCTAAGTGACGATTAACGACATGTAAGGGCTAGTTAGCTGAACCTCTCATGGAACCTTTATGTGAAAGCTTTTCAATGATATTTCATTGAAAATATTGCAAATTACAAAAGTTATGACTAGAAATTAATTAAGATACTTGTTTGTTGTTTGTTCTTTCATTATAAACATAGGTTTTTATTTGTTAGGTGGACGCCGCAGACAATTCCGAGTATGTACTTGAAGACGATGAGTGCCCGCTCGCTATCGTCATGACTCATTCACATCGAGGTAAGTGAATATTAATTAAAATCGAAAAAGATATTTAGGTCAGATAACCATGTACCTATAATGTTACATGGTATGGGAATATATGTTTTAGTTTTTTTTTTATTGTACACGTTTTATATATAAAAATAAATGTGTGTATGTATCAAAAACTCTCAAGCAATATTGATGAATATTTCCTGCAACTTTCAGACTAACCCAGCGGATATCTAGCGATGTAGCGATTGGATAAACACATATATATATTTTGATCTTTTACTAATTTTGTATCATGTTCCCTGCAAATTAAAACAAAATTAGATTTTTATATTAGATTTTTATTAGATATTAAATAGATTAAATAAAATATTCATGCCTGATAAGAACACATGTGCAATAAAGACTGAATAAACTAAGAAACTAAGTTCCCCATTGGACGGACGAAGTCGCGGGCAAAAGCTAGTTAAAAATACTGTTCAAGTATATAAACAATACGTATTTTGTATTGCCTTGTTAGGAAGACCATACCTTTTTAAATGAAATACATAATTTTATTTAACTTCTCTAAGGCTAGAAACGTCCATAGCATATAAATATTTTGTCAATACTGCAAAATTGATTTAAAATGTGTACGTAAAAAGTAAGTGTCAATAGACCATAAAATTAAAAAAAAGGCTGAAATTTTTTTCATACAATTTTAAAAATCCTTTATATAATATTTTTGTATTTAATAAATTATTCATTGTTTAAGAAAACATTTTTTTTTTAATAATGAGGGGGTTTTTGTGGTTGCCTTTTATAGACTATATATATATTATTACATGGGCTGAAAAGTCCCGGGCCTAACACATAGATGGCGCTAGTTTTATTGAATTCACCTCTTTTTCAGTTAGTACTAACCTTCAAAAGACAGCTGTTAAAATTTCATGATATTCTATTCATTAGTTTGTGAGTTATTGCGCTAAGAGTGACACTACTTTTGTTATTTTCAAAACTTTGGATCAAAAATAATTTCGTGTTTTAATTTTACACTGCTTAATGATGGGAAAAAATACCGTTCAAGCGAAGCAATGGCTTGAAAGTGTTATGGGGACAAAAAATACCGTTCAAGCGAAGCAATGGCTTGAAAGTGTTATGGGGACTCCGCTCCATCAGAAACAACAACAAAATGTTGGTTTGCTGACTTCAAAGGTTGTCGTAGAGACACCGATGATACAGAAGGCAGTGGACGTCCAAATGAGGCGGTAACACCAGAAAACATCAAAAAAATCCACAAAATCCTTTTGAATGATCGAAAAGTGAAGTTGCGTGAGTTATCTGACATCGTAAAGATATCAAAAGAACGTGTTGGCATATTGCATGAGCATTTGACTATGAGAAAGCTCTGTTCAAAGTGGGTGGCGCGTTTGCTCACTGTCGACCAAAACAAGAACGTGTTGATGATTCGGAGCAGTGTTTGGCCATGTTTAAATGTAACAAACCGGAATTTTTGCGTAAATATGTGACAATGGATGAAACATGGATCCATCACTTCACACCGGAATCAAAACGATCGTCATCTGAATGGACAGCAACTGGTGAACCTCGTCCAAAGCGCTCGAAAGCACAACTATCTGGAAAGGTTATGGCCTCGGTATTTTGGGATGTGCGTGGTGTAATATTCATCGACTATCTTGAGAAGGGAAGTACCATCAACAGTGAATATTATATAGCGTTATTGGAGCGTTTGAAGGCCGAAATTGCAAAGAAACGACCGCATATGGCAAAGAAAAAAATTTTGTTTCATCAAGACCGCACCGTGTCACAAGTCAATCAAAACAATGGCAAAACTACATGAATTGAACTTCGAATTGCTTCCACATCCACCGTATTCGCCAGATTTGGCTCCCAGCGACTACTGGCTGTTCGCAGACCTCAAAAAAATGCTCGCCTGTTATCGCTGAAACTGAAGCCTATTTTGAGGCAAAAGATAAATCGTTCTACAAAAGTGGTATTGAAATGTTAAGCGGCGCTGGAATGATTGCGTTATTCTTGATGGAGATTACTTTGATGAATAAAGCTAATTTTGAACAAAAAATACCGTGTTTTCTTTGTTAGGCCCTGGACTTTTCAGCCCATGTGATATATCCCCATAAGAGCTGTTATAGCCTTTTTGTATCTACTCTTTATCTTACCTAAAGGGCTGCAAAGATATGAAAACAGGCAAAAAAAAAATGCAAGTTTTTTTAAAAAAACACATTTACCCTTAACAATTTAAGCTGAATAGATTGAAAATTTAAAGCTATTGTTTCGTCACGGATTGGCAGATTGCCCTTTAGATAGGATGTTGCTTATATACCTATGCAATGCAACACCAATGTAGCTGCAATCCATATCATATTTCAAAAAATATGTAAGAAAGAAATACGGTTTAGGGTAAAGTTCAAGACAAGGATAAAACAAAAACATTTTTTGTTAGCTTTTAACATCTCGGATCGTATCGAAAGTTCATGATTAGAAACACAAAACAATGGACCTAACTTTGTAAAGTAGCAAGTTGGCAGTAACCGCCTCCCAATCATAAAGGGAGTTGCCCTCTTCAAGTCAAGTCAACTCTTAGAATTCAGACAAATTGCTTTTCTTTGAGTTCTCTTCAAAAACTTGACTAATATAATGTGATAGCGATTCTTTATTTATATGTTCCGTGCATTTTATTTATATGTTTATATATTAACTTTATTTATATGTTGAGCCCAAACACGCTATATCTTCTGGTAAATTGCTAAGGAGTTGGGTGTGCTGCAGACTATTTGATACTGAACATCAAATAAATAAAGGTTACCATGTCATGGAAGTACAAATGAAGTAACAGTATACCAAATTTTACATCAATTGAACATGTGAAAGTTAGTGAAATCCCTTCGTCAACTATAAAATGGGCTAATGGTTTTCAAACGCCTGAATAGCTCACATTTTATTTTTATTTTTCATTAACTAACAACAAATAATGAAGAAAAGCATATACTATCCAAATTGTTCTCCCTTTAAACTCATAATTAAAAAGTTTTTTTTTTTTTTTTTTTTTTTTTTTTTCAATATTTGATGTAAAATATTTTCTCTAATCAACGATCGACATCTAGGTTAAGTCAATGTTTTATTTCCGCCCGATATACAGGATGGAATTTTGTAATGCCACCTGAAGGGAAGTCACATACTTTGTGGGGATATTTGAAAAATCAAATTTACATTAAAACTTATGCGAATGTAAACGAGTTGAGAGTTGAAGTTCAGAATACGATTTATAATATTCAACACAACACGTTATTAAAGGTTACTAGAAATGAATTCGTTAGAAGAATAAATTTGTGTATCCAAGACAATGGAGCCCATTTCGAGCAACTAACTAGTTAGTTTACTATTTTTTGTAAATAATTAAAATAATTTAAGATTTCATGGTTTTCCTTTCATTTAATTTATCAAGTTTGTTAGAGAGATTTCATTCTTATAATTGATTCTAACTATCGGTTCGATTCCCGGGTGTGGCAAGCGAATTTCCGAAAATCTTTGAATGCAGTTTTCTTTCTATTCAAAAATAAAGGAACGTTTTCTTTGAGTAAAATTTTCTATCTACAGTATTAAGAGTACTTTCCCTTCAGGTGGCATTACAAAATCCACCAGTATAAATGGAAATCGTTCCTCACGGATAAAACTTTAAAAGTGTTGAATTTCATAAAGAAAACTTATTTCCAAAGCTCACTATTAATTTTAGTAGTTTTTTTACATAAGAGATCAATTTGAAATTTATCATTGATACTCGTAACTAATAACTATATACCGGATTAGATCGTAAGTAAGCGTTGATTTCTGGACGGCTTGAACTGGTTTATTTTTTATGGCGACTTTTTGTGATAAATATGCAAACATTTCGGCTCAGTCTCGCCTAGTCGCTGTGCTCCACTAGAGCTGAATCGAATTTCGTTGGCTCATATCATATTCAACAGTTTGTAGCTGGTTCTACTTTCCTTTTCACTTTTTGTAATACTAAATTCCTATAGTACCTACTTACCTTTTGTTGTGTCTTTCATTTGCTCCGAAAACCCTACTGTTGAAAGTGTATAATATTGAATTAAATTTCAGTGTGGTACCTATATTTAAATTATATGAAAGTAAATTATGCATACACATTGTCAGGGTTATAGAAAAAGACTTAGAGTACTTACCTTTCATCCAGAAAAAAGTATTGTTCCCGAAGGATCGCCTAAAAATAAAAATGTAACGCCTGGAAAAGCTATAACAGCAATAAAGTTTGAATAAATTGTTGCTCATATAAGTTAAGGACACCAGCTTGTTAGTTACAAAACATTCTTATATATCAGCTAGTTGTTTCCCTCGACTTCGTCTGCGGGAAATTTGAAAGCATAAAAACCAATTTTTGTTTTTGTGCTAATCGGTTAAACTGTGTTGGAGTTTATACAAACTTCAATTTTTATACATACACATCCATCACGTTTGCATGAAGACCACCGCTTTAATTTGAAAAGAGCTTGTGCTCTCTAGAGCTAGCTTTTTTAAGTTTCTCAATATTAAAGTTTTGTGCTCTTTAAAACTTTTCAATATTTTTATACTTTCCACGATGAAATGAAATTAAGAAATAAAATCTAAAATACCTTTTACAAATTTAACAAAACATATAAATGTACACTTGTTCTGTTTTAATGATATCGTTGTGGAACAATGGGGGTTTTATTGCGGGTTGCGGGTCAACCATTAAAATAAGCTCTAAATAACTTTTACGGCGAACCCACGAGCATGCCACATATCTGTATCAACATTATCGTAACGAATATTTACGTTACCGCGATGTGCGTAAAAATGAGACTCGATTTTATACTTTTTGTAACCACGAACTTAACTTGTATAAATGAATCCCAGATGAGTAACAATTTCAGCATAGAATTGATTACTGTTATCACGTATTCTATCAAAGTCCGCGCCTTTATTAGTACGAGCCACGTAAAGTACGTAATTTCCGCGAGGACTGTTGTCCTGAAGCATACAATGCCCGACGCCCGTTGCCTCGGGAAGCACAATTGTGCACCGAACAGAGGAAGCGAGCGGGAGAAGGACGCGGCAGTCGCCTCGTAGACGCCGCGCCGCGCGCCGTCTGTGTCCTCGCATCGACATGGATTGGGGCATCCGCCGTAAGTCCCTCTGAAAAGTTACTATAATCTCTCCTGAAACTCACGTTCATAGTTCGCGAAGCCTAATATGCGTACGAATCGCTTGTCTGCGTCTCGTCCACCGCGACTGCACACACAATGGTAAACAAACACATGTGACTTGAGTCCGCTGGAAGCAGTCTGACCGGTGTATCCGCCGATGCCGGTCAAGTTTGCGATGTTGATATTTTTAACTCGTTTCGCGCGGTTCGACGTCCGTTGATTTGCCGAATCGATATGCACACGAGCGACTTGCAAATCTCGTTTTAACTTTTAACCAAACTTCATTTACGCTGTTTGTTCTTGTTCCGATGTAATTTAGCTAGGCATGTGTCTTCTCGAGTGTAATTTATCTGTGGGCTTCGAAACATGAACGTCGAAAGGAAACTTCACTAAAGGAAATTGAGATCTTTACGAACAAAAGGTCTGCTAGCGTAGTTCAAAACTGTCGCAGTTTATTATAAAATTTGTTAAACTTTTAATAAGGGGATTTATAAGTTTCTTAAATAATCACTTTACTAAAATAAAGTAAATCCTCGTAACCGACCACATTTTTAAAGCACCGCACACGCAATATAAAAGTGAAATTACTGCTTTCTTGAAAGTTCGGACAACATCTGGTACGTGTAACTCTGATATATAACCAACAGAATTCATTCTACATGTAGCATTCTGCATCTAAAAAGTCTACAATCCACAAAGGAAGTTGCAAAAATTTTATTTTATTAGCCTGTTAACATTATTTTATAGATGCGTTTATTTCTACTTTACCTTGTCAATTTTTTTTTTTTTCATAAAATAAAAATGAAACAAATTTAACAAATAGTTTAATTAAAAAAGTGTGTGTGTCAGCTCCGACGCACGACTGGAGTTTACTCCTTAGGAACGATTATAAAATACATAATAAAAATTATAAAAACATTTATCATAACGAATTATTATCAGCGCCATCTCTGGTGCTCAGGTGCCATCTAGTTATCGCAAGGATATATTATTACGTAGTTTCAGAGATATTGTGCCATCTACACAATATTTCTGAAACTTCAGATATTCTAAAATATTCGAAATAGAACGTATGTTATAAAAATTCGAAAATTGAACCTAACGCATACCGTGTGACAATTTCGATTTTACTCCCATAAATTTTCATACTACATGCTTATACATACCTACAATATGAAAATCGATTCTTAAGGAGTAAACTCCAATAATTGTCAAAAATTGTTATGTAACAACACATTGGAACAAATAAAACTATCAGTAAATGCCTTGGTAAAAGGTCACAAAAACAAAATAAAAAGAAGAAATCGACGAATCTGGCGAGCCACATTCTCTTCTCTAGAGAGAGCAACATTTTATTATTATTTTTTAATAGTGAGACGTATTTATACAATGCTTGGAAACATAAAATGGTTCTATGTTATTAAAGCTCTAAGAAATGTGAAAATATGATAAAAAAATATTCGTACTCATTGGTTAGTGTATTTATTTGATCCTCCTACCATTATTTTTCGTTTTACATTATAAATGTCAAGGCAACGAGAACTTGTCTAACACACCTGTCCCAATAATTTAATAGGGTCGCTCGCTACCGAAGACGGATCGCTTGTATGTATTAGCTCTGGAACAAACTTGGATAATGGATGTTGTACCTTCACCCCGCTCTTACCACAAACTGTTCTTTGTTTGTTTAGGAGTTTGCAGAGTTTCTAGAATTACTTTAATTACGTGTCGTTTAAGTCTGTTTCCTCGTAAACTTTATTTAAAGATGAAAGATTATTTTAAGTAAACCTATCCCATCGGTATAATGCAAAGGCGACTATTTTTCATTAAGTAATGCAGAGTAATGACAGAGTAACCGCCTTTTTTAACAATACGCGGTTTGTCAGACAAATTAAATTTAATCTTAATAATATTATAAAGTGAAAGTTTGTTTGCCTGGATATTTGAATGTTTGTTCCTCAATAACGCAAAAACGGTTAAACGGATCTGGGTGAAATTTGGCACACAGATAGTTTATTACATGGAATAACATATAGAACATATAAACTTTTTATCCTGAAAAAGTGATAAGATCTTGAGGGATCGTCTAAAATTATAAAAAATCCGTTAATTTTTTAATTTTTCAACGCGGACGAACTCTTGGGCACCAGTTAGTACTATTGAAATTAATTCGCTTTAAATAAATGTTTAATTTTATGTTCCACCTTAACATATATAACGGAACGAGCGACGTCACAATTTTACTGCTTCATCAGCAGTAAAATCTGCGACGCTAACATTAAAAAAGATCACAACCTGGGAAATCGATTCTATCACTGTAATATATTGTTTTGGAAACAAAAGCTTACTTAACTGTGACACGCTTCTTTTCCCTTTAGGAGAATTTAACGGATAATAGTATGAAATCAGAACACGTACCCATTTCCAAATAAGGTCAGATATTGCGATGACCTATATTGTACGTAGGTAATGTTCTTCGGGATGATTGTTTCGTGTTATTAAGGAGATTTGTTTTCACCCTTGGGAAACCCTCTGTGGCTTTGTTTGTAATTACGAACGAAAATATTTGATTGCTACATTTTTTGTGCGACAGAACTATGGTTTATAACACTGGAATAAATTTTTATCAGTATTCTTGTGACAAAAATTTATTCCAGAACCTTTATTAATGGAATATTCTCTTTAGAATGTGATTAATATTTATTTTTAGCTTACGTACTACCTGATAGATTTTAATATATTATCTTCATAAAAAAGACTTAAGTAGATAACTGACAAAAAAACGCATGAATAATACTCCAGAGTTTCTGCAATTTAGAATGAAACCAGGAAAACACTGGATTCGCTGTACCTACTGATGTTGTTTACGTAAATTTTGCTAATTTTTCAGTCGTATTGCACATCTGCAATGCAGTTTTTGCAGCAGCTTAGCATTACAAATAGAATTTCAACTTGTCTGCATAGCACTTGTAAAATATCTGCTTTTTAAATTTATTATTCACAACCTTATTTCTACAAAGCTTTATGTACCCGTGAAAACATTAAATTGTCTCTTGAGCAATATAACAATCTATCGGTATTCTATCGGTCCATTCCATTATTAAAGTGTGAATCAAGGGTACCCTTTTTATCGGTTTCCTTCTTAGTAATATAAACGTTTAACTAGTGTCTAGTATTATCATCAACATCATAATCAACGTACATACATACCTCTATTATTTTGCAATGCTAGTCAAAGGCCTCTTCTCGATGTGAAGCAGTAAGGGCGGGTTATAAATTCAACTATAACTTGAGTTTTTCACGACTTGCAGGTGCCTCATGATATTTTCCTTTGTCGTCTACGCCTATGCGTACCTTTGTTTAAAAATGATTTCGAACAAAGCGCGCGTTCAATAAAATATTACCTATCTTTGCTTGGTGTATGATATTTTCAGGTTCACCGACCAATATTTATTTTTTATACTACACTAGCGACGTGTCCCCGGCTTCACACAGATACAGTTTTAATCTGCAAATTATATAAGCACACAAACCTTTCTCTATCGCTCTTTCCGTTAGTGAAAACCGTATCAAATTCCGTGAAGTGAAACAGACAGGCGGGCAGCGATTCTATTTTATAATCTGTATAGATTTAGACGATATAGATATGTGTAGATAATATTGTACATGGTAGGTACCTAGACCTACATATTTCCAACGATTTCACAACGATAAATCTGATTTTTAGTATGCTTTTTATAATTCAATGTTTTTAGTATAGAAAAGGCTTTTTTACATAATTCCATTGTCACAAACGTCACGTCTACCGCCCAAAGGTGAGATCCTATTTCCGTGCCCCCATTCACAGCTTTATGTCGCACCCGTTTCGCTTTTATGTGCCCATAATCGAAAGTGGCATTTGATTGTTATTGGAATATTCTGATCGATTTATTTGTACGCACATTCTAGATAAAACGTCACTCCACTTGTAAGTATGCATGAACAGACAAAAAAAAAGAAGAAAGAAATGCGCATTAAAAGGACAATACATATGTTTTAACATAAAAAAGCTTGATAAGAAAACAAAAACGCAAAAATTGGTAACAAGTCAAAACACGCTTTCAAAGAATACATTGTCTGTGTTAATATTACAACCGTGAAATCGCATTGCAATTTGAAATTAAGTATTGATCAACCGTTGTAAAGGACGGCATGTAAGCAAATGCTGATTAATATTTGACAGTAAAAGCAACAGGTGAGGCGATTACACGAAATCGTGGGGGTCACGGGGACACGCGAGGACCACGCATTGACACGACGGCGGCGTCGACGGGCGCGGTCGATGCAGGCGCCGCCCACTGTCGTCATGGTGTACGTCCATTTGGTGACATTATTGTTTGTACACACCACCACACCACGACGTCCATACAACTCATCTTTACAAAGTGGTATTTTCCGGGAACACAGCATAACACATTAAACTCCAGTCTTATTAATGCGGTACACGATAATAGATATAGTACCACCGGCCTTCCACCCGTTGTGGGTTATTATAATATACATAATTTAGTTGCAGTATAATGAAAGAGTAGGTAATTTGTCTTAATGAAACAGTGGCGTGTGCTGCGTCAAAAACGAATATGGTAATTTTTTTTTCGTAAAGTCAGTTTTTAGTTTAGTGCTGCATTGTTAGTGAGTGCCGGGTGGTGAATTGTCATCTAGTAGTGTTGAGTAAAGGCTTCGCATTTATGTTTTTTTACTTCGTTAATGGTGCAACAGTACGTCCTAATGGGCGATGGCTTCTAATATAATAGTTTCGACCTTTTTCCAACATGTTTTTCAACAGATCGTTCAGTTCACGTCTTCGCCACCAGGATAAGGAAGTTGTACTTGGTAATTCAACAAGCTATAAGTTTTCTTTATAATCTTACGTTGTCAACGAACTTTATATAAATTTACGAGCATTGTATGGCGTGACACGTGTCTACTTAATTCAAAATTTGTGAATTATTCATCATTTTCTGTGTAAAACAATCACTTTAATTGGAAATGTACTCCGAAAACCACAACTGCTATGCCAACTGTGAATATAATAAAGGTTAAGGTTCCACCCACTAAATAGATCTTTCTTACACTAGTACAAAGTTACCTACGAAAGCAGTTCTACTGCAAGTAAAAATTGAAAGATAGCTATTTTCCTATGATATTCTTTCACGATATTTTTTTAAATAGGTTATGTATTTATTTAGGACAGTGTTACGTTAGTGGATAATCAATGCAAGAGATACAAAAAATGTAAATTCAGGATTCAGGAAGATTCCTTTAAAAACACAGTTAGTGACTGAAAATTAATACTCAACATATTTTCGCTAGATTAGGCGCGCTTTAAATATTTTCACATTTTTCTAATTTTTAAATCGACATTGCATATAAAATCAAAATGAGTTGATTTTAAGGACAGTGAACAAAATTAAAAAGAAAAAGCAAAAAAGGCACAACCAAAACAGCCAAATCCATTTTCTCATTTTCCGGCGACATCTATTCTAGCTCCGAAAATCTAGTTATCCTTTTTTGTATATTTGAAGGTTGAATAGCCCGAATCCATTCTAGTTTTGGGGTCATACGAGAAAGAGACAGTCTCTTATATTTCTTTTGCCATATTTTGTGGAAGAAAGAACAATATAATTTATTTATATCAATTTTTTAAAATATTTATTTAGTGCCCGTTAACGGTAAAACCAAACAAATTATTATGGGTGTATAATGAAAAAATCGGTTATTTTGACAAATTTAAAACTACATTTTACTTATACATACATTGTAGTACCATCCTATATTCTTCTCTACTAACCAATATTGTACTTGTCCAACGTCAAGTGACTTGAAAACCGTATCAATAGTTTATGTGCTATTGCATGGTACTTATTGATTTTGCCACTCTATTGAACACGTATGCACTGCCGGCGACCGCTTTAAGTAAACGATGCGGTTGAATAGTTTAATTATTTCTCATAGAACATTATTAGTATGTTCAAAAATCTCTAGTGGAATTGAAAAAAATGTAAAAGGAACATTACGTATCCTTGTTAATCAATCCAATTGCCGTGTCTCTTTTATGCTTTTATTTTAACTTGCAGGGCTTAGTTTAGTCGACATACACAATACATGAAAATACTTCACGGAAATTGCTCTCTTTCCCTCAACACATTTTTCAATGTTTTTGTTTCTTGTCCAGCGTAATACATCTACACCAATTACCCCAATTACTCACGGGGTGAGAGTTAACAGGGCACTTTCGTTTGTTGTATGGTAATCTCTATTTAGATTTTATTCGCTTCTGTATACTGTGATGTAATTTTATTTATTTCATTAGCCACGAAACTAGCTCTGTATACCAAATCGATATTCTATTGTTCAACAAAATTTTCTATCTATATTTTACTGTTTTTCATTGAAGTTTTTTTATAAGCACTGTTTTGTTTCACCTTGCAAAAGAGGCAGTGAATGAGTGTAATTTTATTTTTGTGCAAATTCACAACCACCGCAGGGTGGGTGCAAAGAAAAAAGCAGGTCCATAGAACAGCAACAGTTCAGCGAGCACCATAACTGGGAATAAAGCGCTCGACACAACAGAGGCTAATGATGTTGACACTAGAGGCGGACTCGTCTCGCTCGCTCGTGATTGTAACCCTCTCTCTGAGCACGGTTCACAGCTCACGGCTCTCACAGACACACACAGCGCTCAGGCCTCTGAGTGCACTTAACTTCACGATCTACTGCTAAATGGGTCGTTTCTGAAATGTTCTCTACTACTCACACGAAATTGGACTCGGAAATCATATTACGATGACATTAACGCCCCAACGCGTGTGCCGTTAGGCAATAATGGTTCTTATTAACCCTTGTTTCCTCAAGGCTTTTTTTATTTTTTATTTCTAAATTATAACACATCAAGTATTAAATATGGTTAAAATACGTGTTCAGTTATGCCTTATGTTATCTCGGTGAACATACTAAAAATTCTCGACATGGGTGGTTAGTAGGCGAGGGGTCGGGGCATATAAATGACAGCCATTTCAGGTTTATTGGTCATTCACGTAAACTTTTTGGAATATAATTACATTAGCTACAACAATGATTTTTACTCTTGAATCTAAATTCATGACACTCGTTATTAACTTATGATTCAATCACTAATAGAGAAGATGTTATAAAATTCCAAGCAGTTAATATTAATTAAATAATAACTTTAACAGAGTAATAATAATATTGTTTCACCATGATCTTATAGGTAGGCCTACATACGTCATTCGTGTGCATTGATATATTTCATTTTATTTTTTAAAAAACATGCAATCATAAAAATTGTAATTATTGAAAAATAAATCACAGTTTTTTATATATTTAGTTTTTGTATAGCTATTATAGATTTTTATTCCCTAAGAAAACTTTTATCGTTTTCTTATAGCAATTTATAAATTGCTCTAGTAACTCAACAGTCTTTGCTTATCAGCAATAGAATGCAATGCAGTTAAGACATGATACTAAATATAAATGAAACTGAAGAGACTAGCCACACAATCGCTACATTTGTAAGAATCCGTCTCTGACGCTTATATAATTATTCCACAACATTAAATTCCTCAACAGGGTAATAGATTTGACTTAATTTTCAGTCAAATTAATTACCCTGTTTGAATTGACAGTATTGAAGCATCATCCGCAAACCACACTTGTTCTGAAGGCTGCTCAAATCATTATTATTATAGTATTTATAATTTGTATTTCGATTGTTATTGATAGGCTCCATCATGTTCCACGTGCGGCGGCGACCAGCGGACGCGCAGCCGCGGCGTCGCAAGAAAAAAGCCGGTTCAGGCACAGGCGGCAGCAGCGCACGACATGGCAGCGAACCCATGCTTATCGAGGTTGCCCCCGATGGTTCTCCCCTCGAAAATGGGCTACGGTTGAGAATTACAGATATTGTAGAGGTAATTCGCTCTGATCAAGACTTTCTTGACTTTGTTCATGTCGGTTATAATATAAATAGTAATGTTACAGTACAATTAGTTATTAAACAGCTTGAACATTTGCCAACGCATCTTTGTCATTAGATGTAACTGCAGCTGGAAAGTCTGGCATGAGAACCGCGAGAGTGTTCGTATTGGTTTTAGCTGACTGACATTGACCCCAATAGATACGTTGTGTTCTTAATTAATTTACTCTTAGTTAGTGAAGCTTAGTTCTTGTAAAAGCGTGTAAAATTTAATAAAATAATTTGAAAATTTTCTTTATTGGTGAAGTGTAACAGTGAGTATTGTTAAAGGTGGGTTCCGGAAACGGGACTACGCTTCAGCTATACGGACCGTCGATACAGTCGCGTCACTGCGTGGTGGCGCCGGCTGACGGCGGTGGTTACACGGTGACCCCACTTCACGCGGACGCTCACGTTTACGTCAATGGAAGGAGAACAATGCACATGCAGCGCTTACAGGTATGCCTTTTTGTACACGATTTAAGTCTACATTATAGGCCAAATTTCATCCATACACATAAATTCAATTGAACTGTTTTTACTAAATGTATGTCAAAGTAAGTACAGTCGGGGTAAGAAAAGGTTCGTCATCTTATAGTCGACTTCTGCTTGCACCAGGGCAATTAGTCATGCCAAAATTGCTGGCCAAATGATTACCTACTACTACTACTACTACTTAAATTTTTATTTTAGAAAAATAAAAAAAATAAAGAAAGAGTCATAGAGGAGAAAAATCATGAAGTAACGTAACTAATGCGTATAACACTTTCTAACACGCGCAAAATAGGTCCGCTTGCAGCTATTTAGGTGAAAGCATATAGATGACCGAAAACAGTTGTTATATCATTTTACGCCTAAATTTAATTAGGTCGTTTTGGTCCGTGACATTTACTCATCAAGTACCATCTGTTTATTACCATCCACCCCCCGCCTCCATTTACCGACACCCACAATGCTGTAACCTCGCAGCCGCCTCTTGAATTTTTTATGTGAGGCCTAGTTGAAATTTCATTTTCGTTTTGCTCTCATTCGATTGTTTATCGTTTTCAGCATGGTAGCTTACTGAGATTTGGTAGAGTGTCGACTTTTCGCTTCGTCGATCCGGCGCAGGAGAATCTGCTCAACAGGAACCTCTCGCAATCGCAACATTTCGGCTCCGGCTCAATATACGACAGGTAACCGTCTTAGTATCACACCCCACGTTTCGTTAGATGTCTTAATTAGACGAATGGATCCTATTAATTTTTGTTGTAGTAACTACTCACCTTTATTAATTCAAATTTGTTATGCATCTATTCAAATTTAGACTTTATTATAAACCTATACTTTTGTCGGTACTTTTAGTTAAAGCGGTATCCGTCAAACTTCTGTCATAAATTTTAATACTTTAATGAAACTCACGTCTTACTAAAATATAATCAAAAAATCCAATTTCATTCATTGGCAGTTTGTTGCTTGATCGCTTAAGATAATTTAACCCTAAGGCCTATAGCCGTTAGGTTCTTTACTCACGACGCTTTTTAAATGAGCTGACGACCCGCGTTGAATGCGATCAGTACGATCAGCAAACGCGAGGCATTAGGCACCTTTACACACGATCATCGCTTTTGTATCGCTAAAATGCACAAAGCAGCTACAATTTGAAATTTAGACAACAGTATTACGATGGCGTCGCTGGAGACAACACATTGATTACGCTAGCCTTAGTTTTGTTATTAAATCGAAAACGAAACTTGGGTGGGTGAAAAATATATTGGATACACCCACTTGTGGTTGTATCACAAACGCATACAATCTGTTAAAACGCGCTGATGACGCGCTATAAAAAACACGCGTCTTCAGCTCGTTAAAAACCTCGTGTGCAAAGAACCTAACGGCTACAGGTTGAAGTTTGCCAGATGCCGTGACACGTCGCTTCTTTGATCATCTCTTTGTAATTGTTTCTCTTACCTCGTTGTCATCTATCATCGTTGTTCTCTTTGTTTGCATGTGTTTTTGTGAATGGCTCACGAACATCCGCTTGTGTACGTACCCATTCCCGCGTTAGATCGTCGCAGGGTGAGAACGCAAGCGGCGCGATGTCGCCGACGTCGCTCGGATCGCACGCGCCCGACGCTCTCTCCGCCGACGTGGTCAACGCTAACGCGAACCTCGACGCCGACTATCCCGGCTCTGGCCATGACCACTATGGCTACCACCACAATAACAACAACAACAACAACACGCTCAAACTAGACAACGAGTCGCTCGTCATCTCCCAACACCTCAACGAGCCCAAGGACGAGTACATGCGCGACGAGAGCGCCGCCTCTCTCTTCAACGACCAGGATCAGAGCGTCAATAGAAACGTCAGTTCGCAGTACAAAGACAATTACGAGACCACGTTCGATTTGGACGGAAACGTCGAAACTAAAAGCATCTGCAGCGCTAAAAGCGGCGGATCCGGACACGACAACAGGTACCGTATGCTAGTTTAATTTGTGTCCAATCGTGTAAGTGTATTTCCGTAAGTACCTTTGTTGATCCAAAGTGTTTTATTAGCATAATGCACTTCACAACACGCAATGTATTTAATTTCATAGTTCATAGACATGCAATTTAAAAATATAAAAGTTGTAGGAATAGTAGTTATTTTTGCAAAATGTTAAACTTAGTAATGTTTTTTTTTACTATTGCCAAACGGGTTACCAGTACCTTTGTAATATTGAGCCTTCAGCGTTTTCTCTTTCACTAAATCTAATTTAAGTGAAAATATAAGAAAATTACTGGTTGATTTCTACGAGCCCTTAAACGCGTCATAAATATACTTAATTGATTAGCCTCAGTGACTTTTCAGTCTTCTCGTTGATAAGTGCCGGAGCATGGCAAAAATTAGCGTGTTGCGGCTTTGCGCCGTAGCATAATACAGTGGAATTAGAATTATATTAAAAGCATTTAAGGTACAAATATTTTGAAATAATATTAATAATTAAATACTTTGCCGTGCCCTCTTTCAATATGCGCCGGTCCTCAATGTATAAAAGGTAAATTTGAAATGGCATATACAAATGGTGAGATTTGAATGGTCGGTCAGGATGGCGGGAGGTGGGGCCGGAAGTGCGGCGGCCGCACGGCCTGGGCAGGAGGCGATCTTGCCTGCGGTGCTGGAGTTCCCGGAGGCGGGCCAGGCGCAGTTCCTCGCAGCCGTCATCACGCGCCTCGACCCGCACGCGCCCGCCTTCAAGCTGGCGCCCGTCTACACGCTTTACCTGTGTGCCAGGTAAACTTTCATCGAAGCTTCATTTTTTCATTCGGGCTTGAGCTACTGTTCTCCATGCTCGCGCCGAAAACTTAACATGAAGGTTATTTTTATTACGAACGCGGAGAGTAACAGAGAAACATGGGATCTTTGGGATTCCAAAACATTTTATTTATTTATTTAGTTAAAAAACAGTCACATTTTATAAGAACTGTACAATACAATAAGTTGAATCGACTGCTCTTGACTGTTTATATGTGTGCAACCACGTCAACTTGAATTGACTCGCGAACCAAAACACGTCCACACCGCACGCACAGCTCACACTAAAGTAACCTTTGAACACGTTTAGTTTACCGACAACGCATGACTCCGGCCACTAAACTGATAAGAACTGATAAGTCCGATGTTTACATTTTGTGAGTGTGATCAGGTATCGTGCGTCGACACACTACAGGCCGGAACTGACTCCAACAGAACGCGCGCATAAGTTGACGGCGTTCCTACACCACGTCGCAACCCTCATACACGCCACCGTACAGGTATTTTAAATTTCTATAGTCATTACTTCAGATATCGATTTAGTTTTTATGACTACATTATGTGTATATTTGTATATTAGGAACGATGTACCGATTCCGCTGCTCAAGCGTTTTGGATGGCGAACGCAAGCGAGTTGCTGCATTTTCTTAAATGTGATCGACATATTTCGTCTTTTTCAACACAAGCTCAAGAATTGTTACCGACGACAGTTCAAAATGCATTCAGGTAAATATAATTTATCTTGGCGAAAAATTGGCGTGTGCTTTCACTATATATTTGTTCAATGTATCACATTCTGTTCGTTATTGTAATGTATAAATTAATACCTTAAAAACCTTCTTAATTTATTAAGAAGACCACTGTGAAAAGATCAAGAGATTCTACACACGACAGACAATCGATGACTAATATTTTATCCGTGATTATAATGTAGAACAAAACTATTTTTTACTTTTTCTTCTTGTCTTAATACCCAATTTTGATGTATATACGTTGTGTGAGCAGGAGATATGACAAACTACAAGTGTAAAGGATTATGAGTAGGTCTGACAAAAAAAGTATATCGATAAATTTATATTTAAATAGATAGAAAGAGATAGATAAATGATTTTGCATACTTAGAAGATCTATGTTACAGCAACCTGGTGTCGTGCTTCCAAGAGGAATTGTCACGCGCGCTCGTGACGCTGACTGAGCCCGCGGTGACGGACGCCACAGACGCCACGGCGCCGACTCTTCAGGCTCTCGCGGCCGCCATGGTTCTTCTGAGGCGGTGTCGCGTCAACGCCGCTCTCACCATACAACTTTTCTCGCATCTCTTCCATTACATCAACGCGGTCTGCTTCAACAAGGTCTGGCTTCGATAAGGGGTTACCTAGTTGCTTTGTTTTTTTTATCATTTTTTCTTTTACTTGTGTTTCACTTTAGCTTCCACTTTCTCATGTATAGAGTTGGTCCTCACATCTATTCTCGCTGGTTCAAACGCAGGAATAGAGTAAGTTTTGCACATTCTAGCTGCTGCAAATAGCATATTTTATAAGGAGGTCATAGGTCAATTAGGTAAAAGCCAACTTCGAGAAGGAGGTCAATCGTCGAATCCTCGGATGGGCTGCGTTCGGGAAGCTCCGAGACATCTCGTCCGTAATTCCTCTTAGTCTCGATAGATAAGGCAGTGAACTGTTCACTAAGGTGGAAATGTTGGAATCTGAAAGAGGTGCTCATAGCAGGTTTTGGTTTGACAAAGACGATATGATGGTGATGTTGCAGTTGGTGAACGGCGGGGGCGGTGGCGGCGTGAGTGCGCGCTGGGGCGGTGCGGTGTCGGCGCGGCTGGCGTTGCTGGCCGCATGGGCTGAGCGCCAGGGACTGGAGTTGGCTGCCGATTGCCATTTGGCGCGCACGCACCAAGCTGGTTTGTTTCTGTCACCTCATTTCTATATCGGAGTACCGTATTTTTAACACCCGACGCTCGACGCAAAAACAGGCTGTTATAAGTTTGACGTGTGTGTCTGGGTATCTTTGTGTCTGTCGGTGGATCTACGTTTCCACCGACAGACACAAAGAAAGGTTTGCGACAGACTACTGTTACTCCGGTGATATTTCCATGATATGGTAAGCTTGACTCATTTGGCTCAGGATTAACGAATGTTTACTTTGTTGCAGCTCGTCTGATCCAGGGCACATACAGAACTCCGGAGGAGGTGTGTGCGGCTCTGTCCGCGTGCTTCAAGCTCAACTCGGTGCAGGTTCGAGCGCTGCTCGCGCCGTTGGTCGCTCCCAACGTGCTCGAGGCGGCCGTTGCTCACGCGAGGACGCTCGCCGACGAGCTATGCCGGGCCGATGGCCGGGAGGTACGTAACGCCTGCTATTTATTCATTTATTTAATGAGAAAAAACACTGGCCGCAATCGTTGCGAACCAGCATTGGCACAAAATGCTGCAAACAACCGTTCACTCAAAGGGCGTGTGTTGCAGATAACGTTGGAGGAGAGCACGTGGCTGGGCGCGAGCCTGCTGATCCCGGGCGATGGGTTCAGCGCGGAGGTTGTGCGCGGGGTGCCGCCCGGCCTGGCGGAGTTCGTGGGCCCGCTGCAGCGCGGCGGCCTGTGTCGTCTGGCGCACCAGCCGCACGCCGTCGGCCTGTGGACCGTGTACATGGCCGGCCATGCGCCGCCGCGTCGCCCGCCCGAGCCTCGTCTGCACATCATACAGCTCCACAAGAACTCCAACGGCATGGGACTCAGCATCGTCGCCGCCAAGGTATCCTTTATCCTTAATACCACTGTTGTCGGCAGCGTACTTGCAGCACCTGTAGCGTTGCTTTTGTTATAGGCGACGGTAGCCACCTACCATCAAAGGGACCGTCAGCCTATACTGATAGCTGCAGTGAAAAAGCAGCTTCTAGAATAGTTGATTCGCCTTTTTTAAAGGTTCCATGGTGACCTTTTTGTCGATACCTTTGTACAGATACTTCTAAAAGCACACTTCATAATTCACATATTTTTGTTGAAATTACTTTTCTTCTATGTTTACCATAGTACATAGATAGATAGATAGATAGATAGATAGAGTCGGCTTCTTCATTGCTAAAGGTCGTGCCCGCTCTGAAATGCCTTGGTGGCATTGATCATCAGCTGCTTCCATTCCACCCTGTCCTCAGGCCTTTCTCATAGCCTTCGCAACTGTAAGATACACAACTTGGTCTGTCCATTGTCTATGAGACCGGCAACGAGACCTCTTGCTATCCACTTTTCCAAGTTTTCTGGTTCTCTGCGGGCTATGTGCCCAAAGTAATTGAGAACTCTTTGATAGCAGGTGGTTATAACCATGTACATAAACAAATCTATACAATGGTACAGATCTTTGTTTTGTTGAACAGGGCGCCGGTCAAAGTAAACTCGGCATCTATATAAAATCAGTAGTACCCGGAGGTGCTGCGGCGGCGGACGGAAGACTCGCCGCTGGCGACCAATTGCTCTCCGTCGACGGAAATTCTCTTGTTGGCATTTCACAAGAAAAGGTATGTCTACTTAAATTGTGTAATTTATGTTTTCATAATTTATAATGATGATAGCAAGACGGCATAACGTGAATCATCCTTTGAGGTTTATATCATCTTCTTTAAATTTATTTTGGCTTTCAATTATTTATAGGCAGCGGAATATCTAGTACGAACGGGCCCGACGGTAACGTTAGAAGTGGCTAAACAAGGGGCTGTGCTACACGGACTTGCGACGCTTTTACATCAACCCGCCTACAACCAAAGACAAGGTATTCAAATTTACCACTTTACTGCTACTCGGTCAAATGCATAACTTTACAATTACGTATGTTTCCTTGGTTCTGCAGACGAAGAAGTTCAATACGAAGATCGTATCCGCCGCAACTTTGGCACGTTTACGAATCCGCATCCGACTTTTATCAGACCCGCCTCGCCGCTTACTGAGCTCGCTACAGCAGGCAATATACATTTTTCGCTTTGTTGTAGACTCTTTTCTTTTTTTGCTTCTTTTTGGGTTGTATATTTTGGTTTCTTTATTTGGATCAATTTGCGTTGTCGCCGTCGCATTTGTCAATAAACTATGTTGATTGTGAATTGTGGTCTATAAAACTTGCTCCTATTACAGGATACTGTCGGCGTCCATATCATAATCAATGTCACTTTCTAAAAAGTGAATCGTCCGAATCTAGCTCCGAAGAAAGCGAAAAATGCCATCCTCATTATCACGGCTCTATTCCCAGATTGATTATAACTTTAGATCGTGAAAATAATCAGTTGCAAGAGGACGTTACACCGGCCGAAACACCCGGTTGTCCGTTAGAGCTAAGAAGTGACTCAGGGCCGCCTCGACCTATCCCTATATTCACTTTCACATGCGAGGATTTTGATGAGCACAATGCGAGTAGCGACACGAACACATTAGAAAAGCAGAACTGTGAAACAGCTCATGAAGAGCCTCCCCCAGTACCGGTACCGCCAGCTAACTACGATCAGTCCAGCGAAAGTGGAGATAATATTTACGTGCCGCCCGTAATGAAACCCATCGACACCAAGCTTACTTTGGACCTATTCAATATACGCGCTAGAGAAAATGAATTTCGACGTAGGTGCACGGGAATAGATGAATGCGTAAGCGCATGTGATTGCTGTCGCACCCCTCAACCTGAAACTCAACAGATTCCTTTCATCGACGAGCCTAGCTTCGAGCCTGTAATTTTTGAAAACGATTGTGTTCATGACAAAGTTGCTACACCTAAAATACGACGAATACTCCCATCGTTGTCACTGGAGCAAACGGACGATTGTAAACCTCAAACTGTAGATGCGATGTGCCAAACTCCCACATCTCCTATCGAACGAGAAATAATTCACAAAACGGTTCAGACAGAAAGAGAGCTAGTTGCCCATCAAGAATTACACAAAGCTAAGGACATCCCGTGTCGTTTAAAGAGAACTATATTCAAGATGTCCAAATCGTTATCAAGTAAATCTGAAGATACGGAAGCTCCGTCGACTTATTCCACGTCCGAGTCATTTATTGAAACCAAGAATGAGAAGCGCATTTTTATTAAACCTAATATTTTACATACGTCTAACGAAGCAGGGTTGAAAAAAATTTTGGACAGTGTAGATAGAAAATCTTGGAAGTCACCGGACGAATACAGACCGACTTTCGGGAGAGTCAAAGCCCTGACTAAACATTTTAACGATATCAATCTAAAATATTGTGTCAAAACTTATCAACGAAATTGTCAGTCCAGCCCTAATTTGAGTTCCCTCGGACATAAAGCTGTTCATCTTGCAGACAATATACCGATTAGTGCCAGTTTAGGCGACATATTGTATCAATCCAATATGACCGACAATAACGAAACTAAGGAAAGAAAATTGAGTGACGAAGAAGTTAAAAGCATATTAATTCAATTGGAGGATTGGTCCAAGTTTGGTTCTAGAGGTAGCGAAGATACCCTCGCGCAAGGCAACGAGTTTGAACTACCTAATCTGCCTTCAGAGGACCATACAGAAAATAACATATCTCACAGTAGCAGTTTTATTTTCAACGAATTTATTGATAAGAAACCTAAGAAGATCACTCTAGACAATATAAAATTAAAGTCGAATCAGTCCAGCGTTAATTCCGATCAGGCCAAAAGCAAAGAGTCGCTCGCTAAGAGCGAGAGTCTAGAGACGGTGAGCAGTGTACACAAGCCGAGAATAGTAGGTGCTATTCCGCAAGGCTTCTGTCCAGTCGTCGATAAATGTGATCTGGATGGATGTAGTCGTCAGTCGTACAGACACTACGATAATAGCTTGACATTAGCTCAAAGTTGTCCTAATATGAGCAGCGGTAGCCTTCGCGGGCGGACTGCGTGTTCTGCCCTCAACCCGTACCACAGCTGCCCGTCGCTGCTCTCCACTAACCCGCGTAAGGCACACTCACACCACGCATGATATAGGTGTGTCATAGATATATCGCACATAATATCGCGCACTATGTCGATTTATCTTTATTTTCGTTACAGTAATATAAAAATGAATTTAATGTTTTAACTATATGGAAATAGATAGAAGGTTTTGTTTCGTCCCAATATACTTTATTTGCAGACACAATGCATACGCCTCTTATGTACCTTTTTATTTTTGTAATTTAGCATAAGGCATGCCGGACAGAAAAGATCAGAACAATATTTGGTAAACATAAACATAAAAGAATAAACATGATTTCCATTATAAGAATAATGAAGAATTGTCATAATACTGTTCTGTTCCGTCAAGTCTAAATAATTATAATATTAATGTAGATGTTTCGGTTAGGTTTCGTCTTTGTGACTAAGTAATATGGCGGTCTTGGCTGAGTCTCTTGGCTAGGTTCAAGTTTATTTCATACTGGTTGGTCATTTCATAAAACAAGTTTTCGAATCAAATTAACTTTACATTTGCTGAGTTCTTTTCATGTGTATGACTTAATTGTGATTGGACAGAATGCTCGTGTATTTTGTTCTAAAAACCAATGATTTCTTTATGTGCCGAAATCAATCATGCACTACGAGCTCTTAGGTTAAGAACGGTGTGACTTGAAGAAATAAAAATGTAACATTATACGTTATAGCGAGCGGGGGTGGAGCATTACGACGCGCGTCGGAGCGAGACCTGCCGTCACGACTCGCCGCAGAGCCCGTCAAACCCAGCAAGAGCACTCCGGCTTTACACCATGTAGCCTCACCCCCTCCCGCCAACGTTATCGCCAGGTCACTATATTTTACTTTTTCTATTCCCTTGCATTCAATACTGTTCTTACAACTGATTTGTAGGTTCCATACCTCAAAAAGAAAAAGAAACACTTTTGTTTTAAGAAACCATTCGTTTATTAAGACCCTTACTTCAGGACAGGTATCATATTATAATCAAAAATCATTACGTCGGATACTATGAAACCTACACAGCAAAACTTACACTTGCCTAAAATAACAGTACTGCAGCGTTACGAAGAAACTTTTTTACGAATTTTTCGAACATCAAAACATTGACGATTTATTTGAAACCGTACTTACCGCACCTTAAAATGGATATTAAAATGATAATATGTATTTAGTGTGCCGAGCCCGATCGGAGCTGGAACAGCGACCGTCGGCGCGGGAGGCTCGCGCGGGCCCGCTGCGTGGCCCAGCAAGTCACGCAGCAGCCACAATCTGTCCGCTCCGCAGCACGACGCTTTCTACCAGAACCTCTCCACAGTGCATTCGCAACAAGCCTTACACGACAGGTTTTTCTTCACTTACATAAAGCAACCTCGGTTAATAATAACATAAGTTGAAATAAAAAAATAGCTCTTGTCCATAGAGTAGATAGATGAAATATTACCAACATAAACTGACGGATCAGTAAGTCGAAGTGGCAGTGGACACGAGATCCACCCACAAGGTGAAAAGACGATCTGATAGGGTCGTGGGTCGTCGGTACATCTAGGCTGCTTCTGACCGGCCCTATGTCCAGCAGTGGATGAATGGCACCTCCATTGCAATTAGTGTTGCAATGTGTTATTATTTTTTATTTGATAATGGTTGCTAAATCAGATGGTGTTCGCTACGCAGCTCGACGGGCAGCCACCGGCCGCAGTCCGCGCACTACTCGGCCGCACCCGCCCCAGACCTCTCTTCCGAATCACTCTTACATCAGGTCACTATTTTTATTACATTAACTCCTACACTATATAATCTTATAGTAAAGAACATCATAAAAAAATATAATTTGTGCATGTAAGTTCGTTTTTGTCGCAAAGTAAAAATTCTGTAAATTTTCTCTACATACAACTACACTGCCAATGTAATTAAAGCCATATGTTCACTGTTATAATTAGTTATTGTAATGATTTACTTGCAGCAAGTAATACAAGCGAACACGACGCGAGACAGCATCCGAGCAGCTAAACTGGCGGAGATGTCGGAGGAGGTGTCACGGCGGCAGCAGCAACAACAACAGATGCAGCAACAACAACAGATGCAACAACAACAGATGCAACAACAACAGATGCAACAACAACAGATGCAACAACAACAGATGCAACAACAACAGATACAACAACAGCAGATGCAATACAACACACTCTCGCCGCACAAACCACCATCCATTGTGCCGCATCAACAGGTAAAGTTATTCGTTTCTTATTGCGTTATTTTCGTTTATTTGTTTATTTTTCGCTTTATTTTTTTACCAATTACAAGTTTGATGGCTTATTAAGAAATTATTTACATAATATAAATTATATTTATTATGTATGCATAATAATATCAGCACTGTTAAAATAAGTTTACCTGCTTATTTAAATAAATAATAATAAATTTTCAAATCACTAAGGCACGGAATACAGCAAAGGTTTTTTCCTAAACATATTATTTTTAATAACCTTAGAACTCGCACTGCTTTGCATGCCGCGACATGCAGAAGCATCACGTGGCATGGCGCGGAACGCTACGGCGTCTTGGTATTGTAATAAAGGAGTGTGAGTGCTAAGATCATTGAAATAAGGTTAAAAATAATATGTTTAAAAAAAACCTTTTGCTGTAGCCATGCCTGGCATACCGTTAGTCAGCGCCCAGCCAACGCTCGCAGGGCGTAATTTTCATATTACTTTTAAGATTTTTTTACGAACATTGGGATAAAAATTGTATTTCCAGATGATGAGTCCGAATCAGATGCACGTACACGCTCAACAGTTGCACTACCAGCCGCAGTCGCCGCAGCTGCAGAATCCACCCCATAACTTGTACCACAATCAGCCTGCAGCACCTCACAGGTAACCCACATTCTTCAAAACTTATAATAATTTTTAATAGAGGGGTTTACACATATTAATTAATGTTGTATGTGCTAGGTACGAATGGCACCCCCCCGGTCCGCCTTCTCCGCAACGTACGCAGCCACCGGTCGCACCTAAGCCTCAAGTAAAAGCTTATAATTTAATTTGAAAACTAAAACCTAATCAAATCTAAAGCTCCTCTGTATTGTATTTATATGTAATTGATACATTTTAGAATGCCAGAAGAGGTGATGAAGTCGACGATCAGTTCGCACAAGCGAGTCATCAGATGCAACAGCCACCGTCGAGTGCCGTACAGCCAGATGATGGTAATGTTACATAGTTCAATACGCTTAGTGCCGACAAATGGGTACTTTCTTAAGCCTACTCCTTTTGGCTTAAGAATCTAATGGCTAGATCAAAAACCTCGAAAAAATTTTTATATATGAATAATCAAAGTTTAGACGTTTGGTAATATTTAAAAGAGAATTTGTATTTTTGTTCGTATGTAATGAATACATCTACAGCTAGTCTAATGGTAATAATAATAATTGTTATAAACAGAACGCTACGTGGCGAGCGCGCTGGAGCCACCGGCCGTATCCGTGTACCCGATGAGCGGGCCATCGGGAGCGGGCGGAGCGGGCCGGCCGCAGCCCGCTCACAACCCCTGGCAGCGTGAGGAACGCGAGCGACAGGCCGAAGCTAGGCGAGCAGCGGCGCGCGCACGCAGGTAACATTCCACGCCTGCTACATATGACTCATAGTTTACATGACAACTGGATAGGAAACGCTCAGCCCTTTCTCTATGTCTATGGTCCATCGTCATAAGCTGAAGCAGATCGTACACTAACGTAATACGCAAATGAATTACAGAGATGCAGCGATCGGTCAGCTGGTGTCGCTGGGTGCGTCGCGCTCGCCCGTGCAGAACCAACAGCTGCGCGCGTTGCAGCTCGAGCGCGACTTCGAGAGGCGCGCCACTCAGCACGACCAGGTCTATATTTACGAAATCACTTCTGTACATTTATCATTGTTACATCACTAACAGATTTAGAACTCATCAAATCACAGCGACTGGCAATATCAGTCTATAAAGCGTCTGGCACCAGTTCTGTCCCACGGGAAGTGTCTAGCAGTGCTCAATATTATTTAATAATATTCAACAAAACACATTCTACAAATCAGCCTTTTGAAAATAAATTATGTCTGGCAAGCCATAACTTTAATCCGCGAATATAATCTAGAACGGAATGGATAGCGAATTAGTAAGTAGCATTTGTCCTTCCTCGGGTTTTCAAGCTTTCAAACTAAATTATATAGATCAATTTTTTTTTAGATGATATTTGGAATAGCTAATAATTATCACACCATTAAATCAATAAAATTAATAAGTTGTTAGCGAATTAGAATTATTTTTTAAAATAAGTATGTGACTTGATCACGATGAATTGTTGCAGGATGACGTTGTCGGCATCGAGGAGATGAACGCTATGGAAGAGGACAGTCCTTCGCCGGAGCCTGAGCCGGAACGCGCACTCCCGCATCCGCCCAAGTCCATACTCAAGGTTAACACTCGCGCTGAAAACACCAACGGATACGGCACAGATATGGTACCTTTTCTTTTATTACAATAGTGGCCAACACAAACACATTACATATCTGGTAGTGCGGGACACATTGAGAGAAGTCCACAGCACATATGCAGTTTTGTTTCGGCACGTAAGCAAATACATATTTCATCCTCTTTTATTTCATAGCGATGTACTATATTTTCCAGTTAGCGCAAGAAGACGCGTCTGAGCTGTGCGGGAGCGTGTCGTCGATGGCGCTGTCGCCGCCTGGCAGCGCAATGGCTGCGGTCGCTCCGCCGCCGCCACCCGAGCGCGGCTCGTCCTTCGCCGTTATGGCGACGCGCGCCAGAGCTCTCTCCCCACCGACGCCACCGATGCCGGAACCCGTCCAAGCCTCCGCGCACACCGCACACATTGCACAGATGTCGCAGTCAGTATAAGCACTAGCGTTTATCCAAACTCACTTAGGAAATGTTAGAGTCCCGTAACATGTAATTGGAAAGCGCAGGTCTCCACCACGTGACAAGCGCGTTTCGTTCCACGAGCGAGCGTCTGCAGCCGCCGCGGCCACGCCTCTGTCCCCCTCTCCTGTCGTGGCCACGCCCCCTGCACCGCCGACGTCTTCGCCGCCTCCGCTCAACGACATCCCAGCGCAAAGGGAGGACCCTGATGTGAGTGTTCTTGTACTCTCATCTTTCAAAACATAGTCTAGATAGAGACAAACTGGTTCCACGTACGCTACGTATGCCACGACGGACCTTCACACTGCTTGCGAGGATTTCATTTAACTGAGCTCCATACTATTCAAATAACAGTGTGAAGATAAAGAAATTGATTTCATAAAGTTCATAGCATGCCATCTACGTAATAATAGTATTAAAGATTAAATAATAGTATACGTTTTCCTTGCCTCGATACAGTTTTGAAGTAGTTGATATGAGCGTTATGAAATCAGTTTCTTTACCTTCACACTGTTATTTGAATAGTACGGAGCTCAGTAAAATTATACCCTCACAAGCAGTTTGACAGGCAGCTTGAAGGTGAGTCGGGCGCGGTAAACTTTACCAATAGTTTTCAGGAAATGCTTTGATTTAGTTGATAAATATAATTAAATGCGACAGCGCTTCCTGGAGGAAGCGGAGAACCTTCTGGCGGATCCGGAGACTCCTCCCGCGCAGTCCGCGCACGCGGCGCCGCCCGCTCACACGCCCGGCGTCATTGGCGCGCAAGAAGTCTACAGGTACTACTCTACTACTACTCCGCGACTTTATTCTAAAAACCAACTCATTTTCTAAGAAAACTTTGAAACATTAATTTTGTATACATCTATTGTTAAGGTAACACATTCTAAAAATGGTGAATTTTACTCGATCTATAATGAGTTACGTGAAAGTCTTCTGTATTTTCATCTCTTGAGGCGCCAAGTCGTCTGCATAAAGCACAAGCAATGACTTATTTGAATAGACCGTTTAGTGGTAGTGAGGTGTTTCGCTGGCTCACTAGGGTTGATATTGTGCAATGTCAGGGACCCTCGCACGCGGCGGCTGGCGGAGCAACAGGCGCGCGCAGCTCCGGCGCCAGTTCCGGAGCACCTCTCCTTCAAGGAGAAAATGAAGATGTTCGCTCTGGAGTCCGGCGAACAGAGCACGCCCAAGGACAAGGTACACGCGCCAAGCTTTGTTATATATTAATGTCGTCAGACAGGCTTTTGTAGCCCACTCAATGGACGTGTCTTGACAGGCCACACCTACATGAGCAAGCAAGAGATGTAAATGTAGGTCTTAATGATGGTTACAGGTGAAAATATCCCGCGCCCAGCGGGACATCGACGCCGTACACTGACAAGGACATAACGAGTTCAAGGCTTTAGTCTTGCCTCAATTCCGGCTCCAACTTGGCAGCGAATCCACCAGCGTGGAAATAACTTATTGACATCCCTTGTTACATCCCTTGGCCAAACAGTGATAACAATCATAGTACTAATGAGTATTAAGGATATAATCATGATCATGAAATATTAAAACACAATCAAGTTAAAACGTCAATGACATATATAAAAAGATGTCAAATATAAAACATTTTCGAACTAATATGTGTTAAAAACTAATTAAAGTGAAAAAGTAAAAATGGAATAATTATCGGGCATAAAACCAGCATTAATATAATAATCGCTAGGATAACATTAAATTCAAATAAATGAGCTCTCTATTTAGAAAAGGCCAGAATCTGTTTAGTAAGGCTTTCATCTTTATTTTTTTTATTGGTAGCAAAAATTTTGCCCACCCATTTTCATAACCAAAAAGATGAGTAATAATTTTTATTAGCTTTCTTAATAGTTACAAAATGTCACAAATTTTAGAAAACTTAATTTTAATTATTTATTTCAAGCTCTAATTATTTATTGAATCAATGAACATATAACAATCGCTCAGATCGTCTGTCACTGTTTGGCCTCAGGTTAGTCTTATATTGATATAGACACAATAGTCGTAAAATATAATTTCAGTATTCTAATTTTACTATTAAAAAAGTAATTCGTTAATAAATTGAAATTAGTTTGAAATAAAGTGTCCAAAAAATAAAGTGATGAGCTTAGATAGAACGTGTGCGAGTGTGAGGTCCACAATGTATTGCCTTTACTGTAACAGCACCAATTTACACCAACTATAGTAGTGTATAAGTATTTTTTAAAAGCGAATATATATATTTTTGTGGTGAAAATAATTTATATTATTGTGTACTACAAGTGCGATGACTATGTGCTAATTAATTGCTCTCCCGTTATTCAAATTGTTTACATAGGGAATGTGAATTCATTGCAAACGAATTTAAAATATATATTAAAAAAAAATTAACTGTATACCAAGGACCAGGAAATTGTGAAGTCCATTATTTGGTAAATCGAAAAAGTAAAATGTTCACTATATATGAAATGTTATTTTCTATGGTCACTTTTAACATATCACACTTTCTCATAAGTTGTAGAGTTCAACTTGAAGTTTGATAAATATTAACTTTGGCAAATTAAAGGTACCTTTGGTAACATGGGACATTCATTGGAAATCCTTATTAACAGACGCTTGTTTTCCCAAGCAGGAGAAATTTAACAACGCTTATTATGATTTTATATTCATAATGTGAAATCATTTATTCACTATGGGGAAAATTATATGATTAGAACTATAACCCCTGGGCCACGAAATCAACGGTCGAGGCGAGTACGCTTCGAGCGTTGCTTTCGTGGCCCACCCACAAGAGAGATCCAACGTACCTTTACATTTGTACTCCAATAATTTTATGGCAGTTTTTAAGCTGTGAAGAAAAGCTAATCCCAGTTAACAAACAATTGTTGTATGCGAATATATTACCATCAGGTCGTCTATCTAAAAATATTTAATTTGAGGATTTACCTCTTACCATAACTCAAAAAATGAAATTGTATTAATATTTTAACTAGAAGTCATCACTAGCGGCACACAACTGAATTTTCAAAATTGAAACACGTGCCATTGTAAAATTTAAACACATATTTTATGATAATTTTGACGAAACAAATGTTTAAAGAGTCGGAAGGACCAAGATAATGTCGGGTTTCGGTGAGGTGCCTTGCTTTATTTTTTATTAAATAGGTACTACCTATGTTTCTGAACTTAACTCTTCATATCTTACTTAATCTAAGTTTCTTGACATTCCAAAGAATATCTGTCTTTATTCTTATCATTCCTTGATCACCAGAGCCATCCAATTTTATTATTAAAATGTACTTTTACGTGTGTAACACTACAATGGCCTTATTTATGAGTGTATGTTTTCATATACACAATATTATACATATATGAGCCTTTAAATTTAATATTTTCTAGGATATAATGAATGAATACAGTTTTAACATTGAAGCAATAATTGTTCGCGTAGCCTTTATTTTATACATATCTATAGGAAGCACAAGTCTGTGCCAAAATAGAAGTGTACGTGGTTAAATTCGATTTGCAGCTCTATTGGCAACTACTAAAGAGACGGTCACAAATTTGTAGAGTTCTCAATACAACCGATACAATTGTATATAATGTAGGTAGTAAAATCCCTATTGATACTTAATTTTGTTAAGATTTGTACACCTGTTTGTAAATGTAAATGTTTATTTATAGATAATAATTATGTTATTAAGAGTTTACATTATGAAGGATCATGATACGAGGCCTACTTGAAACGTAGAGTATTTTAGTTCTGAGAATTGTTTTTGACTTTCTCAATATTCACCCAACGATAGTCAATTAGAAAAAGAATGAGATTTGTAGTAATGAAGATATTTTGAATAGGTAGAGAAACGTAATTATTTGCTCTAATGAAATTATTATACTTATATGAAATGACTAATTAAAATGTATTTGTTATATTCTACTATGTAGTGAAATGAGTTCGTGGATTTTTTACATTACACAATTATGTATTTTACTTATTTTTTTAATCTTGTAACGTAACATCCGACAGTGGTAGTCCAGAATCGATATAATTCTGGATCTGCATAGTGGAATTAGCAATTATAATGAAATTTGTTTTATAATTATACTTGTTCTGCGACTTTGTAAGAAAATCGAGAAATAAAGTATCTTAATAGTAAAGACGTTCTCATTTCGTTATCTATTTTCAGGTATATTTTGGAAACGCTCTCATCTAACTTTATAATTATCTCACGGCCAAAAGTAGAATAGCTGTGAGAAGCCTCAAATTACCGTCTGAACATTATATTTGTAGACTCCTGAGTCAGAGCCCATTTCCTCTCTATCCCAATCCCACTATAGCCGGCAACGCACTTGCAGCACCTGTGGCATTGCTTGTGTTCCTTCGTTACCCATCTTACTACCAGTAGTACGGGACATTTTTTGTTTCCCATATTACTACTGCCCATTATCATGGTTCAAACTTTTTACTTAACATTAAAAAAAAACTTAGCTTATCTGTCTGATAAAAATGGTCAAATGATATAAAAAAAGAGGTAGATTATAAAATAAAAATGCAGAAATTAATATAACAGTGTTTATATTTGTTTTGACGTTAATGTTATGTGTGCCATGTGGCCTTAGGTACCATTACGAAAAAAGCACTAAAAGATTTCTATAAAAATTATTAACATTTTCACGCTTAAGTTAACTTGTAAGTAATTTATGTTAAATTATTAACAGAAATATACTCAATAATTATACTTATTTTCAAGTTTACCATATTACGTGAAAAGTAAACAACATACAGCCTGTTTTACACACAAGTTTCGACTTCAGTGTTTTGTGCACTACAGAGAAACAATTTTATTGTTATAAAATACTAGTTACTATAAATACTACATTTTAAGTGGAACAAGTATCAAATTAAACTTACATTGAATTATTAAATAAACAACTTATATTTAAGAGCTTAATATATTTACTTGATAGCTTTTTGTAAATAAAAGTGAGGTTTAACATTGACTCGTAAAAAATAACTATAGTCTTTATATGACAATTTATGGTTTATTAATATTCAGTTCCACAGATTCTATTTAAAAAAAACTACAAAACACTTACGGAGACCATAGTGATCTGACATTAAAAAAAAAAATATTTAATGTGTCATCAGACACACATTTTTAAGGAAGACTTAAAATTGTTAAATAAAAAATATATGCTTAGATATTTCTAAGTAGGTTATGCCTTACGAATAAATAATGCCAATGTGTTTTTTTTTAAGATGTGCGTCATACAATTATTATTTTCTGGTGTGTACATCACATACATCAAATATTATGGAAGAAACACTTAACAGTTTTTTAATAATAAGTTGGCATCAATCGTTTTAGGAAGCTTATTTCTTTGTCTTAATTTACAACAAAAAATAGTGTATTTTTTTAACAATTTTACTAAACGTAGTGAAAACGTTTAACTAATATTAACTCTTTAAAGCTTGTCACATACATACAGAAATTCGATGAAACACAATCTAATTGTAAAAAAGTATTTCATTTATATTGAATAGTATTTTATAATCTACACGTGGAATTTTTATACGAAACATAAAAATATCACCGGTTTGATAAGGCCCGGCGCTCACTGCCGGCACGGCACGGCGTGTCATGGCAAAGGATTTTTTTACTAATCAAGTTATTTTGAATCTTATTTCAATGAGTTTAGAATTCATGTTACTTATTTCGATACCACGATGACGCGAAATGACGCGACGTGCCGCGGGATGCTGCGGCATGACGTCATGTCGCTTCATTCCACGGGTTGCCGCGGCGCGTCATTGCATCCCGCGATCCCGCGGCAATTCTTGTTTCAGATGAAGAATGCCAGAAGGCGTGGAGATGCCTTCGTAACAATTATAGAAAAGCCTTAAAAATAGGGTGTACAAAAGCGGGGACGCTGCCAAAAAGGGTCGACCAATTAAATTTGAAAAGGAACTTGAATTTCTGCAAAAGTTTTTTCAAGATAGACCTCAGCTCTCAAATTTAGACTCTTCTTCCGAAGATACACAGCATTCCGAAGATACGCAGCATTTCGAAAATACACAACCTCCCGAAACTACATCAACTGTTCCTTTCCTGAAACACAATCGCCTGTATCTCAAATGTCATTTACATCACATGCATCAGATTCTAGACCAGCTAGACATGTTCTTCAGCGATCATACATGTCATCGGAAGCACAGCATACAGAAACAACAGCAGAAGTATTAAAAAATACATTGAAAACCAAAAGAAAGAACAACACCCTATGGAGATATTTTTTCAGGCAATGGCGGCCACAGCGAAGTCTTTGTCACCAAAATTACAAGCTGAAATAAAACGCGATGTTTTACGAATTGTTTACTGATGCAGAAATTAAACATTTGGAAAATGTGGAGTTGTGCAGCGAAGTCGTCCTTCAAATGATTTGTTACAATTTCATTCACACACCAACTTCTGTTGCCAGAACCCATAACAAGAATAGAAAGAACAAATCCTAATCATAATTTTTCTTTATTTAATACGCTCGAACAACAATATAACACCGAACCAAACTATGGTACTACACGTACAAAATACATATCTACTCCTATAGGTATCCAGATGTCATAATAATAATGATACATATGAAAATAACTCCAATACTGAATTGCCGGACTGTGGAAACTAAAGATTTTATTAATACTTTCACTTTTTGTCATACTGTACTGAACAATTGCGGCCTAGCTGGATTGATCGGTCAAGTGCCACCATGTAGCACTTGTGGCAGATACAGCTGATTATAACAATAAATAATTACTTAATATATCAAGACTTTTAATTTAATATTAGTGAACGCTACGTGGTGTCACCCGCCGCTCAAAAATTAATGTCAGATAATAGTTATTCCGCTAAAACTGTTTCGACCGAATCGTGCCTAATTCTATTCACCACCGCATTAAAACTCCCAAGCCTGCTCGTATTTACATGCCACAAGCTAACCTAACCTACTGGTTTTTTTTCCTAAACAATATTATGTCTAAACATCACATAGCTTTTGGGCATTAGGTTAGGATTTTGACATGTGATTATGAGCGGCAGATCGAACTACTAATACAAATTTTAGCTAAAGATCGAACTTAGAACTAGTTTTATCTGAAATTATAGTTTTCATTGGGGAATTATAGTTTTTACAGAGGCATTTAGTTAAATAAAAACTATTGTTACCCAGGGAAAACGAATTTGTACTAAAAACGGGATTTACCTTTGTAACAAATTGCTATCCACATACAATAACTTAGATTGTAATATAATAGCTAGAAAAAGCTATCTGGAAAGCTGCATGTACACATGTCGGTAGGTAAGTGAATCATTGTGATGTATTATGCACTTACCTTAAACATACAATCTCTCTGTAACAGGTATAGGGTAGATCTTGTTCTCCACAAATTATGCACCCAGAGTTGTCTATTCGTCAAATTAGCAGTTCTTATTTGTCTCTCATCTTCAGCTAGAAGTGCTATTAAGTCAACCATAACGACACAACCAACTTTGAATCCGCGCGGAGCAAAACTGATTGATGCCAGAGTGGCTGGGCTTTCAGCAGGATGCCACGGCATGCCACGGAACGCCGCGGGATGCCGCAGCACAACCTGCCGTGCCATGCCGTAACACGCCGTGCCACGCCGGCAGTGAGCGCCGGCCCTTATGAGTACTTTTGTGAATTCGAAATAAAATAAGAGGCTTTAACAAAATATCCAAGTTTCGTTAATTCTCTCTGTAAATGCATTCAGAGGTCCCGAATCAACGATTTTATACACATTTACAAAAATATTTCTTTTTTTATTATTTTGTATCCATCGTCACAGTATTTATTGGTTATTTTATATTTCTAACTTTATTCGAGTAGACATAATTATGTCTTTTGGGGTGCAGAAGAACCGTAGAAAAATAATGAATTATTATTATTATTATTTCTCTTATTTCACTATATAATTAAACTATAATCAAAATTAATCACCCTACACTAAACAATTTGTTAAAAGCCGACCGGAAAGTGCATTTATGTCATTTTTCTATTTCACAGTCATTTGATTCAATTTGTCGTCAATATGAGTGAAAATATCTTGGCATTATTTCTGTGCCGCTGATGGCAAAACGAATACAAGTCGGCGATCAGAGGGTAGTTTACAAATTGTAAATAAATTTGTTTTTCTATATAAATCTATCTCACTCGCGCAGACACTCCACAGATAAAAATGTCAACAACAATGGAAGAAGTCTCCAGAAGCCCCGTGACACTACATTCTTTATTATTCCATACAGTTAGTTAGGTACATATTGTTATATTGCATGAACGAATAACTTTATATCGACTGTATCACATATATATATCTTTCTATACATATTTTTTCATATAATATATTTGTTGAGTAAATTATTTAGGCATATTTTATTGTAAAATATTTACCTAATTTAATAACAACGAAAAAAAAAATGGTTTCATGTCGTATAATGTACGTAAGAATAATGTTTGTACTTGGTTAGTAATTAAAATAAATTGCGTGCTCACGCAAACCCTTTCTATACTATATATATATATTTATATATGACATAAAAAAATAAAGAAAAATACATTAAAAATGCGCCTCATTTGGAAGTTATATCAAGGAATGCATCTCGGCAACTCTACCTAATACAAATAGATATAGTACAAGATCCGCAGAGAGGTCGTCCTTAACCCATCTGTTAAGTATATTTTATCAATTATTATCTATGAGTAAGTAAATCGCGATTGTGTTGCCTATTAAAAAATGCTCAAGGATATCCTTAACTTAAAAAAAAAAACTAGTTGCTATGCTACGTCCTTCTTTATTACAGTAATTATTAGAATTAAGTATTACACTGCTTAATGCTTCTCTGTCGCACATCTTTGCTTGTTCCGATTTTCGAATTATAAAATTATAGCTTCGATAGTATATAGTTTCTTGCGAAAATTCTTTTATGAATTACTATTGCAAGACTGAAATTTGAAAATCAGAGCAAGCAACCTAATATAGCGACTAGTTTTTTTTTAAATTAAGGATATCCATGAGCATATGCTTTTTTAATAGGCAACACAACCGCGATAACAACTGATAAAAATACTTTTCGTCTGGTAATCAGGTAAACAGATGGACGAAGGGCGATCTCTCTTCGAATCTTAGACCAACATATCCTATCCAACTTATACAATTGACTTAACAAACGTGTATAGAGTACTTCATGCGTGCTTAATTTTAACTTACGTCTACACATTATCCATAACGCGTGGCACTAAATACGTTTAACATAGTATCGATATCGATAACATCCTAAGTGCATCACTAACGCAACTAATAAATGTTAGTGTGAAAATGTTTGCGTGCAGTACGCATATACGCACGGACCTACATCGACTTACACCCTCCGTGCCTTCCATCACCCATTCATCCCCACTTTCCCACTTCCCTACAATATTTGTACTATTTCATTACTGTGTCGTTTGAGGGAGGATTAAAAAAAGACTATTTTGGAAGTAACTACATTTATACAACTCAAATAATCTTTTGTCCATAGAAAAAAAAATCGGTTTTAAAAAGGAAGAAAGCTGAATAAATGTAGTGACTCTCTTAAGGGCCATTGCAGACACGATGCTTTTAGAATTACTTAAAGGTTCATAAGTCAAACCGTTACGTTGGGTATTTCATCACACAATACGCCGCGTGCTTTTTATTATTAAGTAGATAAAAACAGGATATTAACAGAAAGTTTAGAAGTCAAAGCAAGAGCATCTTACACTTTTGTTTTTAAAACCAAAAGGTTATTGGAGTATGAAAAAACTTTTATTTTGTTCAATTTCTGACATCTTTAGTACTCTAACCATAGAGTTAGTCCGTTAAAGAATTCAACCTGAAGAAATAGGATTGATTGGCATTATAAACAGTTTTAATTTTTTTAATGTTAATTTTCAATTTTTTTGCTGACTGTATTTTTTTCTAAAATCTGTGATTGCTGTTCACATTATGTCCAGTTAGACATACTATATGTTAACTTAACAATGTTTTTCTGTAGCTAACGGGTAATGTGTCTACCGTGTCTACCCTTACTGTAATTTATTTCATAATAAGTATCACCTCTGCTCTAGCTTTAGCGGTCGAACCTCAAACGCATCTTAAAAAATATACTACCACGGGTGCATTACCTCTTATCGCCGGAAAGTTGATCCCTCATTGTATATTATTCAAATATTTTCTTATTAGAATTATACGCGATAGAACAGCGTCGAATTGGAAAAACTGCGAAATGGACATTCCGGTAATAAGACGAAACACAACCAGAGAATTAAAATAGGTGTTGTGTTTGAGAGTCCTATTTCTTTGTTTGTAAAAATATATTTTCTAAAGCATAATATTGCGATGCTATAAAAATTATATTTATTGAATAGGAAAGAAACCATCCTCTAATTCCCAAACGATTCTCAAACAACTAATGAAGCCTTGTGTAGGCTCCCATTTTTAAGAAGCTTTTAAGGGAGTAATTACATTTATTTAGCTCAATATATTATATAAAAACACTAGTGCAAATTTTTACTATAAATTATATATAACTTTCCTCTAATATAACGTTTTTAATTGGTGAGAACCGCATTATTTAACCACCTTTGGGTGGTTTACAAGAAATTAGCGAATATAAACAGACGGCCGGCGACTTCATTTTTTAATATGTGTAGATATAGATATGCATTATCAAATCAACACCATAAAGAAGTGTAGAAAAAAATTAAAGGAATAATTACATTTATTCAATTCAAATCAGCTTTTGACCATACTAAAAAAAAAAAAACCATTTCTGTACTGAGCTTCGAACTGAATAAATATTCATTAAAATTATTACTCCCTTAGTCGGACCCATTAATCTTCTCTTATTTATGTATGGGGAATTTATACGTGAAGCGAAAACTTCGGATCCCTTCTTAAGAAAATTGCACTTTTATACATTTAGGCCCTTCTCATGTTGAGCTACTAAAAAAAACTACTAGTCACAAACTCATATTTCTAACGTGTAGAGAGTCTTCGACCATTCTTGTACAGGTCCGCACATGACGCGACTAGTCACTTCGGTTATTAACGGGTTACCAACTGACCACAGATGAGGCGTCGTCCGCTACTAGTTAACATTGAAAACTATTGCTATAACCTCTTTGTGTTTCTCCTTGCCGTGTGTAACAGATGTGACTAAAACCTTGCAACTTGAATAGCGTCGTGTGCGAAGTACAGTTTTTAACTGATTTGTAATTGTAACTATTTACTAGTTTTTTCATTTTTCAGTAGTTCCATGTGAGACGGGTCTTAAACTCTAAATGGTGAAGGATTTGGAGAAAGCTAATCTTTACATAGTATAATATGAAGTCGCTTTCCGCGTCTATGTGTATGGCCGATGACTCCTAAACAACAAAATGGATTTTTATGTAGTTTTCACCATTAGTGAAATTTTATATTCGCGTAATTTTTATATAATAAAACCTAATTAAGTTTTTTCCTGGGCAAAGCCGGGAGCAGTTCTTTAGTATTTTTATATATAGTGTATTTAGTATGGTCGAATTTAGACCACTTGGCTAAGTATTAATTACTCCCTTAGGGCCGGCGCTGACAAGCAAAGGATTTTTCCTTAACATATTATTTTTAACCTTATTGCAATGATTTTAACACTCACACTCCTTTATTTCAATACCAAGAGACCGTAGAGTTCTATACCATGTGATGCTTCAAAGGAGTACGAGTGCTAAAATTATTGCAATAAAGTTGCAAATAATATGTTTAGGAATAAAAAATTTGCTTGTGCCATGGCGTGCAATGGCTGCAGTCAGCGTCGGGCCTTACCCTTGGGCCATGAAAACAACACTCGAAATGAATTCGCTTTACGCTGCAAGCGTCAGCGTTAAGCACCAAAAACAAATGGTTAACACAGCGCTGCAAATTGTTTTGACGCTCAACGCTGACGTTTGCAGCGTAAAGCGAATTCGCTACTAGCGTTGGTTTCGTGGCCCAGGCATTAGTCGATTCTGGCGCGTGGATTATTGGGGCGGTTGCGGGTGTTGGTGCGGCGCAGGGGGCGTGAAGAAGTGTCATTGAGGCGTGTCCCGTGCGGCGCTCCAGCGGTCAAACTCGATGCCGGAGTCGGGCGAGACGCCCACGGGCGGCGCGCACCCGCAGCCTGCCGCCGCGCCGGCCCTGCGCGCCCCTCCGCTCGCTGCGCTCACGCCCGAGTCGGGCGCCTTCAGTTCACGCACGCCCAGCTCCTCCAGCACCTGTTCAGTTTCACCACACACATCACTATCCACTCCACACGGGATGAAGCGACCACGTCCGCTTTCTACTTGTCCAAACGTTTAACGGGAAACTAAGGAACGAGGCGTAGGTAATTGCTACTTCGGCCGAGATTGGTACACTACTTTTCTCTGAATTGCTAGGAAATAATAGGCAAAAACATGCAAGAAAATTCATTTCTTCCTATGATATACCTACTCATTTTTTTTATGTAAAAATTTCTAAATGTATAACTCGTTCCTAAATTAATAAAAAAAAAATGTTTCCTCCACAAAAACCGGTTATTAACTGGAAAACCAAAGATGCACTGGTTTTGCCTTCTCTTGGCTATGCAGCGATATTTTGCACTTTGCGGATGAAATTCTTGCAATAGTATGATTCCTATTCTAGCAATCTCTGGGATCCCTTTGAACAGTATGAAGTCGAGCAGTGGGCGAGTATAGAAGAGCAAGAAGGTAGGTGAGGGTAGTACGGTGCAGACCTTACTCAGGCTGGCGCTGCGCGCGTGGAGGCCGAGGTCCTGCTCGAACGAGTAGAGCTGCCGCATGAAGTGGAAGTTAGGCGCGATGTCCGTCTTGCGGCTGCGCACCAACTCGAACGCGTCCTTGAGGCAGAGGCGGTGACGCTGCATGAGGTAGGCGAGCGTGACGGTGACGGAGCGCGAGACGCCCGCGACGCAGTGAACGAGCACGCCGCACCGCGCCGACATCGCCTCCTCGATGAAGCGGATCGCCTGCGGGAAGTACACGCCCAGGTCTTGGCTCCAGTGGTCGGCGATCGGTATCTTCAGATAGTGGATGCCGCAGCCCTCGCCCTCGAACGTGTTCGGCAGGTCCGGGGTCACGTTCAAAACGTACTGGAATCGATCAATGTTTGTCCGTTTTATATATAACTTTTGTCGGCGACTTCGTCTGTGCTCCTTTTAGATGTTAAATAAAACATTTATTCAAAAATTCTAGATGTCCATAGTCAGATGAATGAAAATTATATAATAGTATTCTCTGCCATTCTCTGACGTCGAATAGCGATTTTGTAAATCTTATTTCGAATAAAAATGTTTTGAATTTGAATTTGAATTTAAAAGACAAAAATATGTATTTAAGGGTGCATTTAAGGGAATTTCAAAAATTTATTGGTCTATTAAGACAAAATTAATTTTAATCAATGTAACATTTCATTGTACATACCTACTTCATCACATTAGGGTAGGAACAACTACAAAATCCCAATATTTATGCAAATCTTCTCCTTTAGATTCATTAACAATTTATAAAACATACATAATTAATTAGTAGAATTGTTCAAAATGAGTGATGGAAATGATATTAACTTTAATGTTGTGCCTGGCGAGCGCTTCGCAGTCCTCGCTGTTGGTTGAGTTGCCGAGGAACAGGTTCGGCAGGATCTCAATTGGGATGTCTTGGTGTGGATGGGAATGCGGTTCCTCACACTCCGACGAAGATCCCGAAGACAAGCCCTCTTCGCATCCCGAGCCCGAAATACGAAGTGATCTGAAAACGACAACATTTACTTTATAGCGTATGGAACAAAATCATGTTTTAATAGTGATTTCATGAGCTCTTTGTAGTGGTTAACTCTCCGACTTAAGATGTCATGGGTACGATTCCTGCCAAGGTCGACCTATCGAAATTAGCTCTGTCCGCTAATTTACTATTTAGACATGTTTTATTTACGTCTACTTTTCACATACTCCTGTCATTTCCAATTTTCACATTACAAGACGACTATCTGTTTTCATAACCTCATTGTATAAATTAAGAAAAGCCCCATAACGGTTCATGTCGATGCTTTTTTTTAACGAATCACTAAAATTAGTTAATTTTTTGCCTAATTCATCGAGGGATGATGGAAACTAATAAAAAAATTACATGAAATTGTATCGATCCCGATGGATAATTCCCATTCGATAATGGGAATGCAGGAGCGAGAAAGATAATGTCATTAATGAATGCAGCTAATGGGCACTGTTATAAATACATAGTTATGTATATTGGAGTGGGAAGTGCTGCATTCGTTCATATTGAATCAGTGGAGTCGAGGCCGCATGGCGTTGTATGTGTATGTAGTGCGCAGCGGTGAGGCCCTTCGGCGAGGCGGCGGGGAGAGTCTCGCTGGGCGTGTATCGATCGCGGCACATCGCGGGGTTGCTCAATGGGGGTGGAGGTAGGTTTCCCCATTCACCTGCCCCCGTAGCTCAATGGCCGCCCACGCAGGATCCGTCCTCACTCGAGTACCCCGCCACCCCCCGCTCCCCGCTAGCCTCCCACGCTGACTTCAAAAATTCGCCCTCTCAATCGTCTCGCCGCCATTCACTTTGCCGTTTTCAAAGCAATCAAATTATAGGATCACTTCCAACCAACTATCAAACGTGCAAAACAACACAATAACACATTTCATTACGTATTAACTATAAATACTTATTAGAAAACATGTTAACCTATCACATTAATGTTATAATTTATCATAATAAAAAATGTAAACACTTGACAAAGCAAATGAGCAATAGTTTATTTAATTTTTATGGCATTTATAAATTTGCCAGGCGTTGGATTTTAATTTTTATATGATCCCTCGAGAATAGTACTTTTTCAGGATAAATGGTAGAGGTACCCATGCCCTTTTCTGCATTCTTAACTGTGTATGCAAATTTTCATGATGATAAGTTGAATAGTCAAGGCATGAACAGGTAAAATACAGACATACAGGCAGAGCTACTTACACACTTATAATATTACTATTAATAAACTAATTTCAGTTCGGATGAACGTTATACTTTATTGTCTGATCTGTATTAAAATACTGGAGAGTCGCATTAAAAAAAAATATATTTTTGCATTTGAAGAATTGAAGAACATTACTGTAAGCTATTTATTTATCATCACGCTATGCCCCTTCGAAGCCGAGAGGGGCGAAACTGCGGGACAGAGCTAGTCTTAGATAATTAATTTATTAATTTATGGGTTACATTATTTGAGTTTTCGTAGGGATCCCTAATTTAAATCGTTTAACAATATAGTATACATATTCTCAGTGATAATGTAGTATTCTACAAAGGAAAGATTTTTTAAAATGAGTCCAGTAGTTTTATTATTTATTCATTACAAACAAAAATACAAATCTCTCTTTATAATATTAGTATAGATTGAAAAAATGCATCCTATAGACCTATTAAACAAAGCACGACACTGTTAAAGGTAATAAATAACATGCCGTAGATAACAGAGACATTCACCACTACCATGCTATGTCATGATTCATGAATGAGCAATGTCTGCAGCTTGCAGTGTAACGTACTCTAACGTAACTACGGCAGTACATAGTATATGTTTGAGCGATAATGGTGTAAGCACCTGTCAGTAGGTAGTACCTAGACGTAATACAATATGGTCTCAAAGTACGTAGGCGTCATGTGTGGCGAGTGGCGAGGCCGGCGCGCGTGGTGCGTGGGTCGGATGGCGAGTGGCGACCGACAAGTGCGTGGGCGCGTGTACGAACAACACTCCATTCAGGGAGGCTCGCCCACGCGCTCGCCGATTCGAGTCGACACCTAACGTGCTTTCCGTTTAGTTCTACTTGCTATGCTACTGGAGTTATTTGAGGGAATAATTTCTTAAAATTAATATTAAATCACTTACAAATGATTTACCACATACTAATATATAGCCTATGTCCATCTGGAATAATGTACCTACCTTTCAAATAGTGAGAGAACTTTTCAAATAGGTGCATTAGTTCCAGAGATTACTCTATACAAAATTTGATGACTATATTTATTGTATTATTATAGACTAGAAGATTTAAAGTTAAGTTCATCTAATGCTTTTTTAAAAATTACATATGATTAAAAGATACAAGGACAGGATTCTCAACCGTCCCAATAGTGAAGCCAAATATCTGATGACTCAATTCTACTTGGACTGTAGACTAAAGGAAACCTCAGAATATTTTAAAAAGTCAATAACATCATAACAGTTATCTGAATATGAATAGACTGATCTAGAATTATTACAGTAGCTGAATGTCCTTTGTATTAAATAGAAAAGATTTTAATTAATTATTTAATAAGTATATGAAATAAATGTATGTACGAGTATATCTGCTTATATGCTTTAAATTTAAACAAAAAATAACAGTTGCGCTCCGGGAGTGAAAACTTGAACAATTACGTGTTTATTTTTTGAATCGTCAGGAATTATTTTAGTGTGCAGGAAATACTTTTAAATGAAGTGTTTTTTTATTCATTATTATAAACTACTACTACAAAAATTGTACTACTAGTAAAAAGAGTAAGCTCTCAGTAGTTCCTCTATACTGAAAATGTTGACGACCTTTTTGGAATATCACTGGCCGTTTTCTATTTTTATTTGGAATTACTGTGTTCTTTTATAATTGTCAACATAGGTGTCGGTTACGGTAACAGTGTCGCGAGTTCCATGGTTTTTTCCCATCTCAAAAATGCCCAACGCGCCTAAAGAAGTTTTCACTTCAAAAAGAAAAATCTTTCGTTAGGTTAGGTCTTTATCATTCATTAATAATCCCCTCGCCTTAAATTTCTACTACATTTTATCATTTTATGTTACATTTTTATGTTAAATAAGGTCGACAGACAGGCTACGGTCTACGTGATGGTAGGTGGCAACCGTCGCATATAACAAAAGCAACTTACAGCACCACCGGTGGGTGCTGTAAGTGCGCTTCCGACCGCAGTAGGATTAAGGATAAGGGCAATCCCTTATCTAATTACCAGCTAGTTCGAGCGAGATAAATTCCAGCCAGTATTCTATAGCCAGTAGTAACTCACTTACCGAAACAACTGCACAAATGCTATTATTTCACGGTGGTCTACTGAAAGGGGGTGGTTACTGCCGCCAGACGGGCTGCCCAAATGAATGTGTGTCCTGCTACTACTTTCCAAATCCAGAACCAGAGGCAACTTTGAAAAAGTTTATTTCCAAAGTTGACCCTGCCGGTCAACTTCAATTCAGCTCAATTCAGATTTTGTCTATACAAAACGAATTTTTCCTATAGGCAAAAGCTGAATTGAGCGGAATAAATGTATTTACTCCTTATTTGTTATTTGTACCACTTGAAACCGAATTGGAAATAATTTCTAGATTTTAATAATGTCGATTCGCCGGAGTACATAAATTGAACCATAAAAATAATAATAGACCATTGGTAGATGTATATGTAGCACACGGTGAGTGTCCGTCGACGGACGGATGGACGGTCGGCTTTGCTGCGAATTCAATTTGTATTTAAATGATGACGGCGACCGGAAGCCGTGACACGACAAGCCGCGTTATTAATGGGCGACCACCGACCACCGACTCACCGACCGACCGATGTGTGTACTAAAGAGGAGAGCTAACGCGGCATTGAGCATAAAACGAAAACCTTCATACGCCTATATACGTTTTTTTGCAATTTTTTATATGCATAAAACACTTAAAATCCTACGCTAGTGGACTAAAATGTACAGTGACCTAATCGTGAAATCATGTAAACATGAATATTGCTTTAATAAAAAAACTACGCCAATAAAATTAAATTTGAGACGAGGCTATTTGGAAAATCATATTGTTTACATTTATTTTGAGATAAAATCTAAGTGGCCGGATTCTACAGCTAAATCCGGCCACGCTAAGCTGTGGCGTGCACGCGGTATTGGACACTGCTTATTTTTATTTTTTATTTTTCTAAAATAAGAGTCTAAGGCACTCCTTATAACATCAGCTATCGGCCAGTGTGAAAATCCCGTCAAAATCGGTCCAGCTGTTTCGGAGATAAGCCAGAATAAATAGACAGAATTTTTTTTCATAAGTACCATATATACTCGTACATTTCGAAAAAAGCAGTTATTTTGACATTACAGACACTTCAATTTTATTGTATATGAGTATTGGTAGAGATGAGAATGAGATTTAGCAAGTGGGAGAGTAGGTGCGGCCGGCGAATGCGTGCGATGCGGTGTGCTCTGGCGCACTGGAATGCGGATCGACCCAGCCGTTGCCAATGACCCCTTGCAAGGGACGCTTTTTTAACTCACTAGCACTACTGGTTCCCGCCGGACATCACAAAGCATACAAGGAATGAAGAGACGCTCTATTAAAACTAATTCAATAATTTAAATAATATGATTACTTTTAATGTGAAGCTACACCAAACCGTTCATTGCTATTAAAAAACAATAAATAAATAAACTGTAAATAATATAGTTATTACATATATATGTATTCTTTTGAGACGTGTTTTATAATACTATCTTTTGCTATAATTTATAGGCAAAATAAATTATTAGTATGGTGCAAATAGCCCAAAAAACGGCAACAACATCCAAAGTAAAAGTATAATTCCAGCTCCAAATTGTTCTATACAGTCCACATATATATTGTTTGGTAAAAAGTTATACAAGTTTTTTTATGTTAAGGTCGACAGACAGGCTGACAGTCCACTTGAAGGTAGGTGGCTACCGTCGCCTATAACAAAAGCAACGCCATAAGTGCTACAAGTGCGCTGCAGACAATATAAAGATTAAGGGATAGGGGAAATGGGCTCTGGCATCCCTTACTCACTCACCGAAACACAACAGCACGTATATGCTGTTATTTCACGGTGGTATTCTGTAAGGTGGTGGTTACTGTCGCCAGACGGGCTGCCTAAATGACTGCGAAACGTAGTGTGCCCTACCACTACTTGTCAAATCCAGACCAGTAAATTTTGAAAAATTACATTAAAATTTCCAAAGTTGACCCCGCCGGGAATCAAACTTGGGGCCCCTGAGACGTTAGGCAAGCACCCTTGCTACTCATCCAACGGGTTCGTCGTGTATATACCTAAACCTGTATAACAGAGTTTTTAATATCTCTTATATTTCAAGGTGGTATAGTAGACGTTTAGTAATGAATATAAAGGCCTTGGAGATATACAGGTGTGGTATAGGGTTCTTATGCAGGCGTTGGATCAGTTAGCTGCACAGCAGTTATAAATATATTAAATAGCACTAAGAGATCTAAAAGAGCAATTACGAAGACAAAAGCGCTTCAATGGAGTTACAGACAACCCCTATACCACTAAAGGAGCTACAATAGAAGTAATTTGTAACTTATAGCTTTACAATAGATCCATAAACTCCTTTAATACCACCTTTACCATAACATGCACTTCGCACGTAGCGAATAGAAGAAGCGATAGAGAAGTTCTGTAGCGCTTACTCATGGAGGCTAAGCTGTTAAAAATACCCCTTAAGCAACTGTTATAAGTCTCATGTGCTACTTGGGTAATAATAATAATAATTATTATTATTATTGTTTTCCTATTTTTCACTGATTCATGTCTTTCTTATACTTTACAAAAGTCCTACAATTCATCAGGCTACATTTTTTTGGAAAAATCCGATTTCCTTACTATTACTTATTTACTTGATAACAAAAGAACTATGGGCATTACAGAGTTTTAATTGTGCTCTACTTGAAGCTAAGTAACTGCTCTACAACTTCACTTCTCATAACTTTCCTTGTGGAATGATTATTTTAGACGAAATTTTGTTTCGAAAATTTTTTTTAAGTAGTGTATCTCGGGATCTGTTTGACTTACAGAGCTGCGGTGAGCTGCTTCTTTAAGAGTGTGTAAGGTGACTTTTTCGTAGAATGCGTTTTTAGAAGATATAAGTGAAAAACTGAAAAAACTGAAAATTTCGAGCTTTTTCGAGTTGCAAACTTGGTTTTACACTATTGATATCTATCCTAACAACATCCCAAAAAATCAAGACAGTGCAAATTTTTTTGCTACCTAAGATGTCTTCAGTGATTGGCCTAAGTGGGTTTCTCCGTTTATATGGCCTAGGCCTGTCTTTTTCAAAAGTAGCTGGAATAATACTTTTACTTTGGATGTTGGGGTCTGGGTCTAATTGCACCATACTATATAAACTGTCTATGAATTATAGTAGTACACATAACATAATATATTATTGTATATTTACATCAAAATTTATTCAGTAGTTTTATCATGAAGAGCATGAGAGCGAGTACACATTGAGCGCTTGGCGTTGCGTTGGCGAGCGTTGGTAGCGTACATACACGGCGCTTAGCACGGCTCTCGACGAGCGTTAGAATTCTTGTGTGTGGCTTCTGTACCGTCGCTATAAAAGACGACGACAGAGACAAAGAGAATATTGGGTGCACCCAATACTAAGATATAACCACAGTGTTAATTTTTTTTCTCGCAGATTCACAAAAAATTTCAACCGTCTACACTCAATTACGTTTTTTTAATATTCTATTTTTATAATCTGGACTTTCCATGTCCCAAATAGATGGATAAAAAAATCGGTATCAAAATGGTCAATCTCCATTTTTGTACGTCGTGTGTCCACTCTACACGTAAGCGCGCGTTGTAATGTGTACACCGTAATAAAACTTCATAGTTCTCAAAGCGCGCGTTAGCAAAGCGCGCGCTTCAAAACGCCTAGTGTGTACCAGCTCTGAGACATACGAGTACATCCTGCCTGGCAAACTTTCGTATTAGTAAGATTTCTAAAATAGTCATGTCCCATATCCAAAACTATTGGTAATATGATATTGTGTAATTAAAATAAAGGCATTAACGTGTCTCTTGTTCTTGATCTCAGTTGAATTAATTTGTGAATGAAGTCACGCCGTCGCGAGTAAAATGTTGACGTCAGGGCGGATTGACGTCAGGCCAATAATCTGCAATCTGGTATTTACTAGGATTTTGTCAAGGCGTCGTTGACACCTCAACGAAAACGCTACACTTTGAAACTTTCTAAGTTTTCACTCCGATATTGTCTACCTACACTATAGTGACCATTTTTATTTTCACACTTTGTTACAAGTGATCATTTATTTATTTATTTCTTAGGCAGCATGCGCTGGTGTGTCTATCTATCTATACATATCTGTATATGAACATCTAAGTACCTATCTAAATTGATTTTGAACTGATTCAAACTGTCCGCTGATATCACATGTCTTGACAGTTTCTTGTATGACATAAACTGATCAATCAAACTTTGGAAGCTCCAATGTCAAGAGAGGCGCCCGATCTTACCTGGAATGGAAAACGTCTAAAATACAGTCATTTAAAGAACAATTCTTATGGCAAATTCTATAGAGCCTGACCAACCACGTATTTGAATAAATGTCAGGGTCGTTTGATAAAAAGCGTTTTCGGGCTGCGCTCGTTATATTCTCATATTGACCATCTGTGCAAGCTTTTAGTAAATCTCGAGGGTAGGAGCGGGCCAAGGCTCTCGCCTACACTCAGGAAGCTAATGGCCTTACCCTTTGTCGGGTGATGAGATTGAAAACGTCACTATACACCCCACAAGGACGCCGAAGTCATTTGTTAACCGGATGACAACGATAAAGTAACTATCGCCCACGCGCACTCCGTTCGGTTTCTGAGTCATCCGCTGTGTAAATATGTCTTGGCAATTATCGTTTTCAATCAACTTTGCTAAAATATCATTCCTACAACACAGGTTGTCAATAAATTTTATCCCAACATAACTTGTGATGTTTCTACGTCTTTTAACTCTGACTAGACAACTATCATTCATGCAACATTCATGATTTTGGTTAACATTTATACTATACTAGACATTTTCAACTCATTTATCGTTCGTCTAACTTTATTAAATATAGCCTATGTTACTCGTTGATAATGTGGCTTTCTAGGTGAAAGAATTATTGAAATCGGTCCAGTAGTTTTCGAGTTTACTCATTACAAGCAAAAATTGAATTTTTTTTCTTTATTATATTAGTATAAATGATAACGTTTTTTTTTATCTTATTTTCTATAATTTAGCTAACCTGCGAACTCAAATGGCTAACCTGTAGGAATATCGTACATATACCTACAATATAAAGAACTTTTGATCCATTTTTATTGTATTTTTTATGCAAAGATCGCCAAACAGGCTAACGATCCACTTGACGGTAGGTTACATATTAACACAAGCCATCTTTGAAAAGTTAATTTCCAGATTTGCCCCAACGGGAATAAAGTTTCATAAAAAGTATAAAAAGTTTGTGCTGAATATAATTAAGATGTCCCCCGCAGCGTCTGTTCGCGATGATCTCAAAAATCAGTGAATGGAATTTCATGCGGTTTTCACTAACGAGAAGAGCGTTAAATAAGGAAGGTTTTGATATGTAATTTGTAAAAAAATTGCACCTATGCGAAGCCGGGAGCGGGTCGCTAGTCCGATATAAAATAGCACAGGAAGTTTAAATTACAATATAAACTTTGTCGCCCCAGGCTTGCCGAATATCGTTGAAACGATTAGTATGACAAAGACGTATATTTGCTTTACAAAAAAATAGATTCTAACTCAGGAAATTAGTGTAGAGTCAATCTATAATATCTTTTCTCCTTCTATTGTATTGTTAAGGCAGTGCATTCTTCTAATTACAGCAATTACTAATAATAAAATTAATGAAGAGACTATTAGTTATTGTAGCGTGTTGAATGTTACTATCATGCGTAAAATGAGTTGTAACTGTAATTTGCTAGTGTTGCTACTGCTCATAGGCCACGGTAGCTCATAGCTCATATATGGGGGTAGATTAGATTCTAGATTTAGAAAACAACAGTTTTCCTGTATCTGCCTGCCGGTATATTAATAAAAAATGTCAACGTACCTATAACTTAGAAAAACTTTCGTTATTAGTATTAGAACTCTCCTATGTAATTTTTCTGGTAAACGACTTATTTAATGAAAGTCGACGTCGATAAGTTAAAAGCGGCGGAATAACTCTTCCATCCGTTGAATTTTTTCACTGTTTTTAGATTGTCGATTGAAGAAAACGTCTCACGCATAAGAAGTTGAATTCCCACGCGTGCAAGCGTTTCCTCGGAATAGGCGCAATTAAATGCACTGGGGTGCTGGTTTTACACAACTGGTTTTAACTAGCACGATACCTTACGAAGACGCTGATCGCTGGCTTATTATAAAATCAATTTTGTCATTACGACATCGCACGAGCGCTATCACCATTTGTGCGTCCTCCATATTGGTGTGTAAAATTTACTCTATTATCAAAATAATAAATGAACTAATAAATTTTCATTTATTTAAACGAAAATACTTTTTTTAAACAAACCTTCATTAACCTTCATTCTTTTGCGAATATCTCTTTGAGAGAAATAGTATACTTTTTGAACATAGCATGTCTTGGTTTGACAACGACGATATTCCCAATATCACTCGTTGTTATGTATTTACTTGTTACTCATTTAAAAAAGTCCATGATCCCAATGATGAAGGTTAAATGAATTAAAAAATAAATAAATATAGTAAGTGCGAACCCCAGTCCCATCAGAGAAAGATGCGGAACATGCTGAGCGCTCGTTTCGCTGCACCACTCGGGAAACGCACGGTGAAACTCGGCAAAGTCACCTGAAAACAAATATCAATTTAAACTTTGTCTTTCATTAAGACAATTATGGGATTTTTAAAATATTTGCATTTCATAAAACTGTTGGGTAATTTATGTTGTTGTGTGAGTAAAAGTCGCACGAAAATTGGATGCTTTCAATTGATGGTGTCACGAGTATATGGGGGCCTACGAGTAGGTATGTCTAATGGCCATCCGTCAGTTTTTTCCATTATGTGAACTTATGTTGTGAAAGAATCGTGTTGTAAGAAAAGCCCTCGGTTCGACCTTCCATTTAAATAAATAGATAAATAATTTCGGTCATCCAACCAATTTCAGTTTTTTACAATTTACAATAATAACTTATTACTGATTGATTAAAAATCACTTGCTTAAACCTGTGATCTCACATTTCAAATATTGAGTAAGCAGTTAAGAACTTGTTAGTATGCAATATTTTAGTTAAGTACCTTAGATATTGATTCGTTTTTCATCTCTATTACTACTATCAATATTAATAACTAAAAAAATTCTGTGAAATTTTTATTTACTGCAAAATTAAATTTGTGATTATTTAAGTTCATAAATGCTTTATTAATTGTATAACATTTATCTATTACAATTGATTAAAAATAAATCGATACATGGATATCTGCAAAGGTTACCTATAAGGTAACATCTACCAAAATGATCGCAAGTTGGTTTTAAGCGATTGTTTGATAGGTAGCATTGCGAATAGCTATCAAAAATGTGTGGGTGCAGCAGTTGTGTGAGGTGTAGGGCATCCGACGGCATCACGCAGCCGCGGGTCGGCGATGGCATCGATCCAGTACGGTGAGTCATCGTGGCCCATTCATCCGCCACATTGAATGAACTCGCCGTACCCTGCCCCACTCCACCGAATGGTTTGCCCGCACGCGTCCTCGCTCACAAGGACTCCATTAAATACACCCCTTTTGCGAAAACCACTTTTATTCTTCAACTTATTACAGGTTTGATGTACGATAATCACTATTGAATGAACACTTACTCGTTTACCTGGAGTTATTTCGTGGATATTAAACGGTTAATTATAACTAAAAAAAATGCTAATTCAGTGTTAGTAGAAGTAGTGGTAGGGGTATACTCTGCGTTTCGTAGTCATAAATCGAGCAACTCTTCTGCTGGCAGTAACCAGGCCTTTTGACAATTTTGGTAATGGGCCTCTTCTCAATTTTAATTTGAGTTTCTTCAAGATTCTTTCCTTCACAGTTAGAGTAAGTTAGGAATGTATAATAAAAGTTTTAGTTATGTTATAGAAGACCACCATGAAAAAACTGCTGTTGTGTTTCGATGAGTGAGTAAGTGAATGAGTAATCCTTTACTCTTAATTCTACTAAGATTATTAGCGCACTTGCAGTATACCTATGGCGAATTGGCGATGCCTATAATTATTAGGCGACGGCAGTTGCCTAATAATGGACAATTTATTCCAGTCTGTGTAGTAGATTTCAACTGCGTAATTTTACAAAGTAAATCATATACAGTTATGTTTACATGAATTGTAAATCTATTTTTAAAAGTTACGAAATACCCTTAAGTCTTACTATTGATATTTAAAACGCATCTAATTTATCTTATCAAAAGAACACCATCAGAAAAAGAAACAAATGGGATAAGAAGCTAGTTCTAGGTAGTTAGAGTTTATAATAAGTCGTAATGAAGTCTATTAGCGCAACAAGAACTAACTACTATACAAGCGTAGTAGGCAGTGGGCGTCATCTAAATATGGTATCGTTTGACTCGCAACGATAGGTCAATTATTTCAATTCGAGCAGTGTAAACTGGAAATACGTATTGTTAATGAACAAGTAGCAGCAGCAGAGAATAGAATGAGTAATAAATGCGGGGATAAACGTAATAACACTTTGTGAACCCGAGAATGTATCAGCAGTTGGATTGACGTCACCGATTTTGGCTTCTCGGAATCAACGGGATAGAATTATGGTTCAAGGCGTCCGAGTAAAAATATCCGCGGCGACTGATATAAAACACAGTTTTTGCTTTTATAAAAACTTATTGCTAGAAAGAATATGTTTTAAGTAATCTTATTCGAACTAGCAACCCGCCCCCGTCTTGGCATGGAATGAATGATGAATTATAAAATGAAAATGAGAACAAAACTCGCAATCGGTTTGGCCAAGATTGATCAACGGATTGGACTTTACATCAGCGCGCAAAAACTATTCAATGTCAAGGTTACGCCTTGAAAGAGTACTCGTTTTTTCATGCTTCATTCAATATTTCTAATATTCAAATTGGATTCGTTAACGTGTACCGTCGTGTTGCACTGCGTCATGTTTTTAATATTTCCGATTCCGGCGACCACTGTCCGGGGCAGTTCACATTTATTCCCTGCTTTTCCCGGGCTCGCCTGTTTATTATGTTGCCGTTTCCTTTTCCCATTTCGCCTTCCTTTGTGGCTGCTGTATTAAATTCATTACGCATACGCATTTCGCACAAACACCAGATGCTCACGATTTCCTCCCGGCGGCGATATAATGCGATCCAATGTGTTTACAATTCACCGCAGACGCAGTTTTGATTCCATCCTGTTATTAAGAACGCACGTTCCATTTTACGTTAGAGCACACCATTCAAATAATGTGCAACGAGCTCCATAACAAATCCGATTCATATTCTACACACGGTTGAGGTATGGCACGTACACGCGTTGACTCCGAGGAGCGGAAATTACCTCTTTCATTCTAAATATCCCGAAAATGGAATTTAAAGCAATCTAAAGCAGTTACTTGTGTTATCCTAAATAATATTGTAAATGCGAAAGTGAGTTTGTTTGTAAGGCTTTAGATCGGTTTAGTAGTTAAGGCGTGACCTTAACTACTAAACCGATCATCATGAAATTTTGCATTTCTTCTTTGTCAGGGATCAGGGAAAAAAAATACTGTTCGCAAAGGATGATAAAAAAGGAAAATTCAACGCCTGGCATTATTTTATTGTAATAGCAATAAAGATTGAATAAACGTTTTAAAAGAAAGGGGGCGCGGACGCAGTAGCGGGCAAAAGCTAGTAGTAAACTACTTATTAATTTTTATCTATGGTAACTGAATAAAATTTACTGTGACGTAATTGCAAATTATTATAAAAAATGACATAAACTTACTATTCTTACTAACTAATAAAGTGACAAATCTTCCGTTGATGCATACGTTTGCGTACTTTGTACCTTACGTACCTCTATACTTACATTCAAGTTGGTACATTTCCGGCCAGTTAATATTACGCATTTTACATCTAATAATACGTAGGCGTAGTGGAAAAATACTATTAGAGTATAGGTAACCAACATATTCCAAGTCATTTCTAAATTAAACCGTTGATAAAACTATGATCTGAATCTGTATTTTTTAATATTAATACCTTTTAAATAGGAAACTAGAGATAACTAACATTTATAGCCAGTCCAATAAGTAAATCCTTTTGAGTCAAGAAACTATTTTAATTTCTTTTCTATAGTTGGATAATAATATGGGATAATTTCTATAGTAGTATTTAAGTAAGAAATATTACTTATCGTGCATTAAATGTTGCTCACATCTCTGCCATGGAGTAGGTAGGATGATACAAAGTACATTTCAAGATAGAGAATGGATAGCTACAAACGCAAATGAGTTTGTTCGTGTGTGTTTGCGCACTGCGATCGTAATCTATCGTCTCGCATTGAGGATCACAATAAGTAACCGACTTCCTCTCCCACGTTTGGCAGAGCGGATGCCTCGACTGGCGACCTCCGGCTTCAGACTTGTACTTCGACAAGTCTATTCAATTAAATAAACTGTGGCAATTTCGTGCAAACGCTTTTACAAATTTTAATTTATTTATTATGGGATTTATTTATTACCAATATCACACCAAATCAATACTATCCACCATAAGTGAAACTAAGAAAAATCCTAGACATGTTATTCATTCGTATTACGGGCATATTACGATATATATAAAGCTAATCTTATGTACCAGCTAAAGACAGCTTAATTCTGCGGCTTTTCAGACACCAAAAATAACTGATTATAAATTCTAAATGGGTATATATAAGTATCAATAATTTCGTTAATTGTCCTTTAATGCTCTATGATTTGAAATTTTGAAGTAATTAAAATATTATTTTCGACGTTTTAGTTTTTAAGTATGTACATGTAGTATGTGTATGTATAGTCTTGAAGTCGGTTTTTGTTTTTTTTTTTTTATAAAAAATTTTTTTTTTTCAATTGTTAGTGGGAAGTAAGTGTATTTTTATTAATGTTCATTCATAATTGGCGCGTAATAAATATACAAAATTGTAGTGTTTGATTTTTTTAATTTTTTTTTTAATAAATGATAAAATTATATGGGACGACCTACCAAACAAAAAAAGAATCATCAAAAATATTTATAGTTGGTGGAAACGCTTAATCGCGTAACAAATATACAAAAAGAAAACAACTGAGAACCTCCTTAAGTCTGTTAAAGAACGAATAATATTAAATCATGATATATATCATCCATAGGGAACTTGCTTAATTCATAGAGAAAATGGGTAAAGTCAAATTAGCATTTAATAATAAAATCCTAACCAAATGAATATTATCTGAATATATCTACTTGAGACAGTAGGAAAGTTTCTTCTGATAACTGCTCTCAAATAGTAAACTCTTAAAAAACAAGATACACTCGTAGATTAATTGGTCATATGTCAAGACAAATGGAAAGAAATCTTTTAAAAAGCAAAGCTTAAAGTCAAAGTAAATAACATTAACTAAACAGTGTGTGTAATTTCACACTAAGTTCATTCAAATTGGAATTATTACAATCTTATAAAAGTTGTGGCCAGTTATCGATTATAACCATAGATATAGAGTATAATTATAACACGCATTTTCTCTCTGTGGGAACTTTAGTGGCTCAATTTTGTCATTGCACTGAAGATGATAAGTGCCTACATTGAACCCTACTGAGTAATTGAGAAGCTTTTCTAGAGCCTTGATCATAACTCAGTCATTCCTTTATAAAAATTTTGTTGTAATTAAACAATATTTTTCTGTGACCTCCTTTGCATATTGTCCAAAAAAGTTCAGTTTTACCACCCTATTCATTTTTACATAATCGGTTAAGTAATGTCTGGTAACTACATCTCTTTTAAGGTCACGCTGTATGAGCGTGGGAAGTTATTAATAGGTATTTGGGAGAATTTGTTGTCTAAACTTACTATAATGCGAATAACCAAAGACATAATGTGATGCAAGACATTGGTACACTTATTGAACATGCCAAAATAATAAAACATACATCAGCAATTCCAATATTTTAGAAAAACTTTTATAGATATCCATTTATGGGAACTACTGATTGTAAATTTCAGAATCCAAATGGTCAGATTAATAAACAAACCTATTACAGTGGTTTACTTGAGGAATTACTCAAACACTTGAAAATAAGTTTCATTCCCAAGTGAGAAAGCCAACAGTGATTTCTACATTAAAACTACTACAAGGGTGAATTCTGCAGATAGGATCTCAGTGAAATAAATTATGAAATATATTATGCCACAAGGTGGAATCAGGCAGGCTAAAGGAAGTGATGATAAAAAGAAAGTTTTAAAAATTGTTTATTATACAATTCTTAAAAAAATACCAATGCTGAAACTTCTTTTGTTCTTCTTTAAATTATAATTAATGAAACAATATTAGCATGATCATTTTCATAAAAGCTGTTTTTATATCCATCCATAACTACAAATATTATAAATGTGAAAGTAACTCTGTCTGTCTGTTACCTTTTCACGCCTTAATTACTCAACTGATCATAATGAAATTTTACACACACATTGAAAGTGATATACAGCAAAGGACATAGGGTACCTTTTATACAGTAAAATAGTGCTGTTCCCGAGGGATCATCTAAAATAAAATATAAAACTAAGGCCTGGCCAATCATCAACAAGAGGAGAAGCATTATATTGCTTAAACATATATATTTTTATTTTTCAACGCGGACAAAATCACTAGTATTTTATAAAAACAAAAACAAATTACTATCCTTTTTTAGTTATACTATAACTAAGATAAGATATAATATTATGTTTTTTTAACAAAAACTCATTTTTTATGTTACTTTCAACAGACAGGTTGACTGTTCAGTTGATGGTAGGTGGCTAGCATCCAGTATAAGACAAGGCAATGCCACAGGAGCCATGAGTGTCCAAATAAAAATGTAACTACAAATATGCTGCTAACCATAGTAAGATTAGGGATTCGCAATTAGAGAGGGGTAGTGAAGCAATGGGCTCTAGCATCCCTTACTCACCACCAAAACACAACTGATCTGACATACTGTTATTTTACACTGGGGATAGGCCAATTGTTATCTAAAATTATTAAAATTTATTAAATTAATGTAAGATAATTGGTACATAATTAAATATTAAATGAAATGAAAATAAGGTAATGATGAAATAATTTCATGTATTCTTGTGAAATGTATATAAATAATATGGAATATTTTGTATTAGAAGCTTTTAGTTGTGTAATAGATTTTCTTTTTGTTTAGTTTATAATTTTACTGTCAGGATAAGCTGATTGTATGCAAGATAATTTTCTTTAGAAAAATTGTATTTTTATATGAGATTGACAGGGCAATGTCTTAGTCTTTACTAATATTATAAAGAGAGAAGATTTATATTTTTGTTTGAAATAAATAAACTCAAAAACTGTTGCATAAATTTTAAAAATCAAAAAGTAACAGGCTATATTTAATAAAGTTACGGGGATGAAGTCGCGTGTAACAGCTAGTGTATAATAATAATAAGTAATATTTATACATTGATTATTGAGAAAACATCGTGTGACAGGCAGCGGATTGAATGAAATAAAATTGAAAGTGATCATTACAAATCTTAGTAGAGAATTACCTTCCAAGCAGACAACCTTCACGCCATCTTGTTTAAGTCTTCTCAGAAGGATACCGTAAACAGAATCTGGATCCCATGGGGCTCCATCGCCATACAGTATGAATGCACCCCGCGTTCGACAGTGTGAGATTCTCGCCTTTAATTCCTTGCACTGTACAGTAGATATGAGCTCTATTTTCCCTGCAGCCAGCCGACGTAACATTATACTCGGTATGGAAAAATTCACCGCAGAGCGTATGTGAGATACGGAAAACTCATTTGAGCTACGGCAATCTATAAGGATGGTGTCTCTCTCGTCGGAACGTAATTTTGCTAGTAGCCATTCCTTCGACACCAAGTCGCAGTCGCACTCAGAATCCATAGGCATAATGTAATCACAATGTTCCCTTCTGTTTACACAGAATCAACCCGCCCTAGGTCGCCTGTTGCATTATTAATATAATTAGTAATACAAATGCTTGGACGAGATAACACTATCATTATTAACGGCATAAATATAATACTTTATTGTAACAAGTTTATGAAATAAAAAAAATCTTCTCGAGTTCACTAACTATTATCGAGGAGCGCTAATCTAATAGGCTAGCATTGCACACACCGCGACAAGCGACAAGGTAAAGTAAAAAGACGGCACCGAACTACCGACTAGTATATAATAATATGTATAGGTACCAGTGGACACACGACCGTAGCGGTAGCGGTACGCGAGCAAGCAATCAACAAAGGGTTTAGTTTAGTTTAGTATAATAGCTATAGATAGAGATAGATCATAGTAGGTACCTATACAAGTACGCCAGTACCACAGGCTACAAACTTTAGAGCGTAGAGTATAGTAATCATATTAGTAAACTTTGACTAGAGAATGTTTTAGCTTAGTGACCTAAAATATTTGTAATGACAATTGTCAATTATCAATGTCAAATTGACCATTTTCCATACAAATGTTTTACGCTCTCGCTAGCGAATGCAAGCATTGTAAACTCATACTAGAGCCATGGGAGGCTATGTAATTTTTTAGGATATCAAGGAATATAGTACTCTAAGCGAGCCACTATACGATGCCGCCCAATGCAGACATTGACATAACAAAACAATTGACATTTGTCATTTGACATTACCATTACATAAATAAAAGAAAATGAAAGGAAGAAGTATATATTGTAATGTATTTATTTGTTTGTAATTTGTATTTTATTCTAGTTTTGAAGACTGCTGATTCAGAATAAAACAGTAAATTACAACGTTGCTCCTATAGATTCCTGCCACGTTGTATTTCAGCAATGGATGATTTAATATATGGCGATTTAGAGAATTTCAATGAAGTACTCGATGTCAGGAAGGTAGTTTTAGCGCCAATATTTTGTTTTATAACTTACAAAAACATTTACTGATTATTGACATTTATATGAACAATACTCACTTCAGTTAATTAAGCACTTAAAGTTTTAATAGGTAATTAATTCACTGATCGAATTTTTGTTGTGTAGATTCAAGATGAAAACGAAGACTTGAAGAACAGAATGAAAAAATATGCAATTGAAAAACAAGAATTGCAAAAAGTAAGTAAAGCATAGTTGGTAGTACACAGTCCACTATTTACAATGGTGGCCAAGTTGAGTAGAAACAATTATCATTATTACGACATTAGCCATTACTGGCAGGGCACGCGGCATTATTTAGTCATTTGGGCAACCCGCATGGCGGCAGTAACCAACACCTTACAGAAGACCACTGTGAATTAATAGCATGTGTGCAGTTGTGTTTCAATGAGTGAATAAGAAATGCCAGAGCCCATTTCCCTATCCTTTCCTAATCCCTATCCTTAATCCTACTATGGTCGGCAACACACTTGAAACTCCTGTGGCGTTGCTTGCATTATAGACAACGTTATCTACCATCAAGTGGACTATCAGCTTGTCTGTCGAGTTTAACATAGATTTTAACGAGCTTTTAACAAGATTGACTAACTAGAATTGCATAAATTGAAATTAATAATAACTTACACTTAAGCAATTGTTGCATTTCATGTACAATTTCATTGGGTACAGGTGCACTTTATGGCATGTGTGGCATTGCTTGTGTTATATGCGATGGTAGCCACCTACCATTAAGTGGGCCATCAACCTGTCAGTCAAACTTAACATTTAAAAAAAATGGAATTATATTGATGTTTATTATACAGTTGCACCTTTAAGATAAATTTTTCTAAATATTAACAAATTGAAACCATACGTAGAAATGAAGTAGCGAAAATGCTAAATGTATAGAATGGATGTCAGTTGATTTTTTAGAGTATTTTACAGGAGTTTGATAAATTAACACTTGCATTCAAAAAACTCGAAAGGAATTACTCATCTTTATTGAAAACTGCAAGAGCTGAAATTGAAAGGAAGACACAGATGATTCTAAATTTAAATATAGAGTGAGTACCTATTATGTAAATATTTAAAAAACTGATGAGCCTATTGGTCAAGGGTATAAGGTGTTTGCCTTAGCTTTCTGATTTAGGGATCGTGGGTTTGATTCCCAGCAAGGCCTACTTTGCAAAGGAACTTTTTAAAGTTGGTTCTGGCCTGGGTGTGCAGGGTTTCGCCCCTTGTATAAATAACCCTAATGGTTGGAGCCAAACACTTTTTATTGGCAATTTTTTATTATTATTTTATTATACATTATGTGTTTGTCTTAAATATATATATTTTATTACAACTGATCCTAAATCAACAAGTTCAGTGGGGCTAACAAAATTCTATGCAACAATAGAATACCCCAAAAAATATATCAATTTCACTAGAACTAAGTCACTAGGTTTTTTATTTATCTTTATACAGGATGTTTAAAAGATCCTGTATTAATGGCCCAATCCAAATATATGTTTTTTTTAGAAAGGACAAGTTGGTTCTAAATGCCTTGCAAAACAAAAATATTTTGAACACAAGGAACAGTAATAGCAATTCTAAAAACGAGGACAGTGATAGTTCCATTGGAAAAAAGAAGAAGGAAACAGGGGACACTCAAATATCAAATAAATTCCACATGAATGACAATCAAATTGTATCGAATAATAGGTAAATATCAAATAGCTTGACTAAATAATTTAGTGTTAAACACACAAAGAAAGAGAATCTTCTTATTCTTAACTACCCGAAGTCGGCCTTCCGCTGCATCTTGCGCGCGGTACTGCTTGCATTTTTTCCTAAAATAAAAGTAGCCTATGTTACTTTATAACTTCAGCTATCTGCCAGTGAAAGTCCCGTTAAAATAGGTCCAGCCGCTTCAAAGATAAGCTGGTACAGATAAAACAATTAAATTTTTTTAAATATGATTTACCATATATACTTTAATATACATTAAGTAAAAAGCAGTTATTTTGATAATACAAACTGATAGGTATATATAGGTGAAGAAAGAAGATATAGTGTGTTTGAATTAGTAGTTGTATTTCTAGTCAAGTACAGACGGTCGATAATATTATAATTGAATACTTTCAGTTTCACAAGAAATGAAATAAACCGCCAACCCTCTGAAGACAAGTCAAGCTACAGTTCAAATTTAACGAATAAATCTGCATCATGTGATCACAATCAAGCGAAATATTGCCAAAGCTATGGGGATTCAAAGGAGAACATTGAACAGTCAAAAAGAAAAGCAAGTAGTATTCAAAATAGGCGTAAATCAATGCCCGCGTTAAGGTAAGTTATTATTTTTTACTTTTCATAGCTTATTAAAATTTCCCATCGTACCCATCTACAAACTTATAAGAACAAATAAGCGATTTGAAAAAAGTACATAACTGACATAAAAAAGCTAACATAAAAAAATACAGGAATCCATATTTTTTCACAGTGAGGCAGTACCGGAACTATGGTCAGAGGAAGAATATGATGAACCAAAGCAATATCCGAATGATAAAGACGTAAAATATGGTCATGATAAAATGCCTGTAGCCGCTTCAAATAGATTTGATAGAATTATTACTGATCCAAAACATATGCGAGAAAGCAGAAGAGAAGCAGCAGACAGTAGGAATTCATATTCCAGGCCTTATGAAGATAGATATAAGCAAAGAGATGAGTTCGAGGCCACCAAAAGAAATAGACATTGGAGTCCTGAGTTTTCGCGTCATCGGGGACAGCATGGTGAAGATCATTATAGACATGATAAATACTATAATAGCTTTGGTCGTTATAACTATAGCAGACGGAGAAGATTAGATAGTTCTCCGGATAATCGAAGCCGAAGTGGGGATAGACGATACAAACACGAAAGAGAGTACAATGAATTTGAAACAAGGCATCAATATCCAGATAAACATGCAGCAAGGAACAAATTATCAACTGACAATGACGAACCACCATTGAAAAGAACCAGAAAAGATTCTCCAAGTTGTCAATTCAAAGAAGAACAAAGACGTAAAGAATGGCTTCCCGAATATTCAAACCTTAGAGAAAAAGTAGATGAAAATTTCATGTCTTGTCAGTCACCTGACCACCTCTTCAGTGAGAATTCTGAGAATTCTGCTTCAACACATATAATAAGGGGTATGTAAAGTAAAAAGCCTTTATTTATCCACTAATTTGTTCCACATTTTTGTGTAAATATGTTTTCCATTTTTTGGTCTTGGTCCATTTCGTGTGACCCATTTTTTAACCTGAATGACTTAATATTATGCAATCGAATTGCAATGTATGTATGTTGTTAAGAAAGTAATCAATTCTTCTATACTAATATTATAAAGAGAGAAGATTTGTATGTTTGTAATGAATAACTCAACTGACCTGACAGTTCTGTCGTTTTTGATCGATATGTTTGGTGTTAACATTTGATTGAAACGTTTGAATTGTCAGCTAGGAAATTTGGATAAGAAAAAAATAATTAATGTAGTTTTTACGTGTTTTCGGGCAATTTTTCCAATTTTTCTTTTCTGAACCTTCCTCTGACTTCTGATATATTTGAAAAAAAAAAAAAAAAACATTACCAGAATTGGTCCAGTCGTTCTCGGTTTTTGTGCTTAGCAACACATTTACTGACTAATTTTTTATTTTATTTATATAGATAGATAACAGGAACTTTTTAGTTAGAAGATGTAGAATAGATAAATAAATTAAAAAATAAATTGCAGTCATGTTAACGGGTTACATCTATCGACTTAATTAAAAATGCAATAAATCAATATAAATGTTTATGTTCAATTGTCTATGTTTACAGAAATTAGAAACACGGCATCAACCAGGCTGGAAGATCCAAGAACATCAAGTAAAAAATATTCAAAAGAAATTATAAATGGTCAAAATACACTGTGTTCTGTTAATAGTAAAAATGTAGAACTGAAGCTATTGCGTTGGCATAAAATTGATAAAGACAACGAATTAAATAAACCGAGTTTGCCAGAGATGTTAGTAAATCGTCCAGAGAATTTTACAGACGAATTGGAGAAAGAAATATTCTCTGAAGTTAATGTTGAGTTTAACAGATCTTTAGAAAGTGGACAGATTTCAGATCCGGAAACAAATGATGTAAATATTTCTGGTAAGAATGCAAAGAACGAGGACAAGAAAGTTACAGATATCCCAAAAATTGGTAAAGGGGTAGTTTCAGGAGATTTTCTTTTATATAAAATACCAAAGAAAAAATCTTGCAATGATACATCTCTGCAAGGACAAAAATATTCAATAGAAGAAAAACCCGTCAGAAGTAAACGTCAGTCTTCTTCTATAAATGAAAATATTAGGCATGAAATTGACACTAAGGTCTCAACACATGAAAAGAGTACTATTGAAAATAGCAAGAAAAATAATTTGGAAACTAATCTGGACATTTCAAAAAAATCAGCGACAGAAGAGGAAAAGCTTAAAAGCTTGCGAAAGTCACGAACCAAACTCGACAATAGCAGAACTGATACTAAAGATGATAACAAAAAAATAGTCTCGCCCAACACACTTGAAACAGGAATGAATAATATTGAGAGAGAAAATTCTTTAGAAACTATTCCACTCAAACCAAACTCTATTAAAACCACATTGGCGGTAGACGAGAAATTGCTGCAAGAGTCATTATTACCTGATGAGGGCAAATGTGTTAGTCAGGATACTAATAAAAAACCTGTCCTCTTTGATACAGAAGAAAGTCTAAAAATAAAAATATCTAATGACAAACAAAATTGTTCGGAAAGTAATATAGTTAACCCAAAACAATCTATAAACGCACTTGGGGTTGAATATGATTTAATATTGAGCGATGAATCTAGTGATGCTATAGAGAAACCAAAGAATCAGGCTACAATTAATAATCAAACTGAAACTAACACTCAAGAACATACAATCACAAGTTCTAATGAAGTTGCAAATACTGTTGGGTCTAATGACTCAATGGTGGCAAAAAAACAGTCTAGAAAAACGAAAGAAAAACCACAATCAATGAAAATAAAGTTTAAGAATCTCTTTGGCGACAGCGGTAATCTTATAACACCCGATGACTTAGGATTAACATTACAAGTTCAAAAAGAACAAGATAATATTACTTTATTTAAAGGTGTAGTGGAGACATTAAATTTGGATAAAAATGATACTTCTGAGATTAAACGTTGTGATACACAATCTGAAATGTTTGCAGTTAGTGAAAATAACGAAGTTAAGAATAATGTTGGCAGTGTAACGGACGAAACAAAATCCAAGTCTGGGAAAAAACATACTGAGAAGTCTGATAGTAGTAAGAGAAAGAGAAGTAGAAAACATAGTGATGAAAAAGTTTCAAGCAAATCTAAAACAACTGCTATTGAGAAAAAGAGCAAGAATTTAAATACAATTAAAGAAGACGAAGAATATGAATCCAAAAACGATGTCAAGGAAATAGAGAAAAATGTAACTGAAAACTATTGTAATATAGTTATAGACCAATCCGCCCCTATAGAAAATATAAAAGCTGCTTCTACCAAAGACTCAAGTGTAGTTAAAACAGTTAAAATATCGACAGGAATGCAAAGTACTAGTGAAATCACTTTCAATGTCACAAATTTAAAAAGCGATAGTGATAATTTCAAACACATTGACAGTTATTTAAGACAAGTGACAAGAATGGAAGCATTAGCCACTTCCACACCAGTAAAAGGTTTTGAAAGTAACAGCCAAACGAGTTGTGACGACAAATCTTCTGTTAGCTCTTCGGTCGAAGAAGATATTCCTGATGTGAGAGTTTTTGCGTTAAGAAATAGACGTAGAAAAATTATTAAAAAAGCGCCGCCTTGTCCACCACAGACAAATTAGGTATCGTAATGAATTGTAAATATTAAATTTATTTTAATTAAGTGTGATGTATTAATTAAGCTAATTTTAATAAATTAATTTCCATATCGAATGTTAGATTTAAGATTTTGGAATGAGTTGTTAAAAAAAGTATTTATAAGCATATATTATATAGTCTTTGTTTGTAAGCAGCAAATTTTTATTTGTTTTATGAATATCCAGTTCAATTTCTAAGCTACTCTAAAGCTCAAATTTTGGTATTTTTATTTTGTCAAATTTCTTGTTTCACAAAAATTATTAATTTATACTTGTTTATTGATTTAGGTGACAAAATTGATTTGACTTCAATTAAGCTAAGAATGCATTAAAGTTAAGAAACAAAAGATATAACATGGCATTACTTCTCTACTGTATTTATACCCTGGAAACGTAGGTACATAATAAACTGTACCTAGGTCCTGGACGAAATAAAGAGAAAGCGAGGCCACGGAGACGACGCAAAGAATAAAAAAAACAGTTTGTATTGGGAATTTGTTAGCTTTGGGAGGTAAAACAGTAAACTCGTGTTTTTGTATACAAAACAAACACAAGCAACACCAGAGGGTTTAAAGGGAAAATAGAAATCTTGTATAAAAGTGTCGTTCGCGTTGAGGAACGAAACGATTGCGTCGGCCGCTTCTGACACTTACGTGCGAGGGAAAAGGACAGAGATACATAATCACTCGGATGTTGTAAAACTCAGGTTTATTAGTTTTTTACATTTTTTTCGTCGTCTTCCTGGCTTTAAACAAATGTTACATTGCTTAAAGTAAACACTTTCGAGCTATTGCCTTACCTACTGATAGTTATTTTAATTTCATTTTCATTTAAAATATTTTATATTAAATATTCGCTTGAGTAGGTAGCGATTATATCATAAATATGAATTATGATATAAAATTTATGTCCACTATCTAACTAAGGCAAGTTCGTTTCACCAAATTCATACGGAGATCAATTTATATTTTCACATATACCATGTAGTTAGGGTTTTATAACTACAATTCAATTCAATTATTTTTCGAAGTTTAGTGTTGCTTTCTAATATTTTTATCCTTTTTTGTTACCAAAAATAATGGTACCTAATTAAATAAAAATACAAAAGTAATTTTTTTGTTTCTGGGATCCTTTGAGGTGAATAATATTCTAGGATAGACCGTTTTAAATTATAAAGATGTATGTAATGTGAATGCTAGAGATGACCTGTTCAACAAGTGTCTTAAAGTTACCTCTATCGGGTTTTCTCAGAATAATAAATTATTAATTAAAATAAACTTTTCTTTGCAGAAAGAGGTCTTTTTTTATTAAGAAAAAAACTAGATGACCTGTGATTATCAATCCTTCAACCTTCCAATTCATTGAAATTTTAATATTATAATGGAACACTGTAAAACAACACAACATAATTCTTTGCAGTCATTTAAATCTTCGGAACTTTCTTTGAGACTTACCACATTTAATGATAATTAAACACAACCACATGGAATGAATAAAGTAAGAGACAAAGTGGTCCCAAATTGCATTTGTGAATTTTTTTTATTTTGATAAATGAAAGATTTCATAAATACCAATATTTTATTCCAGTAACAGTCTTTGTTTTCCTTACAAAGAGCCTTACAATTAAAATGACTATGTTATTTACAATATGCATACATAGTATGTATTTACACGATATTATGGAGTCATTACAATTTCGACTAAACTACATGAGTGGCACGTATTTTAGGAAATTCTTTATGTTATAAATCAGTATCATTGTAATATTACTTTCTCAAAATACACATATTTGTTATTTACAAATTTACAAATACCTTTATAATTTCCATACACACAACGCCTCCTAGTCAATACAAGTCATTAGTTAAATAAAATTTATTGAACTTAGGGCCTCTTTCACCACGTGTCAAGTAGGCTAACCGCCATTTAAAGTCACCGGTAACCAGGAATGATGGAGATGATCTACTTTCTTTTTAATGTCCCAAACATTAAAAAGAAAATAATAAAAAAAATCTATCGAAGGATGCAGTAAACCGAGAGTGCATAATTTAAAGAAACATAAAAGTAATTAATCAACACTTTACTTGTAGTTGGTGAAAGAGGCCCTTATTTAATTAATTAATTAATGAGTAATTTAATCATAACAGTTAAGAAAAGGTCACATGTTCTAATATTTTATTTCTAGCCCTGTCCGGTTATAACATTAAGCCAAAGCTTTAATAAAATTGATTTTTTTTATCAACATCTGAGCCGCAGGACACGAGAGTCAAAATACGAGACTTCTAGCGATATTTACACAATGAAGGTGTTCGTCCACTAGCTCAGCAATTTCACTAATAAAACTATATTATCAATATGCGTACATTAATCACTTGGTGATTTCACTTTAGATAAGTGTAGATTTGCTCACAGTGGTCAAATGGATATAAAAAAATGTAATAATTATCAGACTCTTCATCTTTATTATTTCAACCCAAGTGGCGTCATTTTACGAGAGGCACGTAAAGTAAGTCTCGTTCATACAAAATCAATGAATCCATTCAAGAGGACGTATTTTAAAAAATCCGAAATTTATTAGAAATTAATTATGCAGCAGTAGTTGAAGAAAAAAAAAACCAATTGAATTATATCTGTAAAATAACTTGTCATGATTGGATTTAAATATTCATTCATCTTCTTACAATTATTAGACGCCTACACTTAAATAAATATACTAAAACTAATGGAATAATTTTTTATACAGAATATTCAGCAATCTCTCATTTCAATTTTCTCATATTTCATGGTGTCTCAGACCCCATAAAATATAACTAACCACCAGGTCTGTTCACCAGGTGACTGTAAACCTTACTTAAATAAGTATTGTAAATGGTCATGCTTGTGAGATACAGTCATTATTAAGCTCTGGTGTTGGTCAGTCTCGTGAGAAAATCTATTATAAAAATTCCACTTATAAAAAATAAGAAAAAATTAAAAAGAACTTCTTATTACTTAAAAAAAAAGTGAAAAACTTTCTTAGTCACGTAAAAATCATAAAAACTAGACAGAGGTTAATTTATTATTTAAAGCCTAAAAGCTAGGTAAGTCTTTCCAGAGCCTTTTAATTTTTGACTATTATTCTTTGAGCTTATTCTAACAGCGAAATCTTCCGACTTATCTTGTTTTCATTTCCATAAAATCCAGTTTTATGTGATATTTTACTTATTTTATTTTTATTACTCCCTATTATCCTATTTATTAAATGTAATGTTCGTCAGACATTCTGATGGTCTACTTGATAATAAGTGGCTACCGTCATCTACGACACAAGCAACCACGACCACGGATTCAGCTTTTTCGGCGTTTCAGGCCTGAACGGCAGTATTTTGTTAAAAATACTCCCATTTCTTCAAAGGACTGTATGCAAGTAATCCGTGTGAACGTTTCTATAGGAAATCGTACACCACTACTGAATATAAAGTGGACCAGCATAAATACTATCCGTCAAAAATGCAGGAGCAAGAGGCCGTTACGTACACTGAAGTGGACGGCCAAGGAAAATATTACAATCATTTTTCACATGAATAAAATGAAGAGAATGGACCACGACCAACACCAGCTTAGAATCGCAACTTTCTGTAGTTTCATTGTTTCAAACAAACCTTATCCACACCATATGTTGTAAGTACAAAAATATCTATTCCGTAAACAATAATTACGAATCTATTATTCTATCTATACAAACATAACGTATTTAATTCTAGATTGCTTTTTTACGCATAAGAGAGTAAAAATCACATTTATTCAGATCAATTCAGCTTCTTTGTTTTTTTTTTAGAAAAAAATAATGTAATTGACCCATCTTTTGCTGACTGTATTTTTTATTTTAAATCTTTGAATACGGATCACATTACATGAAAAATTTAGACATACTCTAATGTTTTCATCCTAAATATCCCTAAATAAGAGGTTTCAACAGATTTTTCAGACACGGATGCAATTTTTAGAGGATCACGTCCGCGAATGAGGATGCGGATTTCATGTTTTTTTTAATGATTGAAATTGATCATTTCAATAAATTTTTACTAAGTAATGAAGCTTTTAGAAGAAAATTTAAATAATTTAATTTGAAAAACCCGGAATAATTTCATAATTAATTCATACTGGGCAATTCTGCCAGATTTAGGTCTAGCTACATATCCTTAATCGCAAAAGATTCTACGCGGATACGGTTGCAGATGTCTGAATCGATGCGTTTTGTACCGCATTCGCGGCTGCGAATATCCTGAATTGAGGTAAATGAATGTAATCACTCCCTAATTACTGTTTTGTCGGTGCACATTTGTGGAAGAGTTGAAGTATGAGAAGAGGTTCGCTATAAGCCGCCGCGATGGTGAGTCAGCGAGCCGAGGATGTTGCTGGCGGTGGGGACGTCGGGCGCGCGCGAGGTGGAGGGCGCGGGGGTGCGGCGGACGACCCGGCGCAGGGGCGCGGGTTCGAAGTCGGCGTGGTCGCAGGGCGGCGCCACGTGTTGGTAGCACACGGCCGACGCGTGGCCCGAGCGCGCCGACGTCAGCGACGGCCCCTCCGACCAGCTGTTGCTGCTCGGGTCGTACACCTCCACGATGTCCAGGAATGATGTGCCGTCGTATCCGCCTATATCGATCATATCTTTATTAAAATACTAAATAACAATAAGTACAAAATCGGCTCAACGAATTATTTGCCATAAAGACAGTTTTATACCTGAATTAAAATAGGATAATTTTTATCCTTAAAAAACGTTAGGTTCCTGAGGGATCGTCTAAAAATATAAACAACTGGACGCTACTTTATTTGCAGCAATCTGTTTATCATACGAAAAGTATATTTGTTCGATAGTTTTCTTTGTATTGGACACGGTTGATCTAAAGGGATACTATTATAGGCAAATGAATTGCTTTATATCCTGATCTAGCATTTTATCTCAAAAGCCCACCTATATATGCTAAACTGGCGGATAAAGGACGACCTCTCTACCTCCCCCTTAACAACAACAGTATATTATAAAGGTGTGAAAATGAAACTGACCGCAAGCGTACAATTTGTTGTCGAGCACGGCGAGCGAGAGCGCGGAGCGAGGCACGCGCAGGTCGGCCGCCGGCTCCCACAAGCCGCGCTCCGTGTCGAAGCGCTCCACGGAGGCCAACTGCTGCGCGCCGTCGTACCCGCCCACCACGTAGATATACTTGTCCAGCGCCGCAACGCCCGCGCCGCTGCGCGCCTGTCGCATGGGCGCCACCTCCGACCAGCAGTTGTTCTCCGGGTGGTAGCACTCCACCGTGTTGATGCGCCGCGCGCCGTCGAACCCGCCCGCCGCGTACAGCAGCCGGTTCACCACCGCCACGCCCACGCCCAGCCGCGAGCTGCCCATCGGCGCCACGTACCACCACGTGTCCTTCTCCGGGTCGTAGCTGCCAAACACCAGCTTAATGAAGCGCAAACGCTCTACATAGACCCACTTGCAGCATCAATAGGCATTTCATTAAAGAAATCCTTCATTCTATTCAGGTCGGCAACGCGTTCACTTATCCCCTAGTGTTTCTCATGTTTATAGATAACAGAACACAACTGTACCATTAAGCAAAACACCCGCTTGCCTGCCACTTTTTATTAAAAAAAAAAAGACAATAAACTCACTGACTCTTATGACCAAAACGACTATAGATTCATAACCTATTACTAGATTTCATAAATCTTGTACAATAACTCACCATTCTACAGTTTTATGATATTCGGAGCCTGCTGAACCACCAACTGCATATAGTAAACCATCCATCACGGCGACACCAACCTATAAAATAATATAAGATTATTATTATTATTTTCTTTTTTTCTTTTCTTGATATTGCAATCTGTGACATATAAGATTAATGAGATACCAGTGTATCCATATGTGTATTAAAATTTACAATGCCGGGGTGAACAAAACAAAATTGAGATCTGTGGGAATGAAGATAAAAGTTTTCGTATGGTGTTTACGTAACGTAATATGTGCCATTTGAAAACTCGTACTAATTTTAAGGGAATAAACAAAACCATGTAATATAAAGTTAACAATGCTTTTGGTGTGGAGCTACAAAAATGTGGCCATATCGCAGAATCTTGGTGTGTATACTGTTTAGACAGATGTCGTTGATGACACTGCATTTATCCAGTGCTTATGATCTCAAAGACTTGAATGTTTAAGTTACTAACTTGTTTATTTATAAGTTGCAATTCGTAATCATTATACAATGTTCGTTTTAATTTCCTCTTCTAAATCTTGCATTGGGATTTATTCTCAAGAAATACGCGTTTCTTAAATTGCACAAAAAAACTACCGATTGTGAAGTAGTTTTCTATAGGTGATAGAATTTTTAAAATGAGGTAAATAGTTTTTAAGTTTATCCATTACAAACATGCAAAAAATAAAATTTCCTCTTTATGTTATTACTAGCTGTTGCACGCGACTTCGGCCACGTAACTTTATAAAGTATAGCCTATGTTACTCGCTGATAACGTAACTCACTATAGGTGAGTTTTTTTTAAATCGATCCAATAGTTTTTGAGTTTATTCATTACAAATATACAAATATATCTCTCTTTATAATATTAGTATAGATATATATTAGTCAAGATTTAAGAGACTAGTTTTTCGTATGTGGCAGTTGTGGCACACGTACCCTGTGCCTCGGGGTGGCCATGGGGCTGCAGGGTCGCCAGTGCTCTGTGACCGGGTTGTACACGTCCACCCAGTCGCTGTCGTAGGACGAGCCTGGTGACGTATTGCGCCCGCCCACCGCGTAAAACATCCCCTTGAGGAAGGCGGCCCCTAGGCCGGATCGCGGTACGGTCAGCCGCGGCAACGTACTCCAACAGCCGTCGTCCAAATTGTAAGACTCGAACGTGTCTATGGAGTGCCTAAAGAATCCGCCGGCCACGTAGATGATGCGCGGCGTGTTCGGCCTTCGCTCTTTCACCGCCGGCCGCTTATGGAGAGTCAAGTCCTGCAAACGAGATTCGACTGTGTATGACATTATGATACGGCGATATTACTCCAACGAGGTGACCACCTTTTTTGGGAGTGAAAAAATATTAAACTTACCTGAAATATTCTAGCGAGATATTCCCTACAGGCTGGCACTTTTTTGAGCACTGTGCACGTGCTCATCTGTTCCTTGAGGAAGCTCGGCGTCAGGTACTGACATCTAACCGCTTGGAGAATGCATTCCATGCGTGGATGGCGTCTGTCCTCATCGTGCTTCACCTGTTACCATCGATGACAATGATCAACTATTATAGCTAAAAAACTTGGTTGGTATTGACAAAGTTCTTTGGCTACAATGACAAATTATAAATGACGAAAAATCCTAAGCAACTCATTTAGTGACAAATAACGCCTACAATTTTACAAATGTAGATGAAAAAAAAATCTCACGAATTTCATTCCTATAATCAATTTGTAAAAATAATTAGTAGTAATGGTCAAAGAGTTGGAGTAGAATTTTCCAACTTGGCCCTGCCAGGCCGTATGTTCTGCACATTATTTAATTCTTATTTGGTTGGCCTGATGGTAACTTATCTATATTGATGCTACCGTAATACTATTCCTACGTGTTTATTGTATACGATTTTCAAATAACGGGTAATTGAAATAAAAATTATACTAATGTAACTCAATTATTTCTATCTAAAATAATTTCGAGACATAGATAACTCATTAAACTGTGGGAAACCCAAAGAAATGTTTTTTTTTTTACATATTTTAATTGTCATTCTTTTATAAATTCTCTTTCGCCTATTATATTTTCGTATTTTCCCACATACCAACCAATCTTGATGGATCACTTTACAACAAATAAATAGTCTACTATGACAATCACAGGTGATGACGAGTCACCGATGATAATTGTTATCATTTCGTTTTCGCATGATCATCTGCACGTATTATGTTAGAGACCATGACGATTTAGAAGACGTGACAAGATGCAAGTGGCTTTTTTATAATTTCAGCAATTTTTTTATTATGTTTTCAATTTTAAATGCTGTTAATACTACGTCTTTAATACGATGTATTTAAAATGTAAGTCGGGATTACATTTTAAATATATGCGTACCTATACTAAAGCAGTAAAAAGATCTTTCTAAAATTAAGTGCCATATGACTTATAATTCTATTTTTGACAACACAAATAATTTAAAAAAATATACAAATTACAATATTTTACTTTTTTTACAATATATACTTATGATGTTACACAAATATGACACATGCCAGAGCCCATTTCCCTACCTATTATTATCCTACCTATCCTAACCCCTTATTCTTAATTCTTCTATGGTTGGCAGCGCAGCAACACCTGTGACTTTGCTTGCGTTATAGGCGACGGAAACCATACCATCAAGCGCACTTCGAACTGATAACTTGTTTAAAATTATATCGGAGTTCAATATGACACAGTACTGAATAGATAAGGTATTACATATTTAATATCTAAAGTATACTTTATGAATGACGAAAATATGTATCATAAAAAATCTTAAAAAATACATACGGACAATAAACTAGCCCTGCTATGTATTAAACCCTTGAGGGTTAGATGAATTTAAAAAAAAAAATTGATTTATTATACTTGGCCGTTCTAAGTGGTCTACTTGCTAATGTCTAGGTCTGGACCATTATAGAGTTATTGAAGTTTGTTTATGTATATAGATAAAGAGACCAAAAAGCCTAATTCTCAGCTATTTCCTACCACTCATACTTCCATTCTTATTTTAGGGCAATAAAGATGGACTCTCGCCGATTGACTTCAAAAACTCGTCGATATTATGCAAGCTGATAAAATCACATTCATACGTAACAAATGACGTTAAAGGACTTAGGTTGCGAGCACAGTGCCGAACGGGGCGGTAGCGGTGGCGGAAGACGATCCGCGCGTGAAGGAGCACTGTGCACTCGGGGCTGGCCGGCTTATTCAATAATAATAACATATTCAGCGCGTATGAGCGTAAAACGCAAACTTGGTTTGCGACTGCAACTGCTTCTAGCTGTGTTTGTGACTATACCTCCACAAACCGCCCCGCCGGCACTGTGTGCGAGCACTTACCCAACTTAACACTGCATTGTAAACTTCGCGTTCTTCTCTTACATTTAATTCGTCCTTTCGAATTAAACATATTAATTCTGAAGCAGTCAACTGAAGAAACTCTTCCTCTTGGCACACCTACAATATGGATAAATCACATGATTAAAAGTTTGATCTGCATATAAGTGTCGACAAGCTGGGGAGGCTTCGATTTCGTGAGACCTTCACGACATAGTTTTCCAGAGGACATTGTCAAAGAGGAAAAGAAATCGAAATGATAGTGACTTGCAAATGCCTACAATTGTTATCACAAATTAATCTCAACCACCCAGGTATTCGATAACACTACAATATTAAAATCCTTTCAGAATCTATTATTTAAAAAAAATACAATAGAAACTTCATAAGATACTGACATTGACATTAAAATTTATCCGATAACAGACTTCAGCCTATATTATAATTTACTTTTATGGATTTTCGTTCTCAATTTTACAATGGTTAGACAGTCAGCATGTCTGGTCGACCTTAACATAAAAATTATTGAACATTTACTAACACAATTGTAGCTTTTATTAAATTCTCTTAATTCTGTTAACTTTTTTGTCATTTATTTAATGTATCTATGAAAGTAGTCTATATTATCTCGATTCTAATTATTTCAAACTAACTGGTGCCCGCGACTTTGTTCTCGTTGAAAAATAAGAGACATAACGCCTGACGTAAATTGACTTTTGCTCAGCGTTGGATCTTTATTTTTAGATAGCTGGTGCCCGTGGCTTCGCCTGAGTGGATTATTTATTAACCTTTGTCCACCCTGAAATTCTATTATAACTAGGTATTTGTTAAAGATTTTTTAAATTGAGATCGAATCAGTTTCGAAGTAAACCTCCAACATACAAACAAACAAACGAACATACATATTCGTATTGAGTATAGATGTTATGCATATAACTGAAATCTTTTAATTAGAAGAAGTTTAGTTGGTAAGGCAATTAATATGATCACCTGTGTGAAATGCCTCTCTATGAACTGATTGGCCTTCTGCTTGAGCTCCACGCAGCCGTGTTGCTCCGCGAAGTTGGCGATGCCGATCGCGTTGGAAGGGTCCAGCTGTCTTTCGAGAAACGCGCAACATGCCTCTATCACATTTGATATCTGTAAACACACCGCTGCTATACATAAGTATTATGTAATCACTATATTATACAATACGATACATGTATACTATCTTATATAAAAATCAATGTAATATGTTTGTCCTCTGTAAACTCCGAAATCGCTAGTACCGGTCACTAGTAGTACATATATATAGTATATACTATAACTATAGACTTCTGAAATTTTTGCATGTATTATATAACCCTCGCTACGGTCGGCAAAGAAAATACAATACAAAATGTTCATTTATATTATAACATAATTAATTAATGTTTGTGTTTTTTTATTTAATATGTGTCATATCATATATTTACATACAAATCAAAGTTAAAATAGTTTGTTGCGAAGTGTCGAGATATTTCCGATAGATTATATTATAATACATACTTAATTCAATTTAAAATAATAACTGATAAACAAAATTTCAATTAAAATAAAAGTAGTGCTGTTATCACTACTTTTTGTTTATGTCATATTTTCAATATGTTTATTATGATGATAATAGATCTTTCTTATCATAAACAAATTTTGTGTCATTACAAAGATAATAAAAAAATACTTTTATTATCATTGCAAGTCACCTGGCTATAGATAGTCAACTTTGTCTAAACGACAGTGAGATATCTTTACAAAAGAATTAAAGTATTGCTTTTCAAGAAACAAATCTATTTTAATTTTATAATCTATCTCGGCCTCTTTCAATTAAGCAATTGAAAACCAGCACCACCATAGAGTATAGGACCTTTACATGGTCCTTCGAGCCGGATTATATTTCGGCCTCTTCTAACCAAACTGAAACCACCATCACAATAGAGTGGAAACTGTTACACTATGTATACACTATGTCGATTGGGTCAAATAGGTTGTTGGAGTGATTGAAGTAGAGAAAGAGTGCATACTTGGAACATGGTGGCGGCCGGCAACAGTTGGCAGACGGTGACCTCGGTGATGCGGACCTTGCCCGTGTACATGAAGTATACGAGCCACGCCATGGCCGACGGGCACACGCCTTGCAGCTTCACCCTCGACATCTCAGACTCTTTCAGACCACTTGTGAACATTGCCTGTCACCCATAGCCAAATCACTTTACAAATAACTAGTCGGCGCCCGCGACTTCGTCCGGGTTGAAAAATAAAAGACATGTCTGACATTATATTTTTGCCAAGCGTTGGTTCTTAATGAGATAGCTGTTGTGTCCTTTTGGAATATTAGTATGATGGCTGTAGGAGCTTTAGTAGTTAAAGTGACAGACAATCAGATAAACCCCTACTTTCCTAATATTAAATTTCCATGTAACTTTTAACTTATACAAGTAATATAAATTCACAATGTCGTTCTTAAAAACCAAAGAAACTCTTCAAACAATCCAATTACTACGAAACAAATCTAATTTAAATTTTTCATCTAGAGATGTTACAATATTTTACCTTAAAGTAGGGACTCCCTGCGGCCAGGACGACTTTGTGGACGTGAAACAACTCATTGCCGACTTCTAAAACAACGTCGGTGAGCATGTGATGAGATCTCATCGTGAACATCATCTGTTGGAAATTATTTATTTATTATACACTGTCCCATAAAACTGGAAAGCAGTTTGTCTAGGTGATCAAATTATGTAAACTTAAGTCTAAATGACTTGAGTATTTTTTTTAAATAACTGTATTAATTAAAAGAAGACCAACGTTTTAAATGTAACATACTTTTTCAGATTTCTAATTCTTTTTCATGTTAACGTCGTTAGAAAGACTGACGGTCCACTTGATGGTTGGTGGTTAACATTGCCTATAATACAAGATTTAAGATAGAGGTTTTAAGGGACAGAAAATTGAGCTCTGGCATCCCTAACTCACTCATGTAGTTTGCAGAAGTCGGAGCAAGGTCGCTAGTAAGTACTTATATACTTATATAAAAACCACAAGACACAATAATTTATGTTCGTACATGCTAATCTGCGAAACCGTCCAATCTTGTGATTCCAAATTTTATGAAAGAATATGGTTGATTCCATATTGAAAAATAAAATATAGGTAACATATGTAATTATAAAAATACACTGACGAAGTTGCGAGCAAAACCTAGTCAAGAATATATTTGTAAGATTCATCTAAGTACACATTTTTAAATGGCGCACAAAACTCGCCTTGTAATGACGAGTCACTGTAAAACATCAGGAAAATAAAAGTAAACTATGTTAACAATTGTCTATTGGGTATTTTTTAAGAGTACGCAATAAGACTGAATAGGAAAATGAGAAAAGTAAAAATTGTCGGAGAAAATATTGCTTACAAACTAAAAACTGCGTGTAATAATGACTGGGCAAAAATAAATATAGGTACTTTAACAATTTGTTGATACTTTTATTACGTTATGTTTGCGCTGTTACTATCTACATAATATGTGGTTTTGTATTATCTCTACGTTACAGTAAATTCCCGTTTTAACTAAGAGAGAATATTTTTAACTACACACCATTGGCGACAGTTCTACAGCCGGTTTCTACTGGGAACAAAGTTCCTCTAGCCTACACGTGTTTATTTTATAATTTTACTAACGACCCGTACCCGGATTCGCATGTAGGAAAATTTTCCTGCAAATTATAAAAAAATATTAGTGAAAACCTTATCAAAATCAGTTGAGTGGTTTAGAAGAAGTTAGCGGAAAAACACACAGAGAAAAATAGCGCTTTATTTTTACTAAAACTACTACCTAGATAATTATTTTTGTACTAATTCTATTTATACCCATTATCAAAATTGTTCATGGTTGTTAACGTAAAACTCACTGTTTCCGAGATATTTGCAGAAACGCGTTTTTCAAGATGGCGGCTAACGCTCGCGGGTTGGGATGACACAAACTTGGTTTTACACTTAGGAGACATCCTCAGACATAATCCAATCGAATAATCAATTATCAGGATTTTTTGCGGAGCGAACCCTTTTTTGGAGCTAAAATTCCTGGACTACTAACTAAAATTTTTACCTAATTAAATTCGTTTCACACACTAGGTATTAATTTGTATCGACTTTTTAACAAATATAATATGAAAAAAAAAAAAAAAAAAAAAAAACAATGTTATTAACAGACTAAAAATAATATTTTTATATTTTTAAACTACCTACGAACTGTATATTTTTCTACGTTTTTATTTAAATGCTAAAGGTCTTAGTATGTTATATAATAAATATTTTCATCTCTTCAGCATGAAAAGAGTGGTTGGTGTCTAAAAACTCGCGAAAAATCGATTCTTGAAACGAGCGTGATTCGAAATTCGAACACGCGATTTAACTCACAGGAATAAAATTTTGATTTTATTAGTGTGTCCAGCCATAGCCTACTAGTCGGCCAGCCATAGCCGACTAGAGTTGGGCCAGCTGTGAAGATAGTTTCACAGCCGTTCAAAAACTAGTCTTGGTGGCTTTGTACTGTTTTTGTAAATATAAAAAAAAAGAGTACGTCCAGTGGTGATGGTCTAACTCCAGAAGAATTAATAGAACAAGTTTCAAATCCGAACTTAGCTTTCTTCCAGAAAAGTCCCGTGAAAAATATCTTCATTCGTACAAATTATTTCATTCGTATAAACATAGAGACAGGACCCTTACCTAACACGCAAGTAAATAATACGACCATCAAAATTCCGAACAAAACTGTTGCCTTTAATCTTACAAATTCCAAAACTTTTACTTTCAACTTTTAATATTTTTTGTTAATTTAGTTATAATTTATGTGAATTTGGTTATGTGAATGTTAGCTATAATAAAAGTAATATTTAAAATTGTCTTAATTGACCTAGTAACACTTTTCTCGCTTTTGAGGTGAAAAGTTGTATGTTTAACACGAGAGCAAATTTTTTCATGACTCGTGCCTTTAAATCACACTTCGCTCAGTAGTCTATATTAGAATCACTCGCTACGCTCGTGAATAATTCTAGACTACTTCGCTAGTTCGTGATTTAAAGTCTGCACTCGCAGCAAAAAACAATTTTGCTCTCTAGTTGAACAAATAACCTATTGATGTATTTCCTTCATGGTTATGAATCACAGTCGGGTACAGTCTTATTAAAGATTTAAACTATTTAATAATTGTTAAGTGACTATTTCAATCGAAAACTGAAAGAAAAAAAAATAGGTATTTTATTTTCGGTTTTGTTTAGTATTTTAATGAACACATTTACAATGGCATTACTTAATATATTATGATGATAATGAACGATTTTGTTTGACCTTGAAACATTCAAAGTAAATGTCGCATGGATTTATTTATTCCTTAGTCATGATGACGCAGTTTTCAATGGTCCATTGATAACAACACGTTCGTGATTGATTTCTTAATAGGCTAACATAGGTTTCGCTACGAGCCGCCTCCAATTTCAAGCCAATATTTAGAAAAAAAAACTAACATGTCGGTCATCGTTTGTGTACGGCCAAATAATAATAAAATCAATCGCTTCGTGATCGCTTCATAAAACAAGCTATAATTAAAATTATAAACCAAATTTCACATCAATCGAACCTGTGGAAGATAGTGAAAATCCTTCGTCAACTAGAAAATGCGCTGATGATCTTCAAACGCCTGAACAGATCTTAATAAACTACAGCTAACAACCATCTCGATCACGTCAGCTTTCAAACAAAAATACCGGATCCATCTATTTCGGAGCTCCACTTGATGGTAGGCGACAGTAGCCAACTACCATCAAGTGGAGCGTCGGCCTATCTAACGAACTTTACATTTAAAAAAGTTTTACGAAATATCCGATCAAAACTTTCTAGTTTTGATAGCATAGATTCCTATTCTAAATCACCCTTTGAAGGAGATTTAGAACTAGAGGAAATTGTGGAGGTTGTTAGGTTACACATCCTATTGACTTCGAAACACAGTGTGCCCTACCAATACTTGCCAGATCCAGACCAGAGCCAACTATGAAAAGTTCATTTCCAAAGTTGACCTTGCTGGGAATCTACACTGTATTACAGCAAGCACTTTAGTCACTCGACCAAAGAGCTTGTTTAATAATCGGTTAAAGTCATCTGCAAGGTGACTGTGCGTGGACATGAAAATATCTTGAAGAACATAGATCTAGATCGTTGCAGAAGATATTCCAAAGGGTTTTATGCTAAATGGGTTCCCCGACAAACTGAAAATAAATAGTATGTGTAGGTACTTTCACTCACCTTCATAAAATCTGAAACATAATTGCCCATGCAAAATGTCATGTCACCTATGTCATTGGATCCGGCGCCAATGTCCCCTTGCAGCGTTGTATCACAGTTGATGGGGGGCATCTCGTCCAGCAAGTTGCCTCGACCCACGTCGTCGTCAGTCTCCATTGTGTAACCTAAGACCGTCACAGCATTACTAGCATAAAATAATTCTCGCTACACCGAATTAAACAATACAATTCTGCGTATTGTTTAATTCTGTGTTGACGATTCGAATTAGCAATGATTCGCAAAAAAATCTGAGCTTTGCCCTGTTTTAATCAACTTTGAAATTAAAAGTTTTCTACGAAACAATAAAGGCAAGATTTTTACAATTTAAATATGCATTAGTGCAGCATTGATATTTGCATGTAAATTAATTTGCAACATCTGATTCTACATTAAAAATAGTTTCATTGTCAAGGGTATACTTAAATCTAATTATCTATCTAATTTATATTAGCCTTGTCGCTGTTTTATTTTTCTGTGTCTATACAGATTATGAATAAATTATTATAATATATTGCAAATAAAATATTATTATCCTAATAATTATATACTTCTATACCAATATTATAAACAGAGAAGATTTGTATGTTTGTAATGAATAAACTCAAAAACTACTGGACCGATTTTAAAAATTCTTTCACCTATAGAAAGCTACGTTATTATTATTAGCGAGTAATATAAGTTATATTTTATAAAGTTAAGCGGGCGTAGTCGCTTGCGACAGCTAGTAATATTATAAAAGCGAAGTTTGTATATTACTTAATCACGCAAAAACAGCCGAACGGATTAGGATTAAATTTGACCAACTCAGATAGTTTATTACCTGGATTAACATTATATGATACTTTTTATCCCGGAAAACTTTTTATGGTGGAAAGTTTTTCCTAACCATTTTGCAGGATAAACGGTGAGTTATGACACAGTTTAACAATAGTTATGAGGTGTGTCGTGTTTTCAAAAACGAACTACAGCGCGTATGAAGCAGCGGGCAAAGCTATTTATTATTATTATTACGTAAACTGAATTCAAATATAAAAATATTCTCATTATCAATTTCATTAAGTATTGTTCTATTGGAATGCTAACAAATTCAGAAAAAAAAGTTATTTCAAAATTTTTCATGAATATTTACCATTTTGTTCGAAATATCTAATATCAAACTTTATTTTCATATTTTTCTAATATTAATTATTAAGTCTTAAAAACAGCGTACAGTTATACAAAGTTATTTATCACAGAGCAACATTGTTATTTATATTTATTAATTATTAATACAAATCACATATAATTCATAAGGATTTTTTTAAATTTCATTATTAACTCCTTTTTTTTTATCACTAATCGTCGATTTCAAAAGGATTTGATGTTAAGTATATAAATGGCACAAACACACTAATAACGATAAAAAAAAGTAAAAAATACTTATAGAATTACACTCTTTTCAAAATATTATTTTTAACACATAGTTAGGTAAGTTATACTGTATGGAATTGTGACCGCATTGAAAGCGATACGAGAGCGTAACTACCAAGAAACTATAGGTACGTGCGTTACGAAAACGCAACACACTATGAGTCAGCAATTGATAATTTAGGAAGTAGCCGGAAGTAAGCACAGTACTTTTCATTCAGGTTGTTTTAGTCTACTCAGAAATCCAATCTATACTAATATTATAAACACAGAAGATTTGTATATTCGTAATGAACAAATTCAAAAACTACTGGGCAGATTTTAAAAAATCTTTTACCTATAGAAAGCTATATTATCAATGAGTAACATAAGCTATATTTTATAAAGTTACGCGGACGAAGTCGCATGCCACAGCTAGTATCCAATATTTTATTTCTAATTCAACATTTAAAATTTTTCCACTAATATTATAAATATGAAAATTCGTGTTTCAAAGTTTCATGCAAAAAGTGCTTCACAAATTTGGATTAAATTTGGCATACAGATAGTTTATTACCTGGATTAACATATAGGATACTTTTTATCAGTCTCAGAAGACTTTGTTAAGACTTATGTAGTTACTTTGCAATCTTAGTTGAAAGTTTCGATAGTTAAGAATTAAGTAATGCAGGAGAAAGACACATTTGTTGGAATTTCATAGAAACAAGACATTTTCATGAATAGTTGTCATAACTAGTAAATTTTCTTTAACAACAGTAGAAATAAGTAACACATCTAAGTAAAACAACAATTAATAAAAATATTTTAAACTATACTTAATATAAAAACAACCGAAATTAACAAATGGATTTAGGAATCCTTATTTTGTTCAGATGATCAAAAAATTAAAACATGTTCATGTCTTAGATAAATTCATATTCCTAGATAAATTCTTTCTTAATTTAAACAAGTATTTTTCACAACTTTTATGAAATCATTTGTTACTTAAAAGATTCCATTTTATTAGAAAAAAAAAATCAATCATAAGAGAATATTATTGGTTTTTAAGCAACAACATATAAAAAAGCTTTTTTAAGTGTGACTTTATGGCTTACAAACATTTTTACATTTAAAATTTTTACTCTAAATAAACTTTCTGTAATTCTTAAGAAATTTAATATTAAGAAACATTAACACTATGTTTAATTTGGTATTCTTACAAAATTTTGTAAAAGAAATCTTAAAATTAATGAAACTAAACTGTATCTACACATTTCGTTGCATGTTTATGTTTAAGCACTGGTTGTTAAAAGTTTGTTAATATAAGAAATAAATACTCATAAAATGATAATTAATGTCAAAGTTAAAAAAAATTAAATCAAGATTTTGGTCCAAGATTCTTCAATACTAACTTTTACAGACATTACTTTTAGTTCCCAATAAGAAATAAAGTTCGTAGGTACCTAGTTATTTAATGTATAATGCCGACTCACCTTTTTAGATGTTAAATGGAAATATAAGACAGTAAATTCTTATAATTAGCAAAACAGCAATTATCTTCAGATACTTTTCTGATAAGAATCTGTTTTATGAAACATTTTATAAATGTATACCTATTGTAATGATTAACTTTTTAAAGTACTAATCTCAGACATGTATACCGTGATTCATATATACATGTTATTTTATTTGTAAAGAATGTAATATAATCACAGATAAACTAACCACTAACTAATGTTAAAGCTATTTGTAATAAAAACACAGAGAAAAGACAAAAACAAAATATCCACTAAAATAAAAATCCATTTTTTCTTTTTTTTTCTTTTTGTCAGTGAGAGTCATAGACCTATTAACCTTTTATACACTGTTGTCAATGTAAATCATAGAATACTATATACTCTAACCAAAGATATTCTATAACTATGGATATTGCACCCACAAACTAAATAGAGTTGCACCCATGGACGTAGGTTAATATAAACAGGACTGATTGCTTGAAAAAAATTGCATTTACTAAAATGAACCAATAGTTAAAGTATATTTTATGTATATATTATGTTCAGTTAGTTAAAATAGTTGCTTTCAAAATCTTTATAATTGATCTGTGGCTAGCTAACTTCACCACACTCATTGCATGAATTAAAGGTCTAGTTACCAGGCCTCTAAATTCCCAAAAAAAAATTCCTTGCGTGTATTGATATGTTCCTTGGTGTATTGTATTGTATAAATGATTTATTTAGTATTCTGTGTTCTGTGCTCAACAATGGCAGATTCAAAGCAAGGTACTTATTTCCTATTTTAATTATTTTTATAGTTATTAAATTAAGGAGCTAACAGTGGAAATGCATTAATAATTTTACTAAAAATATAGTGTCCTGTGTAAAACTTTTTTGCGTAAAATACTTATGTTTCTAAGAACAAAAATTCTAACTCATTCCACATCGCCTTGATATTTTTTTCCTAACATTTGCATAGGTAGTAGCTATTTTGATTTCCACTACAAAGAAACAAATATCGAATCACATTTCTCCGAGTTTTTTTGGAAAAGATTGTTAAGCAAAATGCCATTATGCTTTCAATTTGCTATGACAGTTTGTACACTGTTTTATTTGTTATATTCTCATAACTTCATTTCTTAAAATGATCTCTTGCACAAAATCTTTTCATTCTAATTCGCGCATTTTTCAGAAATGAATAATGGAACATCACAATCAAGAGTGGTCCTAGCTAAACCTCGTCTTGGAGGTTTTGGATCTGTTAATTTTGGTGCTTCTACTTCCACCAAGAGTTCAATTCCATTAGGTAATTGTTTTTTCGCATTACCATTACCTTTATTTTATTTCATACAAGAATTTTCCATTATCCTTAATCCTACTATGGTTTGCACCACACTTGCAGCACCTGTGTTGTTGCTTTTGTTACAGGTGCAAGTAACAATCTGCCATCAAATGGATCGTCAGCCTGTCTGTCGACCTTAACATCAAGAATAGATTTTTTTAACATTGCAATGCAAATAACTTAAAACCTATGACAAATTTGTGTACTGTTTAAGTGAGAAATTAATCATTTTAGGTTCAGTGTTACGTCCACCACAGCTAAAGCCCGCTAACAATCCATTTCTCAAGGTCACTGAAGTCACAGGCACAACTGAGAAAGAACAGATAGATACATCCTCGAAAGAGGACAAATCAAAAGACGAGGCACCCAAATTTGTGCCACTTGGAACTGGCAATGTTGCACCTAGAAATTCCAATTCAGTATCGGCAACTGTTCAGCCAGCGGCTAGTGCATCTTCATCTCGATTTGTTTTTGGCCAAAATTTAAGTGACAGAGTTGTTATGAAGGAAAATGTGAACAATGGAGAAGCGAGTGCTGTGGGTCATTCCATGAATGGCACTGAACTCTTGTTTACTAGTGCCGCCGCCTCAGTCAAAGAAAATAATCAGGTTAGTTTATTTGTTTAAGTTTGATAACTGGAACACAATTACGTAATTACACTATAACAACTAACAAACACAATTTTACAACTGTAAAATTAATATAAATCATCAATATAAAAATATAATAACATGGAAATTGCAGTTAAGATCTATGGTTTTATTGCATAAAACTTCAAAAGATATGTGTAAAATTTTGCAGGTGTAGATTTAGTTGTGGACTTCTAAAGTGATGCAAAAGTTCCGCATTTGCAGATGTGAATATCTGTGACAAGTCTTTTGTCACTAAGGACTCTTTAAAATTTTCTTCTGTACATGTTTGTTTATTTATGTGCTAGGATGAGGTCGGAGGGAGTGAGAATGGCAGCAGTGGCGAAGGTCTGGCAGCCGCAGCCGCAGAGTATGAGCGCTCCCACGCACGACCCCCACCTCCCACCAGTTACTGCACTACGACAGGAGAAGAAGGCGAAACAAATGTATTGCAGGTGAGTTTGTGACTTACAAATACAATCTTCTCTCTTTATAATATTAGTATAGATAAGGCCTGATTATTGTTATGGTAAGCCAAAATAAAATATTAATATATAAATGTGTTAAATCGATTAAAACTTCTTCATAAAATAAAGTCGATTGTAATAGGAAATCGATTCTGAAAGCATTCTACCTCGAGCTGTCAAAAGTGAAATAAATAGTTGGACGAAGTATAATTGGGTCAGTTAATGATTTTTTTGTTTGGGGTTTGTGAAGATATCGTGCCGTTTGTACGCGTGGGAGGCGGGCAGCTGGCGCGAGCGCGGACGCGGCGTGTTGCGGCTGAACGACGCGGCCCGATCCGAGGACGCCGCGCGACTTGTGGCCCGCGTGGCGGGGTCGCTGCGCGTCGTGCTCAACACCAAGCTGTGGCCTGACATGGTCGTCGAGCGAGCCGGCACCAAGTCGCTGCGTATCACCGCTCTGGACTCGCAACACCAAGTCAAGCTCTTCCTCATTATGGTACGTGCCACTTGCTTTGTCTCTACTTATCATACCTTTTTAACCTCCGACGCCCGACGAAAAAATCTCTTAACTGTCTGTCAACTTGAAATTTTGCACACACATTGTCAGAGATACAAGAAAGAACATAGGGTACCTTTCATCCAAGAAATCAACTAAAAATATTTAAAAAAAGTAAGGTGTTCTATTTTTTATCGATGAAGTCGCGGGTACCAGATAGTGTGTTATAAGTTTGATGTGTGTAGCTCAAACGGATGGACGGACCTGATCGGGATTGTTCTTAGCTGTAAATTATGAAGATCTATTCAGGCGTTTGAAGACCATCAATCCATTTCCTAGTTGATGTAAAGATTTCACTAACTTCAACATGTTAAGATTGATGTAAATTTGGTATAGTGTTACTTTGGTGGTATTTCCATGACATGGTATGGTAGCATTGACCTGACGCTGCAGCATTAAGTAGTCTGCGTGATACCCAACTCCTTAGCAACTTATAGCAGATATGACGTGTTTGGGTTCAATAGAAAGTGTGGGGTTAATTTATAATTATTAATAGCCTTATAAGTCTGTTTACACTGAAAGGCGATGTCACGAGATACATCGCGCACTCGCTAAACTGTGTACCTATTTGTGTAGTAAATTAGGCCTATATTGAATTGCTACTCCACAAATGTGCTCGTTATGCGGTTAAACGGACAGACAGACGCGGAGTTCGACATCAAATTATAATCTCAACATAATTAGAAATAAAGATGTATTAATTTGTTTTCCGCAGGCCGCTCCCAGTGACATAATTGATCTGCACAAAGCTCTAACGGCTCGCGTCACTGGCGCCAAGAAGCCCAGCTTGAGTAACACCAGGTCTCAGGAAGCTGCCGAGAGGCTAGAAGCGGCCGCCGACGTGAGTGAATACATAGACAAGCCTGCCCATACTGGTAGCGAACAAGAGAATATTGCTAATCAATGTTCAGCCGACACTAGAATAGAAGCGAGTGTTGCGAAGAAAACAGATGATGAATGCGATTCCAACGTAGATATGGACGAGAGTAAAAAGTTGAAACGGAAAGAACCAATTGAAGATGAGAAATCTCCCAAGAGACAATGTCCCGACATTTTGATACAGTGACATTATTACAAAGGCAGTGTACAATTTGTGATGTAAATGTGAAATGCGGACAAGTTTTCTTTTTTGCTTTTAGCTGTAATTACGGCTTTGTTATACTGAGACTTTTGAGAATTTTCTTTTTTTAACTTTACACAATTTTTTTACTCGTAACTTGGGCTTTTTTTAGATCACATGAAAGTTTCGTAGCCACTTAAACAATAACGGTCAAGCCACAATACTACTTTTTCAAGTCACTTTCAAAAGGAGATTGAGATAATATTAAAAATTGTTTCAAAAAACTGCAAAATCGAAATTCTGGACGCCTTTGTCTATGACTTACAAGACAAACTGAACTGACTAAAGAATTTTGTAAATAAATTAATACCGTTTAGTCCTTTTTAGCCAATTATGTAAAATTGTCATTAAATACTTTTGTTCATTGCTCTAAATCAAATGTGTTTCGTATTAACGACTGTACTGCGTTCTCGTTATTTAAAGTTAATTTGAGGTAAGTACAGGTTGTTCATTATTGACGCAGGAAAGTAAATAAATGCACATTAAAATTACAAAAATTCATTTTGGAACCAAGTTGTATACTTTATTTTTGTAATGAATGCTCTTGAATGACATTCTTCTTTTTCTTCTTTTCTTTTAATATCTTGGCTCCATCAGATAGCAATTTAAAATAGCCTTAGCCTTTTTTAAAATAAAAAAGGCAAAATTCAAATTAAAATCAAAAGTAGCAGATATCGAAACTAGTCAGTCAAGTCAAGTCCACAATTTTTCTTTGAGTTTTCCAAAACAGGTCCATCAAGTCCAAAGCAGTGAAGTCAAATCTCTTGAATAACTTTAATGCGGTTTTCAATCGAAAAGCGTCACGTCGTCACGTGTAATCGAATACTACTCCATAGCGATATAAAACGGCAACATTCAATAACGAAATGACATAGCGATGACAGAAAAAAAAAAACATGGCGTTATTAATGACCTTTACTTTCCTGCGTCAGTAATGAACGACCCTCTATGTGAATTTTGTTTTATTTTAATGAGGGCCTCTTTCACCAACTACAAGTAAAGTGTTGATTAGTTACTTATAAAATAATTTTATGTTTTATTAAATTATGCACTCGGTTTACTGCATCCTTCGATAGATTTTTTTTATTAATTTCTTTTTAATGTTTGGGACATTAAAAAGAAAGTAGTTCATCTCCATCATTCCTGGTTACCGGTGACTTTAAATGGCGGTTAGCCTACTTGACACGTGGGGAAAGAGGCCCTCAGTGTAGCCTAAAAAAAGTAGAAAATCAGTAGGTCTCTAAATCTTTAGTGCTTGCTCGTTTAAATGTTCACTCTTACGACTTCAGTGAACTTGAATGCTTGCTTGTCTATTTGAAACATGCAAGTCTATGTTGAAATGTAATAATTTTACAGAACACTTTTTGCTCATGAAATGCTTCACCCAACAATTTTTCTGATACCAATTTCTTAAAACAACAATTATGAGCGATTTTTAAAAGGAACTGTATTCTAAAAATTAATTCTGATAAGATTTAATGTGGTACATATAACAGAATAAAGGAGTTTCTCTTTTCAGTACAAATAAACTTTTTTTTATGCAATTGAATATTAAATATGTTTACACATTCCAGTAATAAGAATTCAACCTGAGCTGAGTACCAAATACCTACGGCAAATGGTTTTCTGTTAGTAGGTAGTCAGTAATAATAAATGTGAATGTTATATAAATACATTTTACCTTTTAAATCTTTTGTTTTATTTCAAGTTAGTTAGGTACTTATTTGAACCTACCCGATGTTCAATAAAAAGAACGAAAATAACAATTAGCTTTTGTTGAAAATATTATTATAAAGTAATTCTAAGTTACACTGTAAAACAAGCAACACCACAGGTGCTGCAAGCACGCTGCTGACTAGAATGGGATTAAGGATAAGGGATAGGTAAATGGGCTCTGGCATCCCTTACTCACTCATTGAAACGCAACAGCACTCGTGCTGTTATTTCACGGTGGTCTTCTGTAAGGGGGTAGTCACTGCCGCCAGACGGGCTGCCCAAATGATTATTTTGCCACTATTTTCGAGATCTAACCATACCACTATTTAGCACTAATTCGTACATAAAATTATTTTTTATTTGAACGAAAATCCTACAACAATACAGATAACATACAATAGAGACAGTACATATTACTAATTACATTGCCACTTACAGCGATTTAATATTTACCTAAACGGATGTTTAATTTTAAAGATGGGACAGGAATTTGGTAAGGAGTATGTGTGACTATTTGTCCTTCAGCATCAGCGCATTTACGACACTGCGCTTGAAGGATAAACATCAAATTTGGTAATTGATTGGAATATTGTTTTCTTTCATAGCTTTTATTGCCGTTTCGAATGCGAGAGCGGACTGTGGTCCCTCTCCCTCGAAGGGATTGAATGATTCGTCTTCTGGTCCGAGGACACCATGCGCTCGAAGCATCAATTGCCTCATGAGTACTCTTTCCTGCTGCAACACTTGCTCATTCATCACGTACAGTCTTCGCCTCTTCAGAAAAACGCCGTGTTTCTTGAGACAGTGCCGGTTGAAGTCATGCTTGTAACTGTACGGTTGAGAACATATCTCGCATTTGTACGGTCGCTCGCCCGTGTGCACGCGCATGTGATGCCTCAGACTGTATTTGGTGAAAAATGACATTTTGCACTGTTCACACTTTATACATTTGTTCGCCGAATTGTGACTCGCCTCGTGACGCAGAAGGGCTCCTCTCTATAAATATACAAAACATTTTGATAAAAGGAGTATTTAATTTTTATTAGGAGGCTTTTTTTGGTCATATATTTCAATTTAGTATCTTTGGTACGCTCCATTTAATTCAAGCATAGTTTTTCAATTATTATAGCATAATAGTATGTAGTCTCGATTATTTTTATGTATGTTTCGTTATTCTCCCTGAAAATATACAAATCATTCGACGATCTTTACAATTATATTAAAAAAAAATCACGACAACATGCGATATAATCCTTTGGTTTAATAAGAAAAAAAAAACCGACTTCCGAGTATCCCAATGCATTTCTTCTACTTAAATTCTCTGTTCTCAGAATTCTTGTTCCATTAAAAAACGACACAATAATATGACTATGTACTTACGACATTATGATTATTATATTATGATATGACGAGCCCCTTGGTCGAGTAGTCAAGGTCTAAGCTTCAATTTCCGGTTCCCAGGTTCGATTCCCGGCAGAGCAAACTTGGAAAATGAAAATTTCATAGTTGGCTCTGGTCGGTAGACCATCATCAAGTATCATCAAGTAGACCGTCAACCTGTCTGACGACCTTAACATAAAAAAAATACAAGCTCTGACGGTCGTGTTAGCTCAAAGAAAAGGATTATGGTACATTTTAGTGCTAAACATAATATTAAAAATAATTACAGTAATGTTTTAATAGAAACATATATTTACCCTTTTAAATGATTTATTGCAAATTTTACATGTATAATTCTTTTCATTGGAGTGTGACAATCTATGGCTGAAAAAAAAAACAAATATAATTAAATAAAGTATACCTACTTTCATTTAAATGGCAAATTATCTTTTATTTAAATGAAAACGGATCTGAATTTAGTTCTTAGATTTACAATGACTTAGAGATTTTATATTTATTAAAATCATATAAAATTCAAAGGGAATCAGTACCTCTTAAGTAAAGCTTTATTATTAAAGGCCGCTATACACTTATCACATTTGAAACATTTGTTTTCATTGTGCGTCTTCATGTGAGACTTTAACGTGTCCTTAGTGCAGAATCCTTTACCACATTTTTCGCATTTGAACTCTCGCTCACCTACAATAGATATAAGATAATTGAAAAAAAAATAAAAATAAAAAAAAATTATTTGAAAATCCTGTACTTAATTACATCAAGTGTTAGAAGGTTACTATAGCATTTAATTATATCAAGTGAAGATAAATCGTGTATCGAAAGCTGTCTTTTTACAGCAATATTAACATTTTTTTCACATCTTTTTTAGAAAAATATATGACCTTGTATGACGAATTTTGGAGAGAGCCGCTTTAATTGAGAGAAAAAAAAAACCCTTTGAGATAAAAACTTTAAAATGGGTTTTTTATATAAAACTTTTAAATATCATTAAAAAAATAACCAAATTTCATGCCAATTTCTAATCCCTTCAAACTTTGCATCCATCTTTCAAACAATACATGTATGTATAAGCAGGATGTTTCCTATGACACTTAGATAAAATGCAAATCGATCAACTTTTAATGCACAGTAATAAAATTTATTTTTGTTCATATAGATAGACTGACAATATGATAATTATAACATCAAATAAGTTAAATATCCAAATCATAGTGAGTTCTGTGAATTGAAATAATGCATAATTGAGTACCTGTGTGTATTTTCATGTGATTCTTCAAGGCAGAAGTCAATCTACCACAATACGGACACATATCCCTGCGCGCTGGATATTTCTTTGCCTTATTTTCGGATTTAACTTTATATGTGGGGACTACTTTAATATCCGTTAGTATTATGGGTTTTATGAGAACTTCTGTTGTTGGTAGATGGTTGTTGGTGGTGCGATTTCGTTTTAATTTACTCCCTAAAAAAATATTACGTGCACTATACCTTGGGAATTGTATCTCGTCCAACAAATCATTAAGCCTACATATATAAAGAATATTCTCACATTCTTCCTTATGCTATATAAAATGTTTGTTTTTAAAATGCACAAAATAAATGTAAATAAAAAGTAAAATACAAGTAAACCTTTTTTGTTGTTTAGATTCTTTTTTTTTCGCTTTCGACATATCAGTGGCATATCATCATCTGTAGATGAAGCATCTCTTTGGCAACCCTGTAATTAAAATATTGGAAGATTTAACTTGTAGTTAATGGAAACTGTTACAAATTTATATATTTGTGTTATGTACTATTTATGTATGTTTATAAATGTATAAATTTTATGTTTACCATAAAATATTTATTTATAAAAATATAAATTAAAATTTGAATTTGACCCCACCATGAGTCGAATCTGAGACCCCTGGAACAGAGCATTAAAGCTAGTACCATAACCACTCATTTTAATAGTTAATCACATTAAAACCAATGTTTTAATGTGATTAACTATTATTTAACTAGGGCTGACCCTACACAATCTTAATCATACAAATAGGAAGCATGTCCATCATTCAAAACTACTGACCATTTCGTAATCGTTGTCACTAAGTGTGTCCTCAATTGATTCTAGAAATTCTAATACGGGCACTGGAATATTTTCATTTGTAATTTTTCTTATTATTGTATCTTTATAAAAGAAATTGCCATCGATTTTAAAGTCCACTTTACTTTCTTCTTTTATTGAGATGGGAATATTAATTTCAACATCATTAAAAATGTCCTTAATATTATTAAAATACAACCTTTTTATATTTATACCATTAGATTGACGCAAAAGAATATCAGTTCTGAAAAGAATATAGCAGTCACATTAAAATTTAAATAGCTTTAATTTGTAACATGGGTATTTATAATTGTATATACATACACCTATAAATACTTGCCTTTTTATCAAAATTTTAAAATTATAAAGTTCTTTGAGTTTATCGCAACAGAAACTGCAAATCTTGTGTGTTATTCCATCATTTAATGTTACCTGTAAATACAGAAGCTTAGAGGAAAATAGTACTTAACCAGTAAAATACTATTTTATCTAATCTTTTAGTCGGCAATAGAAGTAAAAGAATATTTAAAATATGTTTCATTTTGTACCTTTAATTGGGCCACTGAAAACAACATATCTGAATAACTTAATAAAATATCTTCGTCGGTGTCGAAAATACAACACATTAAACTTTTTTCTACCAAGCAAATCCGACATTTTTCCATGTTTATTCAAATAAAACATAGAATCCATAATTTCATTCAGAATAAAATCAGTCACATTATCAGAACTGTTAAATTACATTATGTTATTATATAAAATATCTAATTTGAATCCATTGAAATAAATCAAAATTCAAACTTAATGTATATAAATAAACATTAATCACAGAAAAGAAAATCCACAATTGGCACAGAACACTTTATACTGAAAAGTTCATAGCTGAGCTGACATGGACAGCTGTCATTTAATTAATGAGATGTTTCATTTCGGAGAATAGAAGGTAAGGAGGAGTAATTTATATGCATTTTATATGGGTGTTAAATTGATAAATTATCAAGCTACAACGTAGAGCGATAACCTTTAATACAGTGGTGCAGCATTGTTGTTTGGTATGAAAGTTTGTAAATGCTATTTTTTATTCATTAGTACATTAGTTCATGAAATCACCGTAAGAAAATGCTACTAAATCGCCACACAGCAATGCTAATCATATGCTAATACAGCGCCTCTTACGGACACTTTCTCATGTATAGTTTGTACTCCTTTAACCTCTGTTCTCTATGCTTGAATCTAAATTCTAAATTAAAATGATTTAACTTAGTAGAACTAAGTAATTATTTGGCTTACCTCACTTACCTACCAATGTTCTTTTTTATTTATTTAAAATTAAATGTACCTACTAATCTTTTAATCATATTTCGACGACTCTAGTGTACGATAAAAACTTGAATAGGTTTTTATGGTATTTTTTTTATGTAAATAAAAAAAATGAAGACGATAACTAATAAAATATATATTTTTTAACTTAAATAATGTAACAAAATAATTCATTTACTACATTGGAAGATCGCGCCATTATAATAGCTGAACACAATGTCATAGTATTACAAATTATTCCCTTGTGATAGTTCCTACGGCCCGAAGTTTTCGCAATTATAAACAATATAAGTTCACAACGGCTAATAGGTACCTACTTTATGCAAAGCGGACTTAATTAACACCTCAAAAACCTATCAAAAAAGAAAAAGGCATCGTAATGCAAAACATTACCCAAATTCAAAAAGATCAGAAAGAATCACTTATTACTAGAACTAACGATCCACTCCTGGATTTGCCATATTTTCTTTTCCGTAAAAACAGTCTTCGCGTAACGCTTTTTCCAATAGTGAAAATATCATTAAAATGAGTTGCGTAGTTTAAAAGATCTTAGTGTACGTACAATGACAAAGACGCAGTTATCTTTTAATACAACTTATTTAATTTTTCAACATAGTCAGCTTTTAAGTTAATACATTTGATATATCTTTCTTCTAGACTTAAAATTCCCTTAGTAAAAAACTCTTTATCCTGAGCCTCTAAAAAACCGTGTAATGCGGTGACTACTGCCTCATCGTCTTCAAATTTTTGGCCTCTAATCCGCGGAAAAAGATAGAAGTCATTAGGGGCGAGGTCCGGTGAATATGGAGGATGTTCCATCAGTTCAAAGCCAGCATCTTCAACGCAACGTTCAGCTATCGCAACGTTGGACCTGTGCACAGGGGCGTTATCTTGGTGAAACAAAACACCTTGTCCGTTTGCCACGTCGTTTCTCGCGTATTTTGTTACGCAATTTCTTTATTTGTCCTGCATATAAATTCCCCGTAATAGAGGATCGATGATTGAGGTATTCGATCATTACCACCCCTTGGCTGTCCCAGAAAAGAGTACCCATGACCTTACCGGCGGATAGAGTTGCCTTGAATTTCTTAGGAGTTGGAGATGACGGTCTCTTTCGAGTCATGGACTGCTGTTTCCTTTTCGGGTCATAATGATGAAGCCATATTTCATCCATGGTTATGAATCGAGACAAAAATCGATCAGGATCTTGCTGCAATGGGTCATCGTTGGTGGAAGATCTTCCTCACTTAAACTCAGCACACCAACGAGCAAGTGTAGAGTATAGAGGAGCATGAACCCCTAATGTTCCTTACAAGTCTTAATTTACCTGCTCCGTAGTAAAACTTTTTAAGCAGAGATATTTAATTACCGCGCGAATTTCAATTTTCTCCATTTTCGTGTTCACGTTCTGAACGTGTTCACGTTCCGAAACATAGAACAAATGATTACAATTTTTAAAATACAAATGAAAATCGCAAACTTTTTAAATTATTATTATAACAAAAGTTTAGGCTTTGCCTGCTAGTATCAATTTTTTTTTCTTACTGAAAAAAAAAACCGGCGGAATCGTGTTCAGCAGAATCGAATAAGTCTAAAAAGACAGTGGCAAAAAGTCTCACTAAATGCCGTTAACTGTTAATTAAACTGTTTTATTTTACATCTTCATTCTAGATCATCCGTTAAATCATAGTGTTCCATTCCCTAATATATTAAACAATTGCTGACTAGTACTTAGTAGGTATTTTTTATCAGTTTCATTCAGTTGTTGTAAGCATCAATATTTATTTCGGTAGCCACAATCACCGGCCGACCTTCACATAAATCGTCACGAATATGGTCACGTCCACTTTTAAATTTGCTAAATCGACAGTGAACGTGCAAAAATAGAGCTATATGAGATGGGGTTTTATCATTAAATACCAAACAAAGTCTTTCGCAAAGTTGACTTAAGCCAATATAGAAAATTTAAAATTTAAAAATCATATAGCGAAAAATTTATAACGTCGTTTCACAATTATTTTCTAAACAACCGTACAATGACGGTCACACATTTTTTTTATTGCTGAGGCTGCCGGTCCACTTGATGGTAGGTGGCTATAACATAAGCAACACCACAGGTGCTGCAAGTGCGCTGTCGAACATAGTGGGAATAAAGATAAGGGATTGGGAAGGGATAGGGAAATTGGGCTCTAGCATCCCTTACTCACTCACCGATGTTCAATCACACATGCCGTTATTTCATGGTGTTCTTCTGTAAGGGGTTGGTTACTACCGCCAGACGAGCTGCCCAATTTACTTCGAAACGCAGTGTGTCCTGCCACAACTAAACTAAAACTGACGGTAAATAGTCTTCTGATTCTTATTGGAAATTAGAAATTATTGGAAAGTAACCTATGTTAATTTTCAATTAAAATAATTATTAGAATAGTAAGGAGAAACAAAACACGGCTCGTGTATCAATCACTATTCACGATACGACAATAAATTATCCAAAGCAACGTACCTATCTGGATTATTAAAAAAAAAAGAAGTAGAAATACCAAGTTAATATAAATACCTATTAGTAGACGTTCCGTTTAAGAAAAACTAAAATTTAAATACATTTATGTTTCTTTTAGTACGTACTTAGCTGTGAAGCATCAAGAATTTAGACACATTCATCTTACGCTTTAGTGAATTGTCAAAATATTTATATTGGCTTCTTGATTGAAACAAGACGCACCGCCTGGTTTTTATTAAAATAAACAATGAACATTTTCTCAATCAAACAAAACATTAATCTTGCTAATAATTAAACATTTCAACATTAAATAAATACAGAAAAATTGGTTTTATGTCGTATACTGGATGAGTTATAATTATGGTGCTTGCCTTTACACTCTGTCTCCGGGGTTCCGGGTTCGATTCTTGTAAGGGTCAACTTTAGAAACTCACCGAAACACTACAGCACACATGCTGTTATTTCACGGTAGTCCTCTGTAACGGGGTGGTTACTGCCGCCAGACGGGCTGCCAAAATGAAATGACTACGAAACGCAGTATGCCCTGCCACTAGATACTTTCCACATTCAGACCAGAGCCAACTTTAAAAAGTTCATTTCCAAAGTTAATCCTGCCGGAAATCGAACCATGCATTGTGAAACCCGGCATTCTGAGCATTATTGCGGACAGGATTGACTGTGTTAATTATGAGGCAAATTGCTATTACACAGGCCATAATTATGTAATTTAATCTATTTAGTTATTGGGCCTCTTTCACCATGTGTCAAGTAGGCTAACCGCCATTTAAAGTCACCGGTAACCGGGAATGAAGAAGTACGGTAAAAGTCCCAAACATTAAAATGAAAATAATTTAAAAAAATCGCCTATCGCAGTAAACAGAGTGTAACTAATCAACGCTTTACTTGTAGTTGGTGAAAGAGGCCCATTGTCTAATTAATTGTTGTTATCATGTATTTGTGATGTTTTCTTTGTAGTAAGTAATATAGTTCATATGATTCATAAAATTGCTGCATTGTGGCCTTGAATTATGGACTTAGAAAAATTTATGTCAGATGACTGACATAAATGGTTAAATAAAAAAATCAAACAATTAATCTTAAAAACTAGAAATAACACTTCAGATAAGTAATTGAGGTTGAGGGCGGTCGGTGGGGTGTGCGCCTTTGAATTTCCCTGAAAGTGGACCATCCGAGACCCGATGGAGATGAATGATGGCGCGGGGTGAATGCAGCAGCAAGCCGGGCGGGCGGGCGGCGGCAGGGCGGTGTGGAGCAGCGAGTTGCGCGGGAGTTTCGGATCGAGTGCAGTGTAGCACGCGCCGCCCGCGGCCGCACATCGCTCATCGCGCTACGCCGCCGCCTCCCCGCTCTGCCGCACCACGCGTCCGCTGGGCGCGTCGCGCGGGCCGCGGGCCAGGCCCGCGAGCCTGCTGCTGCTGGCCGCGTGGCTGGCGGCCGTCGCTGCCGACCTCGCCTGTCCCCAGGAACCTCCACCGCCGCAGGTCGCGTGCGCCTCCTGCCGCTCCTACGAAAACGCCCGCGAACACAGTTTGCGAGTTATACGAGAGAGTTTACTAGCAAAACTGGGCTTCACGCAGGCCCCCAACACTACTGGACGGGAGTTACCTCGGGTGCCGGCTGACCTGATGGAGCGCTTCGAGAGGCGAGCACCCTCGCCGGGAGTTCAAGCCGACGCGCCTGCACCTGCACGCACTTTAGTCACTCACACGGAGCAAGACGATTTTCTTGCCCGCACCGACAACGTCTTCATTTTTGCCCGTTAGTATTCATTCACTTTGCACTTTCCTATTCTATATACATAAGTTTACCCATCGCCTTACTGTGACCATTATCTGAGTGTTCATATTGAAATGCCCGGGCATTGTAGTTTCCACGTGTGGACGAACATTGGCATGGTCTGCAAAGTTCATTGACAGGCACGTGTGCAGCTTATAAGTGGTCGGTTAACGCATCGCAAATTTTAATTAGCTAATGATTTCTTCATCGAGTATGTTACGGTTGACTTTGTGACTAATTTGGGATTACTATCGCGATTACCTATGGACATTCAATGAATATTAATAATGCCAATGTTCAGCGCACGCTCGAAGGAAATGTTATTGTTATTTAGCCACCTCGAATATTTTTTGGAAGCGGAGTCGCAAAACTAAGCTCGGAACTCAGATGATATTTATGTCGAAATGTATTACATCAGTGAAGGTGGAATAAGTATTGTAATGCGAAAACGAGGCTATCTAGGTTCAGACAAGTATTAATCTGGTACCGTGAGCCAAGGGGCTTCGACCGCTGACGATAACGTCAGCTACAACGCTACCGAGAGACAATGCGACCAGTGCTATTAATTAGACCAATATTAGCACGGACCCAGAAAAATGTTGCAATCAATTTAATGTTCATCTTTTTTTAGAGTGTCCACTAACTAAATACTGTGTAAACAGAGCGCGACAATGAAGTATTATTAAAAATTATCAACGATACAGTCCACAATTAAAGCCATAATCAATTCAAAGTTTCAAATTATCTCAGTGTCATTAAATTTAGTTTCTAGTACGCCGATAACATTCTGACGTAGACCGCACGAATCGTGCACAAAACTTAGCATAACTTAAGTGTCTTTAGACTATATTGTCGGTACCGACGACCAGTGCATGTAAAAATGTTAGGTTTAAGTATAGAGTTTCCCACGAATATAACACGACCTTTGTCGAGCATATTATTTTTAGCATATCAAAGTTGATAATAAAGCATCCATTTGTACGCTCGACTCGTTAGCGAAGTGAAGGTGCAGTATAGATATCGGTGCATTCGTTTAAATTCTTGTCTCGATTTTAATATTTTATTTAAGATTTAAGTTGTGTAGGCAAAAAATAATAATTTTATGTTGCCTGTTTGTTTTACAATCTGATCGATCGGAATCGTGAGTGCGTGGCCGCCACCACAAAACTCTTTGTCTGATCGTTAATATTGTAAAAATTTGAATGATGTGAGTGAGTGACTGTTAAGTATGTTGTGTTCTTTTAATGTAAATTCTACGCATTTTCGATGTAATATTTATAAAAATAAGGTTAATAATTTAAACAGCGACATTATACAACTTAATTCTTATAGGAACAATACAAAACATCTTCGACATTATAAATACAAGCGATGTATGTCAGTTAGGACTGCACTAAGTACCTATCCTATATGTTAATCTTAAGACATGGTCTTTATTGTGTGTATCAATTTTCTTCTAAATCTGTTCAGTATTTGCGCATGATTGAGTAAAAGCATCTTAACTTAAACAATCACATATATACTATAATTTTTTCTATGTGTGGTATAATAAATGCCAATAAAAGTCGCTACATTTCCATGTTGTCGCTATGTTACATTTTTACTGAACTGATTTCGTTGAATTTTGGTAAACTAATTTGAACTAAAGGTAAGATAACTTGAATTTAGATTGAGCACATTTTAATTTTATTTAACTTTTATTTGAACATTTTATTTTATTTTAACTTATTATTATTATTATTTTATTTTAACTTTTTACGCCGACAAAACTGCAATTTAGTACAATTTTAATTAGTTGGGATTGCTTGTAAGCCTAAGCATAGGGTTGTGTCCGTTAGTGACGGGATTTGAGTCAAGTCAGCTGTGAATGTGGGCGGGTTCCGCTATACGGAACTCTGCCGTTTTATGTTGCCGAGGAAGACTGCCCTCGACTTATAATCGACCTACAAATATGTGCCGCCTCCGTTTAACTGGGTGACCCAATTCCTGTCATATTACTAAACTGGCATTACGTGGGTAACGACAATGATTTAGCGCTATTAGAGCGGCTTAATTTTTGATATCGCGAAAGAGGACTAGGCCTATTGGGGATACCTCTATAAAATAAAACGCACCTTAGTTCTTACCTCCCGGGTGGTGTGGAAATTGAACTGACCTTATAAATTTTACATTCAAACGCTCCATCGAAATGAGATTGTTGTAAACTTAATTGCTATTTATAAACCAATTGAAATCATCCAAATGACTGGGGAAAGATTTTTTTTTCCTGTAATATCCCCATTAATATCCATAACCGACAGGTCAAAGACCTATCAATTTATCGCTATTGATAGATATTGATAGATCTATCCCAAAATTTCCAATTTACCAACAGTCCCTTTACATTAATTTTAATTAATTTTTGTAATCGAATAACAATAACATAAAATTGAGATTTATGTTTCTCGGAACTCGTTCTAATATATTTGTGAACCGTAATTTTTGTATTTATTTAATACTAGCTGTTGCACGCGACTTCCTCCGCTAATCTTTATAAAGTACATACAAAGCATATTATACAAGAAAAATCAAATCTTTCCTCTTTCTTATATTAGATATATCATGTATATAATATTATGTAATGTAGGTATATAGTTGAACCCGGCCACGCTTCGCTGTGGCTCAGTCAGCAACGTTCCATGGTTGCCAACGGTCAACGTATGAAAATTATATTTTTTTTTATAAAAAAATCGGTATCCGTTGGAATTTTGGGAAAAAAAGATCATTCCTCTGTTCAAATGCAATGTTGTGTAAAAATTTCAAGTCAATCCGTCGGCTAGTTTTCGAGTTTTTGAGTAATATACAACCAACACAACATTATGTACTTACATTATGTACTTACTTTATAACGTAGATAGAGCGTAGGGCTGTTCATTCACACCGCCAAATTTTACTTTTAGCATATTTATATCCCTTGTAACTTCTAAATTCTAAACGAAAAGTCTGATTCTAATAATTTAAAAAAGAATTTACATACATAATCAACCTTGTTTATTTAATAAAATTAATTGATATTAATTGAATAAGGATAAATCTACGATTCTACCCTTGTTTTGATTAACTAGTTCGAACAAAAACGGTTATTGTGACTAATTTATAATAGTTCAACATATAGCATTTCAACATGTAATACACCAAATAATGACTTTTATATGCAAATTTTTAATACCCTATGTATTTATTATAATTTTATATATATTATATTTTGTATATGTATGTATATATTTAATTTTATATTGTAATTTTCGTAAGGATCTCTAATATTTACCCAACTACGTTTTTATAATAAAATACTGTTTAAGTATATAATGTAGCTTTGTATGAGTAAAAAATAAATAAATAAATAATAATATAAAAAGGAATATTAATAAATTAAATCTTTTCTCTTTATATTAATAGTACCTAATTGTAGATTTGATCTAGCACATTATTTTTAACTGGCTACTGTAATTGTATTAAGAAATTTAAGCAAAAATGTAAATTAAACATTTAATTTATGAAATGAAGTTCTGATTCCATTTTGGAATTGTTTGAGGGCAGAATGATGTAGGCGTGCGCTTGCGTCTGGTCTGTCGAGTGCGTGTCACGGAGACGGCCCGCGGCCATTTGCAACGATCGATTGTTTTGGCTGCTGGCAGTCACCTTAATTGCTCATGAATCAAGATGTCTCGACCGCTTTTGCATGTAACGCATCGAAGCTAGCCTTTTTTGTTTTAAGTTCTTACATTTATGAAGTTCATTCTTCCCAATTGATATTTTAGTAGAAGCAAATTAGTAGAACTTAAGTAGATTATGTTGTTGGGATTGGGATGTTTGCAAATGTAAGGGTTTCAGATTATTATGCTATAATAAAAATGAGAATAGCATCCCTGATGACTGTTGAAGGTGATTTTTGAGTCGTGAAGGTGATTTTTGAGTCGTGAGTCGCTGGGGATTATTTTTTAAGTTTTTATATATTTATAGTGCACTAGCGACCCGTTTCCGACTTCGCATTGCTGCATTTTTTTCTGCAATTATATACACTCCTCGTTTATATTTAATATTATCCATATTACTAATATTATAAAGCTGAAGAGTTTGTTTGGTTGAACGCGTTTATATCAGGAACTGCTGGTTCGAACTGAAAAAATCTTTTTGTGTTGGATAGTCCTTTTATCGAGAAAGGCTTTAGGCTATGTAACATTTTGAACGTGGACGAAGTCGCGGGCACCAGCTAGTTTAATATAAAGCTTCGGTGTCCTAGGCAGGGTCCCAAGCATGCTGGCTGCATTACTTCGTTGTATGATGGCAATGGTAATCTGTTGACCAAGGTAATAGCTAGCTCTAGAATCGCCGGTTATGTCGACCAAACGTTTTGATAAGATGCTAAAAAAAATTAAGCCGGTGCGAATATCTCTGTATTTTTATATTGTGCATACAGAGACTTTAAATATTGTTCATAATTTACTCGAATGTTGAGATGGATTTTTCTGTAAAAAAGAATAATGGATACATCATCATCTTTAACTTTTGTCGTCCACATAGGTCATTAGAAAGGTTTTGTAAAATATCTTGTTATGGAATCAACTACTCTTTTTGTGGAAAATAAAATTTCACGAAACACTGTTTAATATTGATTGCGAGCATTCAGTCATTTCACTATCACGCCGGAATTTATATAAGTACGTGAGCAATGTGATTTTTTTTTACTTTTACATGTTATCTCCATTTATACATAAAATTATAAAATAGAGTCGCTGTCCGCCTCTATGTGTTAATCGCTAACATCTTCTGAACCATCTAACGGATTTTGATACGGTTTTCACTGATTGAAAGAGCTATGAACGAGGAACGTTTGTGTAAGTATATATGTAATTTGCAGAAAAAATGCATCCGAAATTGTATCCATGCGTAATTTTTATATGTTTTTTTCTTATTTATGTTGTAAAAAATTTAAATTATGAAGACTAAATAAAATATGTTAGTAATAATATTAATTTATTTCAATTACAAAATAAAAGATCTATTTTGATATCTACAAGATATCGGATACGAAAATCGTACTTACTTGAAAAAAAAAAAATCTCAACAGGAAACTGAAACAAAAAAACTATCAGATTTTGTATTCAAATTTATTTGATGTTTGATAAAAGATGCTGAAAAAATTCAATAATATAATTAATATCAAGAATATTAAAAATTTACAATATATGTAGAACAATTATTTCTACCTTTCGACAAGATTTTTTTTAATTTTTTTTCTATAATGAAATGTTTAGATACGTACGTGCTCTTAAGCATAAAACTTAATATAAAGAAAAATCCTTAAATGAATATTTAATTTTGTATAAGCCTAAAAGTTAAATATTTCCATTTCCTTGTCCCTTATCTTTAATCTTATATAGTCTCGGCAGCGCACTTGCAGCACCTACGGCGTTGCTTGTATTATAGGCGACAGTAATCACCTACCACCAAGGGGCAGTCGGCCTGTCTGCCGATCTTAACATAAAAAATAATTACAATTATTTATATTTAATGTTCATTAATAGTTATTTGTTCAACTAGAGAGCAAAATTGTTTTTTTGCTGCGAGTGCCTACTTTAAATCACGAAGTAGGTAGCGAAGTAGTCTAGAATTGAATCACGAGCGTAGCAAGTGAGCGAAGTGAGTGATTTAAAGGCACGAGACATAAAAAACTTTGCTCTCGTGTTAAACAAACAAATTTTCACCATAACAGCGAGAAAAGCGTTACTAGGTCAACTTTGGGTAATAAAATCAATTAAGACAATTTTAAATATTACGTTTATTATAGCTAACATTCACAAAGCCAAAGTCACATAAATTATAACTAAATTAACAAAAATATTAAAAGTTGAAAGTAAAATTTTGCAATTTGTAAGATTAAAGGTAACAGTTTTGTTCGGAATTGTGATGGTCGTATTATTTACTTGCGTGTTAGGTAAGGGTCCTGTCTCTATATTTGTACGAATGAAATAATTCGTACGAATGAAGATATTTTTCACGGGACTCTTCTGGAAGAAAGCTAAGTTCGGATTTGAAACTTGTTCTCTTAATTCTTCTGGAGTTAGACCATCACCACTGGACGTACTCATTTTTTTTATATTTACCAAAACAGTACAAAAACATCAAGACCTAATGCTGAACCAGTTTCTGAACGTCTGTGAAACTATCTTCACAGCTGGGCCAACTCTAGTCGGCTATGGGCGGCCGAATCTAGTAAGCTATGGATGGATACACTAATAAAATCAAAATTTTATTCCTGTGAGTTAAATCGCGTGTTCGAATTTCGAATCACGCTCATTTCAAGAATCGATTTTTCGCGAGTTTTTAGACACCAACGGCACCCTTTTCGTGCTGGAGAGGTGAAAAAATTAATATTTATTAGTTTTTGTGTGTAAAAGTGACATAAAGGAACAATTAATTCACTAAAGGTTCACTTAATTGTAGTAAGCCAAAAAAGTCTTAAAATTAATATTTAGTGTCACTATATTTTACACTAGGTGTTGCACGCGACTTCGTCCGCGTAACTTTATAAAATATATAAAGCCTATGTTACTCGCTGATAATGTTGCTTTCTAAAGGTGAAATAATTTTTGTAATCGGTATAATAGTTTTTGAATTTATTCATAACAAACATACAAATCTTTTCTGTTTATAATATTAGTATAGATATAACAGCGGATGTACTTGTAGCGTAAAATGGCATCCGCAGTCCTTTTTAAAAATAAATTATCTACTAAAATCACGGTGTAACAGTTGCGTGCAAAATTTACTCATACAGAGCAGCTGTGCCCGCATAGAAAGACCACCCTCAAGTTTTTGCAACAACACTTGGAAATTGACGCTTACCACCCTCGCGATATTTCATTAAAAGTGTGCGAAAAAAAAAATTAACCACTTACACTTCCTCATTGAAATCAACCTCTCTATACATATATATAATAAAATCGTAAACTATCCGTGTCGGTCAAACATTAAATATTTTTTAAAAGAAACATTTTGTACACGTTATATCTATTTATGTTGCCGAGATTGTTTTTAGAATAGTGCACGCTAATCTCAGATAGTGCACGCTAATCCCGATTTGAATACGGTTTTCGCTGATTTTTACTTTTTATCCTGAAAAAATGTTAAGGATTTTCAAAAAACGAACAACTAAAGCGCGCACGAAGTTGCTGGCATCAGCTAGTGTTTAAATAAAAATTTAGATGTCCACACTACAATATTTCGCCCGTTCCACCTATCACTACTAATTGTCCCCCTGGTAGGGATTTTACAATAAGTGATAACTAGCGATCCGCCACCGGCTTCACACTGAATGGAAAATTTCATAAATCCTATGTTCCAAATTTCAGCTTTCTAGACTTAGTACCTAGTTCTGACTGATAGTCAGGACAAACGATAGATTACAATATCTTGTATTGTAATACGACAGATTACTATAGATTTGTGCAATGTGCGGAATGAGACCCGCTGCCTTATTATCAAACAGCAGACGACTTGCGACAGGCGAAAACTTTCTATCAATTTGTGCAATATCACACTAAATCGTGTTTTAGATATCACATAACTCATAACAAAGTTGTGGTTTGCGATAAAGCCTCTTACGGACAATAACTTAAATTAAAGTGCATCATTTCTGTATGGCAGCACATGCGATCGCAAGTCGTCTGCTGTCGTCTGATGTTAGATAATAAAGCAACCGGTGACCTATAGTACAGGTATTTTTTATGGTATACATCATGTGAAAAGTGAAATCACTCAATGGTAGGTACCATTGAGTGATTTCACTTTTCGTCACCTAAGGACGCAATCAACACTATTGGGTACTGGCAACTATGCAGGAATTGTTTACAGCACGCTTGTAGCTAGATGGAAGATCCACAGGAAGAGAATGTTCATGCATACCCGGGATAAAGTTTCTACTCATCCGGACTACGCAGCGGCGCCTTATCCAAGCTATTTTTCAATGTGTCCTCTGAAAAAAAAATCTGAAATGAATCAGATGAAATCACTGACTTTTAGGAGTCTATGTTCTGTTCAAGAAGTTTTGCAGCATATGACCTGTTATGTTTCAGTGAGTAAATAAGTACATAATGTCTCTATTCCCTAAATTATCTCTCATCCTTTTCTATTGAGAGTTAGCAACTCACATGAATCCACGAAATGTCTCTTGTTTTTTAGCAATATCAAGTGTGGATCGTCGGACTGTCTACTGATATAGTAATTCTTAAATAAGTATTAAATGCTGTTGTGTTATTTTATGTTATGAGGTTGGCAGACAGGCTGACAGTCCACTTGATGGTAGGTGGCTACCGTTGCCTATAACACAAGCAATGCCATAGGTGCTGCAGGTCCACTTTTGACCATAGTAGGATTAAAGATAAGGGACCAGGAAAGGATAGGCAAAATTTGGTAACGTTCTCTAGTGATTTTCATCGATCTTTGCTATAAAGCAATATAATTCCAATTTTATTTTTTCAATGCATATAATCCACCAATAAAAACTGAAACTGGAAATCTTTTAAAAAGGTAAAAAAAATTAAATGTTTTAAAGGTAAATATAGGTTATGTTTGTAAAAGAATTAAAATGAAATTCCAAAATTTTTATTCCTAAATTTAATTTTTACTACTTTAGCATTTTTTTTTTTTTCAAATAAATAGGTATAGATACAAGCATGCTTCCTCGTTTATAGCTCTTTTCATAAGCGAAAACCATATCAAAATCAGATGGGTGGTTTAGAAGTTAACTTATTTCATATTATGTATAGATATAAATATAGGTAGGTATACTGTATAAACTATTTTTGAGTGAGAACATTTTTGGCTCATGAAATTTTTGTATCACCATTGGATTATTACCGCCATCGGAGGAGTGCTCTTTAGCAAGTTACTATGCACGACACCTAGGCATAACGGGTGTAGTGAGTAGGTATTGTTGGCCATAGCAACTCCCCTACTTTTTATGCTAGACGTAGCTTTGTACTCGTAGGTGGGCGTGACGAGGTTCCATTGAACAGTCAATTTTTTATGGCGATATAGGTACATCAGCAGACATAATATATTATACTTATCTAAGGCAGAAAATATTTGTTACAAACGAACACTTCCAACTGGATAAAATTGCAATAGGAAATGAACAGGTTTTTTTTGTAATTGGATTCGATCACATTCTTTATGATCATATTTAATATCTAGTGAAAATTAAGTATCATAACTTAATACTTAATTTTCCTTTTTCTTAGGTGTCAAAACAATTACTCAATCTTTATTCCTCATATATTTTTGTCAGACTTTGAATTTTTTTAATTTTTAATAAAAAATATTTTTTTTCTGGATGAACGGTCGGTACCCTACTATGTCTGTATTCCTGATAAGCATACATTTCTCGCTTTAACTAGTCAATCGAATCGTTGGATGAGTGGTAAAGGTGCTTGCCTAACGTCTCAGGGATCCCGGGTTCGATTCCCGGCGGGGTAAACTTTGGAAATAAACCGGCTCTGGTCTGGATTAGCAAAGTAGTGGCAGTAATCTTACAGAAGACCACAGTGAAATAACAGCATATTGTGTGCTATTGTGTTTCGGTGAGTGAGTAAGGGATGCAAGAGCCCATTACCCCATCCAAGCCTTATTCCTTATCCTTCTATAGTCGGCAGCGCATCGCACCTACCATCAAGTGTACCGTCAGCCTGTCTGTCGACCTTAACATAAAAAAGATATATTCTGAAAATAGATTGATAATGCCGCCAGGAGCATATAGCGTGCATTACAAATTACAAATCTCAAAAATTGCATTATAGTGGGTATAAACTATTTGATATTTTGAAGGGTTTTGTACTATCCGATGGACTCAATTACGCTGGAGATGACACACTTCTTGCTGGACGACGACCCGTCACGTGTGTGCTTAAATCTTTAGGTATCGAGAGATGATGTAGGTCCGACAGGCGTAGAGTGAACGATCAGCTTCGTCAGTGCGAGTTGATTATAATCAGTTTCGCCACATCCTTTCCCTATGCAAACATGTACAGGCACCTTGACACTAGAGGTTGTTAACCGGTGCATTAGATGGGGCACAATTGAGGCCAGTGTGTGAGCGAGTTCAAGAGCAATTTAGGTTCCGTAGGTCAGTTCGCCGAAGGTAACCTTGACATTGATCACAATGATCTACCTGCAACTTTGTTTTGGGTTACATTACTCTCGTTGGATAAGCTATTTGTAAGTGTTCAGAGATAATTCTTATCTCTTACTCGAACAAAATAAACAACATTATATACACATAAGTCAGTATAAATAGAAAGTGTTTACAGATAATTTTAATTTCGTATTAATTTACAAATGATATATACGCGAGATCATTGTCGTGTAATTTATAGGGTAGAACATTCGGTTGCCAATGTTTTAGATGCAAGTACAAATTCCCTTGGGGTCACCCTGCCATTTGTTTTAAAATCTGCACTATAACTACAAAAATACCCTGCCCTGGGGCAATTTATTTCTTATATAATAAAAGCTGATACAAATATTCAAGATAATGGGGTGTGGTTATGTCGTGGACAGGGCCGTGTGTTTCACGTGAATATGTGTATACATTATGACTAATATTTTCTTTGAGCGTATTGTATGTTATGTATATATTATCCATTAAATTCAAATATTACCATATATGTATATACCTAAAACAATTTTTGATTCTTTATCAAGTTTCTATGGAGTTGTGTGATTAAATTTTGGATGTAGATGAGATTACATAATTATGTTATTTTCAGTTTTCTGAATTGCCTCTCACTATGGAATTTCTTATCCTTAAATTTGATTCCGTACTTATTACCCCCGTTAAAAGAAAGTGTTTTTGTAGTAACAGGGCCGAATTTTGGGTTGTTCCAAACAGTTCTACTATTTTTATAATAGATCAAAATAAAAAAAATACAATGATTTCTACTGGTGAGTATGAGTAGCGGAGCGGAGCGGCGGCAAGTGTCTACCGATGCACCGAAAAAGCGAAAATTTTGACACACACTCTTGCAAGATAACAAATTTGAATTGCTCAAAGAAAATATTACGTATATGTATTACGTAACTCATAACATATATGTATTCACATATAACACATGTGTCACGGCACAGCCACACCCAATTTCTTTTAATTTTTTTTTTAATTTTCCTTGATAAGAAGGTTGTATACACACACACCCATACGTCGAAGTCTATCTACTGATTCGCCAATTAAAATAGGGAGAGGTCTGTAAGAATCCCGGACTTTGTACGCAAGAGATATTTTTTAAATGTAATGTAACTATCAGTATCGGCAGACAAGGTTAAGCGATATCTTCTTATAACCTCAATAATGTGATTCTTGATAGACAGAGAGACGACTAATCGTGTTCATGTAAGAATATTATCATCGTTCTTAAGTTGCGTGTTTACGTATTCATGTGCAGAGCAATTGCACTTTTTACTGTTTTATTTCATAAATAAAGATTATCATTTGATTATCTTTAAGGTGCCGCTTGAACATGAACCCGGTCACGCTTCGCAGTGGCGTCTGTGTGGGGTTCGCGCAATACTGGACACTGCTGCATATTTAGGATCTTAATCCTAATATAATATTACAAATGCTAAAGTGTTACTCAATTACACAAAATTGGATGAAATTTGACATTCAGATAATTTATTTGGTACCGTGATTAAAATATAGGAACTTTTTATCCTGGAAAAACGTTAGGTTGCCAGGAATCGTATAGAAATGTAAAAAAATTGGCGCCACTGTCGTCAACAATTGCGGCGCCACCGTCGTCACTACGATAAAGATATCGGGCTTATATCATTTATATATTTTTTCTTCCAACCCGGACGAAGTCGCGGACACCAGCTAATAGGTAGGTAGCACCTTATAACATAAGCCATAAGCTATCTGCCAATGAGTCCCGTCAAAATCCGTTTCGGAAAAGACAGATAAAAATTTTAAAAAATGTTTTTTTTTAATTATAAGTACCTATACTGCATATAGGTACCTACTTTGATATACATTCACTAAAACGTAATTATTTTAACATTACAAATAGACACTTCAGTTTTATTTATTAGTATATAATAGATTACTTCTATTTGAGTGAGTCAAAAGATATTACTCACGAGAATCTTCATTGTGAGAGCTCTATTTAAAAAAAATTGGAAAATTTCCAATGTTTCATTGAACCTGTAACTAAAAATTCGCTGCGTTATGTTCTTATATTCTTATTCTTATGCTCTAGGTACAGTACTGGTGACTAAGAAAAACTTCGAATAAAATATATATACCTAAGTAAGTACCCAGAACCATGCCGCTAATTTTATAAGGTGATTTTGCAGTAGCATACTTGCAATTTGTATCATGGTACCGATTAAGTATGTGTCTGGTCATTACATACTTAATCGGTAAATTAAAAATTAATGAAGTAGTTTAAGATCAAAACAACTTCAGGAGGTAATCAAATTTTGATAAAAAATTAACTCTTTGATAGTGGTAGGTAATTACTAAAAAGTGGCTGAATCATATTTTTGCAAAAACACTTCTTCTTCAAAAAGTGGTATATGATTAACAATGGGTATCTACTTACCTATCTATTCCATCTACTTACCTACTAAAAATTTTGTTAGTAAATAAATATGTGTTAGTGTGTATTCTAGGTGCTGTACAATGTTGAGTGATCTTATTGAGTTGTCCCATTTAATGCCTACCCCGAGCTTTTATACTATCGTACTAGCGTCACAAATGAGGAGTTCATTATTCGTATATGTTGCCGCTGTTCACAGTCCAGATTTAGAACACTCTCTTCTGAAGTGTTTCTATCTAACTTCAAGCTATGGTGGTGAACTTTCAAATATGGGCTCCTTGAAGTTAGACGTAAACAAATTCCCGCAGGGTTGGACCTGCAGCCTTCTAATATCAGCCTGACTGCTACTTTATCTATACACTAGCTGTTGCACGCGGCTTCGCCCGCATAACTATATAAAATATAGCCTATGTTACTCGCTGATAATAAAGATTCCCAACAGTGAAAGAATTTTTCAAATCGGTCCAGTAGTTTCCGAGCCTATTCAATGCAAGCAAACAATCTTTCCTCTATATAATACTAGCTGTCCCGCTTCCGGCTTCGCTCGGGGTGCATTTTTCCGTAAAAACCTTCCCTGATTATCCGTCTGTCCATTGGCGAAAACCGCATGAAAATTGGTGCAGTAGTTTTTGAGTTTATCGCGAACAGACAGACAGACAGACGCGGCGGAGGACTTTGTTTATAACAAATTAAATGTAAAAATTTATGTGAAAATTAGTATGGATAAAGTCGCGAACGGATTTCGACATAATTTTTACTAATGGAAATATAGCGACAAACGAGGGTTTTGTAGAAAAAAAAAGCATCTGAGAAGTAAGGGTCGGTACTCGCTAGTATTATATAAAGAAAGTTCAAATGAAGACGGGAATGTGTTTAGTCTCAATCTTTATAATAACTCGATAATTATCAGAGGTCTCTAAATGCTTATATAAGTAAGTAATATTAAACTGTATAGGCAAAAGAAGCTAATATTGGTTGAATTCCATGTTTTTAAAATACTATGTGTCAATAATGTACGTTATTATAATGTTTTTTTTTATATTCCTTTAAAATAAAAAATAAAAACAATAGAATATTTATGGCATGAAATTTTTAACTAATTCCTGTAAATAAGACGGCCTCTCCTCATTCGACTTAAAATAATACTGTAGGTACCCAGCTAATAAACAGTTTATTATGTTTTTAAGATATTTCTTCAATTTATCAATTTTTTACAAATAATTAGCGGCAGCTAGACTAACAATCTGGTATCACAAAGAGGATTACAAGTGATTCATTCATAATTTCTCATTTATTTACAACTTAGAAGTATAAAAAGTGAGTACCTAGGTCGAAAATAGCGCAAGAGTACGCGACGCGACGGATTTCCAAGAGACGTTACTGTCAGACAGAATAAAAAGAGTCCTTAGTTCGTAAATTAAACGAACGGAGACCTACCTACTCTGCTGTCTGCCGTCAACGTCCTTCGTGGTGTTCGAGTGTAAACACTTTCATTCAGGGCTGTATGCGTTCAACTTATCCATACTAATATAGGTACTAATACTATACTAATATACTAATCCATACAAATATTATAAATTTAAAGTAACTCTGTCTATCTGTTACCTTTTCACGCCTTAACTACTCAACCGGTCATAATGATTTTTTGCATACAAGTTTAGTTGTCAGCGATACAAAAAATGACACACGGATACCTTTAATTAAGAAAAAAGTATTGTTTCCGAGGGATCATCTAAAAAACATAAAAAACTGTGGCGGCGCCACCGTTGTCACAGTGATAAAGATGTCGGGCGTTATATTACTCATATTTTTCCCTCGGGAACAGTGCTTTTTTTTAATGAAAGGTACCCTATGTCCTTTCCTGTATCCCTGACAGAGTGTATACAAATTTTCACGATGCTCGGTTGAGTAGTCAAGGCCTGAAAGGCTAACAAACAAACAAACTCATTTTCGAATTTATATTAGTCAGAATTCGCCATTAGTGTCGATAACATTAACGAACCTCTTTTATTAACGACAGCCCTGCCTGCGGGTATCGTCTGATAATCTCGTTAAGAATGGATTAAATTGCGGTTTAAAATAGTGCGCCACCCCTGTTATGAATCGCCAAAGAAAAAGAGGATGTCATCATAATACGCGATTGTTGATTGCAATATGCACTTAGGTACTTTGCATCAATGCAGTCGACGTCGATTTCAATTTGACCACATCCTGCTTTCTTTGATATTTTTATTGCTGTTGGTAAGAAGGGTAATGCATTATACAATTACCTACTGCAAAATGTTATCATTATTGGAAGCATTCATATATTGAAGACGTTATTAACCTTGCATTATTAATTTTCTTATGGCGTCGGATATTTTGATCCACAAACGAAACCTCAAAGGAGTAATTCTCCAAACAGACCTGTGCTGCTAGTCTAATACAGAATTACAGTATGTATTAGATATTATTACCTACATCATTAAAAATAAAAAAATGAACGAAAAGTTCTTTAAATGAAGTTTTCAATTTTCAAATGAAATTCAAAATATATAGATGGGTACAACTGGTGACCGCAACCGAGGAAAAACTTAATTAGGTTTTATGATCTATACTTATATATATATAAAAATGTAGTGAAAAATCAACACCAGAATCAGAATGAATACCATCCATTGCATCAGAATTCGTTGCGTGTTTTAGTAGGATATAGCCATTTTATTTTTATTTTATTTATATTAGGGAAACATACAATATACAACACTTTATAAATACACATACATGAAAAACATAAATCAGCAAAGTTTCCACTAAATTACTAAAACATATTATAAATTATAAGTCACTACAGAATATTGGAGCTAGTAGAAAATATACAAAAAGGTAAGAATCACACAAAAAAAAAAGAAAGAGAAAAACAAATAAATAAACCAGTTAATAAATAACATATTATAACATACAAAACAAACAAATAAACTGGACGCAACAAAAAGGAGACTACACTACTATATTTATACAACTATATTTTCGAGAGCTTGTTTATGGCTTCGTTTATAGGCTCCTATAGGACAACTGAAAATATCCAGATCTAGCAAGTGTTCATTATAAAATTTACAGGAGCGATGCAAAAAGGTATTAATTCCTTTTGCAGAACGGAATGTATAACGAACACTTACGGCGTGAATTTATTCGAGGGCAACTCAATCCAATAGTGCTTAATAAGAATGGTGAATCATTATAATTATTCATAATCTTGTATAAAAACAGTTGATCTTTCTGAACTCGTCTATGACCAAGGGATGCGAACATAGGTACATTGTTAAATCTGTATTGAAGATGTTTCAAATACAAGTTAAATACTCTATCCAACCTCTTAATTTGAGTTTTATATTGCCATACAGATAGACGCGTAAAGCGATTTCAAATAATTATTATACAGATGCCAGGTGGCTTCTATACTGCCTAGAGCCAAAGCGTAGCATAGCAAAAGACGTCTTATAATTGAATTAGAAGACTTCTCATAATAGAAGTCTTTGAGCATAGACTTCTCTACCTTATACCGTCACCACCGCCAATGTTAAAGCATGCTCGTAGCTATCAAGCATACGAGTTACCTCATAGATTACCTAGCTTAAGGTAATCTTTATTTATATATGTCTTAAGTTAAGAAAGTAATATTTTTGGCAATTTTTCCCTTTTTGGCTCCTGGTTTGGTTTGACTAAGTAAAAGTTTCCGGCCGGCTCTTTTCCAACTTGATTGCTGGAAGGCACGCTAATAGATAAGAAAGTAGATTAGATCTAGGTCTTAATAAATGATTACGATTTACATATAAAGTTATTGCTTCTAGCTGAATTTAAGTAGGTAACCCATAAGTATAAAAAAGTTAAGTAAGTTAGATGTTATTTAAAAAATGTCTAAATGATTCTAAACTAGGGGCACGTACTCTGCTCCAAACGGATTTTTCCTGTAATCTATACACACACACTTCCCTCGTTTATCTCGCCCTTTCCATTAGGGAAAACCGTATCAAAAATAATCGCTGGGTGGCTTAGAAGAAGTTAGCGACAGACAGTTGCGGACAGCGACTTTATTTATTGTAATCTATACTAATATTATAAATAGGAAAGGTTTGATTGTTTGTTTGTTTGTTTGTTTGTTTGTTTGCATTGAATAGGCTCCAAAACTACTGGACCGATTTGATAAATTCTTTCACTGTTAGGAAACTATATTATCAGCGTGTAACATAGGCTATATTTTATAAAGTTACGCGGGCGAAGCCGCGTGCAACAGCTAGTGTATAATATAGATGTAAGTAAATATAAAATAGATATAAATATAAATTAAATGCTCCAAAACATTGAAAAAATACAGCATCACTGGATATGAGCAGTAAGATAAATCTCTTTAGCTGAAGCAATCAAAATGCATTGTGATACAATCATAGATGACAAGAGTATCTGAGAGGTATAAAGTATTTGGTGCCGAACTTGCTGACCATTTGGAATCGTCAAAAAGTTTTTTCGGGCTGGTAGTTCCTTCTAAGTATCAATAAGTTCTGCCTGGTCTGATTTCCTTACAGTAATATTGCTGATATATATTTTATACAGCTCCTAGCTTTTTTCGAATTTCCTTTACTCTATACTATACTAGCAGCCTTTTTTTCATAGTCCGTTCTTGCCTTCCGAAAAAAATATACTTATTTATACCTATAGAAATATAAGGATCTAGCCTAGATAATTTTAGACATTTCTTTATTAGGATCTGCCTTACCATGTGTAGGCAATCCGTGACGCATATCTTGTATGTTATCATACTTATCATTGCAGCGAAAAAGATATATATTTCGATAATTCATTGCAGCAAACAGGCAAAAACCATGGTTGACCTACCTATATCTTAACGGATTTTGATTAGTCAAAAATTTGAATTTTTGAAATGTAGGTAGGTATGTAGTGTGTTTATTAGGCAGCTGTATCATCCACATATTGCTATGGTCGGCAGCAGAGCCGCTTGGCAAGCGACTCAATCCTTCTGCGAAGATATCATCTCGCAGAAGGAGGCGGCGGAGAGAGAACGGGCGGACGACGTGACGTCCTGTCTAGGGTTTGCAATCCCGCAGTCTTTTCTTTTCAGCTGGAAAGGGGTTTGGTTAAAGTTGGCATCATTTTCAACTTTTGCGGCCACTCATAAAAGTAGCATAATTTCAAAAAGCAGTTCGAAAGTAGCATTTATTATTATGGAACTATATACCTAAATAACATCGAAGCCGAGATATTTGGCTTTATATATTACTTAATTAAAAAATCGTCTATGTACACTACTACGATCTAAAAAATACATAATTGGCTATATTTGCTTCATCGAAACTAATTCCTACCGTATTCATTTAACGTAAAATAGATTCTCGTTCACAAAAGTCGAATGGTTCAGCCAATCACAATGCGTAATTCGTTTACTGCATTTGTTCAGAGCCACCTCTTTTTGGAGTGGTGGATACCCACCTTTTATGACGAAGAAAATGTTAATTAGTTTTTACCAAATCACTTAAAAGCGTTTTTTCTTGTAAACTTAACATTTTTCATTAACTTTTAAATTAAAAAATACAAAGAAATGATTTTGTTCATTTTATTGATTGTTCTTGAAGATCAACCGGGCGTAAAATTCGTATCTATCTCTAGTTTGATATAGTTTGGAGCAATTCTTTTTGCATATTATAACATGTTTTTGCAATGACTATAAACGACAATAGGTTTTATCAATGGCCGCTAGAAAAAAAAATATGATGCCAACCCTCCATACAAAGTTAACCCCCCCCCCCCCCCCCCTGCGGTAAAGTCGCCTTTACAGCGGGATCCCGCTGTAATTCCTGCAAGAGATTTAACCCCATTATCTATCGAGTGTTCGAACACTAACTTCACCAATTTTTTTAGCTCTTATTCTCTTAAAAGTAATTTTTGACTTCGAAAAAGTATCTTTTATTAATGTTTTTGAATTATTCTTAAATTGCTGCTAAATTACTAAATTTGTAAACATCTAATAAATGCTGAGTCTAGATGTTAAAGAGATCGATCATTGGTAATATTTATTTAGTCATACTATAAGTACTTAACGAACTTATTATCGCTTATAAATTTCACAGTTGTACGTGCTAAACAACGAAATGAAAAATTAACTAAAAAATCATGAAAAAAAGTTACTTATTGTTCTGAAAATAAGAGCGCAAAAAACTAATATGTAGTAGGGTACCATCTTATTGTCTTGTCCGCCAACTTATTTCTTACATACAGACATTGTTGAGAAATTTGAATTTTAGGTGTGAAATGTGATTTCATCATGTTTTTTATTTTTTTAAGTCTAGTTTTTACACCCTTTCACTAAGCAATTCTGCATTTTTCACTACCTAGTAAATATTTTAATAAGGCGAGGAGTAGTTTGATTGCGTTTGTCTACGTGTTAAGGCGTAGTACTGCCGTCCGCAGGGTTCTATCCATTGAACTATATGAAATCTTTGGTTCTATCTTTACTTCTTATTTTATCTGAGGTATACCCACCGAATTTTACCGAGCACCGACTCGACACGGTTAGTACGTTGGACAAAAATTATAATCTCAATTAAGTATATGTTTACCTCTCCGAATAATATTGTTCTGAGGTTTAATTCTACCTCTACCCTCCATATTTACCTTGTAAAGCAACACGTCGTCGGCGCGTCACATAACTATTCTGTCATAATCAATCAATTGTTTATCCTATGTTTCTGTCGATCAGTGTCAGTTGATCAGCTGATTGTCACGTTATTAATGTCACTGCATGTCATAATAATGTCAAATGTCATTTCAGCGCACAAACAAGCAAAAGGAAAAGGCAGAAATTTAGAAATTAATTTACAGAGCAGTTTCAAAAGTAATTTATTAATAATTTAGTATACTAAAGTGCGAATTGAGCCAATTACATAACATGTCAATATTATTTTCATTCTATATTTTGAACAGGTGACGACGAACAAAATGATTGGACACAATATTAGTTTGTACTTTTTTTCGTTTCTGAAGCATAATGGAAAACATTGCAATCAGTGTTTGCGATTACTCTCATCGAAAGTACAAGAACAACAAGTCGCAAATAATGAAGGGCCTTGGGATTTGTACGCAAAAAAAATTCACGATGGAACCCTAAGCAAAGATTCTCATCAGGAGGTTGTTGTGAATCATCTCCAACAAATATATCACGAAGTCAGTAGATTTGAAAGGCCAGCCTTACAGACGCAATCTGGAGGATCGTTGTTTAGTTTCTTTAAGAAAAGTGAACCACAAAAAATTATCGCTCCAAAAGGTCTTTATATTTACGGTAGCGTTGGCGGCGGGAAAACAATGTTGATGGATTTGTTTTGTGAAACAGTACCGGTAAATACATTTTTTTTCAATGTTAAGGTCGACAGACAGATTAACGGGTCACTTGATAGTAGGTGGTTACAGTTGCCTAAAGCACAAGAAACACCACTGCTGCAAATTTGCTGCCGACCATAATAGGATTAGGAAAGATAGTAAAATGGGTTCTGCCATCCTTTACTCGCTCATTGAAAGACAACAGCACACATGCTGTTATTTCACAGTGGTCTTTCGTAAGTAGGTGGTTCCTACTGCCAGCCGAAAATATTGCAAGTTAATTTCCAAAGCTGACCTTCCCAAGAATCAAACCCATATCAACTGCGACAGAATATTAAAATAAGCATCCTAGCCACTCATCCAATAGGCTTATCGAACTATTAATTTTTTTTTTTATTTTTTTTAGTGAAATTGTTTTCTAATATTAAGTAAATTTTAGATTAAAGAGAAGCTACGTGTTCACTTCAATTCTTTTATGCTAAATGTCCACAATAGAATACATGAACTTAAAATCAAATCTGGCAAAGGCGCTAGATCCTTTCGTGACGAAGGTTCCAAGCCGTTTGACCCGATACCTCCAGTGGCTGCAGATATTACTCAAGAATCCTGGCTTATTTGTTTTGATGAGTTTCAAGTAAGTTTAATGTGGTGTTTGCTAGAGATATTGTCATAATTGTTAGATATAAAAAAAAAACCTAATTTACATTTGCTTTTAAAAAATACTGCCAATCTCATTCAGTTCAGGCAATGGTAATCATCATCGAGTGAAACATTAGCCTGCCTGCCTAACCACTTAATTATAGCATGTTTCACATTACATAAAAAACAATTTTGATGTATCTTATAAGTATGTACATAACTCCTAATAGAATTGTAATAGTTTTATTTTTAAAAGATTTTTTCATTATGATAAGGTCGTCAGACAGGCTGATGGTGCACCTGATGGTGGGTGGCTACAGTGACCTACAATACGAGCAAAGCCATATTACAATACGGTGTTTGAAGTATGCTGCCAACCAATAAGATTAAGGATTAGGAAGGAATAGAGAAATGGGCTCCGGCATCCCTTGCTCACTCACCAAAACACAACAGCACACAAATGCAATTATTTAACGGAGTTCTCATGTAAGAGAGTGGTTACTGCCGCCAGGTTGTAATTTATAACGATTCAAAGGCAAAAATTTGTCATCAAGTATATACAGTTTTGATTAAAAATGAGAGTTGTATGACATTAAATTATGAGCTGACGATATTATCTTACAGGTGACTGACATAGGTGATGCTATGGTATTAAAGAGATTGTTCACTCAACTATTTGACAATGGTTGCGTTGTGATAGCAACAAGTAATAGGAAGCCGGACGATTTGTATAAGAACGGTTTACAAAGATCCAACTTTCTCCCGTTCATACCTGTTCTGAAGGCACACTGCGATGTTCTGCAACTGGACTCTGGGATTGATTATAGATTACGTGGCTCTGGTGGTAAACATACTAAATTCTTTGTGTAAGTATTCAAATACATTATGGAAACACAGACAAAAGTGGTGTTTCTAAATAGTTTTTACTTTTTAAATTTTTTTTTGAGAATTTTTATTATTTATTTATTTGAGAATTTTTAATTCACTTGATTATTTTTTTAAAATTTTTTATATTGGATCATTTGTATTGTCTTCACTATGAACATTTGCTCAATAACAAAAGTGTATAATAATGCTTAATTTATATTGCTGTGCTTAAGAAAAATAATGACTTTTTATTTTAAATAACAATTTAAAATCATAAACGAGCTATACTATTTTTTCAAAAAAAAAAAAAACTATTTGATTATGTTGTACTTATATTACTGAAGTCAAAAATATTGTTTTTAGAATTTTTGTCTGCTTGTGTGTTTAATCTCAGAAATGGCTTAACGGATTTGAATGAAATTTGGCACACATTGGCAAATTGGCAGTTTATTATCTGGATTAACATATAGGATACTTTTTATCATAGAAAAATGTTAGATTCCTTTTGTGATTTTGATAAAACGAACTACAAAACGCACAGCTAATACCCTAATATGTTGTGCAATTGATGATGTGATTCATTTTCATCATACTTCTTTTTCAGAAAAAGCGAGTTGTCAGCAGACAATAACATTGTAGATAATTTATTCAAGTTCCTAGTATCAAAGGAAACTGATACTGTTAAGCCAATAGTAATAAATATAATGGGACGAAATGTTACATTTAAAAAATCCTGTGGAAGAGTTTTAGACTCAACATTCGAGGAGTTATGTGATAGAGTAAGTTTTCATTTTTAGTTTTCTTTAGAGGAGGGGGCCCAAATCTGTTGTTTTGATGAATGAATGAGGGATGCTAGGGTTCCATTTTTAAAAATGGAATAAAAAAGCTTATATAATTTAAATAAAAATTCTTATTACAGGCTTTGGGTGCCAGTGATTACCTGGTGATATCTAAAACTTTTCATACAGTATTTATAAGGAATTTGCCTCAGCTGTCACTGATCAGACACAGATCTCAACTGAGAAGATTCATCACACTCATTGACACGTTCTACGACAATAAAGTGAGAATTGTCATTGAGTGTGACGTGGAGCCGAGCAATCTGATGAAATTGAACGAAGAGAAAACTGAGCTTGCAGATGCTGACAGGGCACTCATGGACGATTTGAAAATAACAAAAGACTCTGTGAGTAAATCCTTTATAATTAGAGGGAATAACATATATCCAATTAAGTAGATAAACAGACAGAAAAATCAGTTTTTTTTTTAAAAGAGAGAACTGGTAAATTATCTTTTTAGTAAAATGTGTGATATATATTTCTTTTACATAAATAGATGATTTTTGCTTAATGCAAAGTTTTACGCTTATATCATTATTATTTTTGTAATATAAACAAGAAAGTCTGTGAGGATGGGGGTATGAATGTTTGTTGGTGGCGTCTGGCGGCAATAACCATCCCCTTACATAAGACCACCGTGAAATACCAGCAAAAAAATGTGCTGTTGTGTTTCGGTGAGTGAGTAAGGTATGCCAGAGCCCATCCCTTCCTTATCACTTAATCCTTCTATGGTCGGCAGCGCATTTGCAGCAACTATGGCGTTGCTTGTGTTATAGGCGACGGTAGCCAGCTACCGTTGTATTTGTGGACAAAATAATTCCTTGTTATTTGTTCGACAGGATGACGCTAAAGCGGCTATATTCACTGGTGAAGAAGAAATGTTCGCAGTGGACAGATGTATGTCGCGTATTATGGAAATGCAAACCGATGAATATTGGGAAAAGTGGGGGAAACATATTTAATCTACAGTAACAGCTGAAAAATAGACCAATTTCTAAAAATAAAATAATATGGCATAAGGAGAGTTTTCATAGATATTACAGATTTTGTTAGTGCTACTTAAAGTGCAATATTCAGTTAGTCGAATGTAATGCATAATATCAAGAGCATAAATACGTTTATCCCATTAAATGCGGAGAAAAGAATCATAAATATAACTCGTGTTTACGCCGACATAGTTCTAAGATATTTTATTAGAAAATCTTTAAAAATCTAACACCTTCAACAAAAAAGGTGATTTCTTTTTAAATCAATAAAAGAAATAAAGAACTAGATGAAATCATTAAAAATCTCAACTGTAGATAAAAGATATATAGCAATTAAATATTTAACCCCCTATTTCTCGTAATTGTTTCTGCGGTGAAGGGACATAATCTAACACAGGTTTCTAAAAACCTAAACTTTTGAGACAAGAGAAAATAACTATAGGAATTAATATGTTCAAAAATTTATTTTTCTCGAAATAATAGGCGTGAGCCGCACCGAGACATGAAATTTAAAAAACCCGCCGCCGATGGATATGATTGGTTAAACAAAATTGAATCAGAGTTAATAGTAAAATATTTATCATCTAGTTTTACCATCTAATAATTACTTAAATAAAGAAATACCTGATTATATTTTTGTGTGCAAAGTTGTGCAGTATCTAGTAATAATTTAGAGAATTTTTAAAATTCACAGTATTAACAAACATTCACACATTCGTTACTCAAGAGGGGCCAGGACACATTCGTCACTTTCACAAAAACGCAATTATATATTTTTAGTTCGCCTTCGGCACCAATGACGAATGTGTATGTACTTAAATTTATTTTTTGTCCGTTCAAAACGAACTAAATATAAATTGGGGTATAGTTTCGTCAGCAATATAAGACAGTCTCATTTTTAGGGTTTCGTAACAAAATGGTAAAAAAGAAATCCTTATGGTGCGACTCAGTCTGGCGAACTACTGGACCGATTGAGCTTATGAGTTACTTATAAATTAGTACAAAATTATTTTCTAGAAATTGTTTTGTTCAGATATTTATTTTGTTATTAATTTATTTAAAAATAAAAAGCTATGTGGAAATCTTGTTTTTTTTTTTTTTGTTTTGTAGTTGTGATTTTTAGCATTTTATTTACCGTCGAATATTTTGAGGTAACACAACACCATAGAATTATAAAATTGGCAAAGCAGATAATATTAATAGTTTTAAATATAATATGATTGTAATGTTCCATTTAGAGAAAAACTTAAGCTAAATGGATTATGTACACCATCTATCGGCAAAATCAGTAAACTTAGAGCAAGATTTATATATATATATATATATATATATATATATATATATATATATATATATATATATATAACAAACAACAACAAATATTAATGAGTTAATATATATATATATATATTAACTCATTAATATTAATATTAATATATATATATATATTAACTCATTAATATTTGTTGATTCATTTATTATATTATAATATAATTTAATTAATCTCTAATAATGTTGTGCTTTCCTATAATTTAAATTCATACTTGTAATGTACCTTTCTGTACATAAGTGTTGTATATTGTGATTGGGTATGTCTTTTGAAATAAATAAAATAAATAACCAAATCTTTTCAAAGTTCGAGTGAATAGGCATCTTCTGGGTGAGCTCGCTCCATCTTAGGCCTCATCCTTGCTACACAGTTGGTTGTTGGCCAAGAGCAAACTCAGCTCTAATAAAAAAAAAATTGGTCATAAAACTGTTACTAAATTAACATTTATTGTAGTGTAGGTTTGTTCTGGGCAAAACCGGGAGCGGATCACTAGTATTAAATAAAAGAAGGCGAAAAATAGTGTGGTACGGTTTATTAGTCTAATCGTACATGTGGCTATAGTAGTCCTGGTAGAGCTGTATGTAGGTCTCCTTTTCTTGGGGCGTCATTCGCGCAATGATGTCATCGTCCACACTCGTCAGCGGAACTGGTTTACCGTTCACTGTCACCGTCGGCGCATTTTCGTCAGTCTCCGACTCGTCGCTTTCCATTTCGCCTGGAAAATACATTATTTTTTATGAATACGGTTGGTAGACAGGCTGGATGACGGTAAAATTGAAGACATGCCTTTAAGACAAGAATATTTGAGCGCAGTAGGCATACGCTCTTCCTCACCCCGTGCGCACCGAGTTGCGCGTACATGTGAATTAAAATATTTTAAAAAGTAATAAAAAATTAACGCCTGGCAGATCTGAAGCCGTAGATAAACAATTACTTAACCAGTATAAATAATAACTAAACCATAAATGAATAACTACTTAACCAATATATACCAGAAACCAGTCAAAATACTAAATCATAGATAAATAACTACTTACTGGTTACGATGGTCTCTTGTATTTTCTATACATATAAGCTGTGATAATAAACTTATTTGTACTACTTACATTACTTGAGAAAGTAATTAGATTAATATGTGAATATTATAAATCATTGTGTGAATTTTAAACTCACCAACATTAGCCAACTCATCTTTGAGTTTGTACGGATCTTTAGATTCGTTGTCACTAGAATCCGAACTTTCTGCCTCGATGCCTTTCAGCGCCGCCGTAGCTGAATTTCCTGAAGACATTAATGAGATTAATTGATTAAGACAGGGCGGGAGTCCGGATAGCCGCGTGCTTACTATATGTATAGGCAGAGGGATGCGTTACGTAAATCCAAATGTAATATATATACCTGTATTTTGTTTCTCATGAGCGAGTAAAACAGACATGATGTCGTCGTTCTTTTCCTTCCCGGAGGCTTTTGTGGTGGTCGCGTTGATGGCCGCTTTCTCCAGAACCGCGTCCGTCGAGTGTACGCTGTCGCTCTGATAAATAATTAAAAAATGTTAACGTATTACTCGCAATCTTTGCCAAAATAAGGTGATTGTAATAGAAACATTATTTTTTTCTGGACCAATCGATTTCAAAGTTAATAAATGCTCTATGAGATACTCAATGAGTAATAAAGATAACATTCTGCAAATGTAATTCTACGTTAATCTTTAGGCAAATTTTTATACACTGCTTTTTGTGCAAATTTTTGTTGCACTGCTTTTTGTGCAAATTTTGTTGCACTGCTTTTAGTGCAAATTTTGTTGCACTGCTTTTTGTGCAAATTTTGTTGCACTGCTTTTAGTGCAAATTTTGTTGCACTGCTTTATATGCAAATTTTGTGGCACTGCTTTTTATGCAAAATTGGTTGCACTGCTTTTTGTGCACATTTTGTTGCACTGCTTTTTGTACAGATTTTGTGGCACTGCTTTTTGTGCAAATTGCGTCAATGGGAGCTATCATTAGAAGATGCACCTGTTCGTTGGAGGCGACGGTGCTCTCGACGAGCCAAATGGGCCTCTCCTTGCGGACGGTGGCGTCGCTGGCGTTGTCGCCGTCGCCGATGGTCACGTCCACGCGAGTTTCTTCCACGGCCAGCCCTTGGCTGCGCGTCGCCTCTCCCGACCACTGCTCGCCTCCCGGCCGCGCCGGCTGTTGCTTCGTCAATCTAACAAGCAAAACAATATCAACTCAAATCACATAGCAATAAGTCTGTATTTTCTGTACCTTATGGTAAGTGGCAGTAAATTTTATAACAGGACCTGACTGTAGTACTGTGACAATTTTTTCATGAAAGTTAAATAGGAGTCTTAGTAAGCCTATCCTGTTGGGTGAGTGGTGAGAGTGCCTAACGTCTCAGGGGCCCTGGGTTCCATTCTCGGCGGGGTCAACTTTTGAAATGAACTTTTCAAAGTTGGCTCTGGTCTGGATTTGGAAAGTAGTGGCAGGGCACATTGAATTCAGTCATGCTCGTCCGGCGGCAGTAACCACCCCCTTACAGAAAACCACCGTGATATAATAGCATGTGTGCTGTTGTGTTTCGGTGAGTGAGTAAGGGATGCCAGAGCCCATTTCTCTATCCCTTCCTAATCCTACTATGGTCGGCAGCGCACTCGCAGCACTAGTGGCGTTGCTTGTGTTATAGGCGACGGTAGCCACCTACCATCAAGTCGGCCGTCAGCCTGACTGTCGGGTTTCACATGAAAAATAATAATAATCTAAAGCGATTGTATACCAACCCTGACAGGTTAATAGAGACTAGTTAAGTAAAGACCTCTGGAATAAAAAGAAAAAGAAATAAATATGAAATTTTCACCATGTTCTATCAATTTTTATTTGAGCTCTTGATATAAAGGACGTTTTTTTTAAATCAAACAATGTAATAGACATAAGGTATATATATGTCAATATATAATCATCGTAGCATGCTAGGATGAGATTTCGGAGAGAAATCCTTGTAATATGATGATGCAAAATGATGACGTACCCTCTAATAGTGTTGATATCGACCGGTTCCGGTTCTAAGATTTCTGGTGCTAACTTAATGCCTTCGACTTCTCTTAGCAGTATGTACAACGGCTCTAATTGTTCGTTGTATTTGGCCAATAGCAGTCTTGAGTCTTTCTTCGGAAGCGCCGACAAGTCCTCTTCCACAACTTGATTGCAGAATGTACACCGAAATTCCTGAGTCATCATGTCGTACAGCTGATCGGCCTGGAAATGTCATTTCGTTTCTTTTTAAAGCTATGTGTGACACACGAAAGAAGATATTCCCTTACTTGGATAGTATGACGGGGATATTTTCCAATGAGGTCAATTGTTTGTATAAAAAAAAATTTTTCTTTCAAAAACTTATGGAGTGGGGCAAAGATTGAAATCGAAAGATGCGCCATAATCTCCCCGCGCCATACTTAAAACACACCAAAAATGATTAACAATGGGTTGAGCGCAACCAACTACAGTTGCACGCCAGCTATAGCGAGCGACGGTCGCTTGAAGAAATTGTTTCTGTTGCTTTTACTATAAAAAAACTCGTTCGAAATGTTGTCTGTGTTTAAAAGTGTGTTTAGACAAAATACTCGCATTGCTACAAAAATGTATGACTCTGAATGTATATGTATTTTGTAACACAGTTTCGCTAGTAAGGGCGCATCTGTCGATTTAAATCTTTAGAGTGAGGTATCAAATGAAAAGACTCCATGAAATGAATCCAAAATTATATCGCACCATTTTAAAAACAAACAACAGGAACAGGAAAAGAAGAAGAAAAAATATAAAAAAAGTTAAACACTTACTTCCAAGTCAGTAAAGGTCTTTCCACATGAAGGGCATTTGAAACTGGCACGACTCGTCGCGTCTCGCTCTTCTGTCTCCATGCGTTTGCGCATCAGATCCAATTTATACTTAACAACATTAACGAATGTTTTATAATTAATAAAATAATAGTTCACTTTTTGTGCTTTGCCATCTAAACCTAAACAAGGAAAATAGAACTTTATAAATAGGTAATTTAAGATAATCAATTTAATCCGCATTTAGGAGAAAAATGCCTTACAATTCAAGTAACGTACCTACCTGTCTCCATTTTAAGTCTGACTTGAATGAATTTATCATTTTTGAGAGTCGCGATCCTCGCCCTTAACATTTTTCGTTCGAATTTTAACAGTTCACAAATATCATCCTCCTTCATGCCTGAAAAAATAAAGTTAAAAAAATCAATAGGACTAGGTATAAGTTTATAATAGTAGAATTTTAAAGAAAGAAATAAAGTATACCTACTTAGGTACTTTTTTATTTTTAATATTATCTTTATTGTAGGTACAGGACAATTCCAATAATTTATTCTCTTACAATTGTTGTAACTTTTTCAATTACTTATCACAAAATTCACAATGGCGAGCAATCCTTGTTTAATCGAATTATCTACAAATTTTATTAAATTAAAAAAAAAAAATAGGTAAAACTGATACTTGACCAAAATTTGCACTGTACAGAATTAAAAAAATTCAGTAATTTTTATTGTAATTTCATTATATCAAGAAAACTACCATGGTTTATGAACCTAGAAAAGGTTCATGCTATGGTTGTCATAATTATTGAATAAGTATGTAAAAGTAGGTAAGTATAGCCAATTTTCATAAAATAAAGCCAGCACTTTTTTGCAATTTAATGTTTTATTTTGAGAATGTAATATTATGAGAATTTTCGAATTTATTTTACATTATTACTTACAGACATTCATTATTTGAGCAGATGTGTTTACTTACATGGATTTCTGACCAGCATATCTACGATTAAAGCGTCCTCAATAGTATAAAATCCTCTCACAACTAGACGTGCCAGCTGTTTCAAACTACTCGGCACTTCAGTTACGTATCGTTCCTCCGTCATTGTTGATGATCATCTTAGGATGCAAAAAAAATAATGTCAATCAATTACCATCATACTCGTGTGCATAAGACCTATGTTATGACGGTGCTCAGGTAGTTGAAAACTTTTCAGACTGTCGGCATGTGTGATTACATATTTCTATTTTTTAACAATGTTTACATAATGAAAGTTTTATGTGATAGTTTTTAGGATGGTTTAAATAATTTTGGTTCTCACATTCTCATTGCGATACCATTAGCAAGTCAGCTAACTCCATTTCAATAAATTATGAAGAAACCTAAAATCAATTTGGTAGATAGTATCATTTGCTGTTATTTTCTATATCATACAATATTATAGTAAATAGTCCACAAAAATATTATAAAGACTTACAAATGGAGTTGCAATTAACGTTACAATTGTTAGGAATTCTAAATGCTTATTACCTATAATAAAAGGGACCTTTTCTACTTAGATTGTGAGATATATAGGTACTCAAATCAAAATACAAATAAGATACAAAAACATTTTATTGAAATTAACTAATGTACATTACGAAATTACAATAAAAATTTAACAAAAATTAATCAATCACTGAAATTCAAATAATTATATAATAAAAATTCGTTACACAAAAAAATGTACACAAATATGTTCAAAAAATGGCCCTATACTGTTACAGTAGGTACAAAAAATATTTTAGATATTTAGAAAGTCTATATTCTAGACGATCTTTGTTTTTGTTTGGCAATTTATCAAATATCAGTCAAAATCACACATTTTATTATTATTCTTATAAATATATTGTTTACTTGAAATTTTTGCAGTTGGCAGTTTCAGAAATCCATTATGGTGAGGTTTTCGTTGAACATACTACTAATATATGGAATCTAATATGGAATAGATAGGATAACTGAGTCATTATCATTTTCAGAATAAATCCTCAAGTGATTCTTATGTGATAAACACTAGGTTTTTAATAATATAAATAATGCCTATATTTAAAAATGTCTTTTATTGAAACTATATCTAAGCAAATAATATTAAAAAAATTAAATACTTAGAAAAGAAAATCAGTCTTAACAATAACTTGAAAAACACCTGTATTAAATTATTTTATGCCTTGACATGTTTGTAACCTTTGAGTTTACTTGCTTTGATGACAAAATATGTTTAGTCCACAGTAACCTCACTTAAATTAGAAATTGACATTAACAATAAAATACACTTAAATTATAACTTACTCTTAAAATATTATAAATACTTATATTTACAGCTATGGGCAAGAGATTTTCACATCATTGGCAGGTAAAACATTAGACATACCAAACAAAATTAATATTACTTCAACACAGAATCAATCAGTATGAGTTCTTTCTAATATTAGCTGTATGTTATCCAGGGTCTGATATATGACCCGAAAATTTGGCCGATCACACGGTTGGGTGCTCCAACATTGTTTCATTAAATCGTAAACACATCGTGGGGTATTATCAGGACAGGCAAGGACATTGCCATCTTTAAGAAACCTGACCACCTCTTCATGTGTCATACCAAAATAAGGTTGTAATGCAAATGAAAATATTTCCCACAGACATACACCATAGGCCCACACATCAGACTCTAGTGTATATTTATTGTACAGTATACTTTCTAAAGGCATCCACCTTACAGGTATGGCATCGTGCTCATCGCCTTTATAATAATCTTGTAAATAAATTTTGTGTGAGAGCCCAAAGTCAGCAATTTTTACTACCATGTCGTCATTTATAAGACAATTCCTCGTTGCCAAGTCACGATGGACAAATTTACGATCAGACAAGTAAACCATTCCGGAGGCAATTTGCCTCGCAATGTGCAGAAGGTCCATGTGGTTTAGAGGGGTCACCAGTAATTTCAAGTCTTCCCTATTCTCAACTGTTGGAGGGAAGTTTGTTGCAGTGCTACAAGCCCTCAAATACTCATTCAAGTCTCCTTTACCCATAAATTCAAACAACAAACACATGGGACGTCCTATAGCACAAACTCCTAGCAATTTTACAATGTTAGGATGATCAAAGTCTGCTAGTAAGCAAGCTTCCCTTTCAAAGTCCAACTGTAAATCATGAGAAGCCTCATCTTTCAACATCTTAACGGCTACAAGTGTAAATTCCTCTTCGGGTACTAGACCAGGTGCCTTTGCCTGAAATACTCTCCCGAAAGCACCTTGTCCCAAGTCGCGGATGTAAATTATGTTATTTCTAGGGAATTCTAATTTCTCTAATTTTGGATTCAACTGAGCACCAGTCGTGTGGTAAGCCATATTACTAGGTAATTTGTCTAAATCAATGTCTATATTTTGTACATTCCTCCTGTTTGTAATATTGCATTTGGAATAATGATTTTTCAATATGTAATGGCAACACAGGGCCACCGATGCAATACCTAGAATACATCCGAGGCCACCTACGGAAAGCAGTAAAACAAAAGTGGGAGTAAAATAATTCTCCATAACTATATTTGGTCCGATTATATTGTCAGTTTCTTCGCTATAATTTGCACACATTGGTATGTCGCAGAGTTGCCACCTAACTTTTGGATCCATTGTGTAGCACCAAGGTCTACTTTCTTCACCACCTGCATTTCTACAATAGTTTGTAGAGTTGTGTAATTCTTGAAAAACTAATGGCGGTCTGGAATGCTTGTGGGGCACCTGTGATTCCCAAGCTTGACAAGCAAGTCCAGTCTCTGTGACATTCATAGTGCCTTGATAGTAACGACCGTTTGCCTTGACGCAGGTAGTTGAGACTTGACTTTTATCAATGTCTGTGAATCCCACATTATTACAAGTCACTTGAGATCCCTTGCCAGCGAATCGAGGAAGTTTCTCGCATTCGGGAAATCGAAAATGCCCTCTAGACTGGAAGAATACACCACGACGCTTTTGTTCCTCTATCACGATCCAATCGTTGTAACAAAACTGCATTTTTAAAGCAATACAGTCCTCGTAGCATAGCGGTAAAGCGCTCCAACCATCTCTGTTGGTGCACTTAGGAAAAGCGTAAGCGCAAAGTAGTTTTTCAGCTCTACTCCTGCACGGTTCTTTAAGTGGAGATATCATCTCTTTCCATAAACCGGTTGTAATTTTCTCATTGTCTAGACCACCGGTATTATTGTTGTACCAAACGTATCCACTCAGATATGCTTTGCATATTTGTCCATTGTATGGACCACAATAAAGGTGAACAGATTTGATTAGGAAAAGCACACATATAATTTCACAGTATACGTTCATTGTTCTTTATAAAAATATTTTAAAATCGATGCTTTGAACATTCAATCGTTGCATTTTATTTATCGTGGAAGGCTAGCTAAGGTACAACACAAGTTTGAAACTTCAGCAAATTTAACACAATGGCTGACGCATATTTTATTGATTGGTTTTGGATGTTTAGGTTGGTTTTTGTTTGACTTGCATGAAGTCAGAAGCAAATGGGAGTTCCTCATTATTTTGACTCACCGTTTCACGCTAACATTTAATTAAATAAATTTAAAAAAAAATACAAAATTTGCTGTTTTGTAATATGTAAAATAAATTGTAGCGTGATCATATCGAATGATATTTTAATTACTGGTTATATGTGAATAAATAAATTTCTTGTGTTCTACGAATTCAGTGTGATACTATACAAAAAATATGTAAAAACAAATTAATAAGATTTTTTGTTGGGTTTTCTTTTTGCTTAGTTGCATGCCCAGAGATAAAAACCGATGTGAAACGAAACGTAATAATTTAAGTTTTTATGTTGGTATTAGCTATCATTATCAAGCAAACAGGAAAAGTATAGCATGTCAAAATATACGAAACTGTATTTATAAATTACCTGTAAATGGCTGCTATTGAAAAAGTAAAAGTTGTAGTCCTTGGAGATTCTGGTAAGTTCGATGCCAAACTTTAGTTAATTACAGTAAATACACTTCACACACCTAATTGTTTATTATTTCACTGAACTACCTGTGCATTCAACTTGTGCCAATACCAACTTTCGTTACATTTGTTTGTCAAAATGCTGGTTGACAGTTATTTGACATAAATATTAGACAACTTAACAGTAATATTTTAGCGCCAAATTTAAATTGTACCTTGGTTTCAGGCGTAGGAAAAACATCATTGAACTATTTAATAGCCCATAATAAAGTACTTGTTTCGCCGGGATGGACTGTGGGATGCTCCGTAGAAGTCAAATTGCATAGATATAAAGAGGGCACACAGGCGCAAAATACATTTTTTGTCGAGTTATGGGATGTTGGAGGTTCTAATGGACATAGAAACACTAGAAATGTTTTCTATCAACCTACACATGGTAATTTTACTCACGTTTGAATGACCAAATTGTTAATTATTGTGATTTAGTTACTTAAAATGTGATTTATAAATTTTTATAGGTAAAAGCGTATAAAATTAGTAAATTGTATGTGTTTTTCAAGGTATTATTTTAGTACACGATCTAACAAATAGAAAAAGTCAAATTAATTTACAAAAATGGCTCTCTGAGATATTAAATCAAGACAGTCAAAACCCAAGCCTGCAGCATGTAGATGTGGATCCCGAACAGTTTCTTGGGTCTACTCAGGTAAGACCTGTCGTATACATATATTATATGTATATGTAGGTAGGTATGTAAGTTTAGAACAATATTTTACCACTAGATTTTTTTACAACTAGGTTTTTAACCTACTGAATTGTAAATTTACACTCAGACAAACTTAAATTTGATTTCCTATTAAAGTATTGTGCTATAGTGTAAATATGCAAGTTGTATATATGTCTCAGTATAATCGAAAAAAAAAAAAAAAAACTGGATTTTTGCAAAAATCCTTGTAAGATTGCAAAACACCGGATAATAGGAAATTAACAACGAATTTTGTAATCATCTGAGGTACTTTCAGGATTTTTGCGAAAATTCGAAATTGCGAAATTTTTATTGAAATATTGTTTTCCAAGTCAACTTACGTCTGGAATGTGAATCCATCTTGCTTTTTAATTTTTGAAGACCGGTTTTCACACCCTTTCACTACGCAGTTCGGCATTTTCACTATTTAATAAGTCATATTTTAATAAGGCGAGGCGTAGTTTGATTGCGTTTGTGGCGTGTTTTCGTGTGTGAACACAGCGAAGGCAGTACGCCTTCGCTGTGTTCGCTTACTGCTTCACTCTGGATCTGTCTTTAGTTCATTTTATCTGAGTAAATTAGTTGCAACGGAAGAGATTCACGAGAATGCAATTACAGCAGAGAGAGTATTCGTTAAAATTTTATGAAATGATTTTTTTTTCTAATTGTAGATTTAAAAAAAAGTTTATTTATATTTTCAAATAAAGTATAATTTATGTTAGGTAGATATCCTTAAGTGCACAATATAAAATTATACTTAGTAATTATTTATGTTATAAATATTTTCAGATTCCTATATTAGTGATTGGAACCAAATTTGATTTAGCTGAAGAAAAACAAAGAAAAAATCAATTCAGAAGACTAGCTAGCAGCATAGCGGAGCAGTGTGGGGCCGATGAGATATTCGTCAACTGTCACCTGCCGAGGTAACTTTTAAATATATATATATATAATTTTTTCGCGCTTAGTTCTTAATTTAAGAGAATTCATAAGATATTCTTTTAAATTGTATGGTTTAAAGGGCTATTATAATGTGATATTAACACGTGTTAGTCCAAATAAAGATTTTTTTTTTAAATTATATGTATGTCATAGAAGTCCTCCTTGTGCAGCCTTGTAAACTTGGTCCTTGTAAACAGGTTCTAGATATTTAAATGAATAAACAAGACAATATTATATATATATTTTTTGACTTTTATCGTTAAACAAAAATCGCATAATATCGCACATAATATCACATTTAGTGTGCTAATTATAACACACGCATAATAATTAGCACACTAAATGTCTGCTAAACTTAAACAAGCAATATAAGTCTTAGAGCCTCTTTCACCAACTAGAAGTAAAGTCTTGATTAGTTATTTTTAGAAATAATTTTATGTTTTATTAAATTATGCACTCGGTTTACTGCATCTTTCGATACTACCCTAAGTAACTCGATTTCGGTTTACTACCCTAAGGTTAGCTAGACTGATCCTTACCGATAGATGTCGTGATTACTTATTATTTGTTTTCAGATCTCTAGCTCCAGGGACAAGTAATTCGGTTAAATTAACAAGGTTTTTCGATAAGGTAAATATCTGTGAATTACGTAAATTTATTTTGAATTTATTTTTGAAAATAATTGAGTCGCGTGGCAGTAGGCAAAACCCTGGTGAATTGTAAACATAGTTTACAACCTTTCAAATTATTATCTCTCAATAGAAATAGCAATTAATAAGAAATTAAAAAGCTCCTGTAGTATTACTATTAAAAATAAAAATAACAATCCAATAATAAGATCATAAGACAAAAACAATCATACAAAGTTTGTGCTTTTCTAGGTTTGTTTCAGAATTTTCAGATGCTGAAAAAGCTTGAATACTTAATAAAAATTTATTAAAATGATCAATTCCAATCATTTATTTCTGCATTATTCGTGTAATCCTTAGTCTGGCAACAGGTCACTAATTTTTATGGTATACTGTGTTCATAATATAATATCTGAAACTGGTTATTTTTTTATGATTCAGGTGATAGAAAGAAGGTATTACTCTCGAGCGAGTCCGTTCTCGGACAAGAGACGCATTCCGCCATACATGACTGCTCCCTCCACTCCGCTCTCCACAATTAAGAACCAACAGTACCTCAGTCCACGGTTTTACCACATGGACTGATTACTCTATAATATGCCTTACTAGGTATATCATGTTATATCATTCCACGTTATTAATATATTGAATATATTTTAAGCTCTATGTACATTTTGTTTTTATTTATTACATATTATGTAAAATATTTTATTTTGAAAAATGAAAATTAGACATGTGCATTGAAAACAAAATTTTTCTTATACGTCATCAAAAATGTAAAAATTAAGTTTTATTCGTTTAGTTTGAGACTTATAAATACTTATTATTATTATTATTATTTTGGTTGATAAAGTCAGCACAGGTTCCTCCTATAAAGCCCAGACTTTGACGTAGTCAACTTGGAGCGCAGCGTCATAGCCGTCCCACGTGGGCAACCATGACTCGCGGGCGTTCCAGAAGTCTCTCATTGCCTAAAACAAAAACATACAAGCTATAATTAAAAATTATGAACTAACCCACGACTTTCTATTGAACCCAAACACGTTATATCTGCTGTAAGTTGAGGAGTTGGATGTCCCACAGATGTTTTCTGTAGGGTGCTTATTTCACACCTAAAATGTTAACTATTTATCTATTTAAATCTCCTAGGGTATAGTCAGAATTTTTCTTCATGGTGCATTATTCCATGCTCTTTCTCTGACGTGTTAAAATACCTAACTACCTATTTTGATTTTAGCTGTCCTAACCGAGCTATAGCTCATGAGCTATCTTGCCATGTCAATAGCTTAAAAATATTTAAATAATATTAGCAATATTAAATTTCAAAAGTAATACGAGATAAGTAAGTGGGTATTTTATTTATTCGTACCGTTGGCGAAGTATTCAGCCAGGGTTTAGGGGTCGGGTTCGAGACTCCATCAGGGAAAAACCCGTTTAAGCCGCCCACTGCCAAGTTCATGATTATGTAGAACTGTAATGACAAATATACAATAAAAATTAGTAAATTAAATTATGTTATTAAATTGATTTCCAAGACATTTTTCTTTTTATCATAGACCTTATTTTATAATGTATTTTATAATTGTGTAAAATTAAAATTAAATTCTTAAAAAATCTGGGTTTACATAATTTATTTTTATAAATATGTACCTTCTGATCAAACGGCGCCATCTTGGTTCCATATCTCCATGGGTTCATAATATTAGGATTTGAATCAAAACCTCCGTATTCCCAGAAGCCACCTGATTTAGGTGTTGCTCGGCCCAGCTCTACGTTATCGATGCTGAATTTCAGATAATCTGTAAAAAAATTTTTTTTCAGCCCTCAGCCCATTTCCTAGTTGAAGGGATTTCACTAACTTCCATATGTTCGATTGATGTAAAATTTGGTATACTATTACTTCGGTAGTATTTCCATGACATGGTAACCTTGATCTAATGCTGTAGCATCTAGTAGTATGAGGACACCCAACTTCTCAACAACTTACAGAAGAGTTTGCCTCTTCTGTAAGTGTTTGGGCTCAATAGAAAGTCAGGGATTAGTTTACAATTTTAATTATGTATAGCTTGTATTAATATGAGTGCAGGTAGAAGCAAAGTCAAGTCAAAGTCTAAGCAAAGTCAAGTTACATGGCTTACCTGGCGTCCACTCGAGCTGGTAATTGTGGAATTTTGAATTGTAACCTTCCTTATTTATTTTAGTCCAGTGAGCTTTATCCCAACCGTTTAATCCTGGATAAGGCCCATAGTGAAGTGTAGAACCTGCCTGTTGTGTGCCTATTTGACCACCATTGATGGACAAGTTACGATTGCCCCTAGATTCTAATATATCGATTTCACCTGACGCAGGCCACGACCCATAATTGTTCAGTGTAGGCATCAACCAGATTGCTACGAGGAGAATGTATAATTAATTTAATGAAAATATTTAATGATCGTTGACATTAGGGATAAATACGAAAGTATTATTACTTTTTTAGATGGATATTTTTAAGTCTCTACCGTAAAAACGGCTCAACCTATTTGCATGAAATTTAGCCTACAGGATACTATTTATTCTGGAAAAATGTTAGGTTCCCAAGGGATCGTCTAAAAATATAAAAAAAAATTGGCCGTCGTCGTCACAGCGTTATAGATGTTTGGGGCATTATATTACTCATTTTTTTTTAACGCGGACGAAGTCGCAGGCACTATTGTTATCTATATTATACATATAGCTAGGTATATAAGTACTAACCAGGCCATAACCAATCTCCGGCGGGCAGCTTAGCTCTTGCTTCGATGCGTCCATATCGGAAGTTAAACGAGTGAACTGTGCGTAGTCTTGCACTTTTAATGGGATTGATAATATTGGTAGGTGTGCCCTTACGATCGCAACCAAACCATTGTCGATTTGTGCATCTAAAAATAAGTATTGAAAAACATTGATGAAAACCTTTGATTTCACAGTAAAAATCATAAAATTATGTAGAGGATTATATTTGTATCTGAGAAAAAAAAGTTTTACAAATGTTACGTCCCTCCATTTTATTAATTGTATTAATTTTTTTAAATATTTTGTAGTGAATGTGACTGAAGAGTTTCGCAAAATATAGTTTGTTTTAACTCTAAGTAAGTAATTCGCCTCTTGACTTCGCTGTTAACTTATGTTACTTACATATCAGCAGGAGCTCCACCTTCAATGTTCAACTGTCCACTGGTTAAAAACTCTTCTCCAAATTGGTCTGAAGTCAACGATGGAAGAATGTATAAAGTCCCATTAGTAGTAAATGAATTCGTCCGATTGTTGTTATAGTATTGAAACTCCCAGTTCTGTGAACAATGTTCTATTTGTTTAGTTTAACTGATTTTGCTACTTTAATTGATTGATTTAAGGAAATAGTTTTTTATTACCCGATCTTGCAATATGTTGTTAATTCTTGAATAAACCCCTCCTACCAGGTCTCTTTGAATACGAGATTTTTTTTAGGAGGGAGGTAAACTTCAAAAGATACTTATCTTACTTACTCTATGATCATATGTCGAAGGAAATGCAAATGTGCCTAGGGTTGTGTGGGATTGTGTGAATTTTTACCCACTAAAACCACCTTCGAGGGGTTTTCTAGTGCTGAGGGGACTTTGGAACCGTCACAGGTCATCGAGAATACTAGTCCACACTTCTAATGGTAGGTAAGCTTAGATAAGATATAGATAAGATAAGATAAATAAAGATAAGATCTTTTACAAGCCGCCACATTGTTTAAATACAATACAAAAATATATTTATTTCCAACTTTAACTTTAGTAAAAAAAGTTGGTCTACTTACTCCACCTCCACCGAGGGTATTTTCATGTTGCCATTTTTCAAGATCAAACTCGTCGAATTCGTCGGTGAAGATGAGGTCGCCCGAACATATCTTGATTGGTGCATGTGTCCCACTTACTGTAGTCACACTCGGAGTGCACGCAGCGCTCAGCGAAGTAAGCGTTAAAGCGCTTATCAATAAACCCCACATGGCGCTTGAAATCGAAACAACTAAGTATATAAAACTACCGAGTACCGAGTCATTGATCAATGACCTTGTTACTGACCGTCCCGGTATTTCTATCACACATTTATAGCGACCACACTAGGTATTACCATTACTAAATTGTGTTTAATAAATAGACACGACAATAATTACCTACATAATAAATTAACATCATTAAAAGAAAACGCCACTTACGTGTTAACGTTGGAACAGTATCTCGGTTGAATGATTACTCTTCACAATTATAAACAATATAATTATACTCGATAGGTAAATATTGTAAATAACGTACGGGTATTTACCTCTGACGTTGCATTTTGAGAGAATAAAGAGAAACCCCAGGTTCTTAACATGTGACTGGTGTAGTTTTATCTAAATCACTGTAAAATGAATTACCTACTTAATTAAAAATAGGTTATTAAAAACATTGCATTTTCAAGTCAAGCATAAGTTAGTTTATAATTAAGATGTGAAAGGAATTTGGATGTAATTATGTTATGAAAACTTAAAAAGTTATGTTGGTTGGGATTTTCATAAATACATAATCCTTGAACTTATTTATACATTAAGGTAAATTCATAGGAACAGCATGTTTCATTGCAGTTACTCAGGAGCAATACGTCGTATTCTTTTCCTTGAGACTCTTTATGTTCTGGCATAAAAACACAAACCTTAAAGCAATTTTTTTCGATATTACTTACCTACCCGGGTTTTTCATGTACATTTCATGGCTTTAAGTTTACTATATTTTTAAATGTTTTTTAAAATTAAATATTTTTAATTTGGTTATCACTTTATTGTCCACTTTTATTTTAGATATTTTAGATGATAATTAAAATTTAAATATTTTTATATATGTACAATATGTACAATACATAGGGTATAAAATTTATAAATAATCCTAATTATTTACAAATAGTGTATCTTAATTAATAATGAGTCTGTTAAGCAGGGTTCCAAGCATGCGTATTGCAAGGTTAATTTGCTGACCGAGGTAATAGCCAGCATTGGAATCGACAGTTATTTCGACGTTTTGATAAAATATTAAAAATTATAAATGTGTTGGGACCCCACGGACTAAGAGATTCGACACTAAACTTAAAGATTAAACCTCTGATTAAGACTTAAAGATTAAACATCTTAACCTAAGATTAAGATTTCCTCATTTTCTTATCTCTGCATAACTTCTGCCAATATTTTAACGATTATAACGATTATACGATTGTAGATTTTAACGAGTTCAAAACTGTTTGCATAATAAATATTATAATATAACATGCTTTATGAATATTCGATGATAGGTGAGCGTAATCCGGAACGTCCGAAACGAGTTCTGTGCTCAAAGTAGGCTCTTTTTTATCTGTTGTGTTATTTTTGTCCCAATAACAATTATATAATTTATTTGATAGGTGTCCATATTTTATCCGTACACGATTCTCTGACTTTAAATCAGCGATGTGGTTTAGGTATAGACCACATATTCTATTAGTGTTTCGATAGGTTTCACCCTTTACTGCTTCTGCAGTACATATCAGTTTTAATTATAGTTTTCCATTCATCTCGGTTCGCTCGAATTATTTTCTTGTTTACGTAAATGGTATGCTCTTTTGATAAAATAAATGTAGGTACTTCTAACTATCGCCAGTCGTTCTCATGTTGGGTTCGTTCTTCATCGTTCCAATGGTTAAATAATTTTAATGTTTCAAAAGCGACCACAAGGGTCTTTGTTGATTAGCTAGCTCCATTTAGATGTTCAATATATCATCGTTATTAATAGAAAAACTCTATCACATATGATATAACAAGGACTATGGGCAAATAAATGCCCGTGGTTCACCTAGGTCAACTATTGGGGATTGTGGGCAAGGAAATTTCTTGTTGTCTGCCATGACGTGCTTTTTGGTTGAGCGGTTAAGCGCTTGGTTATGGTTAGCTGCTTGCCTTATAGCGCTTTGACTCAATAATCTCGGGTTCAATTTCCGGCAGGACCATTTCTGATCTGGGTGTTTTATTATTAACAGGGTTTTCATTTCGTACTTATAAATTGGACAGCCCGTCTTGCAGCAGTAATCAGCCCCTTACAGAAAACCACCGAGAAATAACAGCATGAGTGCGGTTGTGTTTCGGTGAGTGAGTAAGGGATGCCAGAGTTCATTTTTCTTCGTTATACCTTATGCACTTACAGCACCGTGGCATCAAGTCAACCGAGGGCCTTTACATAAAAAATAAGATGAACCAATTACAGGATTTAAGGACTAATTCCCGGCTCATACATATTATTATTGTTTTAGTGATTCTCTTGGGTAGAGAATCTTAGGTCCGACATATTTAAAAAAATAAATAAAAATTTTTATTCGTAATTTTTTTTTCATAATTTTTATTTAATAATAATTTGGTACAAATAATATTTTGGTTTTAATCATGTCTCATAGCAACAAGTAGCAATAACCATTTAAACGAGTTGATCTACACGGTTACCGCTTCTGAAATATATGTCGTACTTATATGATACTCGTAGATAAGTATATGGGATTGCTATCTACAAAGCCCAGATTCGCACATAGTCAACTTGTAATGCTGAGTCCAAACCGATCCATGTGGGCATCCACGCGCCACGTGCATTCCAAAAGTCAGTCATGGCCTGAAATAATTTGCATTTTAGTAATAGTTCCACTAAATAATAAAGTGAAATTATGTAGAGTAATGAAAATAAAATTTATAAGCTTTACCGTAGGAGAACTGTTCAACCAGGGTTTAGGTGATGGATTCGACACTCCATCAGGGAAGAAGCCATTTGTACCGCCAACAGCCAAATTCATGATCAAGTAGAACTGCAAATTCGATTTTAATTAATCGAATATTGATGTGTGGAATGTGTGAAGATATTTATTATATTTTTTTATTTATAATATATAGCTATCGTATGATATTAAATTTACATTTATTATAGATAATGTATAAAGTATACCTTTTGGTCAAACGGTGCCATCTTCGTTCCATACCGCCATGGGTTGAGAACGTTGGGATTGAAGCCTCCATATTGCCAGAACCCAGATATAGGTGGTGTAGCGCGACCCAGTTCAACATCATCGATACTAAATCTGATATAATCTGTCCAAGAAATTGTTATTTATTCGACTTATTATTACCTTTGCAATTAAAAATAAGCTATAATACTAAGATAAGTATTATTGATACAGTGAATCTCACTCATAAAGCTAAATGTAGAAGCAAAGAAAAAGTTCTGCCAACTTTTGATAAAATTAATTCCTGATAATTTGCATACCTGGGGTCCACTCAAGTTGATAACGATGGAAAAACGAATTGTAACCAGCGGAATTCCTTCTAACCCAGTGAGCTGTTTCCCAAGCGTTTAGTTCTGGGTAGGGTCCAAAATGAAGTGTAGAGCCAGCTTCTTGAGTACCAATATGAACTCCATTGCTAAACATGTTTCTGTTACCACGAGATTCTACGAGATCTATTTCCCCAGACGATGGCCAGGTCCCGTACACATTATGTGCAGGCATTAACCAGATGGCTGTAAGAGAAATTAATATTTTAGGGGATAAACGATGCCAATTAATCCTAAAATTCTTTAACCAGACAGCCTGAATGAGTTGCGTTGATTTTATTAGAACCATAGATATAATCAAAATGGGGGAAGATACGGTACATTCTTACATTTCGTAATCGACAAATGAGCTACATACTAGATGTGTAAATAGTCACTCCCACAGGTACAATTTCAATATCGTATTTGTGTAATAATAGACAGTAACATTTGTATTTGTAATTTGTGTAATAGTAGACAAGAAAATGTATTCAAACGGTAGCGTGATTGAAATAACCATACTTATTATGAGTCACTGTTATGCATCTAAGACCATTGGACTCAGTTTACAAGAAACACGCACGGATAGTGAGTATTATTTTCTTACACATTTTTTGCTTCGGCTATAACAGTTTCCTTTTTTGCGGTTATAACACCTATAAGCACTGTAGAGAGTTTAAAGACAAATTTGACACGTTTGGTCTAATAGGTAGTAACCCTAGCTGTTAATCAAACGGTCGCAGGTTCGAATCCCGCTAGGGGCAAATGTTTGTGTGTTAACATTTTACCTTTGTACCTGAGTCATGGATGTTTTTGTTTTTATAATATGTATGTATTTATAAAAAAGTAATCTATGTAGAATATCAACTGTCTGGTATCCATAATACAAGCATAAGTTGCTTAGTGTGGAACTAGATGATGCTGTGTGGAATGTGTGCAGATATTTATTTATTATTTATTTATTAAATTGTACTACTAACCAGGCCACAACCAATCTCCTGCCGGCATCTTAGCTCTTACTTCAAGACGTCCATATCGGAAACTGAAACTTTCGACAGTTCGAAGACGTGCGCTCTTTATTGGGTTCAATATGTTAGTCGGTGTGCCATAACGCTCGCAACCATACCATTGTGGATTTGTACATCTATTACATAAAAATAGAATTAATTTTCATTGAACGATCAAACTGAAAAATCAAAAATGAAGATTGATTCTTTAGCTTTTATAGCTTACCTGTCAGCAGGAGCTCCTCCTTCAATGTTCAGGTGACCACTGCTAAGAAACGCTTCTCCAAATTGATCTGAAGTCAACGATGGAAAGATATGAAGAACACCTTGGTGGGTAAACGAATTTGTGCGATTGTTGCTGTAGTACTGGAATTCCCAGTTCTGTAAAAGATTTTATTTTATTAAAAATCTTTCAAAGTAGACAAACTCCAAGTTATGGTATAAATACGTACTCCACCTCCAGCTAAGGTATTCTCGTGTTGCCATTTTTCAAGATCAAACTCGTTGAATTCGTCGGAAAAGATGAGGTCTCCCGAGCATACTGTTGCTGGTGCATGTGACCCACTCACTGTAGTCACACTTGGATTGCACGCAGCGCTCAGCGAAACAAGCGCTAAAGCGCTTATCAACAAACTCCACATGTCGCTGAAATTAATGGAATATTTCATTTAAATAGAATGGACAACTTTATAATATTACTAGCTGGTGCCCGCGACTTCGTCCGCGTTCAACGATGAAAGGTACCCTATGTCCTTTCTGGTGTCCCAGACAATGTGTGTGCAAAATTTCATGGTGATCGGTTCAGTAGTTTTTGCGTGAAAGAGTTATCCATACATCCATACATCCAAACATACTTTCGCATTTATAATATTAGTACAGAAATACGGATACGGATAAACGTTGGTAGACAGGTCGACGGTCCACTTGATAGTAGATGGCTACCGCCAGGCAGGTGCCCTGCCAACCCCTACAGAAATTCGTATACCTACAACTCGCATGAAGAAGCCCAATGACATTGAAAACATTCCAGAAGGGAGATTGTTCTAAAGTACGGGAGACCACGAGACAAAGTTTCTGCCCACCCGGACTGTGCGCAGCTTTATATATTATAATAGGTACCTTATAAATAATAATAAACATTCAAATAGACACTAGAAAGAAAGACTGAATCTATGAAGACGTGTCGTTTACATGGAGTAAAAAGAATATTGTCCTAGAATATAGGTAATCTAAACAAAAAATTTTCTTCATTTACACAGTTTTCAATGAGTTAGATCAAGCAGATAAAATATAGGCAGAAGCTGTACCTTAAATTGAACAAGTTTCTGTGCTTATCGTCTCTTAGTTCGCTACTTCGATTTAACAATGGTTAAATGGGTTTTAACCATGGTTAAATCTTAAACAATCGATATTTGGGAGGCCTATGTTTGGCATTAGATCATTATAAATTCATCATTACAATGACAAATCATTTAGATATCTAGGTACTTACCGGTGCTAATAGAATACTGCAACTAAAATCTAGAGGTAATTAAATTTATACGAATCGATTTGTTTGAGGATTATTGACTTATCTGAGAGATAAAATATTGAAAAATAACATGATTTGGAGATTTATCACTGATTTATTTTCGATTGATTGCAATTAGTGATACCCAGCGGCGTTTAATCAAGAGATACCCAAATCTGACCGGACTCATAAGTAGGTACATATTTTATCAATATTAATAACTGTTTATTTAAAAATTTGCGTTGTGTTGCGTGTCAACGTAAAATTTTACACAACGTTCAAATGTAAGACATAAGGCTTTCTGTTTTTGTAAATTCCCTATCTATCCCTTAATCCTACTATGAGCCAACTTGAGCCCATGAGAGTGCTAACTCGGGATGGTGTTTGTATTTATCGTCATGCCACTGAACATGCTTTCAGCCTTTTAAAACTATTTTACCATAAACCACAGCAATCTCCAGTCGCCATTGTTGATAGTTTATTCTAATATTTAAAAGAGATACAGTTTATGTGTTCGTTTGTTTTTACGTACAAGGTAATCTTCGAAACTACTCACAAAAAATATTTAGAATTGGAATAAAATTTCAGGAATAATTATATCCATACGAAGCCGGGGAAAGTCGCTAATAGACAATAAATTATAAAAGATAATATTGTCTCTACTTAATATAGAGTTTGATTTAAAGTAGTTTTATCACAAACACATCATTCGGTTCTGATGAGATTTAATAAAATATTATGCATAAACTGATAAAATTAAATTATGATTTTTCTATTTAAAAACAGTGTGTCAGGCTGGTGGCAAGAGGCTACCGTCGCCTAAATGCTTGAATAGACTATGTTTTTATTGCTACGTATTTCAAGAACCTAGATTCTTATACGACCTCAAACTCGCTAAAAATGTTTAATTTTTTGTATAATATCTTTGTCATTTTTGACATCAGACATGTCCGAAGTGTTTTGATTAGTTTTGATTTACAATCATCTAAATAAAAATGTGAAAAAATTATGAGTGATATGTTAAAACACTTCGTTAATACTTAGAATCAATATATCAATTCACAATGGGGATATGGTACGTGTATGATATGGAGTCTGATTGAAATATATAAAAATTTCGTTTTGGTTGTGTAAGATAATGATGATTGAGTAACTAAGTGTGAGATTTCTTTAACATTGAGTTGCTAACTAGGTATTGATATTAGCTGTTCCGCTTCCTTTTTCTATGTAGTGTTAGTAATTTTGTTTAGAAAGAGTTTTTGAGACTTAGCTGCAAGTCTGAATACTTGCTCACTTTTAAAAATGGCCATTTGTGTGCCCATTTCTTTATCTCTTCCTAATTCCTTATCCATAATTTTACTAAAGTTAGCAGCGTGGGTACTTGCAGCATCTTTGATGTTGCTTACGGTAATAGGCGACGGTATCCACCTGCCTTCAAGTGGACCGTCTGCCTGTCTAACGACCATCACATTATAAAGATCTCTTGTGCGAATTTGTTTTAAGACAGCTGTTTTCGTTCAGAAGTAATTTTTATCTAAAAATAATACTTAAGGAATTGCTTATAGTAAATAAATGACAAGTAAATTATTTTTAGACAAATCATATCCTTTTATGACTTTTCATAAATTATTTTTATTATTTTTATTATTTAAATTTGAATTTGAATGAATTTTAAATTGAATCGGAAATGACACACGTGGGCAAAAATACCATTTTTTTGTTTGCGATTATTCTAATTTAAGAACTTTGTGACAACAAAAATGTTTGAATGCCTTTTACAGATGGCAGGAAGTTTAAAAATTTTAATGAAATGGTCGTGGCCGTCGATAATACGGTATAACGCTAAGGCAATAAATGAAAACTATTCATCAAACAGAATACTCTTAACGCCATACTATCGGTACGCTTCCGCCATTTGCAGACGTGAACAAGAATTGTTAACAACACTCAGACACTTACAGACACGCTCAAAAGATGATGTCCCGGAAAAGTCGAATTCGAAGAGTCCCTTCAACTTTTTGAACAGCATTGCATCTTTCGGCAAAAAAGAGCCCAAACGAAGGAAACGTGTTCCAAAATTGATACTAATACAGAATCCTTTGACTTGGTTAATGGTAAAAATTGACTTTAGTGTGTTAAGAAATATTTGGGATCCGGGTTTCGTGGAGAAGGAATTTAAATTTGGAACGAAACAGGTGGTTTATAATCATTGAACGTCATTATCATCTTGTATATTTTTCATCAGACAGACAGTCTCATTAGATGGGATGTCGTCTATAAGTCACATCTCGGGCAGGATAAAGGTCAATGGGAATAGTCCTCGGTGCGTGAGTTTCGACTCAGCAGCACATTCCATGGTGGTACTCTGTAAGAACACTGTGTATCTATTTGAGGATCCCATTGGCCGAGTGGTTAGCGTTCTGTTTTAGGGTTCCCGGGTTCGAATCCCGGCAGGGCCAACTTTGTTGCCTTTGTCTGGGTCTTGCAAGTAGTAGCGGGGCACATAGCTTTTCGTAGTCAGCTCGTCTGGCGGCAGTAACCATTCCCTTACAGAAGACCACGGTGAAATAACAACATGTTGGTATAAATGTTGTATTATGGTGAAGTAAGTTAGGTAATGTGTTCCTACTGTTACTTTATGACCTATTTCATAGAATTTGTTTGTACTCTATACATAAGAAGTAATGGCCAAATGTGACGAACGCTCTATTGTCGATTATCAGACCCAAGTTCGAATCTCGGGTATGCCTCTCGAGTCTTCTATTTTACTTAATATAAGTAAAGTTCACTTGCTTTGACGGCGAGGGAAATCTGCGTGTCCAAGAAATCTTCCCAAAGGTGAGTCCTGATCCAAGAGGTCTTCAACAAACCGGTGGCAAAGAAATCCGAGTGAATTGCTTGTATTTTTATGTAGTAGCCTACTGATACAACATTGTATCATTTGAACATGGTAGTTCACAATACACCTTACGACTTCTTAGTAATACTACAAAAATGTATGTAAAATACCCAGTTACTTGAATTGAATATAACCATATTCAATACGTTATATTCAAATATATTTTCAAGTAATATAACTATATATTTACTTGAAAATATATTTGAATATAACTATACTCGTATTCGATACGTGTACGTGAACTAGCTATTGTATTAATTGTTATTGTTTGTTCTCATAGGCAATATCTCGCGTGACACAGGTAATAAGCGACGGTCAGTTTGCAGAACTAAATGGCCTATTGACGAGAGCGGCACGATTGAGCCTCTTGCGAGAACTAGAACGCAACTGGAGTGACCGACAACGTATTCTTTTAGGTCTCAAAAATGAAGACATACAGATTTCGTCGCCGAGGAAGGTTTATTTCATTAGAATTGCAGGTTCGCACCTAAATCATATATTATGTATTTATACCTATTTATACCTTAGTCGACTTCTCGTGACGTAATATGTTTAACCTTGTATGCCTAACATTTTCCTTTTAAAATAATGCTTTAAAACTGGCTTGCTACTTGAAAGGAAAAAGGGTACATTTACTTAATGTTGAGTTCGTTTTCAGATTAAATAGTTTCATAATGCTATTTATCGTGCTAATCACTGTTGTTTTTACATACTAAAGTTGAGAAAGCCGCACTGACAATTCACTAAATTATCACACAGTTATCAAACGTACAGTTTGGGGGCAAGTGATGTGGCAATTTCGATAATCATTATCTATATAAAAGGAAGACGACTCACTCACTCACTCACTCAATGACATATCAAAATATTTGATTTAAAACAGATCACTGACGGACATATACTTAGACCTGATATTTAGAAAGTGGGTAGCTATGGTATTTAATGTAAATAATTAAAAAGAAATAAGATGTTTATTTATTGATGTTTATAACTTTTATAGTAAATTACATTATTTTTTCCAAATTATACGAACTTAGACATTGTCGCCATCTTGTAAAAATCCATTTAAAAAATTTAAACATTTGCTCATACTGTCATGCTCTTTACAGACAAGAAGTATTGCGATGTAGATATGGCGTTCTTAGCGCTAAAATGGGCTCAAATTAACAGCATAGACGCCTTGATTTTCACTGAAATTTTCGCACGTTTTCATCGAGAATACACACCGCATTGTATACCCGAGTGGACTATAGCGTATTTCAAAGTCACCCGTTTTGAAGTAATCAGACGCTGAGCAATTCAAATTTATAAGACCAAGTGAATACCAAGCTTTTGATGTTTGTTATTTCGTCAACAAAAGAATATATATACATTTAATTAACCATACAGTATTTATCCGTTATTTATACCTCTTTTTTTGAATTTTAAGGGTGTAAGAGGGCTGATTCTCATGTTATAGAGTTGGTCCTCTTTACTTCTATTCTCCATGGACCATATAAACCCAAAACGAAAACTACAAATTTAGGTAGAATAACAACAAGCGAATAAATGTGTCGAAACGTTTCTTACTTTAGTATTGCGTAGTAGAGTTTGAAGTAACCGCTGAAATTTTCTTGCAGGACCCAGTAGTCCGATTGTGTCCTTGTTTTTATTCTTGTGGTCCTAACATAACAACGTAGTTCTAACGTTATAACAGTCGCCTTGTATTTGCCATCTTGGGCAAATAGTAGTTCTGTGAGAATAGCCAAAAATAACACAAACTATATTAGATAAAAAAGATAATATGAAAGAATCTGAATCCTTATCAGGTAGATGCTGTTTTTAACATTTTATATTGAATTTAGGATATGGAAAATATTTTAACCGAGAACATTTTGTATGTCTTGTTGGAAACAACTGTACAGATTTTAAATAGTTTATTATAAATACTTACAGTATATAGCTATCGCCAATCACAGATTGTGATATCCTCAAATTTAAGCGGTAATTAAATTATAAAATTTATTGAACACAAGGTGAGTAGGAAGGCTAATTTTATAGTTAGCCAGTCGCCTGTGAGTGTCGTAAATTTAAAAGAATGCTGACGCAGATAGGAAAAACAGTTGTATTCTAGTTAATCTGTATAAAGTTTAAAGAAAAACACAAAAACGAGATGTTATAAGTTTGACGTGTGTGGCTGTGTATCTTTTAAGTGTATCTATGCATCTATGTATCTGTCAATGGTATTGTATCTCCCAAACGGATGGACCGATTTTAATCACTGAGACCGCGTCCGCCTGGTTCGTTCTATTGATCGAATGACGATCCGGTTTTATTTTGTTTGAAAGCTGACATGATTGAAATGGTACTTAGCTATAGTTTATGAAAATCTATTCAGGCGTTTGAAGATCATCAGCCCAGTACCATAATGGAACTACTGGAATCAGACGCCCATTTCCTATTTGAGGGATTTCACTAACTTCCACAGGTTCGATTGATGTATGATTTGGTATACTGTCATTTCGTTGGTATTTTCATACATGGTAACCTTGATCTGATGCTGCAGAATCAAGTAGTGTAACCGTCTGCAGGACACCCAATTCCTTAGCAACTTACAGCATATAAATATATAGCGTGTTTTCAAACCATACAAACGTAGAAACATGTACGATGAAATCGGTCGTATAATTCTAACTCACAATAAGAATAAATTGAAAAGAAATTGTTTTTTCTTAAAAAGTTACCTATTATATATTAATAAGTTAAATAATAAAATAACTATTTTTATTTTAGATACCTATTTTTTTTAATGAAAGATTCATACATAAATATAATCACTAATTCTGATTATTTATAAATCTAACAGTAGAGTGTAGGGATTTTCGAGGTATTGCTTCAGGTGGTTTGAGAAGCGTGCCACAGATACTCCGTCTATTATCCTGTGGTCCGCTGACCAGCTCGCCGTTAGGATGTGCGCCTTTGTCACGTTGCCATTGGAATCAAATCGCGGCAGAACCTGTTTACAGTACATTTTAGTGTAATAGCAGTTTTTTTTCTATTGAATTTGTAATTAAATATTTTATTTAAAAACAGATTACATTCGGGTATTGCCACCTACTTTGGTATTTTCCACCTACCTACGAGTATGTTCACTTAGGTGTACTACAGGCATTTTTATTACCCGTAGTGTATTGAAATTTTTAACATAATGAAGAATGTAGAAAGTAGTCGAGTAAGTTTTTTTGTAATTTTTAGTAACTAACCCAAGGTCAAATTAGTATTAGAATTGGCTATTATTATTTTTGTAAATACTAATAACTATTAAATTACATGTAGATATGAGAATTGAGCGACCAATTTGGGAATTTGAAAAACATTGACATTAGGGTTTTAAGTACCTTTCGGAGTGTTCATAAAGATACCTTAGTAAAATTGTGCCCTTTACACCACAAATAAATTTTTTATAAATAAAACTATACTGCATTTTTTTAATTCGAAGGGGTAATTTGACAGGTCCTAATGTCAAATTTTAAAACGATGTTACCGGCGTTTTTTCGTACTGTACTAATATCGGTTTTACTTAAATAGTTATAATACAATTCAATTCAAATATTTTTTATCTTGTTTTATTTATTCATATTCGTATTATTGTTATTTTAAGGTTTGAATGTCGTCCAAGTCGATTTGGAATGAATAAAAAAACAATTCACAATTTATATGTGAAGTCAAATAAATAAAAAAATAATGCATTACCTACATAGCCTATTATTTTGTGATAATTTTATGTCATCTATGAAAATATTCATCATAAAAATTATAATAATCGAAAAGAATTGCAACTTATAGAACGGACTTTGCAAATACTATAATTTAAACAATTAAATAATAATTAATATTAATTCTAAACTAATTAATGTTATATAAAACATTGATTACAGTTTTATAAAATCGTAAGTTTTTTAATAAGTTCGATTAGGTGACATCACTATTATTGTATGGTCAAAAACGTGCAAATGTCAAATTACCCCTTGGGATTTCGGAAATAAATTATAGAATTATAGTAAATAAATTAAATATACGCACCTGTATTTTACCTATAGCCCCTATTGCTACTTGCGGAGGAAATATAATCGGTTTGGTATATGTTCCGGCAATCTGTTAAATAAAAATAGGTACATCAACATATCAAAAATTTGTCTATGGTTTTTTATAGTTTATTTTTAATAAACACAAAAAATCAATGACAATTAGATTTCAAGCATATGTTGTTCTATTTTTCTATTTCACTTCATCTTTCTTTCTATAATTCTCTTATCTTGGGATTCGGTGGATAAATCAAATTTCCATTTTTCTATGTTCACATAATCATTATATTGAATTCAACTTAATAACATTTTAAAATACAAACATTATATATAAATCTAAATAAACATTTTCCTGTTGCTACTCTCATATATCTTTCCAAACTCTCGACTAAAATTTTCACTAAACTATCTCATCAAAACAATGTCTTAAAACCGACTGATTAATTTTTCGCTGTCATTATATTCTACATATTATTTATTCTCAATTCAAACTAATTCAAATATAAATTTCTTTTTAAAAACTGCCAGTGTTATTTAAAATTCAATTTCCCAACAGCATAAAATACAAAAATTGTAAACACTGAGTTTTACATAGTTTACATCAATTAAACTCCCAATTGAACTAGTAGGAATACACCGAAAATTTTAACAGTTATATCTATTTTGAAAATAATTAATTATTAGATAGTATTTTATGTTACTTACAATTCCAATATTAGAAATAGTAAATGTCCCTCCAGATAAATCGCTGAGCGCTAATTGACCTTTGATGCCTTTATCTTGAAGTACATTTAAGTCACGAGCGATTTCCAAAATTGTTTTGTTTTGTACACTCTGGAAAGTAAATTATTGGTTGCTTATTTCCATTATAGTAGGTACCTGTAAGCATCTGAAATGCGGTCACAAAAAATCGAAAATAAATGAATATTTTAAGTATTTAGCCACAGTTTTCACCTTCAGTTTTCAGTTTGAGTTCACAAATGGCATGAAAATGCCTCCTTACATTTCTCTGTACCATACCATCTATGCATTCAATTGCGCCTAATAATCTTTCATGCAAGTTTAAATATATACTATATGAGCAATATAATACCTGGCATATATTTATTGCTGTTATACTTTTGCCAAGCTTTTGTACTTTTATTTTTAGAGGGACTGTTCTCGAAGTGGTATCTCACCTCAGGAACAGTACTTTTCTGGATATGAAATGGGTATCTTATATCCAGAAAAGTAATGTATCCCTGACAGTGTATGACTGTATGACAGTGTGAAAAGGCGACAGACAGACAGTTACTTTCACATTTATAATATTAGTATGGATTTATTACTCACCTTTATTACTGGCACTATTAATCCGTTTGGTGTATCCATTGCTACGCCAATATTATGGTTCGCCTTATAAGTTATATTTTGACAAGCATCGTCTAAGCTGCTGTTAAGTACAGGATGATCCGTCAATGCTAAAGATGCAGCCTTTATTATAATTGGCATATATGATAATTTCACGCCAACTTTTTCAGCCAAAACTTTCAGTTGTTCACGCGCTTCCACTAATTTCGTTACGTTATATTCTTCGCTGAATACAAAGTGTGGTATTTTCTGTAAAATATATATTATTTATTGTTATACTGTCATAATATGTAATAAATCTAAAATTTTGATCTCTTGGTTACCATAGCTTCGGTCATCGTTTTCAGCATGGCTTTAGTGAATCCCGTTACAGGTACAGTTTTGTCATCTAATAAAACTTGCGCTGTTGCTTGTGCTTTCGTTATTGGCAAGCTGGCAGCTTCTACCGAGCGTAAATCGGGAACTTCATTTGAACTATCAGAACTTATATTTAGATGTGAGAGGAGGTCTTCCTTGAGAACCCTACCGTTTCTGCCGCTGGCTTTAACGTCTTTTAAGTTGACCTTAAAGATAAATAATAAAACAATTAGATATGAAACAAATGTATTAATTTAATATTTATTCTGTTAAAGATTATAAAAATTACTAACTTTAAACTGGGCAGCGATTCTTCTAACAGCCGGAGTCGTTAAAATTTTCACTCTAGAGATTTCCTTATTTTCAATTACTGGTAATATATTATTATCTTCCTTTATATCAGTGTTTGGTGTAGATTCTGTTGAAAGAAAGAATATATTAAAATTTAGAAATACAAACGCTGCAGCTCATTGATGCGATTATTGATATATGTTGGTGTACATATGTGTTGTTCTAAAGTTGTAAAATTTAATAATATAGCTTTTAAGTTTCATTGTCACTAACAAAATGTGAGTTGTATGGTTCAAACAATTTTTTCTTGAGAAAATTGCCAGTTAACTGTACCTTCATTTTCAGTATCTTCAACTTCTATATCTACAAGCGGTTGGCCAACGAGTGCTGTTTGATCTACTTCATGGTACAGTCGGGTCACTACTCCGTCGTACCGGCTTGTGATTGTTACAGCCGCCTTGTCACTTTGAACTTCGCAGATGTTGTCAAATTGTTGCACTTTATCACCTACTTTTACGAACCTGAAATTGATATTATTCTTTTATTAATATTAATATGTTATTTTAAAGTTTATATTATACTTTTTTTACATTAAAAAGACAGGGAGGTGATGGTAGGTGGCTACTGTCGCCTAAAGACGTTAACAAAACCAAAAGAAATAACATGTATTGCTGCTAACTTGCTCTGTCAACACTGCAAGATTTTTTTAAAAGTACGTTTGATGAAGCTCACATTGTAGTGAGGCGGAATCACCTCAGATAGCAAAGTTCGCGTATCCATAGAACATAGTATGGGGCGAAGTGCTAATTAGAAGCGATGACTACGACCACTGCTAGTGTGATTCGGCTAGGAAGAAGATCCGGAATGTGCGCTACGACGCCTTATCCAAATCAGATATTTCTTCTTTAAATTACATTAAATTTTATCCATTTTTATGACCTGTCCGATATAACCTGCAGAGTCCAAAGGAGAGCTGACAAACGCATTTTCGTCTCGTGTTTATGTCGTGCATCAATTTTGACTTGTATAATACCAACTCATTTCAATGAAAAATTGTCATAAATGCAGTCACCCAACAAAACATTTAAACCATGATTATGACTTCCTCTTAGACATAAGTAACAATATATTGTAAGGACATTTAAGTAAGTCAAGTATTTGCAATATGAAGATTTAATTTTCTTTCCCTTCTTACCATTCTTTAACAACGACCTCCCGAATACCTTCACCAATATCAGAAAGCTTGAAGGCAACCGTTTTGTTCGTTACTTGACTTGTGTGAAATTGTCTCCAACTGCCTTGACCTTGTTCATTCCTGTTTTTAAATTTGTTGTTTCGATTCCCATACGTCCTACACCTATCCTGTGAATGAGTGTGTATTTTTAAATTAATTTCTAATATTTTTCGGTATCATCTAAATCATAGCAACCTGACAGTATTAAACCTCCCCTATAGAAATTCAAACCTTAAAACAAATTGAAAACTGAGGAATATAGGTTTGAAAAGTTTTAAAACCGCTTACAATGGAGATTCTATGAGCTATGTTGGAAATTTAATGGCATGACTACTGCCGTTAGTATTGTTTATTATCTACCATACTGTTATATTATAATCAGTGACCTACATCTGTGTTTTTATTTCTATGAATTTCCTGCGAGACGGAATAAGTAAAGATAAAAAAAGGTATTTATTTCTTAAAAAAAGGCCATGGAAAGGGTTTTTTCTTACTGCGCTGAGCATTCTTGAACCTATTCATTAGGACAAAAGTTAGTGTTTGGTACTGGTATAATGTTACATCATGTCTTATAAGTAAATGATACAACAATGGTACATTATTAATTCATTTAGATAAGCAACATTGATAATTCATGTTATGTACCTACTTGTTATTCGCATGTGATAAGAAACACTTACGTTATTATTTTGATAAATGTTTTTCTTATCTTATTACTATGGAGAAATTAAAAAATAAGTTAATTATTCGAATTTGTATAATCTGGAAATAGATTTTCCTTAGGAATCGTATCGTTGATTAGTATTGATTAGTTTTAACAAAGATTTTTCATGATTAATTCTATAATATATGAAAGATAGTTAATAGAACTTAGCACCTTAGCACCTTGTTAATAGAACTTAGCATACCTACCTAAACCCTCACTTTTGCCAACAGAACTTAAAACACTTTCAATTATCAGAACTTTTGATCTATCGCCTACAAAATTTAGATAATCGTCATATTTTAACAAGCTAAAGAGGTGTAAAATAGTTGGGGAAAGAGCTGATAGCCGCAAGACGTCAGAAGCAGCATGGATCCACCTGCGGCCCTTATCAGGTCGTTTTGCACTTGCCGGTCCGTGGCCTCCACTCGACACCTTCCTGCTTCAGCGGCCGTCGGCTATGTGCCCTGCTCACTGCCACTTCAATCAATCCGCCTGCTTATGTCGGTAACTTACGTACGTCTACGGATCTCCTCATTTCTAATTCGATCACGCAGTGTAACCCCGAGCATAGACCTCTCCATAGCTCTTTGAGCGACGTTGATCTTTCTTACAAGGCCCATAGTTCAGCGCCATTTTATGTCATCACTGGCAACACACATTGGTCGAAAACTTTTGTTTTGAGACACTAAATAACTTTAGATGAGATGTCTCAGAGTTTCCCGAACACTGCCCATCCGAGCTGGATTCGAAATGTTGACATACACTTTTTTAAACAGAAATGCAATAAATCCACTTACACTTTGTATTAATACGCACACGTTTGAATATTTATTTACATTTTTCATGTTTACGATGCACTTTCTTATAAACATCGCCATTTTTTTTTTATTGCGCTAAGGATTTCAAATTTGTGATGTCAGTAAGTGCAAATTTCGTCGTTCGGATGCGATATTATGAAATATTGGAGGAGTGTGTCGCGGGCTATCACGTCACGCCTCACGAACACTACTGACTGTGATATCATAGCTTTATCAACGGGCCACGTAGTCGCAACCGCCGCGCCCGCTTTTATTTACATTTTAATTTAGTATTATATTTGTTGAACGTTTAGTGAACTCGACGTCAAAGCAGAACACCTAACCTCAGAGGTCAGGGTTTGAATGTGATTTGTAACGTCACTACAAGACTTATGTAGGTACGTGCCTACATATATTTTAATTTGTACAGTACTTTCATCTATTATATGTACATAAAAGAAGGTGTTTTAGTTACACTTTCTACGACAGTGGCGCTGCCACCCGAATTTTTTATATTTTTAGTCGAACCCTCGGGAACCTAACATTTGCCGGGATAAAAAGTATCTTATATGCAAACTGTCTGTGTACCAAATTTCATCCAAATCTGTTCAGCCGTTATTGCGTGACGTAGTAACAAACATCCATACATTCTCACAAACTTTTGCGTTTATAATAGAAGTAGGATTTAGTATTCAACGGATTTACACACAAATAAATAATATTTTACAATTAAAAAGCAACGAAATAAAACTAGAGAATAAGCAATCGTTTTATTAAAGACATAATAAACATGTTAATAAAGTGAATAAATACAATAATATTATGTATTCGTTAACTGTAATGTAACGCTTGACGAGGCGAACCAAATTCTGAATAACATTAAATTGCGACAATCACAGCGATAACTAAGTACACGATACTAAACTGACGAACTATTCTAAACAGCTAAACGTGTATCACAGAGGCGCTTTGCCAGTGTCCGCTACGATTTCATTATGCTGTACGACAGTGTATCAACACTCTACACCTTTGGGCCACTCTCTCTAAAGCCTAAAACAGTGCCACGCGTATATCGGCGCGTACGTCGGTCGCGTATAAAACCCACAACCGCCGTCATAAGTGATGCCACAGTGAGTTACTGACCAATGTATGGTACAGTCGGATTCGTGGTAAATGGATCTATGTATTTGTTAATTGTTTAATAGCTGCAGTATATCTGCAGATTTAAAATAACAAAAAAACGCGTATCATTATATGCCATCGACCGTCAGCTTCGTATTGTTGTGTTTCATAAACGTTAATGTCATTTATATTCATACGCGACCTATAAAAGCGACCGTTGTCAGCGTAGAACTATTTGAGGCCTAAGTTCACACAGTGGATGGAGCAGTTCAAATGCCAGGGAAAATATCAGAGGCAAATTTTTAGGGAAAAAAAATGTTAAGCAGTAGGTTTTCCTGACCATGTAGAAATAGTAACAGTATATTATTCAAAATATAAATAAATGTTGACAACGATACAACAGCCAGGGGGAAAAAACCCTGCACAACCCAGATCGGAGTCAACTTAATAAAAATTTAAAAGTTGGCCCTGCAGGAAATCGAACTCTGAACCGCTGACATAGAGCGCAAAGGCTTTACATCTTAACCAGACCTTGACCACTCTACAAATGGGCTCATTAATCAAATATTGATTTGATAAGTAAATAAAAAAAATAACTCAAATAAAATTAATTAAATATTACTGTAACAATGTAATAATAGCAGAAATGTAACATCATTTAAAAAATATATAAATGTCATCTAATTTTGTTTTTTAGTATTTATAAAATTTTCTCGCATTAGTTTTAGTTAACGTTAGAGACAGCTGTAACAGATTAGATTTAGAATAAGAAAATAAATGAAATAAGATAACTTTTTCTGTATTTTAACCATTAACATTTTCGTCTTATTTTTGAGGGATAGTTTAAGCAATATTCGACGTTCTCTGTCTTTTGAGTACTGCGTCACTCACTGTATGACAGACAATTTACAAGGTGCCATTTTTTTACAAATTCGATCACAACATCGTTTACACATTATTAAAATTGAAATTTTTTATTTTACATACTTTTTGTACCTTGATTTACAAATATATGACAATCATTACAAAAAGATGCAGAATTAATTACATAAATTCATAGCGTGAGATAACCCGTATTTTTTTTTAATTTGGAATCCTTGACTTTTATTTACATTATAGTAATACGTTTTTAATTTAAAAATAATAATATTAGATTATAAACTTTCACATTTCTTAGCTTTTTTTGTTACATTACATTACATTATTATTGGTAATATTAAACTTATTACGTTTTTTGTTATGTAAATGGAGTGAAAGGAAAATTAAATTTACGAGGGCTACACTAAAAGTATCGGGATTGGAATATTTCCATTGTTCCTGGCATAATAAAGTCTTTATAATCGAAAACTCCTTGGTTTTATTAATCGAATACCATTTATTTATTGTTTAAAAAGAACGTGGTCTTGTCGAACTTGTAATCAGTGTGAAAATGGAATTGACTCGAGAAAATTCAAGACTTTCGAAGTGGTTTAACACAAAAACAGTGTGTTGATCGGATGCTTTCTGCATTTGGTAATGAAGCCCCATCTAAAACCACAATTTATCGCTGGTATGCGGAATTTCAACGTGGACGTGTCAAGCTCTGTGACGATCCCCGTCAAGGTCGCCCAAAAACAGCAGTCACCCAAGATAACGTTGTTGCCGTGCGTAAGCTGATTGAGGAAGATCGACATGTGACATATCGCGAAATTCAGGCAACTTTCCCGATGGATCCCGCATTCGCTCTGTAAGGAGTAAAAAGCGGCTCGCGTTACTTAGTGCGTCAGAACTCTCGAGAGATTCCACGTAGGATCTTCAAATGCTGTATACAGCGTCGTATCAGGTGACGAATCTTGGATATACGCATACGAACCCGAAACAAAAAACCAGTCACGAGTTTGGGTGTTCGAAAATGAGTTGAAGCCAACAAAAGTTGTTCGTTCACGGAGCGTTGCAAAAAATGGTGGCTACGTTTGTCTCTAAAAGCGGTCATGTTGCGACTATTCTTCTTGAGGGACAAAGAACGGTCAATGCAGAATGGTATGCTAGCATTTGTTTGCCGCAGGTCGTCTCTGAACTCCGTAAAGAGAATTGCAACCGCCGCATCATCCTCCATCACAATGCGAGCTCTCATACCACTCACAGAACAAAAGAGTTTTTGGAGCAAGAAAACATTGAATTATTAGACAATCCGCCGTACAGCCCTGACCTAAGCCCGAATGATTTTTATACTTTCCCCAAAATTAAGAACAAATTGCGTGGTCAATGATTTTCGTCACCTGAAGAAGCTGTAGACGCCTACAAAACGGCCATTTTGAATACCCCAAGTTCAGAATGGAATTAATGCTTTAATAATTGGTTCCATCGAATGGAAACATTTGTTAGGTTTCAAGGAGAATACTTCGAAAAACAATAAATATCTTTTCCACTAATAATGTTGTATCACTTCCTTGATTACCGAAATTTTCAGTGCTGCCCTTCGTAGGTTTAATTTTGAAGACGGAAAATATATTGCTCAGTGATGGAAGACCCTTTAAGTTAATATGCATTTAAATACATCGGGTTTTAGTTTTAATTTTTTTCGTAAATTATAGTATGAAGAAGTATCTAAGTGAGTAGGTTTGCACCTACGAGTGTTGAGTAAGCATAAAAGCATTATTTGTAACCACAACCACGTCCGGGCTGTTTATATTGAGCGGATGTTTAAATTGTTTTTATCGAATATTTCTATAGATTTCTTAAGATGTAACGCGTGTGTGACATTCGTTATAAATTTGTACGCGATAAGCATTTTAGTCTAAACATTTAACACATCCAAGCAAATTCCTTCATTAAACAAAAGTCTTATTTCAAGGTGGAAAAAGTTTATTAAACTATGACTTTTGTTTGGTCACTATTAATGTTTTGTTGCAAATTTGAATAGAAAACATTGTATAAATTATTTTAATATATACGAATTTTACACAAGATATTCCTACTGTTACCTAGTTGGAAGATATTCTAACAGTTGGAATATACGCGCTAGTAAATGTTATTCAATATGTGTTAAATTTTAAAACGGGATTATGGACCATTCGAAATGCTTAAAAAGTGGTTACAGAATATAAATTATAAAATAATAGTAATTTATAATTTAAAAACTAGCTTGTTATATGATTATGGAAATATTCACCAAATTACCGGATAGACTTAAGCAATATTAAAATATTTTTGGAAACTGTCCTTTTTGGGGTTCGGTTTTTTGTAGGTAAGCACCTACATGGGGTCAAACGTTGTTCCTAATCAGACAGACTGTAAGTAACTATCTGTGCAGAAAGTTTTAAATATTTTGGATTCAATATACTTATAGACATTGCAAAGGTTTTTTTCGCATTTTTTTATAACTGCACATTTCATATTAAACAACATAAGTAATTTCATCATTTCCACATGCCTTTAGAATAACTATATTATCATAAGTAACATTATTTAATCCTAAATTAAGGAATGTGTTAAAAGTTAGAATATTATTGATGAGTTTTTGCGTGTTCGTAATGTGTTGAATTATGCCTTAATAATTTATAACTTCGAAACTAGATGTTATAATGTTATCAAAATTTCACTAGCCTTTTACAATGTTATTTCTTTATAACATAACGAGCAAGGCCAATATTTTTATAGCCAGCAGTTATCTGCACTACAATATTCGAGAAAAGTGTTTAATCTGTTTTCAAATGCCATCCAATCTTCTTGTACAATTGAAATGTTACTCCCAAACACTCTATTCCTTCCCATTTGCCAATAGTACCTAAGACTTTGAAGCTTTTGAGCTTTTGAAATATCTGGTAATGTTCTTAATCAAAAATATAACAATAATATGATCTTTAAGTAGGTAATCTAAGTCATGAAAATTTAATTAACTACATTAATAAAGAACGGGATGAGAAATGCCGATTAACGATATGTTTTTGTGATGACTATAACCAAATCACTCATAATATTATTTTAGAGAAGCTAGGTATCAGAAACTACCAAAAAAATCTTTTTTTTAAACATTTAAAATTACGAAAATAAAAATTAACTTAATAATTGTTCTGGTGTTGATTTTATTTAATAATTTTTGATTTGAATGTAACGGTCACAGTAGACATACTTTATCATTTACGGCCAGTAACCTTTCAGAAGCTCAATACTGGTAACTTTGATGGCTCCATTTTTGAAATAGTTCGTTGTTATTTTTACCACTCATGTTAATTACTGAAATATTGTTAGCAAATAAATAATAACACATTAAGAACAACACACCGGCGATAAGAAAGTTTAAACATAAGTTCGAATGCATTTTAAGTAATTCTGATAAATAAATAGTAATTTATATAAAATTTGACCAAATATTGTCACACCCTGAAATCACTGATTTCCTGTACCACAAATCAAACAGCGACAGACATTTTCGACATTTTTACACGCGAGAGAAAAGAACAGAGAGACAGAGAGACAGAGTATTTTCTTTATCAAAATAATATAAAAAATAATATTTTTAGTCCTCATAAATCTATACCTATGAAATCGTTTGTTTGACTATCAACGCACAGCCAAAACTACTAAGCCTAGAAACCTGAAAATTATTTTATAATATAAGCATCAGCTAATAAAGGATTTTTAAAAATTTCAAGTCCATGCGAAGCGGGGGACGGGTTGCTGGTATATTATAAGTGATGAGGTTATAGACTCCGCAGTCATGTATCTTCGGTGGTTCGACGAGGCGTTATAATATGTTACAGTAAGTACAACACTACTTGCTCATCTAGTCTGACACAGTAATAAAGCGACAACACCAAACTAAACACCGATGTGTAGGTATTACTATTTATCGATTAAAACACACAATGAATGCACATATCTAATTCAATGTGTTACACTGAACTCTTTTATGTGATTTGAAAATATATTTTTAAAGATCTATTTAAAAAGAACCTGCAATTTGAATTGTTTTCACAATTAAAAGTTTTTTTTTTAATTGCGAACTTAGCTTTTTAACATTATTCGTGTTTTATTTGTAATAAAAAACTGAATTGGGTATAATATTCTCCTGAAATATTTCAGAACACAAAATTCTCAATTTATGATTTAATCTTGGCCTACCTTTTGTTTGATTTAAAAATTTATCTTTGACCTTAAAGTTTAAAATGGTTTTGATTTTAGTTTAATTTTATGCCGTGCATTTTTTATTTCAACATTATGAAATCAACAAGTCACAAGTTATATCTCTATATAAATACATAGAAATAAATATTTTTTCCATAGAAAATAAATTTAAAATTGTCCAAAATGCGGAGGCTCTAAAATCCAAACTAACCAGTTTCGATCTAATATTACCTAGCCGTTCTGTTCCTAAGAAATCAGGAATTTATTAAGATTTTTAGTTAAGATAGTGCATTATAGAAATAGGTTAAAGAAAAAAAATCAGCTTTATTTACGTACGTTTAACACTTATCGTAATGACTTGTTATTAAATTTTAGTGACCCTCGAGCTTAAAACGTAATAATTAGAACAAGGGACAAGAAAATAGGTATACAAACTTTACAGAACAATATATATCGAATATAAATCCTTGCAGTAACTTTTCATAGTATTTATCACGAATTTAACATATCTTATTACTATAGTAATAAGTATGTTCACTATAGTATGTTAATACTATAATAAACAATTATTTTTTTTAACTATAAAATACATTTTTAGAATACCAAATTCTCGAATTACCTTATTATAGACTGCTAGAAAATTATAATTAATTACATTTAAAAAATAATTTTATCAGTGGCTTGTAACTGTTCTCACTCCTTTATTCGTAGCAAATTATCTCCCATTAACATAGCTGGGCACAGTTAATCAAATAGTTAACTTCGTTTAAACGGAAGATTTAACGGAATTTAACGTTAAACGTTAACCCGTTAACACGTGATACAAAATGATTTTTTTATGTCGTTAGATGATCTACTTATAAAAACGGTTAATCAAAAAAAAAAATAAAAAAATAAGTGTCTCCAAATTATATGAAACAAGCTGGTGGCCGCGACTTCGTCCGCGTTGAAAAAGAAAATATATGAGTAATTATTATAAGATGCGATATTGCAAAAACAAATTTAAAAAATCAGTTGCTATTTGCGCCATCTGATGGGATGAAAATAAGACTTATATCACTGCAGTCTGTCAGTTTTCTCACTCAATCACATACGAACCTTCAATGTTACATTGTGTTTTTATGGTTTTTCGATGTTGTTTTTGGAAAATAGTAAAGTCAACGGATGTTAACCAGTTCGTTAAAATTTTTTGAAGTTAAGTTAAAGTTAATCCGCTAGTCGAAATGTTAACTTCGTTAATTAACGGTCTTGTGCCCAGATATGCCATTAGTTATGTATTTTTTGTTATTGGTGTTGGTATTGGTATTTTTTGAAACGCTAATGCACACCGCATTAGCGTTTCAGCAACATACGATGATAAGACACTTAAACACTAAAACTATGATCTACTTACTCATTGTTCCGTATCGTTATCTTTTTTAGTACAATTATAACACTTTCACATATATTCGTTTATTTTATCACTTCAGCGCCACATATTTCACTGTTCTTTCCACTTTCATTAAACACGAGCGGACGACACGACTTAATACTTATATTGTTAAATGCTACTTTTTTTTTAACAGGAAGCTCTTTTGCTACGTTCAACAAATTGTTTAGGTAATTGTACATTTGAATAATTATATACAACATGTAACGGAAAGGTTAAATATAGGCATTTATTCACTTATACCGATATGCTGCCAGATGTCGCTGCTTAGTTAATAATAATAATAATAGGTAAATGTTAACACATAAACATTTGCCCCTAGCGTGATTCGAACCCGCGACCGTTTGGTTAACAGCTAGTGTTACTAGACACTAGACCAAACGTGTCGTTAGTTATGAATAAATAATTAATTTAATTAAAACTAAGATTAACTATATTATAAGTCAACAAATTTATAAATTGAAGCTACAATACCAAAATAAAAAATAAAAAACTTTAAAATTAAAATTCTTTCCGAGGTTCGACTGAATCCCCATACACAACACTTCAATAAGGGATGACAGAGTCTATTTCCCTATCTTCAACTAGGGCTTTTACTATTAGTACCCCGCTTGCGGTTCTGTATCTTCAAAAAAGAAAAAAAAAAGAAAATCAAATCTGTGGCAGTTACACACACCACGACGACCTACTTAATTTATCTTTCCGTAACACGCTACATATTGAAATTAAATACAATCTATCTAAATATCGGATCAAATAATATCTCTCTATAGAAATGGAAGTACTGTAAATATATGAATAAGGAAGCTTTATGTCATCGATTTATATGTTAACTTCGACAGACAGGCTGACAGTCCACATGATGGTAGGTGTTGAAACCGTTCTCATTCACACTCTCAAGGCTAGCCCATGAGTGTGAATAGAGGAAACGGCCTTAAGGGTATAGGATAGGGTAATGGGTTTTGTTTATACGTAACGAATAAAATAATGGTTTTTAGCCTTTAAAAGTCTGTCGTGTGAGGCATTGTCGTCCGCTCGTGTGCCGGTCAGGTCCGGTGACGGGGTATGGGGGATGTAGGGGATGTGGGGGATGCGGGGGAGGCGGGGGAGGCAGGGGAGCGGGGGGAAACGAGCGGCACCAGCTCTGGCTGGAGCCGCGGCCCACGTCACACGGCCGGTTCTCCCGTGGTGCAAACCTCAGCGAACTTCACCTCTCGGCCGCGACGGAATGAAGTCGCTCGTCGCGGGGGACTTCGGCGCCTCGCTGGCGGTTGAAGGCTCGCTGAAGAAGTCTGCGTTAGCAGCCGAGGTGGGTGCACAACGCTCCTATTGAATGGTGACTGCCTAAGGAACTGGCGAGCCACCATTGGCTGCCAATACGAAGTCCCTGAAATATTAAGAGCCCACTTTAAAACTCGAAAAGCTCTTATAACGCATACAGGTGCTATTTTTATAAGCAATACTTTTCGGCATGTTTCAAAGAGCATGTTGGGGCTCTTCGAAGATTATTTAATCCTGGACCTTTAAAAATTATAATTACTGGACATAAGTACTAGTTACAATTACAATTCAACACATGTGGAACATTCACCTCGTCTTGTTGTGGTGCGGGAACGCCACGCAACGCTTCGCAGCCTGCCGCGTGTGCCTTCGTGCACTGCATCCACACTGGCCGACCGCGTCAAATGGCTTGGGGCACCTTCACGCTCGGTAACACCTCCGGCTCCGAGACCCTCACTCACCGAGTATAGCTTATGTGTTATATCCTTACCTGGAACATTACAAATGTTTATGTGAGCTGAAACTTTTTGGATGAAAGGATTTTTTGACGTGAATTGCTTCCATAGTGGGAGGCAATTCAGAAAAGTGATGAGCTGTAGAGCTACATATATTGATATCTACATCCAAAATTTAATTACACCACTCGATAGCTAAAATTATAGATTTATAATATAATTATCCAATTTATATAATTATAAATCTACAATAAACATAAGTAACTTGAAAACATGGTTTAAAAATTGTTAAGTGTAAAATGTGTTTTTCACATAAGTTCTGAAAGCTCTATTGTGGAAATTAAATATTAATTGAATTATATTATATTGTGTTATATTAAATTATATTGTGAAATTATATATATTGTGTATGTTGAATTAATGGAAAGTTCAATAAAAGAAATGTGGACGAACTACTGTATAGATCCAGTACATTTTAGATCGATTCTATTCTGAAATTCCATTTCGCAATGAAAACAATTGAAAAGCTTATTTCCCGTCGGACTGGCTATAATTTAATAAAGTATAAATTACGTTAGGGAGTACAACCAAGTTGAAACGGGATCGGATGCCGACAGCGATCAGCTTTCCCAATAGTCTGCATTACGGATGATACATGTATAGCAAATCCTATAGTATGCTTCAATTGTTTAAACTAAAGTGTTCATATTTTGTACGTTAATAGCCTGAAGCCGAACTTAAGTTTTGAACCAGGCTGGTAACATTATCTACTCTATTCAATGTGAAATTTGATATACTCAAAGTTTATAAGGAGAAGGACTGGAGAAAGCTAATATATTTTTTTATAATATGCATTAGAAATATATTAAAAAATATTACACACACTACCGAGTGTTTAATTTTGCACCTCTAGTGCAAAATTTGTACTTTTTATTTAATGTTGAGCATGTTACTTATAAATTGTAAAAATAAAATAAGTACGAGTATCAGTAGCTCTGAAACTACTTTAAGTTTAGTCTCTGAAAAAGTGTTTTGCTCTCATGAAAGTGAGTTTCCGTGTCGACCAAGTTGTATAATGGATCGCGAGACATGATTCATTAGCGACCGCCCAGACGCATCGTGATTTTTGTCCTGCAATTTTGTTGCATTGCAATCTTATCTCACTGCTACCAAAATTAATTGCAACATCATTTAGTAAGCGCCATTTTGAAACAGTTTTTTCTTTTTTTGAAATTGTAGACAAAAATTAAAATAACTTAATAAAATGGTAGGTACGTTATCTTCTTAATTTTGTTGTTAATTTTCGACAGTATTTGTTTTTATTCATAATTATTATCAGTAACTTGTGATGAATACATAAATTTAATATGCAAATGTTGCAACTTGTAACTTCATTCATTTGGCTTTGTGTGGATCTCCTTTTAGATATGACTTCACGACAGACAAGTTTACGACGTTATAGTTTTAGTTGATAATAAGTTGTTTGCCTTTACTTTTATATCTCATGTTTAGGGGATAACTTTTTAATATCGCTGTTATGTTAAGACTTTATTAATTTTTTTAATCTTAATTTAGTGTAAGTAAGGAATAAAATTAAAGCAATTTTTAATTTTATTCTAATGCAAAAATATTTATTTATGTTATTAAACAAAGACCTAATAAAAATTTAAAACTTCATCATAATGAAATGTTTGAGGGTGATTGTAAATCGATTAAAGTTTAATTAATCATTTAAATTACTGTATGAGTTTTTCTAAATCTATTTTACGTTATTTATTTCTTTTAAATAGACAATAATTAAAAGATCGAAGAGAACTATAAAAATGTTTATGAAAAAAATCGTTAATGACAGTTTTTTTGTTCCATTAGAGGGTAATGATTTATTATCATTATTTTGATTAGGTATATTGTTAGTAAAAATGAAAATTAGTAAGCATTTTCTTTTAACTCCAAATACTTAAATAACTTTACTGTACGGCTTATCTTGTAGGTCCATTGGGAACATTAGCTGAAAGCGGTGAATAATAGCCTCGCGCCAGAAACGCAACGTCACTGCCGTATAATCTTCAGAACAAGTGGCAGCGATTCGATCAGTAAATTTGTAAGAGGGACCGGTTATTTATTGTACACCGAATATTTTAGAAAGCGCGCCTTTTCCTTGGAAATAAAAGCCATTAAATTGGCGCGCATTCAAAGCAACTCATATCTAATTGAACTTGTTAATTTGATTCTTTTCTTGGGTGTTAATTTAAATTGAGTATAATATATGACGAGCAGTATTCGAAATCAGAGAGTAGGTACTTATGTATACAAAAAATTATTAAAAAGGGGAAAGTTAGTATGATGTTTACGAGTATGAATCGTATAATATATTCTTCTCAGTGTAAATAAGTGTAATGTTTTTCAGTTGAATAAACACCTATGCTTTGAATCCCGCTAATTAGTAGTGATAGACTGTTATAATTATTAATTATACTATGCTATTACTAGACATAAGTTAAAAATAAATACTGGATAAAATAAATGAAAATAATGTCATAGTATCCATTTCCCCCCATAATATTTTGATGGTTATGTGTTGTCTTATATTTGTGTAGCAATTGATTATTGCCTGTAAACAATTTATTGAAATTATTAGCTAAATAAATATCGTCAACACGTGTGTTGCTGTGTTCCTTTAAGTAAAGAATGTCGGAGTCTATTATCTTATTTCATTCATATTCTTTATACTATTAAGGTCGGCAGTGCATTTGCAAATTCGTTAACGTTGCTTGCATTGTATGCGACGATAAGCACCTATTAACAAGAGGACCGTCCTGCTTGCCACAAACATTGTAAAAAAGTACCTCGATGCAATCGATCAGATTTATTAATTTCATTTATTACAAAAAACACACTAGATTTAGTGTAGGTGTTCTAGGTGGACTGACCTATGAGACAGTCTAGCACGACCTTGAGCGCAGGGCGATGACGCAGCACGCGTTCAAGACGCATGCGCGGCCAACACACGCACGTGCACACCTCCTCAGCTATCACCGTCACCTGCCACCATGACCATCCTCAATGTTACCATCAATCTAGGCGAATTGCTAACACGAAACCATCATTAAAATTAACACGATTTTGGACAACAGCTCTTGCGTTTCACGAATAGGTAGGTACACGTGAAGTTAACTTTTCCTAACATAATATAATTTAAAGTCGCTTTCCGCGTCTATTTGTCTGTATAAACGCTAACTTCTCCTAAACCACGCAACGAATTTTGATGCAATTTTCTCTATCAGTTAGATAATTATTAAGGAAGGTTTATAAAGCTAATAAAGTTTTATGTAAGCAGAAAAAATAATATTCGAAATAACAAGTAATATTTGAATTTTATATGTTACAAATACATCTAGCTGAGTATTAATTTTCTTAAAAGAATAAAACGAGAAAGTTAATTTATCTTTAAACTTTGTAAAGCGTTGTGTCACTTTCAAATAAATAAGAGCGCCTTTCCTCGAAACCACTTAGTGACACACTCTGCTCAATGTAACGTAATTGTTTGCCACTCTTCATACTAAAACCCTTTTAGAACTGACATTAAATGTTCTAGAGCCAACGGGAAGTTCTAAAGTTGACGATTTTCCGTCGTTTATTAGAATACTTAATAAATGGAAAAAATTTTGTATCTTACGAATTATTTATTTATGTAGACATACTTTTCACTTTTACTTTAAACATGAACTTGGAACCTCATATATTTACTGAAGTGAGTATAATTAAATTACTGAAGTGTTAAATATTTTATAGAACGATGTTTAAATTTTTATATATAATACAATATAATTAATAAACAAATAAGTTAACAAAACTTGTTAGTATGGAAAATTAATATAAATCTAATTTTATAGGAAACAACTGCAATAATTAAAACAATATATTAATATAAAAACTTAAAAACTAACTTAAAAAATAAATAATCAAATAAAAACCTAATAAAAAATAATTTACCATTAGAAGATTTTGTGAGGACGATTTTTCAATGATACGGTCTAGCTAAATGATTAATATTTTATACAGAATTTTTTATTTTCTCACAGACCTTTCATGACGTAAAATATATCCAAAGAGTTGTTTGTTTGGATGAAAGAACATTGAAATCCTTTTAAATTATTTAATGATCTTTGATGTCGCCCGTGTGTCCGGCCACTCGCAAATGTCGCTTAATTATGTCGTGCAAAATCGCGAGCGATGTCGCCTGCCATATTAATTTTGTTCGGGTGACAATTTCGCGGAATATATCCCCTAGTAAAAACAAGCACACAGACACCCTAACAAATAATATGTAACAAATACAATATTGAAACACTATTTTATATTTAAGTAAATATTAAAGTAAACAATAAAATCAGTCATCATAAAACTAGTGTAGTTACCTGGAAGACGTCATCAGACTGTTCCCGGTTCGCCTCCCACTCAGGAGAGTCTACGAATTGATACGGCTGTATAAAGTGTAGATGTGTCTCATCGCAGCTCACTCGCATCCTTCAAAGAAGAATGAATTACAAACAACAAAAACACAAACAATAGAAAGAGGTACATATTCGTAGGTAGATACAATTTTAATACAACGAACCTGCATGTCCCACTCTAACATGCAGCTAACTTATATAAGTGCATCCTGGTTGACAACAAGAATGCACACTTTCTTCAGGTGTTTTAATTTTATTAAAATTGATTTTATTAAATTTATAAATTAGGTATTATATTTTTAAATTCTTATTATTAGTTATATTTATTATTATTAGTATATACATACACACATTCACATGCATATATACATACTTACACACACGTATATGAATATATAGTTGCGTTAAAATACTACTTATTACAGATAAAATATTCTTTTAATTTATATTTAATATTTTTTATGTTTAAATTATTTTTTAAATCTGTTGGCAGATTACTAATAAGGTAAGGTACTAAAAAACCCAATCTACGTTTGCCATATAAGTTATTATATTTTGGCAGTCCTAGTTTTTGATATTTGCTGCTGCGTGTATTTATTTTGTTTGGATTAGTTATTTTAACGTAATTAAGTTCGTTGTTGACTAACATTAGTATTATTCTAATAATAATGTTAGATACCTTTCTATGGACCGAAATGATTTTACAAAATTCAAATATTGTTTTATCGTCGTCATTAAGTTGTCTTATAATGTTGAGTGGTATAATTGTTTATAAAATTCTTAGTTGCAGAGAATGCCCCTTTCATGTCTTTAACTAATGTAAATGAAAATTATGAAGAAAAGAGAACTGTATTTAATTATTCTAAAGCATTCCATTTTTTAATTTAGATAGTGAGTGCACTAATTAATTAATGCACATAAAAAAGTAGTAATGGAGCTGCGGGGAAAGAAATTAATTCATTAATTGTAGAGTATGACACACGCCTTCACTATTTTGGTGAAAGAATTTGAATGTTTAAATATCATTCTAATCTACATTTTACTAAAAATAAGTTAAAATACAATACTGCACCCATCACGCAGAAATTTTCCTTATAATTTCTATAAGGGACTAAGCCGGTCTAACAGTCCGGATGAGTAGGAACTTTATCTATGTTACACCAAATTAAATTGTTAATATTTTTATAGTCTCATGCAACGTATTTCTATTATAGTTTTCGGAGAAATAATAATGATACGCACTTTCCCTTCAATAATATAGAGAGCCTTTCGTCGGCTGGTGTGACTTCTTCGACTGCGTACGCCTCGCCCGGATCGAGACGTACGAGACGCGCTTCTCGCGTTAGCTCCTGAAAGTGCTTCTTTGATACTTTCAACGGCTTGAATAGCTTCAAGTACAACTCCGTCAATTCTAACGAAAGCGCCGGAGGGAGGAATCTGTTCGAAACAAAGATACACTGGCCTTAAATATAAATATATTACTTCAAAATATTTCGGGCATGAAAAGTAATCAATTCTTTAATCTAACTTGTTTTAAAAGTTAGTCCAAAATCTGTTCAGTCGTTTCTGATATTTAAATTGGTATCAAACAGACATCCAGAGACAAAATTTTATTCATTAATTAGGGGTTATATTTAATTTTTAATTAAAATAACTTACTCGAGTGTTTATGTGGAACCATTCGTAGGTATAGAAGTATAAATAGTCATAAACTTGGTCGTCGATACTACTTCTATACTACTTTGAAATAACAGCATGCGTGTTTCGGTTTATGAGTCTTTCCTATTCCTCATACTAATTCTACTAAGTAATTCTGTAGTTAACTCTCGACATTGCACCGAACTGGCAGCCCGTTCGTCATAGTTTGTGTGCAATATGACTTTATAAGCAAGGTTAAGATTACAAAAACTATGTAAAACATGTACATGAAACATATTTGACGCAAAACACATGACCCTGTGTTTCCTGACAGAAATCCTAGGAATCCTAGGAAAAAAGCTTTTTCTTAACTTGAATGTAGGTTGAGTTGAGTGGGGGGAATAATCGAGGAAACCATTCAGAATATGGGTGTAAGATTTCGAACGGTATGCAACACTTGACCTGAAAATTTAATTTTAAATGGTAAACCAGTAAATTATTTATTCTAGTAAACAATTAATGACATTGGACAAGTTACATACAAGTGAATCATGAAAACGAGTACCTTGTAAACTCTTGTTAAAATATTAATAAAATATTGTTTAAATATAGAATGGTTCATGTTGCTTAAAATAATTAAATGCAACTTCTACATCTACAATTACCATTTACATAATTTTGTTTTTTTTTTTTTATTTTTAAATATAGTTTTAGACTTTTCATCAACCTTATATAAATTTTCTCTATTTCTTGTATTTCTGTTCAGTTTCTACAGATTACTTTACAAAAGAGACAAAGAAAGAAAAAGCTCTTACCTTATAATTAAAAAGACAGTGTGTATAGAATTGACAAGCACTAGTGCTAGACTCCATGCGAGTACGTCCGGCGCGCACACCTCCGCCCCGGCCCACATCCCCATTAGAACAGCCCCAGCTGCCGCCAAAGCTCTTAAGACCAATATACTTTGCTTGAAACTCTTCGGCGCCAGAAACGCGATCGCGAAACATAGGTTTGCTGCCTGGATATTACAGAAAAAGCACATTAATGACCATTTAGATAAATTGTTAGCTCAGTGAAATTACATAACACTATGTATATTTTTTTGTTTGGTTTCCTTAAATCTCTTCTTGCACTTTATCTTTTAGTGTTAAAAATTAGCCACAAGTTAAACGATTGCCTGGTTTTGAACGATGTCTTTTATGAATTAGATTACAAATATTATAATTAGTATTTTATTAGTGAAATAAACTATCACGCGTTCATTCATGTAGGATAATATTTATTCTTAATAATTTAGTTCTGAAATTTTTGCAATTCTTACCTACATGCGTGATCGAAACTGTGTGTGAATCCCTTCATGTTTTGAGTTATTTAGCGTGAGTATTGAATATACATATAAAATTGTTTAAAAGTGAGTTTAGTTTTTTTTGGTAGTGGTAGAGCACACTGTGTTTCGCAGTCATTTGGGCAGCCTGTGTAATCACCCCTACTTCTGTATGGGGATGGCTACTGCCCAGCATGTGTGCTGTTGTGTTTCCGTGAGTGAGTAAGGGATGTAAGCCCATTTTCCTATCCCTTCTTAATCCTTGGCGTGTTGGCACTTAATCCTACTATCGCAATGTTGGCGTGGCCACGCCAGCATCCCGAAACACCAGCCGCAAAATATGTTTCACGTAAAAAAAAGTTACAAATGAAATTTACCTGGAAAAGATCTTGCTGTGCATTGGTCCATTTGGCGCAAAACCAATGGTTGTGTTGGTCGTCGGCGGCGGCGACGCTGGCGTTGAGCAGCTCGTACTCGGTGTCGAGTGAGGCGTTGAGCAGCGATGTGTTGTAGTTGTAGGCCAGCGTAGCGTTGAGCCGCGACGTGTTTAGTAGGAGCGTGGCGTTGAGCCAGGGCGCGGAGGGCGCAGAGGGCGCAGATGGCGCCATGCCCTGGCTCCCCGCCGCCCGTGCGCCCCCGCCACCGCCCTCCGCCTGCGCCTCTCGCTCCCTCCCGCTACTGCTGTCACGCCTCTCACCAGATGACGCGACACGATTCAGTTGGCCCTTCGCTCTCAATATTACCAACTCCATCACCACACACTAACAAGCACACTAAGCACGAGCTGCAACCGCTTTCGATCTGTAACAAAACATATTCATCATTTTAACGTACAAAACGCACTAGGCGTTGGTGGGGGTTGGGGTAAAAATTTAAATACTACTCGAGCGTGTAGTATTTAATTTTCAGAGGGAATGTTAAGTGAACTCAAACTAAGCTCCCATTTAAAATAGGCGATTGCCATTTTGAAATACTCGTACGCGTCAGATTTTCATACAGACGGTTCAGCCGGAATCCCTGATCGTGCTGATCTTAATCTGACGATTATTTGGAGGATTTTTCTTAATACAGCGTTTACAAACTTTTGAACGCCTGTAGACGCTCACCCCACCGTTGATAAGGGAAATATCATATAACCTTTTTTTCTTCCTACCATCCAACCTTCAAAATCCAATAGGTCCCCACGACGCCCGAGTTCTCCTATCTTTAAAGACAAGCGGCCGCCGCGACTTGGCCGCCTATAGTGCGTATGTATGCTTAAGGTTTTTGAAGCGAAAACTTCTTTAGGGGCGTTAGGCACTTTTAAATGGGGAAAAAACAGTGAACTCGCGTTGTCATCTTCTGTGAGCGACACCCTCAGTGACGTTTAATTGTATAAAATAAACACCATCTACCTGAATTAGTACGTATTTCTTGGTTTATAATAAGTTTAACTTCATAGATTTTACTTCTGGCGTGCAGTCCTACGCCTGACAGATTTTTTTATTTAATATTTATTATTAAACAGTAGTAAAATTATAAAAATATATATTAAACCCAATGATTTCCTTTAAAACAACCTCTTAAACAATAGCTGACGCAATAATTTTTTTATTAAGTGACTCTGCAATCTATAAAATGCACGGTACTATCTCGGTCATGTATGATTGTGTCACCGACTAAATAAATAAAAATAATGTTGATTATTATTGTCACCAAAACGCAACAGCACACATGCTGTTATTTCACGGTGATCTTCTGTAAGGGGGTGGTTACTGCGCACGTCAACGCTCAATCAACGCAATCAGCGTGCCCTAGGCTGCCACTACTACTTATTTTTGAAATTTGGACCATAGAACCTTTTCTAAGACATAGTGTGGTAGTGTTTTACTTTAACTTTTTTTTCGTAATCTGTAGTTATAAATAAGTTTTTCAATAAGATGGGTGACGCTCAATTTTGAAGAGGTTGTAAACTTTTCGTAGCAAAATCTCGTAGCTGCTTCTTATGCGGTACGCGCTCGCCGTTTATTGCTTTTTCTCCACAATAATATAGTTTAAAGCTTTTGTTACTCACACGACTTGTGATGTTCTTGTTAATATTAATATATTATTTTCACATCTCCAGCATGAAAAGGGTGCATTTGGTGCCTCAAAACACGCAGAAAAATCAATGTTTTTTTGCGTGCGTGATTCAAAATTCGAACACCACATTTTGCAATTATTCGACGCAGAAAAAAGAAAAAATGCGTTCAGACACTCTATAAATAATAAATTCAATAAATAAAAACAAAAAAATTGTTTTAAAAAAATCTTTGTTTTAATAACAAAAAACATTTAGTAAAAAGCAGTTATAAATTACAAATAGACACCTTAATTTTATTCTTTAGTATAGATTAATGCAGCTCCACTTTACGTTTTAACAAAGAGAAAAATTGGCCGTAAAATATTTCATGTCGTACATAATTAAAAACTAACGTTTGGCAATGATCCCAATTAAAACAGATGAGAAAACGAAATTGTCGCGATTCGGTATTAATATTTTAACAAGCGGAGTTGTTTATTAATGGCGCTATAAATAATGCAGAGCAGTTTTCTGGCATTATCTAATGGTTGGGAGAGTTCACAGCGATTTGTTTGTGGTAAATTGAGCGCGGCATACACACTGACCGTTGGTCGGCTGGCGGCGTGGCGTGAGACTATGCTTCCGCCCGGCTCAGATAAAATAAGAACTAAAGATAGAGCCCTGTGAACGGCACAGTTAAGCTGGTAAAACTGCGCCGTCGCCGTGTACAACTAATTGAAGTTCTTCAATTAAATAATTGAAGAGCTTTCAGAACTAAATTCTTATTAAGATAGATTTCTATATAATGAAAACCTAATTTTAATATTTGCAATCTACCCTACCTAATCTATACCAAATTTATTAATTTATTCCTTGTAACAATCAGGCAGTCTACAATAAACTTTCATACAATCTCAGTTAAAGACGATAAGTCCGACTCAGATTAGGTCCGAGTTAAGTCGGTAAAACTACGCCTCCGCTGTATACATATTACATACACGCCGGTTACACGCACACAAACGCAATGAAACTACGCCTCGCCTTATTAAAATATTTACTAATGAAAATGCTAAATTGCGTATTGAAATGGTGTAAAAACCAGGTTTCAAAAAATAAAAGCAGGAAAATTGCATCAGTGCGAAGCTGAGAGCGGGTCGCTATTATCTTTATAAAACCAGCTTCAATATGTTGTCCGTAAAATTTTGTCTACAGTTCTTATTTGATCTGATCCGCCCGGCCATATTAAGTCATATTGTGGCTAGTCTCGCCACTTCACTCCAAGGAGGGGTCATGCTACCGCCAAGTCTCGCCGCATTTGCATATAATTGCATCACTCCCGGTTCCTAGTCCGACGAAATTCACCCTTCATTATACACTTTTGACGAGCCGTCAGCAATTACTGCTTCCATACAGCTTTGAACCGTTCTGTTTGCCTAACGAACTTATATGTTACCGAAAGCGTTTGGAAGTATAACTACTAGCCGGTGTATTTTTATACGAAATCTTCATTGCTATTATAACTTTACCAGGCGTTGGATTATTATTTATGGAAGAGCCCTCGGAAACGCTACTTTTTCGGAACGCTACGCTCTATGTTCTTTCCTGGGTTTGTTCGCATACAGAAGTATGCCTAACAGCGTGTATGCAAAATTTCATTGAAATCAGTTAAGTAGTTAAGGCGTGAAAAAGTTTACTTTGTATGTTTTTATGTTTGTTCTTCAATAACGCAAAAACGGCTTAACGGATTTAGATGAAATTTGGAACACAGAGAGTTTATTATCTGGATTAACATATAGTATAATTTTTATCTTAGAAAAATGTAAGGTAAAAATTCCTTGGGGATTGAGTAAAAATATAAAAAATTCGGTACCACTGTCGTCAACTGTGGCGGCACCGTCGTCACAGCTATACTCGTATTTTCTCAGGTGTTAAATTTTTCATTTTTTAACGCGGATGAAGTCGCGAGCACAAGCTAGTTCATAATATTAGCAAGCATGAATTTATATGCAGCGCCGTTTTGTATTTTAAGTGAGATTTATGTTTGTCTCAAAAGTTTCGTCAAACGTATTTCGTGGATCGACCATTACCTACTCTAACTAGACGAATAAACAAGTACGTCAAAAAGTAAATTTGTTTCATAATGCTTACTTTTGTTTAGAATGAAATCGTGGATACAACTTTCGAGCTTTGAATTGAGAATGTGGTACGAATATTAATGTCAGTGCAACTACGTAGGAATGTAGACATGTATACCTATTTGTATAAAGATATCCTCCTCAATAAATTAGAACCGACAAGGTCGATCTTTTTATTTGCACTGTGCATAACTAAACATATTTAAATAAAGATCGTCTTCTAGAGTATTGTAGGTACTATTCAGGTCTATGTTCTTTACATGTAAATTCTTTGCTAAAGATTAAATTATTATATTTTACTATAACATGCTATTTATCCTATCAATATTATAGTTGCGAAAGTTTATGAGGATGGACGTATGGATATGTTTGTTACTCTTTTACGCAAAACGACACAACGAATTTGGATAAAATTTGGAAGACAGATAGTTTATTACTTGGATTAATAATATATAGGATATTTTTTATCCTGAAAAAATGTCAGGTTCCCGAGGGATCGTCTAAAAATATATCATTCTGGGCGCCACTATAGCCTTGGCGGTGGCCTACTACTGAGCGTAAACTATTTATTTATTTCCGATTAATAGCTGTTGCACGCGACTTCGTCCGCGTAACTTTACAAAATATGTTGCTAGCTGATAATATAGCTTTCTATAGGTGAAAGAATTGTCATAATCGGTTCAGTAGTTTAGGAGTTCATCGCGGACAAACAACATGATACGAAATTTTTTTATATATAGATATAGTAACCAATTTAGTAATTAAGTTAAATTCAAATTGCTCATTAGCCTTACGTCTACGTACGTGCTTCCTTTATCAACTCTGAATACCAACAAAAAAACTTCAAAATATATTTTATTTTGTAAAATTCTATCTGCACTTTAGAGATAACATTTAGAAGTGAAGTGTTGAAACGATGTTTCATCGTATTTGTGCCTACAGCATTTATGAGCAGCATGTTCCGACGGAGATCTAAACAAATAACCGGTGCCAAATAAAACGTTTCGGGATATTCTTTTAAATTGCATTGTCACATATTTCATTTTCAACGGATTAATTGTTGGTGTCCCAGTGGTGTCCCCATTTCTTTTTTAAACAGCAAAAGAAATTATGTCCTTAGCATTTGAAATGGATTTTCTACGGGGGCGTACGAGTAGACTGATTTTATTGTGTTTCGTAATTCGTAAGTATTTTATGTTGTGGAAAATACACGAAAATCTTTTTTGCATCTACATCCTTAAAAACATTTATTTATTTTAATTTATCTATACTAATATTATAAAGAGAAAAGATAAATATAATATATTTTTGTTTGTAATGAATAAAATCAAAAACTACTGGACCTATTTTAAAAGTTCTTTCAACATTAGAAATCTACGTTATCAGCGAGTAACATAGGTTATATTTTATAAAGTTACGCAGACGAAGTCACGTGCAACAGTTAGTTGTTAATAATTTGTTATTTTAATATTTGTTTACTCTTATAAATTTTCTAATAGAAACAAGCAGAGTCGCTGTGACTTCATTTTATAAAAACGTATATACAATATATATATAGAAAATAGATAGTAATGGTGCTAATAAAAGTACCTCTTTATAGGTCAATTAAAGTCTGTCTAGCCGTCCAGTAATTTCATGTCAGTCCTATTTTACTTCCCAGACGTGTGATCATTATTGTATTCTCGTTTCCCTTTGAATTCGTGACAGCAAAAATGTTCAAGAAAGTTTTGATTTGATAAGTTATGTAATATTTCTATTGAGAGCATTGAGAGTTGATTGTATATTTGAAGTCGGCTGGAGGCTGCGGGGGAGTTTGGCACAGACGGCAGTCGCGGCGACATAATGTCGGGACGAACCCCGCCTTCTACCACCAATACCCCTTTCGCATCAAATACTAAACTCATATAACGTACGTTTTTATCACTCTAGTATACTATTACTTCACTATACTCTAACAATCATAATGTTGCTTTTAAATATACATTTATAGGCGCACTTTTTAACATAAGTACTTTTTTATGTAATGTTCCACTTGATGGTAGGTGGCTACCGTCGCCTACTGACACAAGTAACACCACAGGTGCTGTAACTGCGTTGAAGACCTTACTAGGGTTAAGGATAAGGGATTAGGAAGGAATAGAGTAATAGGCTCCGGCATTTTTTGGCTCATTCACCGAAACACAACAGCACACTTGCTGTTTTTTACGGTGGTTTCCTGTAAGGAGCTGGTTACTGCTGCCAGATGGTTGTCCAATTTACGATTGTGAAACGCAGACCAGGGCCAACATTGAAATGTTCATTCTGGCGGGAATCGAACTCGAAACTCGGAGCACTAAGCCTTAATCCGAGCACTAACCCAAACACCTTAACCACTAGACCAATGGGTTCGTCAATGAGTCGTACTATGTCTGTTAACTTTACGAGAATTTTGGTCAGAACAATTCAGACGCCCTAATACATAAAAGGTAATCTACTCTAGCTATAGTCTACGACTAAGGACCTATGATAACCCACAGAAATATTATATTACCCAATGATAATATAGGTATATCTCCATTAAATACTTAATTAATTAATGAAATTCAATTATGTATTAAGTAAATGTTCATTAAATTTTAATTAATTATACCTGGAAGGTGGATATGTATTACTGTTAATGAGTGGCGAGCTTATTGTTTGGTATTAAAATATTATAAAATCATCGTGTTTAAAATGTGATGTTCAATTCACAATAATTATATTATTATTGATTACATGGTTAACTATGATTACTAGTTATATGAATGTATTATTTTTAATAAGAATGATCTCACTACCAAGAATATACTTTAAAAATTACTATACTAAAATTACTATATTCAAAATAGCCATAATAACTCTGAACACGATTTTTACATAAAATGACACTCACTCACTGAATAAAAGACGTAGGTAAGTATAAGTTTTTCTACTGAATCACCAAAGTTATTCCTATACTGCTCAAACGGTGTTAGTTGGACATGTTCACTGTCTCGTATTACTTTTTGTTTAATAATACTCGTTTATTCTTAGTTTACTTATTTTATATACATACATGTATTCTTACACAAAGTTTATACATATACAAGTTTTATATACTTGTTAAGTACTGAGTATCTAACAAACAATTAATAAAACCTTTGAACAAAATCATTAAAACAAAACAAACACATATTTTTACACATACTACATATGTAAAATTTGCTTTCTGTATGTTAAGGTCGACTGGCTGACGGTCCAGTTGATGATAGGTGGCTACTAGGGTTTGCAATCCCGCATTTCGCGTTACCGCATTCCAGCAATTTCCCGCATGTCAATGGGACCTGCGGAATTCCCGCATTTATGCAGTAAATCCCGCGCGGGAAATTTTTGAACATTAGAACACGTCTGTTTAGCGAAAATAGTGGAATAAAAGTCAAATACTTGTCCCTTGTTCACAATTATCTGAACACTATCGCCCCTATAAGTATAGAAGCAGAGAGAACACTCTGCAGCTAGTTATGTCAGTAGTCACGCTGTAGTCCTATAAGAAATAAGTTGGCGGACAAGACAATTTTTGCGCTCTTATTTCCAGAACAATATAAGTATTTTTTAGCCCGAAGTTATTTTTGATAAATTAGATGTTTATTTATACGTACAACTGTGAAATGAACGATAATAATTTTATTAAGTACTTATAGTATGACTAAATAAATCTTAGAAATAACTAACTAAAAATAACTTGTCGAATGTCAATCAACTCAGGTTTTTTTTTTGTTTTTTTTTTTATGTTTATAAATTTAGTAATTTAGTAGCAACAAGTACGTTAAGTAAATAGAAACATAATAACATGTATAACTAACAAAAGTAATATTATATATTATTGATGTGCTGTTTTCTGTTGATTCTTAGTTAATAAATATAGCTTTTAATGTGTATGTATATGCTTATCTGTTTAATTTTTTTATATACCAAAAACTATTTATATTTAGTTTGGTTAAATATAAGTATACCACAATAACAGCATTCTTATTTTCATATAATATTATCTACCAGAGCAAAAAGTTTTGATACTTATTCGTATTATATAATTTTTATGTTTATTTATATACTAGTTTAAGAATAAATCAAAAACATTAACAAAAGATACTCTTTCGAAGTGAAAAATTTAAATTATAAGATAGTAAAAAATATTTTTAATAGTTAAATCTCTTGCGGGAATTACAGCGGGATCCCGCTGTAAAGGCGAATTTATCACAAATTTCCAGTTGGAAAAAAAAGACTGCGGGATTGCAAACCCTAGTGGCTCCGTCTCTACGAGTATAACACAAGCAACGCCACAGGTGCCGCAAAGTGCATTGCCAACCATGATAGGATTCCTTATTCTTTAAAGAATTAAGAAATTGCCTCTGGCATCCTTACTGACTCACCAAAACATTGCTGTTATGTTTTGGTGGTCTTCTGCAAGGGGGAGTTTACTACAGCAGCATACGTGCGTGTTTCACGGCATACTCGTACAACATTATTTCAGAAAAGTATTCTGAGGAAAGTCGCTGTATTAGGATGCAAAAGCCGTCCAACTTATCACTGCGGAACGCAGTGTGCTAATAATTAAAGGTTGATAATTTCTTAGCGCTTGGCTTAAGCAGTTGTCCCACCGCCGGCGAGCAAGCGACTAACTATCAACTATTTCCTCGCTTAAGAAACGTACAATAAGATATATATTCCGTATGAACAAAAGAGATGCATATATTAATAGTTGATCGCTGACTGTTTACACTGCTGGCGAGGACTCGCTCAACAATGCTCGCTTGGCGATCAGGATTCGCCGAGATACCAACCGATGCAGCGTTTATATCTTCCAAGCTGCGTCTGTCACGTCTAATTGTTTATAGGAAGGTAGTTTAATAAAAAACTCATCCATTGAAACAAAACACCCCTCTTTATTTCGTCGAAAACACGTAGGTAGCTTGCGCAGGACTAACCGGCTACCCGCCACGAGCAAGTGGTGCGAGTAATACAGAACACTCGCTTATTGCTTCTTGCTGCTCGCCAACTCGTTTCTAGTTAGTGGTGGGGCGGTGGGACAACTGCCTTACGCTGAATTAACCTTTATATTGAAGTATAATTTGTTATATAATAGTATAAAACAAAGTCGCTTCCGGCCGTCTGTCCCTCTGTATGTACGCTTAGATATTTTAAACTATGCAACGGATTTATATGCGGTTTCTACTAATGGAAAGAGCGATAAACATGGAAGGCTTGTGTATATGATTTCCAAAAAAACATGCAACCGTGCGAAGCCGGAGGCAAGCCGCTAGTTAATATATAAATAAATTTTATTAGTTGTTTTATTTATTATCACTTGAATAAATCCGGGGCAAACAGCTAGTGTAAATATACAGCTTTTTTAGCAACAAAATGTGATTCCATGTCGATATTAAGGAGTTCAACTTGTCGTTTGCGAGATATTGATCACTTTCATGATTCGTAGTATTATTATCGCACAATCTATTTTGGTAGCAATATGACGTGGAAGAGTAAAATGTACGCTCCATTAATATTATTCATTAAAATTACACATTTAAGCTAATTTATTGATGCTAACATTGTTATTCCGATGTTCTATTCAAAATTATCTATCATATACTTTTAAAATTATTTTTCATATTTTAACTCTATTCTGGAAAATCTTACCGTGTTTCCGCTGAATATACGGCCAAGGAAAACCTTTGTAAAAAGTTTTCCAGGTACGCAGGCATTGTGAACGAACGATATAATACTTTCTGATATACCGGAAAATAAAGCACGTGAAAAATTTCTACTATATTCCCTACGAAACATGAACGATAATGATTCAAGACAAAGTCTACTTACATTAGTCACAGACTAACAGCAAAATGAGACTTAAAACGAAAGACTAGACTTTAGATCTAAATCAGGATCTTCAGATTTTTCATAAAAAAGATATTTTAAAAAAATCAATAGAATAAAACTTACAAGGTTTTAATTGAAAGTAAAAGCTTTTTATTTAAAGCCCAGTCTGGTGGCAGTAAGCGGCTTACAGAAGACCACCATAAAATAACAGCATATATGCTGTTGTGTTTCGGTGAGTGAGTAAGGGATGTCAGAGCCCATTACCCCACCACTTCCTTATCAATTTCAATCCAATTACAATCCGGTTTTCACTTATTGAAGAAGAGATTAACAGGGACGGTTTGTATGTATGTAAACATTGCATCAAGGCCGGTAGTGGTTCAGTAGTAATAGATAACAATGAGGTCGTATGAATAAAAGTTATTGCAAACTCAAGTAAGTTATATTTTTAATTATTTAAAATTCGAAAGCCAGTGAGCAACTACACATTTCTCTATGGTTTAGACACTTTTGGACATTTAATAGGCAGTGTTTACAAACTACAAACTACTTACGTAAATAAAATGTAAAGTGTAAAAAATCTATAAAAACAAATTATATTGTATCTAACCATAGTTTTGCTTGCCATATAATCAAGAACCATTACTTGACTGTAGTTACTTTACTTGGCAAAATTACTAAACCTTCGTAATTCTTTGTTGCAATGTAAATCGGAGAATGATTTAATGGCACTGGTTACAGCAACGTTATATTTAATTTAGGTCATATTACAAAATGACTTAGGTTACAGTGAATTATGAATAACAATGTAGGTTAATTAATGTAAAATTATAGTTACGTCTCTCTGTTAGAATTTCAGAATTGCATCCTGAAACGTAGGCTAAATATTCCACGCGGGCGAAGCCGCGGGCACCAGTCATCTAAAAATAAAGATCCAACGTCTGGCAAATCTATATATACATAAAAGAAAGTCGTGTTAGTTACACCATTTACAACTCGAGAACGGCTGAACCGATTTTTATGAATTTGTCTCCATCCCGAATAGCAGAATAACTAATAAAACTTCGGAAAAATATTGACGAAAAAAAAAAAGTATGTTGAAAATTCATTTTCTCATACATTTTGTATGAAACGGGTTCTTAATAGGCGGTACGAAGTTCGCCGGGTCAGCTAGTATATATAAAACAGCGATAAAGAAGTCGGGCGTTGTATTGCTTTACATGTTTCGTCAGGCGTTATATCTTTTATTTTTCAATGCGGACGAAGTCGCCGGCACCAGCTAGTTTAATTATAATCTGGACAGTCCGTCTGGCGGCAGTAACTACCCCCTTACATAAAACCACCTGAAAATCTAGGTATAATAGGTATATAAAAATCTATAATATTTTTTTGTTTCCTCATCAAAGCATTCAGTGACCATTTTCTACGTAAGCCCTTATTCTTTATCCTACTAAGTGCTCTTGCAGCACCTATGGAGTCGTTAATAAGTGACGGTAGCCACTTCCCATCATGTAGACAGTCATAACACAAAATACATTGGATATTTAAAATTAAGCCTTTAAAAAATTTCAAGTTAGACTAACTTCAGAAATTCTCTTTATTAAAATTGATCGTGTATTAACTAAATATTTTAAAGTCGATTTTGCTAACATTTATTAAGTGATAGTACATATACATTATATAATATTATGTAGCACTGTTGAAAGAATGCCTATATAAATTCAGCTTGTTACTTAACACCACTTTGTGAATTTTCGTGCCCTTAATATTTAAAAGGGAGGTTTAAAAGAAAAAAAAAACGACATAAAGGTGTACGTACCTATTATAAATGTGGTTTGAAATCAACAGAGTGTAACCGAAGCGTTCTACGCGCGTAACGGATGTTAAGAACATAAATTACATGGAAATATTCTCAAATATTGGAGACAAGCAATTTTCGCGTACGTTCCAGTCGGTTGAGAACTAAAATACAAAATAGAATTATAATTTTTTGGAATTAATAGTTCAGTAGGTACGAGTATATGCTTCCGTCAAACGTGCTCTTAATGCAGTACATAATCTACATATATATACATAACTATACACAATATAAAATTAAGTTGTTGTCCACTTCTGGCAGTTTCCCCGCAAATTAGGGTTAAATAATGGAAGAGGTATAAGGGGGGAAGGTTTGTTTATATATTCTGCAGAAAAAATTGCATCCGTGCGAATCCGGAGGCGGGTCGCTAGTATATCACAGAATAAAATCGCTGTCCACTTCTGCTTATCCGCTAACTTCTTGCGAACTGATTAACAGCTTTTGTGTGTGCGAAGCCTGGCGCGTATCGTTAATAATATTATAAAATACTAGCTGTTGAAGTAACTTTTTAAAATATAGCATCTGTTACTCGCTGATAATGTAGCTTTCTATAGGTGAAATAACTTTTAAAATAGGTTCAGTAGTTTTTGAGTTTATTCATTATAAACAAAAAATACAAAAATTAAATCTTCTCTCTTTATAATATCAGTATAGATTGATCCTTAAGAAAGGATTTGAACTATTATTTAAATTTAGATACGGGCAGTAATGGGAAAAATTTAGTAAGTATTTTTACATTAATATAGATGTTGCTTCTATCGAAAACATTGAATAAATGATAGGTATGTTTTTCCGTGGTTCATCATGTGTTCCAGCGGATTACTATGTTAACGATGGCGCCATAAAAAGGTACTTGCAATAAAGACCTCAAGGCTCTTACACCGATGATTGTTTTACGAACTTAAATCGCGCATAAAGTCTTATCGTCATATAATTCGTGCTATTAGGCTCATGAGTTTATAGTTTAAATACTAGTATTAATGAGTTTAATGCCTTAAAATTAAGGCTAGGGCATTGCGGTTATATTCTTTCATTAAGTGTAGGTACTCGTATAGTAAGTATGAGATTAAGATACACAAATAAAAGGCTTTATTTTATCTAATGAGATATCTAACCAGATCGTTATCTGAGATTTTGTATAGTGATAAATTAGAGTTTTCTATGGACCTGTTTCAGTTTCCCACATATGCTAAATTGAATTTTTAGTCTTCATTGGAAGTCTAAGATAACTGAAATGTTGATAGAAAAAGGTCATTTTATGTAGTTAATTAAAAATTTTTTATGTAGTTAATTTAAAAAAAAACTTTGATTTTCTGTGTCAATTAAATTATAATAATCACTTTATACATTTAATATTTCCGAAAGAAACTTTAAATTATAGTAAAAAACTGTATTCTAATCTATTATAAGCTTTTTTGAAAATTAAGCGAACAAAAATACGTGTGTAACTTTTTATGTCTGTGATTGTGAGTTTTTATGTAGTCGTATTGTTCAAGAACTTGTACATAGATTTGCGTGAATTAAAATATAAATTTTAAGTGTAATTGTCATATGTAGGAAATGATTTATAATAATTGGATTTGTATATATTTTCTAGATGAAATAGAAGAATTTGAGGCTTATATTGTAAATATTTACAGTGTTACTGTCATGTATACATGAAAACTTGCTAACGAAAACTGTTTTACTATATATTTTTGTGATAAAATAGAAGAAATTCTTAGTAAAATTACAATTTTAACTAACCCCCGTTACGAAGAACGTACGATGATAATAATAATGTAATTAAAATATCTCTATAACTGTTAATCATGTCTTCATCATTATTTAAACGAAGATTTATCCAATTAGAAATTATCGGTCTTTAGTCACGCGTGTATCTGTAGATGGTTGAATTTTTCCTGTATTTTCTTAGACGGGGTAAACGCATGATCGTTTTTCCTAATGTTGAGACGTGTACATAATAATCGGCAGGGTTTTATCGACCCCCGGGATGGCAGCGTCTTTCGCCGCCAGGCGGTGTGAGATGCGAAGGGCCGCTCACCTGAGCAGCCGTCGACGCGTCCCGTCTCTCCGCCCACTTGTGGCGGTGGCGAGATGTCGAGCTGTTCGCTTACTTAACGTCCGCATGTCTAGCACTCTAATGCCGTACCATCATAAAGCACCACAACACGAGAGAGCGCCGCACGCGAGTCGCATAGTAAGACGCGGGCAGCACGCGTTGTTAGGCGGGCGGCGTTGTTAGGCGGGCGGCGTTAGAGCGCGGACCCGCACGGCACTACTGACTGCTGAACACTACGGAGAGACGGGCGCGGCGGCATCACACGCAAGCGCGGCCCCGAACGCTTCGTCCCTCGCCCGCCATCTCCCATCTCGCTACTACCTACTCCACTTAGGTAGATATTATCAATAAAAAAATTGACATACGACATCAACTCACTCCAATTCATCGATGTAATATAAAGGTTTACCTCTCGTGATGATTGTTTGACGGATAAATCTACTTGGATTGATAGCTGATTGCATTTTTGTAGGTAACGAGTTCATAATGCAAAAGGCATGATAAATTATTTATGGAGTCAGCATTCCGAAGCGTAATTTATCGGAATGCAATAAGGTTGTAAAGATATTATTAAACAATATTTCTCCCATCTCGCTACTGCCTACTCAAATTAGATTAAAAAAATTGTCGTACGAGATCAATGTAATGTGAAGGCTAGACTCTTGTAATGATTATTTGACGGGTAAATCTACTTGGATTTGCATTTTCAGTTGCTAGTTGCAGTAAGGTTTATTGATATGTAATAATATTATATAGATTTATATAATAAATTATATAGAGTCAGCATTCCGAACAGTAATTCTTCGGAATGCAGTGAGGTTGTGTAGTTAATTAAATTGCCACCATTGTGACCAAGTTAATATAATAATAATATTATAATACGACCATCGAAATAATATATCTTTGCTGATTAGAACACCAACTCATTTAAATTGGCCAATATAATGTTTTACGGACGGATGACAAAATGAATGGTATCCTTAGTTCCTTTTGGGCTTTCTTATCAGAAACTCTGGTAAGATATAAAATGACAACTGAAAGAGTTTCTTGGAAAGCTATTTGATGAATAAATATTTTGATCTTAATGAATTTAGTTGAATTGAGAGCTGTTGCAGTTTTATAACGAGTTCATAATGCAAAGGTTTCTATCTGTAATCTATCTGTAAGGTTTCTTGAAAGGTAATTATTTATAGTCAGCATTCCGTAGCGCAATTCTTCAGAATTTAATTACATATTTCTTTTGAATTAAAGGTCGAGGCATGCTGACAGAGTACACTTGAATGCGATTACCGTCACTTATAAAAAAAACTATCTTTTCCTCGCAACTCCATGCGCGCCCATTTTCTTAGGTGTCAAAATATTAATTCAATCTTTATTGCTCATATATTTTTGTTAGAAGTTGAACTTTTTATTTATGTTTTTGGGATGATCCTTCAGGAACTGGTTTTTCCTAAGCAAATTTTCCTATTAAGTAGTTAAGGCGTGAAAACTATAACACCTGAGAAAAGCCGTACATCTTTATCGCTGTGACGACGGTGGTACAATTCCTTACAATAAATTCAATAAATCCAAACATAGTTAAACATAGTTAATCCAGTAAAGAAGCTAATGACATAAAATTTAAGCTATTAAAGCCTTATAATTATGTAAATAGAGTAAACGTCTAACATTTCATTTGCAAATGTAAGAATGTTGCCAAATTTCTGATCTAATGTGGCCATGATATTTTAATTCTTTGGGGAAAATTCACTTAGCAATTAGCTAACATGTGATTATGCAGAGATTCGATTTTTCTAAATGAAAAATATTCTACGCACAGTAGTTATAAATGTAAATAACGTCGTTAACGTGAGACGTTAATTTCGTGGAAATAAAGTTGAATATTGCACAACTTAATACTTAATGTAATGTATTTATGTATGAGATTTGAGGCTCGAGTTTTGCGACCCCAGCGATTGAATATATAACTGCGTGGCGATTAGCAGCTGGCAATGGTCCAGCGAGCCCGCGCGCTGTCCCTAAGACATAGGGACATTGCGGTTTATGTGGCCCCCTCTTTCTCTCTATAACCTATTCAATAAAAATGTATGTTATCTAGAAAAACTATAGCCACTATACTAACTATATATAGACTCCACAAGCCTCCACACACACACCTAACGTGACTATAAATTAATGCTAACATTAAATGCATAGGCTTAACAGTTCCTGAAACTTATTGTTCCTGTACTTTATCTTTGAGTTATAATTATGTGACTTATTTATTTGTTTCACATTCATATTAAAACTATAAGCACATATATAATCTTAAAATGAAGGCTGAATAAGGTGACTAAAACTAAATACTTATAAAAAGATACAAATCATTGATAAATAAATTAATGGTTACAGAAGTTCTTAAAATTAAAGATAAAAAAACGCACTTGAAAAAAATATAATTATGTCAAAATCAGAGAGGTGAACATTTTGCTTTAGATAAAGTTTTTGTGTAAAAAATAATATTTTAACACTAACATACGCATTTAAATAGACAGCTATCGTATGCATTTTTTTTTAGAAAATAATGTATTCGTTGATTTTTAAACAAAAATATACCCAAATTATCATTTCGGGGCCTTATCCTTAAACCATGTTTCGTAATTCAGATGTCATAAAAGTAAGCGAAGATAAAATATCTCTATATAAAATCTTTAATCATTAAAATAAATCATTAAATATCATTAAAATAATAAAATGACAGTAAAATTTTAATTTTTCATATTTTGGCAACTCATACGTTGTCTGAATGTTTTCAAAACAAACGGTTTTTTGTCTTTTCAAACTTTGATTGAAGAATTTTAAATCACTTATATAGTCTCGTTTATAACTTCACTAGCTAGTCGAATTCGTCATCTTCGTCACGAATTCGTCACGAATTCGTCCGCGTTAAAAATGTTATATAGCCTAAAGCCTTTTTCGATAAATGGACTAAATTGGTCAGTTTCAATGAATCGAAGACTCAAGCGTGTATTTTTTCGGTGAAACTGAGTCCATTTGACCTGAACCCGTCATTCCGGGGAGTTACCGTTCCAATCACAGACCACCTGTAACTCCTCGGTGTAGACTTTACTGCCGATTTGAACTTTGGTAGGCATATCGAGTCCATTGCCAACACCGCTGCCAGAAAATTGGGCATCCTTTCCTAGGCGGTACTTCACAGCTCCTTGACCTAAGCAGAGCACAAGTCCGATCTTGCATGGAGTACTGCTGCCACCTCTGGGATGGGTCTGCCCGTTATAATTGGCTGCACTGGACTCGATAGAAAGGCGAGCTAAGAAACTTATTGGCAACAACACCCTTGTGGAGTCTCAACTTCAAAGTCTGCAGCATCGCCGAAAAGTAGCTTGCTAATCGATTTTCTATCGTCTGCACTATGGAGAGTGTGCGTCCATTCTATACGATCTAATCCAACCGGAACCGTTCTACTTGCGGATCACGAGGCGTGCACAGGGGTTTCATCTCTTCGTGGTTGATGTTCCTCGGTCACGCACGAAGCGTTATAGTTCCACCTTCCTTGTCCGAACTGCTAGGGAGTGGAACTCATTGCCTGCGTCTGTGTTTCCTCAAAATTACAAGCTCGGGGTCTTCAAATCTAGGGTAAATGGGCACTTACTAGGTAAGCGTGGTCCACCTTCAGCCGCATCCGCACCTTACATCAAGTGAGATCGCGGCCAAGCGCTGCCTAGACTCAATAAAAAAAAAATAAAAAATAATAATAATAATAATAAATATATTTTTAGACGATTAATATTTACAGGTTTTCCCTGAGAGAGTAAAATCACCTTCTGTTACAAGAGGTGGGGTAGACCTACTGACTAAACTTCTTGGCGTCCTCCGCGTCGGTATAGGCGAAGTTGCGAGGTCGGACGAACACTCTTCCGCAACTCCGCCGAGAGTAAACTCACCTAAGCTATTTTTATCTTTCGTTTCACAATGTTTTTTACACTTTATGCAAGCATCTGACAAGCATGCATTTAGTCTTCACAGACGTGATATAATAGCAATGATGCGCTTGTGTTTCCAAAAGGCATGTTCCACCATCAGCCTGCTTGGCGAACCTTTATGATAAAAAATAAATTAAAAATATAATTTCACCACTGAGCAGTCTATTCTAATATTAATGACATGAATATTCAAATGACATGTTAATTTTTAATAATCATTCTACGTATATTGGAAGCTAATTAGCCTAAATTTTAATATAGGCCAATTTCATTATTATTTAAAAAAATTGCATTCACTGTCGCTATTGTCATTATATATCTTTCTTATAGCGATCACAAAATTTGCTTCGGAGACGCGAGAACTGCTGCTGAAACTGTATTTGCTTTTAAACTTATATAGTATTATCATACATATTATACTATTATAAATGCGAAAGTTTGTGAGGATGGATGTATGGAGGGATGTTTGTTACTATTTCACTTAAAAACGATTGAACAGATTTGAATTAAATTTGGTGGGCAGATAGTTAGATATTATATTAGAATGTTAGATTCTTGAGGGATCGTATTAAAATATAAAAAATCGAGTGACGCCGCCACCGTCGTCATAATCATATATTTTCTAACATATTATTAGTTAGTAACAGAACTAACAGAACAGAATATTTAGTAACTAAACTAAACATTATCTTTTCAATATTAATTAATAAGAATAATACATATTATTAATTAATAATGAGGAGTTAATTTTTTAAAGCTGAGCCTGCCAGGAATCGAACCCGGCAACCCCCGAACGGAGCATTAAGGCAAGCACTCTAGCTACTCATCCAAAGGGCTCGTCTAAAACCTGTAAAGACTTAACACAGGTGTAGCCTTCATCGACATTCAATAGAACTGATTGACAAACTTCCTCACAGAAATGTTTGTAAATTGTTGTTCCTATAGTATTGTTCATAGTAAAGTCGAACGTTAAGGCATATCGATCTTGCAAGCCTCATTTAGAGTTCCTTTGTTAGGAACGGCACAGGCCATCAGATAACGGTTGAAATGTTAAATCGCACGTAAAGCTCAAGTATAGTGCGGCGTAGTGGGCAAGGAAGTGCCGCTGAATGCGGTAGGCCAAGCCTTGACCACCCACCACCAGCTGATTCGATCATATCTCCCTGCAAAGGCTTTGTTCTAACACCTTGCCGGGTCGCCGGTCATTACTTTTATAGATACAGCCGGGTTCGCGATGTTCTGTGTGATTGCTATCTTATCTAATTTAAGTCATACGTTTAAAAATTTAAATTTAGAACATCACTGCAGCTTTACAGTGACTATAACTTTTATTAATGACTTTCTGGTGCCCGCGACTTCGTCCGCGTGGAAAAATAAAAAATATAACACCATAGAAACGCCTGATATCTTTATCGCTGATATTTCATTGTTGGAAGGAGCGATAATGGAGGAAAGTTTATGTACATATAATTTCCAGAATAAAATTGCATCTGTGTTATGCCGGTGAAGTACTATAAATGTAGCCGGTGAAGATCTATCTAATAACATGTGTCTCTGATTTATATTAATTGTTGTATTATACGAGTATAATACTCGTATAATGATTTTGTAGGGCAAGTTTACTGTCGAAGCAATAAGAGAGAGCTGTTAAAAATCACTGCGCAATTTATGCCTATCTGGCTGAAGGCCAGGCAGAGGCCGTCGCACGCATTGCGACTGTTTAGAAGTGTAATCGCAAGGACGAACTATGGAGGAGACAAAACAAATTACTGTTATTGACCTTTTGGCAAACAAATTCCATTTAAACTCTCCACAGTCCCCTTTCAATATTTCTACCAAACTTTTAACTTAATGTGTATTTTCTGCATTACAATTTCAGATACAATATTTGGAAGATTATTTTGCTTGTTGTTCATCATTATTTTCTCTCGTGCAAAGCTCTTCACTAAATTTTCCTTAAACCAACTAAAATAGGTTAACTGAAACGAATTCGCTATTTTTATTTCGCAACGATAAGTCTTATATGCTGGTCGGATAGAAAACACAGTGAAATTTAGTATCAATAGTTTGTTTCATTTAGTGTATCCTTTAATTCAAAGGAAAAACTAAATTCAAAACTTCCCACTAATAATATAAATGCGAAATTTTGTGAGAATTGATGTATGGATGTTTGTTACTCTTTCACGCAATAACGGCTCAACAGATTTGGATTAAATTTGGCACACAAATAGTTCATAATCTGGATTACCTACCATATAGGATACTTTTTATAATGAAAAAATGTTAGGTTCACGAGGGATCGCCTAAAAATATTTAAAAAATAGGCGACACTGTAGCTTAAGAATGTAGCTAATTTAAGTATCTTTTGTTAGGAATGTGTCTAATCTTAAAAAAAATAATTTTTTTGAAAAAAAAAAAAAAAAAAACTGAACCCTTTTTTTAATTGTTTATCTGCGGGTTTGAAACTTTTGCACATTTTTTTAGACGTTATTACGAATGAAATGAGCTATCCCACGTATTTTTAATAGATGTAACAAGAATTAAGACGTTTTTCAACTTGTTAACTAGCCTTTCAACAAAATATGGTTTAACTTATTGAATGTTTTTGGACAGTAGAAGTTCCTGGATGTTTTGGTTTATTGTGAAAGTAGCACTAGAACAATTTGGAGATGCTCCATATTCAAGTACAATCTGTCATACTCTGCAATGGAACTACTTGGACGTTTTTTTTGTCCAACTTAGACGTTTTTTAACCCGTCGCAATGACTTGTTAGCGTGCGTATTTCATGTGAACAAAATGACACACTTCAAGGAATGCAGTTCATAAATTCCAATTAAGTCAAAGAATGCAAATTTTGATACATTTAGTTGATTACTTGGCTCGTGCGTGAACCAGTAAATCTAATGGATAAGCTCGATATCTTCGCGATCGTGATTAGCAAAGTTTTCTGTAGGCGTTTGTATAGGTACTTGTTTCGTAGCTAAATAAACATTACATCGATGTGTTTACAGGTTAAGCATATCTTTGCACAGTTTTAACGAGCTAGTTACCGAGCTTTGACCTCAATTTTCATAGCCACCAGCTAATCGTTTTTACAATTTCATTGACTGATAACGAATTTAGTTCCTGATTTTATCTCTTTTCAGTAACATTCTACAATTACATCTATTCTTTAACTACTTATATTTATACATATTATAAAATAAAGTCGCTGTCCGCTTCTGCCGGTTTCTTCGCTAACTTCTTCTAAACCAACCAACAGATTTTGATACAGTTTTCACTAATGGAAATAACGATAAACGAGGAAAGTTTGTTTATAAATATAATTTACAAAAAAAACTTGCATACGCTCGAGTAACAAGAAATTTTAGTAATAAATTCATAAAGGCACATGAATGAGCTTCGATTAAGCTAATAAAATCGAATCCCCAGTTAGGGATGTAAGCCAAAAATGATCGCGCCAAAGTGCACCTAGTTTAGTTAGATGGGATATATTTGGCCGGTAGGCCTGCATCTGTGGGCCGGTGCTTGGCAAAGCAGAAATCCGTCGCTCTTGCTGGCACAATAGCCGGTGGTCGCCGCCAAACGACTATGCATTTGTGCATCAGGGAAATTCGGCAGCTGGTTCGGGATTAGTGAGCTATCTCAATTACTGTGCTGACTTCATAATGTTAGGATTATTGGATTTCATAAATCCAATTCAGATAAGTACGATGTGACAAGGCCTGTATTTCTATAGAATAAAAAATGCACGCTTTGCCTTATGTATCTGAATTGGATTATTTCAACAATTTTATTTATAATTTTAATATAAATTGACGTCATAAAGATACATACTATTACTAAAACTATAGGCGTCACGTCAATCAATAAGAAGATTCGTAGTTTTAATATCATAATGGATTTCTATAGAGCAGTCATTCCACCCAACTTATTGAAAGTATAGTAAATATTGGTTTTAACTTATATGTTTCTGCTGATTGATTGATACCACCCTCGGCTACAGCGACGCCTACCCGGCTCTGCGGACGAGTAAAATCAGAAAGCAATTTGAACATTATATTTAATGAAGAGGGTAAACATTAATCCAGAAATGAACGCATCAACTGTTTACTTTTATGGAAAGCCTGTATAATTAAAAATGACAATAATAATTAAATTTTAATAGGTCTTAACTTATGAAATTGCCATTTTGTACAAAATAAATTTAAATACATTTTCCATACATTTTCTTATCTTTTTTTATTTCTATTAATCAAAATAATCGCTCATACAATCGATGCATCTTTGCAAACCCAGTGGCAGTTTATCGATGCCCTTCTTAAAGAAATCAGCTGGACGGGAGCAACAACATCTTCAAAGGCATTTTGTATAGGCTCCCTAGTATTGAATTTTTTCCCGCCAAAAAAATTTATTTGGAAAAAGTAGAAGTCTGACGTAGAGCTTTCAACCCCAACTCTTGTATCATAGAGGCTGTCTGCTGTGCAGTATAAGATCTTGCGTTGTCTATTGTGCAGTATGGCATATTTAAATAGACGTACTGGTTCCGGAGATTAGCATAAACAAACTCTCGTAATATGCAGCCTCTTCTTAAATTATTTATATTAGTACTAACTAGCCGGTGCCCGCGACTTTGTCCGCGCGACTTTTTCATTGAAAATGAAAAATATAAAATCTAAGAATATATCTGACATCTTCTAATCGCTGTAACAACGGTTGCGCTGCCACGGCGACAGTGACGCCTGTTTTTTTTATTTTTAGACGATCTATTCAGTAGTTTTTACGTGAAAGAGTAATAAACACACATCCAATAGGTGTACATCCATCCATCCTCACAAACACTCGCATTTATAATATTAGTAAGATAGTTAATGATTTAGCACTATTTTATTCATAGATGAGAAATGTCAAAGTTAATGGATGAGAAATGTCTAAGTTAACTTAGAAATAATTCTGGAAATTTTCTAAGGTGCGAGTGGAAACACTAGCGCATAATTTTGTACCTACAAGGCCACTAAGGAAGGCAAACTGGGGCAGCCAATTTATGTGAGTTTCTAGCTCGGCTCAACTTTCTAATGAATTGTTAATTTTCGTTACTTATATCGAAATTACTTACCGATAAAGTTATTCCATCTGTTTTGCCACCTGTTACTGAACACGGAGACATTTTCAATTATTCATTGGTATTTGTTGTATTCTTTTGTATATATAAGACTTAAAATTATGATTAAAATATTTTCACCTCTCCAGCACGAAAAGGGTGCTGTTGGTGCCTAAAAACTCACAGAAAAATCGATTCTTGATGCAAACGTGATTCGAAATTCGAACACGCGATTTAACTCACAAAATTTTGATTTTATTAGTGTGTCCGGGCATAGCCTTCTAGAGTCTGCCGATCATAGTCGACTAGAGTTGGCCCAGCTGTGAAGATAGTTTCACAGCCGTTCAGAAACTGGTTCAGCATTAGGTCTTGGTGTTTTTGTACTGTTTTAGGAAATATTAAAAAAAATGAGTACGTCCAGTGGTGATGGTCTAACTCCAGAAGAATTACGAGAACAAGTTTCAAATGCCGAACTTAGCTTTCTTCCAGAAAAGTCCCGTGAAAAATATCTTCATTCGTAGGAATTATTTCATTCGTACAAACATAGAGACAGGGCCCTTACCTACACGCAAGTACCGATCACAGTTCCGAACAAACTTACAAATTGCAGTAATTTTACTTTCAACTTTTAATATTTTTGTTAATTTAGTTATAATTTATGTGACTTTGACTATGTGAATGTTAGCTATAATAAAACTTATTTCTTTTAATTTATTTATACAGCATAATCTTACGTTTAGTTTAATAATGGTGTAAACAAAAACTTATACAGTTACAGTTTTACCGCACACCATGTTCATAATAAACAATTATTTAGAACATATACATTCAGATATATATAAATATATACAGACAGGTATTATTAAAAATATATACATATTATTTTCGTTTTATATGATTTTTATTTAAATAGAAAGATATATAAATTATAAATTTACTCGCCAGACGGGGCAGTGCGTGAGGTGGCATATTCTAACTAATGAGAACTGGTTTACATTGACCCATGTCACTTGTAAATAAATGATTTGAATTTGAATTTATATACACATACTTAATTATTCCTATTACGCTTAAACCTTTTGTTGACGCTCAAGTATTTCGATTCTTCAATAATTACTTTAAAATTTTAGAATTCAAACATAGGTCTAAGATAATAAGTTAATTTTGCTTGTTTACGAATAAATGTACTGTAGTTAAAAATTATATTTATCTGTAGTTAATTGTAGAAAGTATTGTTTCAGCTTATATGTGATGTTTTTAGGTGTTATTTCGCTTCTTAATGTTTTAGGTAGATGATTAATTAGGTTCGGTACGATATAAGCTTCTATATTCTATATTCTAAGGACATAAGCAAGACGTCTTTTTCCATGAAGGTTGTTATAGTTGGGTAAATTAAAATTTGATTCATCAAATAATCTGTTTGAATAAGTTATTTTTGGAGTTTTTACGTTTTCATTAAAATATTGTTCTTTTAATAGTATAAATTTTGTTTTTTCTTCTATGGGTAGAATTTTACACAAGACGAATAATTTGCGATAATCTTCTTTATAGTTTTCTTTTAAGTTTTTAGGAAACATTTCTTTTAGAATACGCAAGTAAAGTGAGAAAACTTTGTCAAAGTGGCTTTTGAAAGTTCTTCCGTAGCTAGATAGTCCATAACACTTTATTGGTTCTGCCAATGATTTCTAAAGCAATAGCAGTAATTTGTAAGGTGTTTTGTTTTTTATGACAAAGAATTTACCCAGTAGTGCTCTCAGCTTATCACATACGTGATTAATGTGTTCTACCCAGTTAAGTCGATTGTCTATGACTAGCCCAAGGTACATATGTTCATTTACAACCTCGATAGTTTCGCATTCACAATTTCACATGATGTTTGATTTTTGAATATAGACATTGGTGGTTGTGAGCTATAAGTTTAGGTTCAAATGTAGATCTATTTTGGGTAGTGCTAATATACATAACTTTCGTTTTATTAGCATTTAGTACCAATCCCACATCATGTAACCATTTAGCGAGTATATCGTAGTCAAATTAAAATTGTCTTAATTGATTTTTTTTACCTAAAGATGACCTAGTAACGCTTTTCTCGCTGTTGAGTTGAAAAGTTGTATGTTTAACACGAGCGTAACGAGTGATTCTAATATAGACTACTGAGCGAAGTGAGTGATTTAAACTTAGCACTCGCAGCAAAAAACAATTTTGCTCTCTAGTTGAACAAATAACTATTACTCACTGAAATTTACCCAAACGCAAAAATGGGGTGTTATAAGTTTGACATTTGTATTTTGTGTATCATTGTGTCTGTAGCTCCCAAACCTGTTGAACGGATTTTGGATATGGTTTTTTTTTGTTGTTTGAAAGCTGACGTGATCGAGATAGTTCTTAGCTATAGTTTATGAAGGTGTGTTCAGGCGTATGAAGAAAATCATACCATTTTTTAGTTAACGAAGGGATATCACTAAATTGCTTCGGTGGTATTTCCATGACATTGTAACCTTGTCTCTTACTTATATAATTTCTGTTTCTACGAAGTCGTGAGCACCAGCTAGAGTGATACAAATATACTACTGTTTATATACTAGGAGGATCAAATAAAAGAGTAAAGTAAGAATTAATATTTATTAATGCTTTAGTTCATCGTCGGTTTCCACAGCCTCGCAGCTGTGGTACTTTGAGGAGGTGTCAGGGCAACTGTCAGCTAGCGAAAGGTCGTCAGAGGAGGCAGCCGGCGCCTCGTGTGCGGCCAGGGGTATCAGCTCTTCATCGCAATTGTAAGCGGTCACGCTGTTGCGTTGAACTAAACTCATCGAAGGTTCTATATCTCGGTTACAACAATCTGGCGACAATTAGAAAAACTTTTACAAGTAAGATCGGCTGCCTTATTTTCTAACAGCAGACGACTTGCGACCAACTTGCGACAGATCAAAACGTTCTATCAATCGTGTTTTTGGTATCACGTAACTCGTAAGACTCGTAAGAAAGGTATGGTTTGCGATAAGGCCTCTTACGGACAATAACTAAAATTAAAGTGCATCATTCCTGTATGGCAGCACACCCGATCGCAAGTCGTCTGCTGTCGTCTGCTGTTAGATAATAAGGCAGCCGAAGAGAGGTCGTCTTTCAACCATCTGTTTTCCAAATGAAAAGTATACTTTATCAATTGTTATCTGTGAGTAAATAAATCGCTACTATATTGCCTATTAAAATATGCTCATTGATATCCTAAATTTAAAAAACTAGCTCCTATGCTGCGTTCTTCTCTATTACACGCAAGCGCAACGCTGCGCGTGTTTTTTTAGCAGCAGTTTTTTTTTATTTAAACATGGTCATGATATTCCATCCATGACCATATTTTAATAGGCGACACAGTTGATATTTATTTTCTCAATAGATACGAGTAACAGTTAAGTAATAAAATAAACTTTTCGTCTGGTAAACAGATGGGTGAAGGACAACCTTCCTTTGGATCCTGTACTATACTAGTATAGTGATTTATTTATTTATTTATTAATAGGTACACCAATGACATGGTCGCAATTAGGAAAACAATAAATTCTTAAACTTAGTTTAGTGTGCATGTCAAATGTAGGCATTGACCATAGTTCTATGATAATTTAACAGTAGTAGATATCTTGTATATAAATACAAATAATCAGCCACAGCCAAAATATTAAACATAGCAAAAGTTTTAATATTAAAGAAAATAAGTAACGAAGATATCAACCGTCGGATCTTTAGGAAATTAAATAAATTGTGCTAATGACTGATTCATTGATTTAACACATTCAAGCTACTATAGATTTATGGAGTTTAAAAAAAAATGTGTATCAATAAGCACAAATTACATAACTAGAAAAATCAGATACTACTTACTTGGCTTTTTCTCCGGTGGTACTGGCTGTACTGTTGTGGGTGGTGGTGGTTTGGCCATAGACCTTAACTTCCTGGGACTCTTTGCTAGGGCGTGCGATATACTAGGCAACCTTATATCCAGATGTGACCCTCTCTCCGTTACAATTTTGTTATTCATGGCGTACAGTTTCGTGGTTATGTCTCTAGCAATCAGTGTGGTCACAACGCAGGCGAGATAAGTCTCTTTAACGAATAGATACTCTAGGGAACTACGTTGCCAATACACGTATCGGCACGAAGAAGCGGCCACAATTGATACCTGCAGAGGATAATAAAAAAATCTATATAGTAATATGTAAAAAGAAAACTTTGGATCCCTTTTTAAGAAAATTGCGCGGACAGAGGAATGTGAACTAAATACTAAACCGATCATTATGAAATTTTGCATACATGTTATCACGGGTACAGAAAAGGACATACCTTTCACCCAGGAAAAATACTGTTTTATAGGCTAAGCAAGCTGGTGGCCATTGAATGTTAGTTGATATAACATTGGGGGAAGTAAATTTTTTAACAAATTATCTTAGAATCAGCGAGCCCTAATAAAAATTATCGCTTCGCGAAGCATCGTGTCGTGTAAATCGTTTTCGTTTATCGTTTTTTTTTTTTTTTTTAATTAAGGATGGGTTTGCTCTTGGCCAACAATCAAATGTGTAGCAAGGATGAGGCCTAAGATGGAGCGAACTCACCCAGAAACTCAGCCTATTCACTCGAACTTTGAAAAGATTTGGTTTATCGCCTGGTCCATGAAATACGATATTCTTTTCTAAAGAATATATATTTTACGGTCAGTTAACCTAGTTCGTGGCATTTACAGTTACATTCGCTGTTATAGACCAATACCAGGGGACAATTAGGTCAGCGGAATGGGTGAGGTAATGCCAAAGCTTGCCCGGATAGGGTTACTAAATCAATCGGGAAATGAAATACTGATACCGACTTGCAGTATATATGTAACTCTGGGAACATATTCTTCGTAATGAACAGGAAGTAAAACATTCTAGTACAATTTTAATGCATCACATTTTTAAGCTGTTCCTAATTTATTAATCCCAACATGCTAAAAGAGAATTATCAATGAAAAAGGGTTCAAGAAAATCATTGTTGAGAGATATTTAATTGTAATTTTTTGTTTGTGCAGAACTGGCTATGCCGTTTGCAGTTCATAACCACTAAACACCTTTACAGAAGTCTACTGAGAAATAAAAGCATGTCTATGGTGTTTCAGGGCGTAACTAAGTGAAGGGTACTAATCAAAAGTAATATCTTCTTTATTCACATTTCCTTTACGTTTTATACAAATTTTCCTCTATGCTCGTACTTCATACGACCTATTCCGATTATTTGTTTATAAACAAATAATAAAACGTCACTCAACTTCTTATGTTACCCGTCGTCGAAAAAAGAAAATAATTTTCTCCTAAATTTGAACCCCTTTTCAGTATTATGACGTTAAAAAACTTAACAATATTATATACTAGCGACCCGCTCCCAGTTTCATATATATTTTTACTTTATTTAAAAGTCCAAACGCAGTAACACAAGTTTACTGGCGATCTTAGTAAGATCAAGGATAAGGGATTAGGACAGTATAAGAAGTAAATCATTCCGCACTCGCTCACCGAAACACAACAACACACACACTGTTATTTCACGACAGTACTCGTTACTCGTATTGCTGCCGCCAGACTGGCTGTTTATTTGATGATTTAAAAAATGTAATGGGCCCTGTCACTATTAAAAATAAAGATTATGAAATAAAAATTAGGATTCTATAAATAGAAGAGTTCAGTTTGGATGCGACAGATTTTGTTTGACAATAATTGCATTTATTTATATTATATTTTAAAAAACTTTTTTCTAATCAATTACGGCAATAGAAAAAGCCAATAAAAATCTCCTTAATACTTGCTAACATTAATTAAAAAATACTTTAAAATGAAATTTAAAAAGCGAACGGTTTTGTCACACAAAGAGATCAACGTTTTTGTTTACAAACGTTTTAATTAAAATATGAAACGCTGAATATAATCCTTTTGGGATGACCTTTGTCAACCCTTTGATAACACGCATGGCTACACTTACATAAAAAGCCTACACATAAAGTGGAATTATATAGAAACATATATATACCAGTCTTAATAAGCACATGGATGCAAAAATGTTATATAAAAAACTTGGAATAATTTTACATGAATTTTTAATAGATTCTTTTATTAAAATCTTACATATTTATATATAATAAAATCTTAAACGAGCCATGTCGGTACTCTTAGTTACCTAGACATTTTAGTTTAGTTTAATTTATATTTTATACATTTTATAAAGATACTAGCTACACGCAGCCGGCTTCGCACGGGTGCAAAATAAAAATTATCCTATCTTTTAAGTTGGACCAAATTATACATAGTTAGGAAATTTTATCAAAATCGGTTCAGTAGTTTAGGATTTCATCGCGCACAAACACGTGACACATAATTATATATATAAATGAAAAATGTTTTGAACATGTGTATTTGTCTCGAGACGAGAACGATGGGATTGCAATGATCCAATGGGTGATTATCTGGTACAATAACCATTGTAATATCGCAGGCTCTGGGATTACACTCAATCCTCTGAAAAGGCGCATTTCAATTCACTTGAAGACGAGAGAGGGATCAGATATCTTTTTAATATCTTGCAGATCTCGACAACTTCAACTAATATATTGTAATTTACAATACAATGTTTTATTTTTTTAACTATAACCATAAAACTATGTATGCAATAACAAGAAATTTGTGTAACAAACTGATTAAGGATTTATTTTAGTTTTTTTTTTTTTGAGAAAATACAGTATGTACCAGTACATACAATTTTAAAACAAAGCTATCTTTATGTATTTACCCACAGCATCATAAGACGTTACATAAAAAAATAAACTGGAATTATACTCGTAGGCCAGTCATAATGTAAACAAAAAAAAAAAAAACGCTGAAATTTCAATAATTGCGGTAAACTTGCTTTTTTGATATGTTGTTTAGGTCTCCTTAGATAGTATTTGTCCTTGGTCCAAACTTGCAGCACTCTAAAATGTAAGCGCGCTGAGTTATTACTGGAAAACCACTAACTTTTTTACTTTTTTTAGTTTTATGAAAAAAAAAAAAAAATACATGGGAAGGCGCTTTTTCTTTATTTTCAGACGGCGGCACTGTAGTCAAACCTATAAAAATATCAGGCGATATATCAGGTGTTATATTTTTCATTTTTCAATTAAGTAAATAATTATTGCATAAAAACTGCTTTGCCAAATTAATTTAAATGTTTTTACCTATTAAACCCAACCTCTTGTGACAAGAGCTATTCATTTACGCAACCTTTTCGCCCAAAATACCTTCAAAAGGTTTATTGTTTGTACAATAAATAGGTTGTTGTCTTTTCTTGGGGCGATGGTGTGAAAAGGACGCGACAATAATGAACTCATTAATGACACAACTCAAGCGTTACAGTTGTTTAGCTAGGTAGCCTAAGTATTCTACTATACACGATAAGCAACGCTGATCACAGCAGAACTTTCGTGTTTCATATTCCAAAATTGTTATGTAATTCGGCTAAATAGTATTGACATTTTTTACATTTTTTACTATGTAAAGGTATTGGTTCTAAATCATCTTCGTACTAAGACTAAAGTATATTGGTTGCTTCGTACACAGTTTTGTTGGTCTTCGTCACAGTTTAGTTTTACGATAAAACAGAATAGTTTGCGGTAGTAAAAAGTTTAAATTTTATTATCGGATAAACTGCGTTCGTAGTTCAGGTTTCTTTTTATTGAGTTGAAGTTGGACGATTGGCAAGACCAACTTTTGTTGCTTTGTACTTTTTACATTAAGTAAAATTTGCAGTTTAAAAGACTACCTAATGTAGCAAGAATTTAAATTGTTGACATTTTTTTAATTATGTGACAATATAAAAATGTTAGTCGATAGTCTGTCCCTCTTTTAGATCTTTTAAACTGCAATTTTCACTAATGGAAAGAGCGTTAAACGAGGAAAGTTTCTATTTATAATTCAACGCGGACGACGTCGCGGGCACCAACCTATAATAGACGATGTAAATAGAGCCGCAGTTATAGCTTATATGTATATAGTTACGAACTTATTAAAAATAGGTGAAAGCAACATCTAGCATATATTTAAAACTAAATTTTAACGCCTATAGCAACAACTCGATTTTAAACATTTTTGGGTCATGTTTGTAAACTTATGTAAGCAAAAGTTACTAGAAAATTACGTTTGCCAATCATGTTGCTAAATATTGCTAAATCGAAGATATCTAATTGGACCTTCGATTTCATAAGCACTGTAAGAACAAAATCATTTAAGAAACTAGCGACCGCTTCCGGCTTCGCGCGAAAGCAATTTTTCCTGCAAATTGTTTAAAATTTCTGCAATTGTGGCTCTCAACTCAAACCTTCCTCGTTTATTGCTTTTTCCATTAATGAAAACAGTATCAAAATCCGTCGTTTGATTTAAAAGAAAGTTAGCTAAAAACCAGACATAGAATAGACGGACAGTGAATTATCCTTACATATTATAAAACAAAGTCCTCCGCCGCGCCTGTCTGTCTGTTCGCGATAAACTCAAAAACTACTGTACCGATTTTCATGCGGTTTTCACCAATGGATAGAGGGATAATCAGAGAAAGTTTTTACGAAAAAAAAAATGCATCCCGTGCGAAGCCGGGAGCGGGACAGCTAGTTTTAAATAAAGCAATGAAAAAGTAAAGCATTTTACGATAACCATAGACGATAACTAACAACTAATTAACAATATAAATTTATAGTATAAAGTTGTGTTTTTTTCTCACCTTGAATTTCTCGTCAATCGTCGCTCGGCTTGATTCAAATTCGGGCGAGTCTAGGAACTCGCACGGCAATATCGGATGTAAGAACTGATGACCACTCATCACGTTCACCTGTTGACAATTTGTAATTACTATATTTATCATTACTAAAATTAATGTTGTCAAGTAAATAGCACGAAAGTTTGTATGTTTGGATGTTTGTTGCTCAATCACGCAAAAATGGCAAACGGATTCGGATGAAATTTGGCAAACAGATAGTTTAATATTTGGATTGAGATACAGAATATTTTTTTAACTGAAAAATAAAAGATTAGGTTCCCGAAGGTTCGTCTAAAATAGGCCCCACCGTCGCGCGTCGTCGCAGTGATAGGTAGATATCAATTGCGTTTCTCACGTCAAAGTCGCGGGCAATATACAAAAAAATATACATAAAAATACAAATGTAGCGCAAATATTAAACAAAACTAAATACGTTATCAATTTTTTCAGTCAAACACAAGTACCTATTAATCATCATATTTTGAAATGTTGATAGAAAAAAACGTAAAAATTATCTAAGTTAACCACACTTCTTGAAGTGTCGTCAAATAATCGCAGCGTAGTGCATCAATATGTGACAATGACGTTGACTGTCTTCTCCATCACTACATACTTGTATTATAAAACAAAGTCCTCCGCCGCGTCTGTCAGTCTGTCTGTTCGTGATAAACTCAAAAACTATTACACCGATTTTCTCGAGGAAGGTTTTAGTATATAATTTTCAACGCAGACGAAGTCGCGAGCACCAGCTAATATATAAATACTAGCTGTTGCATGCGACTTCGTCCGCGTAACTTTATAAAATACTAGCTGTCCCGCTCCCGGCTTCGCCCGGAGTGCATTTTTTCCGTAAAAACCATCCCTGATTATCCCTCTATGCATTGGTGAAAGCTGCATAAAATCAGTGCAGTAGTTGTTGAGTTTATCGCGAACAGACAGGCAGACGCGCGGAGGACTTTGTTTTATAATATGTAAGGATATCCTATCTCTTAAGTTGGAACAATCTGCACACAGTGTGTAAGTTTTATTAAAATCGGTTCAGTAGTTTAGGAGTTCATCGGCGACAAACAACGTGACACGAAATTTTTATATACATATATATAAATTTCGTCATATCTATAAATAGGTATATCTCGACTTATCCGAACGGTAAAGAACTTACCTAAATCTGGTAAAAACCAAAAACGCGATACCTATGTTTGATTGACAAGCAATTTTTGCGAAAATCGCGTGCAATTTTAGACTTTAATTGAAGCTTTAACTTTGCAATTTGATGATTTCGCTGCTAATTGCGCTTTCACCTTAAAATAGATGTGTTTGTGTACATGCAACATAATAGAATATGGTGGTCTTATTTTCTTAACCTCGTATCTGTATTAATGTTACTCATACAAAAATATAAGTACAAAAACTAAGCAGCTGTCTGACAACAATAAAAGCTCTACCACAGTGAACTAACACCACGTGTTTCGGTGGGTAAGTACCTAAGGGATACCACATTGTTCTTTATCCTTCATTCGTTCATCATTTATTCATTCATTTATTCTTCATCCTATAGCTCTCTAGCATCCTTCCGAGCGTTACTTGTTTAAAAGCGATTGTAGCTACTGCTGATAAAGGTAGCTGATTTCAAGAAAACTGTCACTGATAAGCTGATAGTTCGTCAGCCTATTTGGCGAACTTTGCATTAAAAAATGAAATAAAATATTGAAACTAAATGATAATTAAGTGTATAAAATTCATAACTTCTCATAAGTAATGTATAAATCTCACATTAACTATTGATTTTATTGTAGTACGTACCTATTATTTTTGGCATTTCTGTAGATTAGACAGCATTAGACATTATGTAATTTCAACCTTACAAGACCAACAATCGATCAAGTTTCCGAGAAACAACAAACAAACGTTTGTTGTTTCTCGAGAACAACAAACAAATTTGAAAACAAACAACGCTAGTATGCTTGCGTTATAAGATAAGAGATGTGCAGTGGAGTTGGCATATCATTATGTAAGCCTAGAATATATTAAACAGTATTAGCGCGTGAAACGGCACGTTTGTATCGTTAAAAGCCTGCTAGTACCTGATAAAAATTTCAATACAAACATTGGCAACGTGCACAAACAAAAATTATTTTAAATTTTCTCCGTAGAATAGCGCGGCTTGTTAAATTGGAACTTAAGGATAAAAGTTTGTTAAAATTGTATTATTCGGCTTCAAATATGTGGATCTAATTAAGGCAATGTTAAATGGAAATGCACTAGGTGGTAATAGGCATCCTCATTTCCCTATTTAAATTACATACATGAATTCAAAACATGAACAAAACGCTTTAATGAGAACTTTAATTTATATGATAGACCTTTTTAAGTTGAGCAAATTATACTCGTATGTATAGATACTAACTGTGCCCGCGACCTCCGCGACTTTGTACGCGCTGTAGTTCGTTGTATGAGAATCACACAAGAACCTAACATTTTTCCCGAATAAAAAGTATCCTGTATGTTAATCCAGGTAATAAATTATTTGTGTGGAAAATTCATCTATATCCGTTTAACCGTTTTGCGTGATTGAGTAAAAACATCCAAACATAAAAAAAATTCGCAATTAGGTAGGTAATACTTAACATATTGTATTTTTAGGATAAGAGTGAACTTTTAGATAAAGTATCAGCGTTACATTGATTGGGTTTAAGTTCAAATTAAATTAAGTTTTCATCATTACATATTTATTTATCAAATTATGTTTAATTTGTCTAAAGATACAATGACAGACATATATCCATATATATCTATGCATATGGTAGACATATATATGCAGCCACAAGCTTTTTAACATTTTATATATCTTAGTGAAATGGTATCACATTTAAGTTTTATGTTTGCATATTATAAGTACTGCAATTGTTTTTTTTTTTTTCATTTTAACTAATAATAAGTGAACTAGCAGTTAAATAAATTATAACAAATTATTCTGAAAAATATTTATGAGAGATTAAGAAAGTCCTACCTTCCCTGCAAGAAGGAGTCCCAGTCGATCGGTTTTAGTAAGGTTCTGCATGGCGTAAGCTTCTCCAGCGTGAAGTGACATTACATGGGCGAAGTCCGGTGACACCATGCGTTTGAATTGCAGCCTTGACACCTGCAGCACAAAGTTTATTTTATTTTCTGTATAATAATAAACATTTTTAATAAATGTTCTAATTTAGTGTTTATATTTATGTTTTATTTTTAAAAATATGTGAAGTATTTATATTATACAATTGAACCTGCGAAAGTTAGTGACATTCCTTCATCAACTAGGAAATGAGCTGATGATTTCAAACACCCGAACTGATCTTCAAAAAAATTTTAATTAATTTAAATAAATTCTTAGCGCGAAGCGACCGTTCCGGAAAAGCCGCAACCACTTTTCCGGTTCATCCGTTTGGGAGCTATGATGCCACAAACAAACACATACACAAGTCAAACTGTAAATACCCTTCTATGGCGTCGGGCGTCGGGGGTTTAAAATAGTAGTCAATATGGCGTGAACATTTTTGTATGCTTTATCAAAAAAAAAAAATATTATTATTAATCTGCATTTTAGCAAAATAAACTTAACTTGCGCGGTCAAAATTACACGTTAAAACAAATAAAATGCTCTATTATAAATTTTGTTACCTTAAATGGTTCGAATAATGTATGGTAGACTTCTTCTAGTTCGGGATCAAACTTGACTGGCCTCATTTGGTACACTAGATGCACAACTTGTCCAAGATTTAGGAATACAAAGCCGAAATTCCAAGAAAACGCATCAGGCGAACATATCACATGCCATGCCCACACGGAGTACAGCATAAAGCCTGCGTTAAATCCATACAAATATTAATGTTCGCTAAAGCTGTTTGCTAAACAGTCTCATATATTTTAACATGTATAAAACATAATTTATTCATCGCTATAAAAAAAAAATTGTACCTTGATTTACGAGTATGTACAGTGTACGAAAACCTTCGTCAGTTTTCAAATTTCTTCCTTTATTAAGTAGTAGACTCTTAGTAACATTTGAAACTAAATCACTAAGCAGACAACTGAATATAAAAGTATAATTACTTAATATGAAACAAGGATCAATATGGTATACGTCTCTGACCAATAATCTAGTTTCATATCAACATCAAACCTTTTTAATGGTCTGATATTTAATGACTTTACATAGAAACTCGAAGACGATAATTTTGATAAGTATAATTTACGATAGTCATAATAGATAGATGGCACGTTTGCAAAATAATTATTTTTGCAAGACTCTTTTATGGCATTTTTGTATCCAGTTGACATTAAGTATCTAATTAATAAATAAATAATTATTTGTAAGTAAGTATTCTTGAACGGAATGCAATTAGATTTATAGCAATAAATTTAAAATATTTTTGGTTTAAATCTATGAAATTAAATAAGTCGATCATCTATACCAATATTATAAATAGTTACCCTTTGTATGTTTGTTTGTATGTAGGAGGTAATCTTCGAAACTACTCATCCGATTTAAAAAATCTTTCACCAATAGTTAGAATAGACTTCATAGGCTAAATATTTCAATAGGGCATCATATATCCAATAATAATAAAAATCCAACGCTTAGCAGTTAAGTTTAAAATTCAGGCGTTATATCTTTTATTTTTCAACGCGGACGAAGTCACAGGCACCAGCTAGTTTTCTATGTATAATTTTGTTTGTATACATATTATTAAACTTACCAAAAATTAAAATTGAGTGCATCCATAGTTGTCCCTTTTTTGTACTAGGAGCGCAATATGATGCCACAAATAGTATATTAGATAGCTGAAAAGATGTGTACTTTTTAATTAAAGGTGAAATTTAACATAAAAAAATGTACCCTAATATCACAGAACATACCTACTTGAAACAACGGGTGTTGTGGAATCCTCCACAAAGGACACCAAGGCCAATACCAGGGACCTAAAAGGTGGTTCAAAAATTAATCTTATTTTAATATACCTGATATTTCTAACTACTAATATTTAGAACTACATTTAATCTTTAATATTTAGAGCTATATAACCATTAATGTCTAGAAATATTATACTTTTCTACTACTACTACTACTACTACTACTACTACTATTACTACTACTACTAGTTACAATTAATCAAAATGTAAATTGTTTTTGATTCTTTACAAATATTGGTTTCTATTCTATAAGAAAAATATACGAAAGACTAAAATGTTTTTGGCATATACTTATTAACAATGTAGCACATTGATTTTTTAATTATAGATTAAATCTTTGTTATAATATAAACTACGATAGATTATAACAAAAACTATTTAGGAAGTAGAGGCAGGTAGTTAGGCACTTAAGTATTATTATTACCTATTATAAAATAAAATAAAATAGTTATTAGCAAAGTAGTTACCCGAGGGCATTGTATAATTCACGGATCCAAAATCTTGAAATGTACCATTTTCTCCAGGCCAGGAAAAATTATATTCTCCAACTTCTATAAAATCACTTTTTGCTACTGATAAACCTGCATGTGGCATTTTTGTTTTTGTATTACTCTGTAACTGTTTTGTAAATTATCAATACGGTACAAATATACTGGCCAGTAGTGTGTAAAAATCACTTTTCTCAATGTTTTGTAATCTTTCATTCTTTCTTTTCTTTCGCGCCAATCAATAACAATTTTGACATCATTCAGCGCCATCTATTGATTACGAGATAAAACTCGAAACTTTATTTTTAATTTTAGATATTGGAAAATTTAATTAATATAACCCATAATTCCCATAAATATAATATAATGTACACACGTGCTAATAAATAATTAATAATAAAACAAAATAAATATACATTGGTCAGTGTAATTTCATGACAAAAGTCATTGCCGAGGTTTTGAAAACTCAGCTGACGTTTCATTTAACATTTTGTTTGTCTATGGCTCATCCATCCAAAAGTCATTCGATTCGGTTCTTATTTCATGGTGATTTTAGTGCAGGGGATTTCATCTTTTGGAATTCCTTATAATATTTTGAAATGAGGTAGCATCGATCACTAACAACTCATTAAATACCATCTTAGTACTATGCCTTAACTTTTTTGTGTTATAAGTTTAAATCAATCGTTGCGGGAATGCCGAACATGAATAGTTCCATAGTCGCCAATGGTAAGTCGATTTTTACACTCGATTAAATACTAAATGACTCACTGTATTTCAAAGAACCCCATATGAATTATACAGTCATTAGATTTTCAATTTATCGATACTTGAAATTTATCTGATTATATTTGATTCGTTTAGAAAATTGATACATATCTAAAAGGATACTGGAGCCTTGTACCATATGAATGATTAAAATCGATATTATTAATGAGAAATAATATTTTTTTATTATAAAACACTATCACAGCTGTGTAGTTGGTTTAATTGCTTTACACCCAGCACTTGATACTGTCACAAAATAATCATTTTTTTTTTTAAATGGTATTCTTGTGAACAATTCAATACAGTTATTGAACTATTCTGTACAATTATTTCTGAAAAAGCTACCAAAATTCCGAGTTTTTAAAGATATTTCAGGTTTTACTTAACTTCCATATAAAATCTATTTGATTTATTTTTAGTATGATTTGTCCTTAAAATTTACTTACTGAAATTGTTTTGTGACAATGAAATAACTTTTAAACAGCTATGTATTCACTATTCTAAATGAGGACTGATCTAAAATTATCAGTCACCAAATTATATACTGTCTATTGTGTATTGGCTTGTGGATCTCTCATTTGTAACTCAATTTATCTTTATTTATATTAACAAATGACTTAATATTTATTAACAATTAATTTTATCATTCAATAACTATTGTGCTGTTTACTAACTAATCATTAACTAACATGGGATCTCAAATGTAACATAATTCAATTTGGAATTGTACTTTTGTACAGTGTTAATTTGTATCACTGGGGATATTGTTGGGATAAAAATGAATACACTTACAATTCAAAAAAATTTAGAAGTGTTATGAAGCTTTTAAGATTGAAAAGTGAAAATTGGTTATAGTGACCTTAAAGAGAACACAAAAATTGGTCATAATAAAGGGATAGTCATTACAAGCAATATTAATTCGTTATAGGGATTTGGCAGGGACCTTGCCATTTAGTCCTTGTAACAAATCTGTCGCTATATCTGGTTTCTTGATCGGTATACTATCAGTAGTAAACTTGATATTTATTGTACTTTTTTTAAGCAAAAAAAGTGTATTTATTTTTATCTGTGTGGTGATGGCACATTGTGTTTGCACTGTTCGAGTAAAATGTGTACTTTGTAGAATTGCATTCACTTATCATCATGTTTGCTTGTAGTTCAGATTTATGTAAGTGGGATTCACCTATTAAGCATTCAATGTTCTATATGTGTTTTTTGTTTCCTATTTGTAAAAAAAATGCCTATTGACAATTTAAAAAGAAATATAATTAGATAATAATATGTTCTTGCACAATATGAATGCAAATTTCACAATAAATAACTACAAAATTAGTCATTCATAATACATTGGAGCATGTATTTTTCTAGATAAATTGCAGATGAAAAAAAATATTTGTTAGCAAATAGTTGTGCATGTTTTGTTATGAAGTCTAAAAGACCAAAGTAATAGTTTTGCATAATTTTTATGTTATCTGAATTTTATATGTCCCATTTCCTATTAAATTTATGGGGTCCGAAGTTAACATGCTCTAAGGCTGCTATGGTAATTTAATTACACTGTTTTAAAAATAATATTAACCCATGAAAATAGCGAAGATATAACCATTGATTTTCTACAATTATCTAAAATTTAGTTATGAACTTAAAAAATATGTATTTTATTTTTGAGTATTATATTTTATTTTATATTGTTTTTATGAAAAGAGCTTTAAAATTTGCAACGAAATTTTGAATGTATTTCAGAGTTCTGTTCGAAAATACACTTTCACAAAAAGAAGGACTTTTCTCCAAAAGTTCTCACGAAATTATTTGAGGTGACATTAATAGTTATTGTAAAATAACATGGCACTTATTGTGATACAAAGTTTGATATAACACATCTATTTACATTACTTTATTGTCATTAATAATTAGTTCAAATCTTTGAAAACATAAGAAATCCTTCCAATCCATGGTAGCCCAGTTTAAGTCAGTACCTAACCACATTTATTCAACTTTTGTCCATAGAATATACCAGTTTTTTATAGACTGATAAAAGTGGAACTGATGTGTAAACAAAATCATTCAAAGAAATGTGAATGGAGCTGAATAACTAAGTGTAGTTATATTACAGCTCAATCAATTAACTGGACAAGTTGCACACACCAAGGTCGTGAGATTAACCATAAAGGAAGTCCTGAAAAAAGTAAAATCAATTTATTATTTTTGCCAGTATTAAAATGTTTTCAGGCCGATTCTTTAGAATTACTTTCTTTGCAATAAAGTTAGCTATCAGCTATCAGTATGTCTACATTTTCATATACATAAGTCCAAAATGTTATATGTTATTGTTATTGACAGTAACCACATATTTCTTACTTGATTTCTCTAATCCAACTTGGTAATTTACTTGAAATTTAAACAATCCTTATTCTTACTTGTCTTTCAATGTCAAAAATATCTTCCAGCAATCTCTTTGAGGAGTGTACCCCTTTGCACTCTAAAGTTAAAATCAAACAAGTACATATGTGTTATGTTACTCTAATGTGAAAAGATGAAAAGAATAGCACATATTTTTTTTTTGTCTCAATTGCCACCTTTTTGTAGGCACATTTAGATTCAAAATAACAAATAAATTATTCAAAATAAATAAGATTCAAATAAGGTAACAATAAAATAAATGCTACCATATCTCCTAAAACTAATATATCTTTTGAATATAAATTATACTATTTATTAAAAATATCATATATAAGCCATACGATATTTTTAGTTATTAGAAATAGAATATTTTTTTGCTTTGATTCAAGGCATCTATTCTGTAAAGAAGATTCCATACAATAGACTAGATACAATAGGATAATATTTTAATTATCATATATACTAGAAAAAAATAGTAACTTTTAAACCAACATGATTGATTTATGGAAATGTATCTTCTTTCTTGACATGGGCTTAATTTATATATATTTTTTTTATAATATAAAGGTGGCAGACAGGCTGGCGGCTCACTTAATGGTAGGTGGTTACCGCCGCCTAGGGACACAAGCGACACTAAGGGGAGTGCTAGCGCGCTGCCTACCCTGCAGGAGTTTGTTTACAGCTCGCTTTATCTATAATCTTTATATGCTCAATACATTATACAAATGAAATAACAATTTCAGATGGGTAACAGTCTTGGCAACTAGAAAGAGAATTAGTAGCACACGCTTTTTTGGGGCAGATTTTTTTCATTATGTACTCACATTATTAGTATCAGATCTGTTAAATCTAATAAAATCTTTTTTTTTGTATTAATGTATGTATATTTTTTTAAAGTTCCCAAAGTCATATTAATGTATTGTCATTGGTATCTGCATTAATTTATAATTTATTCACGACTTGTATTAGTTATTGGAACATATATTATGAAACACTTAAAACAAGCATGTAGTTATTAGACTTTTTGGCTGTTCATTTTGCTTGTACATTTGGTTTTTAATAATTACTTGGTTTGGAATGAACCTAGTAAAAATTGTCATCTTATCTAATGATTACTTGGCTTTCCCGAAAATGTTTAGTGGTATTTATATTAAAAAAACTATTTTTTTGAGTGAAAACTTCTTTAGGCGTGTTGCGTCATTTTTGAGATAGGAAAAAACTATTGAACCGCGACCTGTTACCGTAACCTAATCGTGTAACCGCAACGTAACCGACACCTCATTTAAAAAAGAACAATTTTTGAGATGGGAAAAAGCCATTGAACTCGCGACCTGTTGCGGTGTAACCGTGTCACCGACAGCTCTGTATATTTTCAGATATTACGCCATCTACACAATACTACTGAAATTAGAATATGCTACGTAATAATACATCAATGCGAACAGAGATGGCGCTGATATTAAATAAAAAAAAGATCAATTTTTGAGATGGGAAATAACCACTGAACTCGCGACCTGTTACCGTGTAACCGAACAGCTCTGTATATAAGTACGAGGGCGGCACTGAAAATTTCGGGAATCAAGGAAGTGATACAACATTATTAGTGGAAAAGATATTTATTGATTTTCGAACCAATTATTAAAACATTCATTCCATTCTGAAGTTGAGGTATTCAAAATGGCCGTTTTGTAGACGTCTACAGCTTCTTCAGGTGACTAAAATCGTTGACCACGCAATTCGTTCTTAATTTTTGGGGAAAGTATAAAAATCATTCGGGCTTAGGTCAGGGCTGTACGGCGGATGGTCTAATAATTCAATGTTTTCTTGCTCCAAAAAGTCTTTTGTTCTGTGGGCGGTACGAGATCTCGCATTGTCGTGATGGAGGATGATGCGGCGGTTGCAATTCTCTTTACGGAGTTCAGAGACGACCTGCGGCAAACAAATGCTAGCATACCATTTTGCATTGACCGTTCTTTGTCCCTCAAGAGGAATAGTCGCAACATGGCCGGTTTTAGAGACAAACGTGGTCACCATTTTTTTTACAATGCTCCGTGCACGAACCACTTTTGTTGGCTTCAACTCATTTTCGAACACCCAAACTCGTGACTGGTTTTTTGTTTCGGGTTCGTATGCGTATATCCGGATTCGTCACCTGATACAACGCTGTATACAGCATTTGAAGATCCTCGGAATCTTTCGTGAGTTCTGACACACCAAGTAACGCGAGCCGCTTTTTGCTCCTCACAGAGCGAATGCGGGATCCATGGGGAAAACAACTTTTTTACATCTAATTGTTCATGCAAGATTATTTGTATTTGACTCATGCCAATGTCTAAAGTTGCCTGAATTTCGCGATATGTCACATGTCGATCTTCCTCAATCAGCTTACGCACGGCATCAACGTTATCTTGGGTGACTGCAGTTTTTGGGCGACCTTGACGGGGATCGTCACAGAACTTGACACGTCCACGTTGAAATTTTGCAAACCAGCGATAAATTGTGGTTTGAGATGGGGCTTCATCACCAAGTGCAGAAAGCATCCGATCAACACACTGTTTTTGTGTTAAACCACTTCGAAAGTCTTGAATTTTCTCGAGTTTCACATCAATTACATTTTCACACTGACTACAAGTTCGACAAGACCACGTTCTTTTTAAACAATAAATAAATGGTATTCGATTAATAAAACCAAGGAGTTTTCGATTATAAAGACTTTATTATGCCAGGAACAATGGAAATATTCAAATCCCGATACTTTTAGTGCAGCCCTCGTACTAAGCAGACAACTGCATATGAAAGTAAACTTACTGTATATGATAACAAGGACCTTTATAATGGTCTGTCATTATGGAGTTCATGTTAAATAATTATATTCTATTTAATTGCCATTGTGTGTCAGTGTCATATATTTTCTCTTGTATTTCTTGCGATCATTGATAATCGTATTTACCTAATTTGATAATGCCAAGGAATTTAAATATACAATTAACGTAATAGTTCAAGTTTTCACTTCTGTCAGCACTCCCGGAGTGCCACTGTTTTTTTTTTCTATTAGAAATTTTATCAGTACTTGTATACAATTTACACAGTACAGTAAATTTATCAGATGATTTTTATGTAAGTATTGATACAGGTAGTTCAACAATGTTAGTTATCTGTTATCTATAGGCTCGTAGTTTCTGTAAAGCTTGTTATGCACATAAGAAATGCAAACACAATGTTATCACTCACGACCAACGATATCCCCAGTTTGGAGTGCAGATCGTTTGCTCTATGTTACAGATGAATACGAAGTAATTGGCGAAGCTCAATGGCAACTGCTGGACAGTAGTGTCGACGAGCAGATCATTAAAATATATGGCTTCAAATATTGCAAATTACGCGCCATCTTATTTCACACAATATGTATAGGACTGTGTGGTTTGCCATACTTCGTTTTGGCTTATTACCCCTCGTACAACAGATTCAAATACGTAAAATGCAGTTTGAAAATGGCTAAAGATATTTGTGGTAAGTAATTTTTTTTATGGTAATATGTGATGGAGTAGCAGAAGGCTTGTGAGATGGGATTATCTACTTTATCTACAAGCGAGTGAATTGTCAAATTAAGTATGCTAAAAGGTAAGTAACCAATTGAGGAATAGAAAACAACAAGTAAGTACTGTTAAGTGTAAGAGACAACTCCTAAGGTGGTTACTTTCACGAGAGGGGCAGCACAATTGATGTCTTCACAGACACATTTAGTCCAATTACCCTGCCCATACTTACAAACAACATAACAAAGGAAATTTTAATAGTATGCTATTACGTACTATTGTGAACTGCTAGTAGTATAATGCCGTTACAGCCTTTTTGGGCTAACCATCGTAAATTTTGCGTTGTTTTCATTTGTTTATTTTTTAACACTTCAAATACATAATTATTGCCGAGTTATTTCTACGAAAATATAGTGGAGACATTTATGCTTCACAAAGAATTTAGGTAATACAGCTAAATATTTTTGGTTTTTTTTTTCTATTATAGTGACGGACGCGGAAGGGTCATTTAAAATCGAAAGGGTACATGAAATTGAATTGAATCTGTCGAACAACAGAGACAGCAAACTTCGCTTCTTTACTTATCAACACAGCCGGTACATATGGCTTCAGGATCAAGGAGCATTCATGAATGTAATGGCGATCAATGATAAAATTCCTATCAACTTAATTATGGAGAACATAACCGGTATCAATAAGCTGCAACAGAATGAACTGTAAGTAATGAGCGGTGATTTGGCCTCGTTTCAGATCATCAATGTCAAAATAATTTATTAGGTATTTATAGTATTTTAATGACAATAAAAATGTTTCAGAATCAAATTGTACGGAACTAATTCTGTTGAAGTGGAAGTCAAGACTTACTGGACATTGTTTGTCAATGAAGTGTTCAATCCGTTCTATTTGTTTCAAGTTTTTTCCATAATTCTATGGTCTCTGGATGAATATTATCAGTATGCGACGTGTGTATTAATCTTGTCGACTGTATCGTGCATTATGGCTCTTTATCAAACTAAACAGGTATAGTACTTCCTATTAGTGTAGGTATAGGTCCTTGCATTTCACAAGTTTGTGTTGACGTGTTTTTTGTCCATACGTGTTCAAGACATCAACACACCCAAGCTCACTCGAGAAATGCAATAAATGAAGACAATGACTATTATGTACATATGTATGTACTAACTATTAAAAGATTGGGTGGTCTCAACAAGACTGTTACGTTATTACTGTAGATAAGACAAGTCAAAAAGTTATAAAAATATCAAGTTTAATTTGAGAGCATTTATTCATATTGTTTACGACACGTTCAAAGAAGCCCTTATTGTAGCTAGATGGAAACAAAACCTCAGAAAGGAGTATTTTTCATGTTAAGGTCGACAGACAGGCTGACGGTCTACTTGATGGTGGGTGGCTACCGTCACGTCATCTATAACACAAGAAACGCCATAAATGCTGCAAGTGCGCTGCCGACCATAGAAGGATTGAGGATAAGGGATAAGAAAGGGATGGGGTAATGGGTTCTGGCATCCCTAACTCACTCACCCAAACACTACAGCACATAATTGCTGTTATTTCACGGTGGTCTTCTGTAAGGGGGTGGTTACTGCCGTCAGACGGGCTTCGCAAATGACTGCAAAACGCAGTGTGCCCTGCCACTACTTTCTAAATCCAGACCAGAGCAAACATTGAAAAGTTAATATCCAAAGTTGACCTCGCCGATTGTTCCTTATTTCGGCACCTTATCCAAGTAATGCGGATGAACTCTGCATTACTAAGGTAAGAGCTTGAGGCGGCAGAATAGACATCATGATTAAATGATAGTTTAGATAAGATCTTACGTAAGAAGAGGATGGGGGAGTCTGAGAAATCTTATGTGCTCTTAAGGAGGACGGAAGTGGCCATAATCGTCCTTACATAATTAATGAAAGGCTATTCATAAGCTAATATAGTCTGTATAGATACCCTTAAAAATTTAAACGTAAGGATTTACATTCACATTGAACGGTTATTTTGTAGATGAGTATCAACATCCATAAGATGGCCGGTTCGAACTCTGCTTTCACGGTGACGGTACTGCGTCCGACGCGTATCAGCCGAGAGGAGTGCGTCGTGAACGCGAGTCGTCTCGTGCCGGGCGACGTGCTCGTTCTGCCGGCCGACGGCTGCGTCATGCCCTGCGACGCCCTATTGCTCACTGGCAACTGCATCGTCAACGAGAGCATGCTCACTGGTACGTTTGTTCCGTGATGTACACACAGACTTCTATTATAAATGAGGTAGACGAAGCATACAAACCAAATCTTGAATCGAAATTACACTGTTGCACTCGGTGTTCTCTATAATCATAAAGCGCTGTGTGTAACAGACATATAAGTATAAGGAGCTTCGAATAAGTGTAATAAAACTAATTACGACTACATTCGTTTTCAAATAATAGTGAAATGGTAAGAGTAATTGAATATTGTTTTGCAGGGGAGAGTGTGCCGGTGATGAAGGGTCCTCCGTGCCTCACTCAGGACATTTATTGTACAGACGCACACAAAAGGCACACACTCTTCTCTGGCACACACGTTATCCAGACAAGATTTTACGGAAATAATCAGGTATGTTGAGATATATTAAATTTAAATTTTGTTCGAGTTTCATTATTAAATCTAATGACAAAAATTGATTTGTTTATTGTGTTATTTACAAATTAAAGGTATTATCTATTTAACGCTTATATTATATTGCTTTTTTAAAGCCAAAACATTTTCTTTTTGAAATTAATACATGTAATAAATGAATGTCTCTGTACAAAATATAAAATGTACACAAGGTCATTTTTGTCAATTTCAGTTTCAATTTTTGTCTGTGTGTGCATTTATGGACGCTAATCTCAGAAACGACCTAATCGATTTGATCGCTGTTTTACTGATGTATTGTAGCAAATTTACCTTAACATTTAGTGTATGTTTCATTCCAAAGGGTTTACAAACAAAAAAGTTAACTGAAATAATACCGAATACTGCGTGTGAAAAAACGCGTTGAAATGCTAGTTAAAATCGCGTTGAAGTCTGTAAATTATTCTTATACAGCGCCCTCTGTCGGTAGTACAAAATAAATAGTGGAAAGAAGTGTTTCTTACTTGGTTAAGTTAACTAATAATCTAATATATAAAAATTTCGTGACACGTGTTTGTGCGCGATGAACTCCTAAACTACTGAACCGATTTTTTTTGGTCCAACTTAAAAGATAGGATAGTTTTTATTGTGCACCCGTGCGAAGCCGGGAGCGTGTATCTAGTATAAATAAATAATTTTATATTTTTTGAGACTTGGCTCAATCAAGAACGAGGATAGCGTAACTTTAAGTGTTATACTTGCACGAAATTATTTCCAAGGAATTTACGATCAAATAATGTCTATATCAATTCTGATTCACTTAATTTTTGTAGGTGTTAGCAAAAGTGGTTCGAACAGGATTCTACACTGCCAAGGGAGAGCTGATCAAGAGTATATTGTTTCCAAAGCAATTTGGTTTTCAATTCTACAAAGACGCCATCAAGTTTGTCGGTTTCATGTTTTTCATTGCTGCTATTGGCATGGGATATTCTATCTGGCTGTATGTTATGAGAGGGGTAAGTTAATTGTCCTTCTTTTTTTCAAAATTTAAATTTTTAACTGAATTTCCTAATATCAGATTGACCATATTTTTTAAATTTTATTTGACGAGCTCTCTTTTCTTGGTTATCGTTTCTCATTATTGAGAGATATTTCGAAAAAAATGTAGGTTTATTCTCATAAAAACCATTTGGATTTAATGGATTTAATCTGTTAGAAATAAAATATTTTAACTTAGCAGGTATGACATTCTATGTATTGGTGTCTAAATTAATAAAACATTTGCCACGAATGATCGTCTGAGTTTGTCTTTCGTTATCTATTGTGCGGCTTGTCATATTGTGTAGATTTTAGTGGTACAACCAGAAATCGCACAAGACAGTCGAAATATGTGAACCATGCATAAGAAATATAATTAAGTAGTAAAAAATACAAGTTGAGCTTTTTTTTGTTTAAGATAATTTAATTGAGGTATATTTATTAGTTTTTATTCAGTGATATTATACAATATCAATTACTGTGTATTGATAAATAACACATGGTTATAATAAATGTTGCTTTTTTCTATTCAGAGTCTTCCCGGAACGATCGTGTTGCGAACTCTGGATATAATAACCATAGTGGTGCCCCCTGCTTTGCCCGCCGCCATGACGGCAGGCATCGTGTACAGTCAGCGTCGGCTGCGACAGAACAATATCTTTTGCGTGTCGCCGCCCAGGATCATTATTTGTGGCAAACTGCAAGTCATGTGCTTTGATAAGGTCAGTACACGTATTTAGTATCATCAATTTATTCAAATAGAACACAAACTTGGCAGAAAATCTTAAATCTCTCAAAAGTGAAAAACTCGCTATTCAACCAAAATCAGTTTTAACAGTTTGCATATATAATAAGAGTCAATCAATCAAAAAAGATATAAATATAACATAATTATTTAATTTATCACTGTATAAACGGCCTTAATGTCCTTGGTATTAGAGATTAATTACGAGACATATTTTATAACAAAATAAAATATGAAAACTGTGAAATATGGAACCTTAGGAACTGAAACAACGGAACTTGACATTCTTTTCTGTTGCTCAACTGTTATTGTTATTTATGTTCATAGACTGGTACGCTAACAGAAGACGGTCTTGATTTGTACGCGATAATCCCTTCGGAGGTGAAGGAGCGATTCGGTGCTTGTGTCAATGATGTGAGCAAGCTATCCGCTTATAGTCCGCTGCTACAAGCGCTGTCCTGCTGCCACTCTCTCACCAGCATCGGTGGACAGCTCAAAGGGGATCCCCTCGACTTAAAGATGTTCGAGTTCACACAATGGGTGAGTCTTAGTTTTTACGATTTCATACAATTACGGACCTTAAGATGTCGAACACAGAGTTCAAAATCGAAAGATCGTTGGTGACACTGAATAATTTTAACACTATGTATTATAGTATAGTTACAACGCGCTATCGTTTCGTACAAGATTTCTATCCGAGCGAAACGCTCGCTGAGCATGTCGCAAGTCGGTCCGAATTTACTGTTTTCCTCCCTACCAAATTCACCATAGTTTGGTTTTTTTTACGTAGTTAAGTCGTGAATTAACTTCTCGGAAAAGTAATATCAACACAAAAATATCTATGATGTCATTACAATTATGAGCAAATTTTATTAGTAAAGACCTGATATAAAAGAAGCATAGGTGAATAACATGTTTATTTATTTTTACGCTTTATATTATCAGGTTTTAGAAGAGCCCGGACCAGAGAACACTCGCTATGATAATTTGACACCAGCTATTGTGAAACCAAAGAAATCCACTGAGGATGATGTCGATGATCTAGAAAAATATGATCCTCTCACCATGGAAATGCCCTATGAGGTAAACTTAATTTTTTTTAATACAATGTATGTTATAAAATAGATTACACATATAATGTAAAATTAGTGGTATAGTTTGTAACATTTTAAAAGTAAGGAAATCACTTCAACGGGCAGAAAAGGTTGGGTTATTTCTTACATTGTACTGTTGAATAACATAGTTATCAAATTTAATAACGGTTTTGATACTTCTTACCATTTTATGTGAAACAGAATATTTAGTTTAGTCAGTACAACTGACTAAACTAAATATTCTGTTTAGTTTAGTCTGTCTGACAAAATAATTTGTCAGTTAGTTCTGACAAAATAATTTATGTCAATCAAATTCAAAATCATATCAGAATGTGTATCATATCATAATCATATACTTTCTTTTTATCTCAAGAAAATATATTTATATAATAAAGGGCAGTGCCTACGCCTAACATAGATAATTGTTCTTACAATCCTCATTGACTTGCATTGTTATAATAGGTATTTGAAGTAGGATCTCGAATATTTTTGTTACTTTTAAAATGTTACAAATTATTATATCTCACAGTTTATAATCTCTGAAATAATTTCAATTCCGTTCAATGAAATAATTTATAATCCTCTGAAATAAGTAATTTTATTATTTCAAATTTGTAGATAATTATTATTCTCGACATAAATAATATTAAATAAAACGAAGTCTGTTTCGTTCCCGAACTTCATTCGGTCACTGTGTGCCAGGCACACTAAATATTAATAAGTATTATGCCATTCACGATCTGTGACGACGAAGACGAGACAGATCTGACTCATTAAGAAGTCGCTAGAAATGTATTACATTTGATTTATAAATTGTTGAAAGGATTGCTTTGTTATTTGCAGCATGTGGCGTGATATTTTACGGTCGACTGTGATGATAAATGCGTCATGTTGATTCCGTTTGGCAGATCGGTCTACTGAGGAGGTTCCACTTCTCGTCGTCGCAGCAGTCCATGGGGGTGATTGCGCGGGTGCTGGGCAAACAGGAGATGCTCTACTTCGTCAAGGGTGCTCCGGAGAAGGTAAGCGTTGTTTCAATATTTCTCAACGTTGTACCTCCCACAAATTATAATATGTCCTATTGTGTATCCTACTAATATTATAAATGTGAAGGTTTGTGAGGAAAGATAAAAACTACTCAATGATTTGTTTTTGGATGAAATTTGCACACAGATAGGTTTCTTACCTGAATTTATATATAAGATACTTTTTATTCTGGAAAAATGTTAGGTTTCCAAGGGATGCTCGAAAAATATAAAAATTGGGTACCACTGTCGTTCTGATGGCGCACCATCGTCACACCATCACCATATGTCAAGCGTTATTTAGGTATTACATTTATCAACGCAGACGAAGTCACGGGCGCCAGTAGTTTTACAATAAATGTAAACACGTTTAATTCTTAAACTGTTAGTTAATAATTAAGATTCTCAAATCCTTTCGTATATGTTGTTTATTGTAGTTTTAAATTGTCAATTATATTTTTAAATAGGTAATATTCACGAGCTGTCATGACAAACTTTATTTATTAACTAGTTATCAAAATTGTACAAAGGGTAGATCTTAATATTTATTCTATTTTAAGTACTCTATTTTAATCACAACTCTGTGTTTTGTACTTTGGATATTTTGTGTTTAAAAATGCCGAAACGAGGAGAAACGTTAAGCAACCGCGAACGTGAACTTATCATTAAGCTGCAAGACTATTTGGAGCGTGAGTCGCTTATGTTACGCGGCTCGCCAAAATAAAGCTCCGCCATTTGGCACGAAGAAGATGGTACATTTGTTAAAAGAAGCATGCGCAAAAGTCACGAAAGACGATTGGGCTAAGGTCGTAGAAAAAAAACCAAGAAAATAATTATAGGATATTTTGAACGCGATATCAGAATAGACTGCATTATTGATAATAATGCACAGACGATGATGACGATAGCGCCTTAAGCTATTCGCTGTCAGATTGTGAATAATAAATATATTTAAAATATTATAAAAAAAATTTTTTTTTTCCAAATTGAAGTATCCGTTAGTAATATGAACATTACAGCTATGTAATAAATGTATATGAATGATACTAATTCTAAAATGTGTCGATAGTGTCACCTAATTCTGTTATACTATACCCATCACTAGTTATGTCAATCTGCTAAACGTCAAATGTGCATACTAAAACGACTCCACTATAGTTAGTTAACCCTCTATATACATAGTTTCTCTATTCAATTTATAGTTCTATTATTTTATAAAAACTATAAAAGAGGAAGTTTTATGTATTCATTTTAAAAAAATGCACCCGTGCAAAGCCGGGAGCGGGTACTGATATTATAAAAAGAGAAGATTTGTATGTTTGTAATGAATAAACTCAAAAACTACCTACTGGAAATTCTTTCACCAATAGAAAACTACGTTATCAGCGAGTAAAGTAGGTTATATTTTAAAAGTCGCGTCAACAGCTAGTTTTTTATAACTTTGATAAGTGAAGATTGCATTTGAAGAGTAAATTTGAATTGGCATTAAAGATTGCAGGTATGTGCAGGCCAGAAACACTGCCTGACAACATGAGCTCCGTTCTGAACCATTACACGTCGAACGGGTTCAGGGTGATAGGGCTCGCGTACAAAATGCTCGACCGCCGGATGAAATGGGTGGACGCGCAGAGGATAAAGAGGGATTCCATTGAGTGCGACATGGCTTTCCTGGGGTTCCTAGTCATGCAGAATAGCCTCAAGCCAGAAACCACTCAAGTGATCAAGGAGCTGCACGAGGCTAATTTGAGACAGATTATGGTGACCGGTGAGTGTTAAATCATTTTTATATTTACACCAACTGTGTTTGTTTTTCTTTTTTAATGTTTAGTGACTACCGTCGCCTACAATACAAGCAACAACACCACAGGTGCTAAATGTGCACTGTCAAAAATAGAACTAAGCATAAGGGATTGAAAAGAAAGGGATAAGGAAATAGGTTCAGACATGTCTTACTCACTCACTGAAACACAATAGCACACAAGGTGTTATTACACGGTGGTCTTCGAAGTGGTTACTGATTTTCTGTAAGGATAAGGTAAGCTAAGGTGTGAGTTTCAGTTTAGCTCACGCAATTACGTGTCATGCTCCCCGATATTTGAAAGAATTGTGCATAGACTAATCTAAGTTTAAAATGTTTTCAGGAGACAACATAATGACGGCAATGTCAGTGGCTCGCGGGTGCTGCATGGTGCAGCCGCATCAGAAGTTGGTGCTGGTGACCGTTGGCGCCCATCAGACCCACGATGCAAGACCAGCTCTGCAAATGGAGGTTCATAATTCATCTACTCTTAGCCTTAGTTAGGAAGTTGGGGTTTATCTGTCTGCAAAGATTGCTTGTACAAAGCAAATAACATTTTAGAGCGTGTATTTAAAATTGGTATGTATAATCGAAAAGAGCCCGACTAGGATTCGATCAATTGAGCCTTTGTCAAACTGCGTTAATAATATCTCCTTTTTGATAGGCAAAACAGTCATTTCGATTAAGTCAAGTTTTAATATTATTTTTTTATTATTATTCCAGATTGTAGGAGAAGGTGGACCGCCTCCGAAATTGGCCAGCGACTTATATGTGTTAGCTTTGGAGGGCAAAACGTGGAACGTCATACGAAACCATTATCCGGAAATGATGCCGACTATTTTAAGTAAAGGTATGTCAACAACATAAAAATATAATCTGATATCTATACTAATTTAATAAATCTCAAGCTAAACGCGCTAATGCTAACGTTTTACAAGCGCAATTAAGACTCGGCCTTTGATAACCCAGCTCACGAGAAAGGCAGAAAAAAAGGCGACTAATAGTCGACGTAATGCTAAACAAACAAAATTCAACATTTTAAGAATTCAGCATTTTGAGAATAAGTCAACGTTGTAAATCAAAAGTTTCTATACAAACTTGCCGAACAAGCGACAATTTAATGACCGTGCAAAACCTCTGCGAGATGTTTACAAATTACAAACAATCTCCAAATATTTGTGCGTGTAGGTGTAGTGTTCGGGCGGTTCGGGCCCGATCAGAAGACGCAGCTGGTGACCGCGTTGCAGGGCGAAGGACTGATCGTTGGCATGTGCGGGGACGGAGCCAACGACTGCGGCGCTCTCAAGGCGGCGCATGTCGGCATCTCCCTCTCCGAAGCCGACGCATCAGGTTTGTATTACCTATAACAATCGCATTGCATTGTTTACAACTTTATAGAAGTGAATCACTCATTAAAAAACCTGTCGCTAGCTCCACGCTACTTGACTATCAGTCAAGTAGTTACGGCGTGAAAGCGTAGCAAACACGGAAACTTACTTTCGCATTTATAATATCAGTTAGGATGCCATTAAAAGACTTAATTGTAGTTCAAATTGAGTAATTGTTTTTTCAGTGGCAGCCCCGTTTACCTCCCAGGAGCAAAACATCAAATGTGTGAAGCTCTTGGCACTAGAGGGACGCTGCGCGCTCAGCACTTGCTTCGCTATCTTCAAATATATGGCTCTCTACTCGCTCATACAGTTCTTCTCCATTTTGATACTTTACAATGTAAGTTTTTATATGTTTAAAGTTAATAACTATTAGGAAGAATAAATCTAGACGGCGCGGTAAAATCTGTGTAAAAGTGAGCGTATCAAGAGATTCAGTAGTGGCAGAGACGCTGCAATTCGCAGTCATTTAGGCAGCCCATCTGGCGATAGTAACCAGAAGACTACCCTGAAATAACAGCATGTGTGCTGCAACACTGTCCTTTGTGGATCGTCAGCCTGGCTGCCACCCTTTATAACGTTTAAGAAGGAATATGTTGATTTCACATTTTCTGATATTGTAATACTTGTGCAGTTCTACTCAATTCTGGGCAACGCGCAATTCCTGTACATCGACCTGGTGCTGACGACGTTGCTGGCGCTTTCGCTGGGACGCGCGGCCCCCGGGCCTGTTCTCACGCCCCAGTCGCCTCCTGGATCGCTGGTAGCCCCAGCGAGTCTGCTGCCGCTTCTCGTGCAGGTGGCACTAGTGCTGCTCGTGCAACTGTCCGCGCTCTATCTGCTGCACGAACAGACCTGGTGAGCTATCTCACAACACTTCTCTTTATTGACTCTCGAACTGGGCACCTTACAGAGGTCCACGTTGAAATAACACCCATGTATTGTAACGGTCCCATGTGCAATACGAATTTCGAATTGCAAAAATCCATACTAATATTAATGTGAAAGTAATATTGCCTGCCCGTCTGTTACCCTTTCACGTCTTAACTACTCAACCAATCATAATGTAATTTTGCATACACGCTGTAAGGCATACAAGAGACGACATAGGGTACCTTTCATCCAGAAAGAAAGAACAGTTCCAAAAGGATCATCTCATAAATAAGAATCCAACGCCAAGGTATTGCATTGAAGATTTCAGGTGTTATAGTACTTATTTATATGTTTATTTTATCAGGCTTAATTTTATTAATTTTTCAATGGGGATGAAGTCGTGGGCACCAGCAAGTAAGTATATATTATACATTAGATACTGTTAAATTGATTTCAGGTTTGAGCCAGTGGTGGGTGGCCCCAATGTGGAGGTGGTGCTGTGCTGGGACAACACGGTCATATTCATAGTCACCTCTTTCCAGTACTTGATTATGGCTTGCGTTTATGCTAAAGGCTGGCCGTACCGACAGCCTGTCTGCTCTAACTGTAAGTTGATGATTTAATTTTATTTCATGTGTTTATTTTTCTCGCAAAAACGGAGTGTTTCGTATCGGATGAACGGATTTTGATCAGTTTTTTTTTGTTTGAAAGCTGATGGTTCTTAGCTATAATTTACAAAAGATCTGTTCAGACGTTTAAAAACCATCAGCCCATTTCCGAGTTGACGAAAGGAATTTCATTAGCTTCCACGGATTCGATTGATGTATAATTTGGCAAACTGTTACTTCGGCGGTATTTCCATGACATGGTAATCTTGATCTGATGCTGCAGCATCTAGAGGTCTGCGGGATTACTAACTCCTCGGCAACGGCAGCGGTTAGTTTATAATTTTAATTATAGCCTGCACTGTTTGTCTTTGGGCCCGTTAAAAAAGGGAAAAAGTTCTCATAAAAACGATTGGTGTGGTCAGATTACATAGTGGTGGTGCTGACGTCCCAAGCGATCTTCGTGGTAGCGCTGCTGTTCTCCCCGTGGAAATGGTTCGCTGATTACATGGAGGTGGAAGTTCTTCAGCCTGGAGATTCAGAGAAAAACATGTTCCGCATTTACATGCTTTTGCTGCCAGTACTGCACTTCGTACTTGCCATTGGAGTCGAGGTCAGTAAATAGTAGTTAGCGTTTTTTTTTTGAAGTGAAAACTTCTTAAGGCGAACTATGGCAGTTTGTTAGGAGAATTATTATAGGTTTAGGGATGAAACAGTAAATTCGACACCGTCACGATGGTTTTGTATAAAAAATAAACACCAGAAAGTTTAAAGGGGAAAAATAATAAACCTTGTATGAAAAGTGTAGTTCGTGTTGAGGAACGAAACGATAGCGCGTTATTGCCTGCTTGTACTCCAACCTAAAATTAAATCCAAGTTCAAAGCTTCCCACCTTGTTATAATTCAAAGCTTACTTGAGAAGCTATTCTAACCTTAAGCACTTTTAATTTTAATATCTAAATCAAACATGGCAATGTTGCAATAAAATAAATCCTAAAAATCTCTACCATGTTTGCGATTTTTGGTCACAAAACTTACTATTCTAGCAAGGTTCGTTCACACAGCACCTTTTTTTAGGAAATTTAACTAAATATCTGTAAAATTTTCTAGCCGGGTTCGTTCAAAGAGGACTTTTGCACGAGTTGAACCAAGTTCAATCGATGACAAGGTTTAGTTCAAATATATGCAAATTTGTAGAAAATATTCAACTTTTTGGGTAAGTTCCATTCCAATATAAAAAAAAAAATTGTTTTAAGATGATATATTTTTAACGTTGTGTTTTAAAATTTATTTTATTCAGTAATTATGATTTGCAGTTGTGTATTGGAATGGAATATGACCTAAATATGTTAGCGTCGTCGGAAGATTGATCAAAGGACGGAGACACTAAGACTGATTAAGGTGATCTTTGTAATATGATTCAATGGCGATTGTGAATAAACAACGGTTTATTCACAATCGCCAGGAATAAAAGGGCTAAAACATTTTCACTAGCAAAGTAGATTTTTTATTTCTATGAAAAATTCAACACAAATTTTAGTCATGAAAAAATACATGGTTACGAAAACCGGTGTCTTTAATTCAGTAAACAACCACTCAAGTTAGGTGTTCTATTTTAGGTTTTTCAACGCAGGCTAAATTGCGGGCAGCAGCTAGTGTCATTATTCAGTGATTGACCAATTCGATTAATTCCGACTGGAACCGAGTAATTCCGACTCGGTTCACTAACATTCACTCTAAACTAAAAAAGTTTTCACATTAAAAGTCGATTGAAATTTGAACACATGTTCGCACTTTGCAGGCTACACTATCGGACCCCGGGAAGTTGGAATCGTTGTACAGACGCGTGAGACGACGCCGCGACAAGCTGGAGGCTGGCGACGGCTGCCGGCCCCTGTGTCCGGAGCCCTGCTGACACACGCCGGTACAATCCCTCTATATCTTACTCTACTCGCGTTGTATGCGTCTTGGTCACCTCGCAATTCCCCGTTCCGCCTACTCACGGTTGCCAACGATCAAGATACTTTAATCGGTCGAGGCTTGAGAGAACGACAGAGACACCAGTGCAGGCTTTCAAGGCTTTTACCTTTTCCGAATTAATAGTCTATGCCAAGTGTGTAATCGTTTTCATACTACTCACGAAGTGAATAGTTTAGCTTTTTGTATAGGAATTGAAGCGGGCGCTGTTTCAAGAGTTAGTTAATAGTTAGTTGCACTACACACGTAACTGGTTTCGTAACAAGAAAAACAATCCTTCACACGTAACCGGTTACGTAGGAGCATTGGTTTCGTCGGCGGCCGAAGGGGTTTTTAAGTTTCCATACGAAAAAAGCAAAACTTTTCACTTCGTATGTAGTATGGAAACGATTACACTCGAGGCACTGTTCGCGCTTGTAATATAGAGAATCATGTTCGCGCCTCTTGAGGTTAATTAGTAAAGATATGTATCTAAGTCTTTCGTGAAAATTAAAATAAACAACATAGATAAGTTTTATCTATATACAAATGATAAAATGGAAGTGGTCGTTTGTAATGTCTGTTTGTTCCGGCTAATCTTCGAAACGTATGCGCCGATTTTGACGGGACTTTTGACTAGCAGATAGCCGGTGGTGTAACGAGTAACTTAGGCAATTTTTATTTTAGAAAAATATTAAATAATATAAGATACAGTGTCCAGGGCCCCTAGCCAAGATGCAAACACTTCGTTTGCGTACTACGGAAACGAATAGAGAACGCTAAGAGAAAGCTTGGTGATTGGTTGTTGTAACGTTAAAATAAAATTTTGACCAATCACAAAGTTTTCTCTTAGCGTAACGACTGTAGAAAGCACACTTGGCTAAGCCCCCAGTGTCGCGCGCACGCCGTAGCGAAGCATGGCCTTGCTTCAATATTTATTAACTTCACTGCCAATTCTTCATATATATGATTATTATTCACTATTTTCCTAAAGCGCATGGAAGATCAGAGCATTTTAAGAGTGTCGTGGTAATTACATGACATAACATTGATACAGTATTAACAAGTCAAAGATTCCACCGATGTACCTGAGTGATTGAGTCATTAGGAGTTATCTTAATTCTCGTGCGACATAGTCACTAATGCAACTTAGGGCCGGCATAAATTGGAGGATGGCACGGCAAAATAATTATTTTTTTTTCACACTATTTTGTACCTTAAACGCTTGTAATATAATTCAAATTTAATTGTATTATGCAACGGTGGAATGCGGCAGCACGCCGATTGTTCGCATACAGTGAAATTTGAATTATATTAAAAGCGCTTAAGGTTTAAAATACTATGAAAAAATTAAATAGATTGCCATGCCGTCCACCAATTTGCGCCTGCTCTTATTGTTTTTTCGAGTAAAACATTTAAGAGTAAACCTTCACTAGTTTTAAATCAATATGAAAAACAAGTATGTACTATTTTAAAATCCATAGTAATGCTATATTATGTTTGTCTCACTTTGACACTTGGTGACAAAAGTTACCACAATGATATTTTTTACACACAGTTTTAAAACAAGTAATACTCTTGCACAAAAATTTTGCGTAATTATTATCATTTTTGTAATTTTGGCATCTATAACGTGTAGTGCTTTTCGAGTGTATCAGTCGTTTTCTCAGCTCGATTTCGTTTTTCTGTATTTTTTTTTTATTTTGCAAACAATCGTGACATATATTTTTATTGAAATGACATTCTTTCAATAAGATTGTGTTTATAGGCGAAATGTGCTGTAAAATGATTAAGTAAAAATGTATGGGATACAGAGAGTAGAGCTTGCTTGCGGCTGTGTATTTATCATGAAATTAGTTTATATTTGAAACGTTTACACGCTGTAGATCATCGATGGCATTAACAAGATTATGTCAATATTGTGCCACTAACTAGTAAATGACGATTTAGATATGAATTCATTGAATGATAGGTTTTTAAATTTAAGTAGACTTGCCCGCGCCGTTTCTATCGCACCGTATTTAAAGGCGTACCTTGAGGCATGACAAAGTATTAATTTTTTTCATAGTTTTTTGTACCTTAAGTGATTTTAACATAATTCAAACTAGCTTGTGTCTGTGACTTCGTACGCGCTGTAGTTCGCTTTTTGAAAATCCCAAAGGAACATAAAATATTTCGACGATAAAAAGTATATGTTAAATCAGATAATAACATAAATCTGTATGGCAAATTTTATCTAAATACGTTAAGCCGTTTCTGAAATTACCGTGCACAAACAGACTAAATATTTAAAAACTATTTTTTTTTCCTCATTGTACACGACAAATTTTTTTTTTTTTTAGAATTTAACATTACCATTTTATTATTTGTATTCGTTGATAATAATGCTATGGTAACAATCGGCTTGCTGCGAAATTCCCCCATGGCATAATACAATGAAATTTGAATTATATTAAAAGGTATAAAATAGTATTATAAAAAAAAAAAACTTTGCCGTGCCCTCCTCCAATGTTTATTTGGCCTAATGGCCCTTAGTTTTATTTTAGATTATTATTTTTGTTTGTTATTACATCAAAACGTCACGTGATAATGATGATGATGACAAGGTTATATCATGGTTATATCATTTAAATGACAAGTGATTTACATTTAATTGATACAAAGCATTGAAATTGTCATTCAAATAGGGTTTTTTTTTTCACTTTGATGTTTAAATAGATAAAACCTATTTATACACAAGAATGTATTTTTAAATTTTTTTTTATACACTTAATGAAATTAAATACTTTACACTTTTAAATCCTCTTAAATAGAATTCTTATTACTTACGTATATATGTATTTGTAAGTAAGGTCCTACTTAGATTTTGTTGATTGTAAATATGTATAAGTAATTTATGATAACATCGCTTTGTAGTTAATTCTACTCAGTATGAGAGTTTAAGTTGAAATCAAGTAATGTTGTTTATTTCTGTTTTGTACTTATATGTAAAATTGATTAAATTTGGATATTTTAGGGTTTTAAAAGTATTATTGGCGTTTTTGTTTAGTTAAATTTTAATGAATTTAAAAAGTCTAAAGTAAATCCATGGAGACAACGCAAACGCAAATCGATTGACTATGTATCTTTGTCCTTTTCCCTCGCACATAAAAATGACAGAAACGGCTATCTGTTTCATGATTTTTAATATCCTCTTTTATGAATGGTTGCGCTACTAGATATATACGTATTTTATTGGTTTAATAGTTTTTAGTATTACCGAAAAATTTCACTGCATTGCGTTTGGTGCATGTAATCGACATAAAACAAGTTATCATAATAACACACTTCAAGTTGTAATTTGAATATACAAAACCGACAATATCTTTACATATATTACTCAGTACTCGTTTGTTTAAAAAGATTAACTATAGTAATATTTTATTACAATATTATATATATATATATATGTATATATTATGACCACCTGAAGTTTGTGTACACTCTTTGCGTTGTTTCAATGGCCTTGCTTTAATAATTCCACAAATAAAAACATTAAGCATAATAATATTAAAATAAAATTTAGGAAAAAGTTTGTTTGGATATATATGAAAACTTATATATTTTACTTGATTCAGCTTTTGTCTTCACTGAGTTGCAAATACGATGAGATTCCTTGATATCGGTTAGAAGATCCATCGCTTTGCATTTGAAGAATATCGCGGTACCTATAAATGAATACTTAAACGTATGAAGTTTATTTTTTATTATTATTTAGTGTTATTATATATATATATAGTTCAGTTTTGTGTATAGCTCTAAATACATATCGCAATATTTTAAATACGTCACAGTTTAATTTGTGCTTGATAGGCATTATGATCCTAACATATTGTACATATTGTAGTGTTTTATTATATTTTATGAATATGTATATCAATCAACTTAATGTCATTTTTATTCGACGTTCAACTTATTATATTTGTACGTTAAAAATGTTTACAAACTTTTGTGTCACAATAATTTATTAGTAATTTATTCATTCTTTATTTGTCGACAGTTGATAATTTTTTTTGTATATTTTATGTTCGTGTTTCACTTGCCAGTTAACTCTTGTAAATAATGATGAACTATAACAAGCAATGTTTAAACCGATAGTAAATAATCCGTATAATACGATCAGTGTCAATGTATATGTAGTAAATAGAGCTCACAATGTCCTAATCTTTAGAACCTCAAAAATTATCACTATCTATTTATATAATCTTTTCATTCAAATAAAGTCGTTCAATTGTGGAAACTACCAACAACTTTCACGAATATATAGAAACACAATTATCGTCATATTTATGCTAGTATGTTATTGCTATATGATGCTAACTGCATGTGAATTTGTTAAGGGTCTATTCACACGACGTCTTTTAAACGTGCAGTAGAAGCGCGTTGAACGCGATTAGGACGCTCAACAAACGCAAGGCAGTTGGCAAGTTATGGCCTTAACACGCGATCGTCGCGTTTGTATCAAATCAAAATCAAAATATTTATTTATCAATTAGGTTTCTGCAAGAAACTCTTTTGATCGTCATTACAAATTTAAATTTACCATGGTTTCGGAAAAAAGCTAAGATGACGATCCTGAGAATAAACCCCGAAAGAAACTCAGGATACTATTCTGTTGTCATCTTTAAAAAATAACATAAAAACGTAAATATGCACTTTCCCCGCTTTGGCCTATTTGAAACATGTTTGTATTGATACAAACGCGCGTTTGTAGTAGGTACATTTCATTTGTGATTGAAACAATACAAATGTTTACAATCTGCTAATGCGCGTCAGCTCGTTTAACAGACGTGTGCATAGGCCTTTATGTCGAAGTCATAATGATAGAAGATAAATGACTATTTTAATGAAATAAATAAATATTAATAGAGTAAGATAAGTTTCCCGATTATCGTGACATGTTCGATAAATGTATGTGCAATCATTTGTATATTAATCATATCAAAATTAATTAATACGTTTTAATGTTATAAAGTAATACCAAAAAATGTATCATCAAAAATTAATGCTGAAAGTTGTAATTTTCAAAATAATATGACTTAATGGATGTATAGAGTACTTAATAAGTAACTTAACTGTGTCATCATCACGGAGTATAATATTGAATGTCAATTTTTATAATACATTTTAGCGTTTTCCGATTGCTATAATAGAGACATATTTGTCACAACTGGTTTTTCACTAGTTATTTAATAGATATTTAAAAAGTGATTTCCATTCCTAACTAATTTTAGTGTGTACTTAGATTTGTTTGGTGCTTAGTTTTAGCATTTAAAACTAACCTTTGTAAAGAAAATTTTGTAAACAATAAAGTGAACGCGTCGTGTTCACTTCGTTGTTATCTTGTGAAATTTTTGATTACTTTTTGAGACTTGTTATTGAACTGCGTTATTGTGATGTGGTTGCTTTTTTAACCAATTATTACACTTATTGTCTGTTTCTCGAATATTTGGTACTTGTTAACTGTTTCTATGTCCAATATAGTCATGGTAACGTAGTTCGATGTAAAAATCTGTTAATTACGACACTTTAGATTGATGTGACCAAATTTAAATGGATTAAATAAAATGCCGAAATGGTAAAAATAAACTGTTTTATTGAGCCTTTGGCTAGTTTAAAAGCAATTAAAGAATTGTATCTGAAACTAGGCACACAATCTAAGCAACTAATGCTTGTATTATGGATACCAGACAGTTGATATACTACATAGATTACCTTTTTTTGTAAATACATACATATTATAAATTCATTCACTTAATACACTTAATGCCTAACACTTATCTTTCGGGACCTAACTCTTTTTCAGGATAAAAAGTATGTTTAAGTGGATATGTTAGTCCAAGTAATAAAATCTATTAAGCCGTTTTTGTGTGAAAGAGTAACGAGCATCCATCGATCCTCACAAAAGGACTCCCCTGAGTCGGCGTGGTCCGATTGATCGGAAGATTAGCATTTATAATAAATATTAGTAGGAGGAGTAGGTATTATATACCACATAATATTCTATGAGTCTTGTAGTGTAACTTCTACAACAAGACTCATAGGTTTTTAAAAGACAGAATAATTCTGATTGTGTCATTTATTTATTAACCTTTTGAAAAAAACTTTCAAAACATCTGTCTATTCTTTCTCTAAAGAATTATTGATAAACTTAAGGTAAGTAAGACGAGTATCCAGGCGGAGGAGAGTACTTAGGTGGTCGGGAGCTGCGTGCGCGCACGGTGATAGGCGCGGGGAGGGGCGTAGGCGCCGGAGGGCGAACCCACCTATAAAAAAATATTAATATGAGCCAATAATGTTAATCTTTCATTCTAATATGTGTGAATAGAATAGACAAATTGGTTGGTTATTGGAGATTTATAATTTGTTTCATTAAAATATCGTATCTAACGTCGCGTAATACTTAGCGACTTCGCCGGCATTATTTTATTCACAAATTACTAATTTTATAAACTTTTTAACCTCACAATAACGATAAAATGGTTGACAAAACTGATTTTGTCCTGTAAGGCGTAGGAGAATAATAAAAGCACGCTTAAAATTACGTTACATGCTTCAAGAAGTTAAAGAGTATAATTTAGGAAAACGTTTGGTTACATGGTTCATGATTATTATAAAATGAATACATTACCAAGGCACAAGACTCAGATCGTGCGGAGGTTTAGGTGTGGCGCGACGTTCAGCCATTTCTTGCCGTAAAGTGTCAGCATCGCGCGCAACCGCACAGCAGGCGCGCAGCGTGAAGTAGTAAAAAATCTCCACACCTGACAGCAACGAGAAACCGAGAAACAGGCCCGCTATACCGCCGAAAGACACTGAAAAGTCATTTTCTTTTGACTAAAACTTCATAGAAATACAACAGAAAAATGTCAGTCTTTCACCACTTTCCTTCGGCTTTTAAATGTTTTAGGAAACAGACGAAAGTGGGGAAACAAATTGAGAAAATCGTGCGAATGTCTGCAGCCAAAACTTTCAGGATTCTTTTTCCCGTAAGACAGAACAGGTACAATCCCTTTAGATTTTTAATCAAGTATAAATACTTACAGCTAGATGTACTTTTCCCACGCAAAAAGTAATTCCGTGAAAACAATGCATAAAATCTGTATAATACTCGTACTTACGTCTTTTTTGGTCTTTTTTGACTGGTGTGTGCACGCGTGTATTTTGCTATATTAAACTTACACAGATTTATTATGATGCTAATACCAAACCATTAGATGTGTTTAGAATTATTACGTACCCAACAAGTCAACCCAACCAAAAAGCACCTCGCGTTTATAGCGAACCATCGGCCACGATACGAATTCTATTTCAAGGAAACTTGTTGCTACTTGTCCCTTACTGGTGCTGGAATCAATTGTCAAAATAAGTATAAAACAATAATGTCATTTCGAAGCGTCGATAATGTTTGGCGATGTCATAATAACTCACTCGATTTCAGTTAACTTCTCGACCTCGTAAACTGTATGCGAGCAGCCGAGTTCGCACGAGCACTTGGTAACGTCGGTGATGGCCGTCGCGTGTCGACCGATACATTCCAGTTCATGCACCGTGCACTGTCTGTACCCATCTATACATATAATAAAAACGTAAACGAACCCTGTACATTTAAAAAACAAAACAATTTGTATTAGGTTGTATTATGTTACCGAGGTAAAAAAATGGTTTTTAAGATTTTTGTCTATTCGTTTTGAATGCGGTTTTCACTAATGTATTGATGATTTCCTAGATTTAAACTATATGATACTTTTTATCTTGTAAAAATGTTAGGTTCATTTCCGTCCTTGATGTTATCATGAATAGTCATTACTTGTAATGGATACATGCAATCCACTTGTAACCATTTAGAACTCACCAATAGCCGGATAGAAGTGTGGGACACATTTGCAGAACATCCTACTCCGTTGCATACGACACTGTCTCATGCAAGCCGAATACGTGTATATGGAGCTCGTTTGCAATGCTTGTTCGTCGGCGAAAACGCAACGCCTTTGACGTATAGACAACTGACGGGCGTCCTCTGTCGTGTATGTATGTTTGACTGAAAACGACACCTTCTCGACGCGACGATCCCACGAATGTTGAGCGCTTTGCTCTAACCCAGCCATTTCTTCGGTGGAATGAATGTATATCTAAACGAAACGAGTTATCACATTTGTTTAAACAGCACACAAAACTCGGGCTTAATTTTTAGGAGGAAATCAAGAGAATGTTAATTTGATGGTTTCAACGCAGAAAGTAATGGCTTATTATTGTCATTATTTAAGTATCATGTTGTGATCTAGTCAGTTCTCTGAAAAACTTTGAACACTTACAACCATTCGCACTATATTGGCACTCTTATATCAAACCTGAGGACAGGAGGAGAGTGGCTATTTTGTCCGCTGATATCCGGCAGACTTTTTTCCTCGATTAAACTCACGTTATTAACAAGGTTACTAGTTACTCACGTCTATTACAGTGTCGTTCCTGAACGAGTTGAACATGAATGACCATTTTGCATCCGTTTCATGAATATAAGCTTCCGCAAATTGTTCTGCTTGTGTTTCCGTTTGCCTGAAAAAAAAAAAAAGAAAAAAAAATCATTCAAGTCTCTCAGTAATGATGTACAATCGCTTCATTTATTGCGTTTGTATATAAATCATATTTCATTTATTGTGCATGTGTGCTATTGTATTTAAATGAGTTATTAAGTGCACTGTCTGCCGACCTTTCGATTACGGAAAAGTAGATTTATTTCTGTAGTATTTCTTAATTTTAAGGAATGATACACCAATAAAATAAAGCTGAAGTGGTTATTTGGTTGGTTGAATAGGTAATAGCGCGTGCGGGCTACAGATGCGGTGCGACGCGTAAGGTTAGATCGCCGCGTGTGTGCTTCAAAACGGTTACTAGATTTTGATATTTAAATTCTTCTTGGCTGACCGCAGCCATTAAAGTAGACAATACTCATTTAATCCTACTAATATCATAAATGCGAATGTTTGTGAGGATGGATAGATGTTTGTGGATTTTTCACGCAAAAACGGCTTAACGGATTTGGATAAAATTTCGCACACAGATAATTTATTACCTGGATCAATATATATGGTATTTTTTATCCTGGAAAAATGTCAGGTTATCGCGGGATCGTCTAAAAATATAAAAAATTAGGCGTCATTGTCGCCATAATGGCGCGGCGCCACCGTTCGTTACAGCGATAAATATGTCAGATATTTTCTCAGGTGCTATATTTTTAAACGCGGACAATGTCGCTAATAATTATATATTTGTTATATAAAAGTATCCATTATGTGAGAATTGGGGCAGTACTTTAAATGTATTATAGGTAAATCTTCTTACCACGGCCAAGAGCGTTCAGCGTGTCTCGAATTAAAAGCATAGCAGAAGCCCATTTCAGTGAACACGGGGACGAGCAAGTCGCAACACTCTTCCGAATCTCCTTTCCATTCACAGTCGTAGAACAAAGATTCACAATGTCGCACAATCTATGGATATTTAACTCAAACAAGAATCTCATAATAATAATAAACAGCAAAGGGTTAGAAGTTGGATTCCATAGTTCATTAGTTAATGCCATGGTTTTGGGTAAATGATCGCTCGATCTAAAGCTGATCGCCTTGACAATTTAAGGCCGGGATTGGGAGTGGATTGGGGCCATTGGTCTTAATATAACAGGTACTCGCTCAACAAAGCATATGTGCTGTTATTTCACCGTATTCTTGTGTAAGGACGTGGTTACTGACTTCAGAAGGGCTGCCCGGTTTAAGTCAGTAAAATGCGGTAAGTATTAAAAATAACATTATTTTGACAATAGAAGAATATTTTTGTAGGTATAACCAATAAGAAATCATTTGAATACACACACTGATTGATCATTTTCAATTAGCATCGATACAAAGATACATCCGTATCTTTTTGCCAAAAAGATAAGATTATTGTTGTAAGCAGAATGAAGTGGTTTAAAGGTTTATTCTGTCCAAAATATCCAGATGTTCAAAATGTTTGAGAAAGCTTCAGAAAGCCTCGAAGAATTCTACGCTTCTTCGTTTTTAGATTCTCGTTTATAAATGTAAAAATTATGTTAGGTAAGTTTTTCATTAAGTATACTTAGTATAAGTTACAGTAAATCTATCGTCAACACATCTCCAATGACATTGACCTCAGTACTCACATTAAAGACAGCATCTTTAGAGTCTGCAGCTACGTGCAAAATGTCGGCGCCTTGACCTATTAGTTCTGGATCGTTTACGAATTCCGAGGCTCTATCCGCGATGGATTGATAGTTAAGTGTGGCAAGCCATTGTAACATGTCTGCCGCTTTAGCCGGAGTGTTGTTTTGCCAGACACTATGGACAAATTGAAAGTTGAAACACCCAACTATACATACATTAGAAGCTAAATTATGTATTTTCTTTGAACGTGAATTGAATTGTTTTATGCGAACATTATACCCCAATCTGAAATCACCATATAGGTACATATAGGTTTGATCCGAATTTGTTAACTCTAATTTTGAAGATTTATAGGAAATATTATAAGATACTTTCGGGATTCGCCACATAATCAAATGAAAGTGTAGACTTGCCTTTTTGGGAAACTTGGTAATTTTTAATTAAAAAAAAAAATAGGATGGTAACGCTATGAAAACCAAAAAAAGTTTATTTTTCGTGACCTAACATTACCAACTAAAGGATATTTACTGATTTTTTGGTAGATTTTGTGTACTACTTTTTTTTATTACTTATCCTTTATTTTCCTAGTAACCTATTGATAAGAACTCTTTTAAATACTATCCCCATAACGTAAATCTTTATATGAGAATTTAACTTATAGTTAAATTAATCTTAAGCTTAACAAAAACTAAGCTTACTTCTGTAGATACTCTTGTAATAATTCTTCGTCAAGAGGGTTGACGTCACAAATGGTGACCGCTGGAAAAGGAACGTCCCAATTGTGAAAATCTGTGTCTAAACCTGTTTCCAAACAATAAGCATTAACAAAGAATTTTACGATAAAAGGAAAATGCTAACATTTTACATCTAGTAATTAAGTATGAATCACCTGTAATTGTTGGATTTGTTTGGAATTTTTCCCATAAACTGACAATGATGATGCATGTAGTGACGGCACCAACGGCGGTGAAGCTAAACCACATAAACCTGGTAAAAACAAATAAGTAATTTTAATATCTCTCCTAAATTATCGATACTATTTTCTTCTCAAAAATAATAAAAAAAAAGACTAAATTAAGATAAGACTTACCTAACACGACCTTATAGAACAGGCGGTAGGTATCTGCTAAAATACACTTATGTTTGGATAATTTGTATGTCTTGTTGAAATCGTTGATGATAAGTTATAAAAAAATGATAATTTCACTACAAGCTCGCATGAAACCATGGGTTAATTATTTATTTATTTTTTAAGAAAATATGTAAAGTTTAAAAAGGAATGCTTTTTAAATTTTATACATTTTCTTTTCTTTCTATTTCAACAAAAAACTATCATACTACCTAAATTAGACAACCCAAAACAGATACCCCCTGGACTATAACGGAACCACACAAGGTGGCGAATAAAATACATTTTTGAGATATTTTATGATCACGTCAATTTATTTACGAGACTGTTCCTTACAACACAGTAATAGCACTTATCTTCTATCTACGAGTATATCTATACATATTGCAAAATAGAATCGCTGTCCACCTACGTCTGTTTCTCTGCTAAACTCTTCAAACCACCCAACGGATTGCGAAAGTTTGTGTATATGCTATTATCAACCCAAAACTTTATAAAATGAACGAATTATGGTATAAGCGTATAAATTAATTATGATACTAACTTTTCACAAAATGGTCTATCCTTTTCGGCGATATATCGGACACCGTGAAGCGTAGAATTATTAAAAAATTCCCTTGTCTGGTGACGTAGACTTGCTGATAGCAGAGAGCAATTACCATCTTCAAAGGAATCACGTGTAATGGCTGTTTTATTACTTGTTGCAAAAGCGTCGGGGTACACTTTCATTATATTTTATTTAGCAAAATATTTTATGTGGAGAAAACATTATTACGTTTTCGTAGGTATAACATGAATCGCAACAGAACTGAATCACGCGGTAGTAGATAACATCAATTTTATTGATCACCTCGCGTGTACTGTTACAACTTACCATGTCAATTAAACATGATATGGGGTCTGTATAACATTTGTATTTATTAAGGTAATCGAAATAATTAAATAAATTATTTTGAATGTGAACGTTAGGTATAATTTATTATCTATGTATACATATAATAAATTCGTAAAAAAGGCGTGCCTGTACATAAAATATAAAAAAAAATTGTAGGTACATGTTTTACTTTAACAGAGTTAAAAAAAAATAGTTTTTAGAAATTTTGTCTGTTTGTCTGTGCACGCTAATCTCAGACACGACTTAACGGATTTGGATGAAATTTGGCAGACAGATAGCTTATTACCTGGATTAACATATAGAATACTTTTTATACTGGAAAATTTTTAGGTTCCTGTGGGATTTTCAAAAAACGAATTACAGCGCGTACGAAGTCGCAAGCACCAGCTGGTGTTAGATCATTAACTTTAAAAAAAAACTTGTTTAAATTAAAAACCAATAAAATTTTCAAGTATATTTTGTAACAATTTTCAAAGAATAATAATTACATGAATTGGTTAATTATTAAATTTCAAAGAGCACTCATTCTATACTTCGACTGCTTCTCTGGTGGTTCGGGTTCTGGTTCAAGTTCAGGTGGTAACAGCGGTTCAATTTGGATATCAACATCTTTCAGTGCATCGTCAAGAATCTTTATCTTTCCTAGCAAAATTTCTGCCTGAAGATTGTAACCTGGTTCGAGCATTTTGCCACTTGGATTCAACTTAAATAGATGTTCAGCCTGTTAACACAAAAAACTCTAATTAGACTTCAGTTTCTTTTAACGTTAAGGTTGACAGATAATATGACGGTCCTTTTGAAAGTAGATGACTATGATTGCCTTACACATGGGGATTGCAATTGTGCTGCTGACCTTGACAGGATAAAGGATAATTAGTAAGGAGGGGAGAGAGGGAAAGGCTCTGGCATCGCTTACTCAATAACCGAAACACAACAGAGCTCGCGCTGTTATTACACAGTGGTCTTCTGTAAAAGGGTGGCTAATTTAGTGATTAGCCATTATGTTATTAATGGCCATTAATAGTAATTAATGGCAATAGTCTGCCAGACGCTTTGCGCTGTGCCAGCGTATCCTACTAATATTATAAATGCGAAAATTTGCGACGTTTGTTACTCTTTAGTACCCAAAAACAGCTTAACGGATTTGGATGAAATTTGCCACACAGATAGTTTATCACCTGGACCCAAACATATGTGATACTTTTTATCTTTGCAACTTTCTAGGGATCGTCTAATTTATAAAAAATTGGGCGCCACTGTCGCCGTGGCGGCGCCACCGCCATGTCGCCATCATAGCGATAAATATATCAGATATTTTCACAGTTTTTATATTTATTCTTTTTTCAGCTAGTGTAGTATTTGTTTTAGTATAGCTAGTATAGTATAGTATATTTGTTGGATATGTAATCGGTTATATTCTAGCAATTTTTTTAGGTTATACCTATATTATTGAATTTATTTACTTACAAGGAAATCTATAGGGTCATCGGGACGTAGTTTGGCGACTTCAAGAAGCGCAGGTGTGAGAGTCGGAAAAATGTGATTCATTAGATAGTTTCTCATCGGTTCACCGGCTGCGGCCAAAGCGGCCTCTTCTTCTTCACGCATCAGCAAGTACAGTTCGGACTATTTAAAGATTAATTTATTCACATAAAACTAGCTTTAATCCGCGGCTTCGTCCATAAAATTAATTAAAAACTGAAATCTATTCGGGTTAAGAAAACGTGCGTCAACCTATTTGGGCGGTTAAGCTAAATAATGACTCGGACGATAGTGAGCTAATTTTTGTAACTAATTCAATTTCAAACTTAATTATCAATTTTAAACTCTGTACTTAAACATAATTTGGTATAATTCTAACGAATGAAATCTAATATTGACAATTTGTAATGCTACATTAAGTATCTACAAGTATATTGGCAAATTTTAATGTTAATTCTCTTGATAATAGACATTTTCTTATAAGACGTTATGGATATGACTAGGCATAGAAAATTATTAACCCAATATTCCATTTTTTCTTCTCGTTCCTGTTGCATTTTCTGCTCTAGTTCTTTCATTGCGTTTTCTTCTTTTTTACGCAGTGTTTCAAGTTCTTCTTTTTCCTTCTTCTCTGCGGCCTCGATCAGACCTATTCACATTATTCGCAAGGATATATTTTAAACACTAAATTTAAATTAAATAACACTATAAACTGAAAAAAATACTTTTACTGACCAAGAAGTTTAGCATATCTACACGGTCGGCCCATGCGGAGGGCAACAGCAGAATATGGGCCTTTCATTCCGTAATCCAAATGCTCTTTTACAGGTACAACAAGAGGATGAATGTCTAATTCATCAAAGAAATTTAGAGGCGTCACATCCCTTCTGTCTCCAGCTCTGAACTCAGTTAAACGTTTCAGAATAACTTCCTCGCTCAAACGTGAATCATCTTCTGGCTGTCGCATTGCCTTTTCACAAATAAAATCGTCGGTCGCTTCCAACGACACCACGATATCTACAATTAAATTCAAATAAAAACTTATTGAGATTTGAAACCAATATAATTTCTTTTTAGTATGTAACACATACCGGGCAAAATTTTCTTCAATATATTGTTGTACAAATCAACGTCTTCATCAAACGGCTCTTCTTGATTTTCCTCTTCAACAATAGAATCTTGTTCATCCGCTTTATCAAATACTATAACCACAACATTAAATCTTACCAACATGTATAAACAATTAGGACACCTATTTCAACTTGTTAATTAAACTTACGCTGTGAACATTGAATCAGTGTTGTTGGGAATCCGTCCAGAACCCAGCCTCGGTTTTGAGCGTCACGGCTCATTAGGCGTTGTCGTAAATATCTGCATAGCCAAGGTATAACATTTTTAAGATGTTAAGGTTTGATAGAAGGTAGCTGTATGGTATAGGTATATGATAAATTACTTTAATTAACATTAATTTAGAAAAAAAAAACGTACCCCATAATTTCGTCATCTGACAGTGGGCGACCAGACTGTAGAATCGCAAGTGTTGTCCTTGCAGCCTCTTGAACGGCTTCATCTTCCCCTAGGTCATCATCAGTGTCCAATGGCGGCACTTCTTCTTCACCAGTAGGCACAGGGAGCGCTGCAGTCTCCCCTACCTCCCAGTGCTTTATTCGCCACGACTACATTTGTATCATAGACACAACAATTAATTTAAAAGTTGCCTTATTGTCATTATATTACTTTCACTCTAATTCGTTGGTTAAAAACGGAAATCTAAGACCGGCATGTAAGCGAAACACTCAATGGCTATGGACTCTAAAGATGCACTTCGGATCTTGGCGACCGCGACACGCGACTGTGACCCTGTGACCAGGCAACCACAGTCGCCTGGCGACCTTTAGCTTACGAATCTCCGCGACCCAAGTGCACAACCCAAACTGCTCAGTGTTATTGCAGTCCGCCACTCGTAGTGAAGAGTTTTTAAGAGTAACTTTTACGAGTTTTAACCTCGGCAGTTATTGGAAGATGAAGAAAAATATGATATCATATTAACGCTCATGCCTCCAGAAAAGAGGATACAGATCGACTCTTTTTTTCACATCACGAGATCAGAAGAATTATCAAATAATTCTATCAATATCTCGTCCTCCTGAGAAGAAAGCGCCTCTAATTTGCGTCGCGGTCGCCGGCGGATTAGTAAGTAGAAGTGGAAGTGGGCAGAACACATAGTACGGAAAGCCGACGCGCTGGGGCCGGAAGGTTCTCGAGTGGAGGCCTCGGACCGGCAAGCGCAGCGCAGGACGTCCACCTACAAGGTGGACAGACTACCTGATAAAGGTCGCGGGTCAACAGTGGATCCAGGCTGCTTCTGACCGGTCCTATTGGAAAATCATGGTGGAAGCCTTTTTCCAGCAGTGACCGTCCTAAGGCTGAGATGATAATGATGAATAAATGTATTTTTCAATAAGTTCAACAGTTTAATAAGCTTTCATAAGATAATTATTTCATAACGAGTAACATACTAAGTCGTCCATTATGCTTTGCGCAACAGTGTCCGGCGAAACATATTCGAGTCCATACGCTTCACATAGTAGTTTTGCAAGTGTTGTTTTTCCGACGATTGGAGGGCCGTATATAATTACCTGTTATACATTTGTTTTGTATTATTAATTATTAGAAAAAAATTAAGAACAATTTGAAGTACCTACCTATTTAAAAGTTAGGTATATCAAATTTTTACCTTGAAAGGTTTAAGCCCTCTGTCCTTTTTGAACTGTTTTACAAGAGCTGGTACATTTTCTGCAAAACTGAGTTCCGATATCCACTGTAGCCCCATCGTTTCCACGAGAAATGTTGGCTCCATGCTTAGATTTAATGTCATTAGGTCATAAATTCTTTGCTATAAATTAAAGTACCATTGTTATCTTTTCTCTTCTTAAAAAATTTTTTCTTTAATAACAACAGCTTTTTTTAATACTCACGTTAATTTCAGGAATCAAGAACGCATCTTCTACTGGGACACATTTAAACATACTTGTTCCTAGGATACGACCAATAGCTTTTATTATCTACAACAGACAAATTATATTGATTTTATAAAAATACCGGCAAAAAATTGGTTTTAACAATCTGCTTTTGCATTATTTCTATTTTTGAAAAATCATTTATTTTTACCATTTTTGCATTACCCTATTTTTGAAATGTCAAAATGTTACCTCCTTTTGTCGTGTCAAATTCTGCTCCACAGCTAAAATATAAAGCTTTTTTGGAAAGTCCGATGCTATATTGTAAACAATTCTGTAAAGTATGTAAATATTTAGTTATTCTTATTCATACTAATCTAATCTTTATACTGAAGTATGTAAGTACAGTAGTACCCAACTGATATGGCTGAACTGACATCCCAGTAGAGCAATAACCAAGGCTATTTAAAACAATAAAATAAAAATTGAAAAGTAATAACTGGTGGTAGCAGTACCTACTCCCAATAGATAAACCAAATCGTCAGCAACCGACTACGCTAATATCCTTTTTTTCCGAACCCGAATTTTATATAAATACCAGCTGTTGCACGAGACTTCGTCCGCGTAACTTTATAAAATATATCCTATCTCTCAAGTTGGATCAAACTGCACACAGTGTGCAAAATTTTATTAAAGAAATTTTTATATATGTTGAGATGTATTACCTAAATTAGTAGGTAAATTAAAGTAGGTATTAGGTATTAAATAATTAAAATGTTAAGGCACTCAACTGAGCTAGATCCAGTAGGTTAATAAGAGGTATGAAGTTATTTCCACGACCAAATATGGGTAACAAACGTTCGCATTCCCAAGCCTTTTGGAACCAGTAAAACAATACGTCTTCTCGACCACCATATGTTACGCCAGAGCATAACACTATAGCTCTGTAAGGAAAATTCCAACTTTCCAACTATCCATTATATATAATTAATGACCTAATGTATTTTTACATACACGAATTATAGATATATAACTAGCGCCCCTCTCCCGGCTTTGCTTGAAATGTATTTTTTATATACCTTCTTCGTTTATCCCTCTTTCCAGTAGTACAAACCGTATAAAAATTCGTTAGGTGTTTTCGAAATAGTTAGCGTAAAAACAGACAGACGCGGACAGTTTCGGCGACTTGGAAATATTGTTTTTTTTTTAACTTACATAAAACATAATGACAGGATTTATTATAGGTATATGTAAACCTTTCGAGAAAAATTATCTAACTGATGGTGGGAACCGCATTAAAATTCATTGTGTGGTTTAGGAGGAGTTAGAGGATATAAAGACAAGCAGAGGCGGAAAGCGACTTTAAATTATAACTAGGTACTGTGTAAGGATATTTTATCCTGTGCCAAGTGAACATCGTATTTGCGAGTCTTTAGCTTACAGCCTTCAGGTGACACTAGGAACCTATTGTTTTCATGCAACCTTTCTTCAATTTATTCCGTCGCCGCTTCAGCCAAAACGCAATGCTAAGCAAGAAACTCTAAGAAAGTTTTTTTTAATTATAATATCTATAAGTAAAAATTCAATAACTAGGTATAAGAGTAACTATGTGACGTACCCGATATTTGGTCTGTATTTCTTCGCTATACCAATGACTTCATTTTCACAATTATAATGCATTTTATAATTAGGATGCGGTTTGCGTTTCCGAAAATCGGTGTCAATGAATGGCATATCCGGATTCTCCTACAAAGTTCATTTTTAGTAAAAACACTAAGCATAGTTAAGTAAGTAGGTACTAAACATGCTAAGTACTAAACAAAGCTTTTTGTGTCTATGATTATACTTAAACGAATTGAGGCGATAGTGAAAGTAACAGAGAACAATGGAGACGCCATGAACTTGTGACCTACTCATTGTTTTTATTGTCTTGATACAAATACTCAATCAATACTTCAACACTCTTCACAATCAATACTTAACTGTGTTTAAGTAAAAACCAGTTACTTAAAGACGCGTATAGCGCTATATCGATTTGGATGAAACTCTTCGTATTTTAAATAGATCATTCATCATGTTCTATAGTAATTACAAAGGATACCTATACTTACAGCATATATGTTGTGTTTCGGTGAGTGAGTAAGGGATGCCAGAGCCCATTACCCCATCCCTTCCTTATTCCTTATCCTTCTATGGTCGGCAGCGTACTGGCAGCACCCATGGCGTTGCTTGTGTTACAGGTGACGGTAGCCACCTACTATCGAGTGGACCAACAGCCTGTCTGCCGACCTTAACATATAAATAAAATACAACATACTAGTTATACCCACACGTAGCGTAAATATGAAAAATTATAATTACCGGATCCAAGGGCTTAGTAGACGCCCAAGTCATAATAGTCGATACGAGAATTAATTGTCTTTTTTTTGTTTCATTGATTATTGTGTCACCATCGGGGCTGGTTTGCAATAATCCTGCTGTTTGTTTCTCAAGAAAATCATTTAATACTGAAATCCAATAACGACTGTAAACTTGGAAGAAAATGGTTTTTATAAATATTATTTGTAGACATTATCCACCCTAGTGTATGTACCTAGATACTGCTATCCATCCCTAATCCTAATACTTATCTATACTTAATATTAAAAAGAGAGAAGATTTGCGTTTTTGTATGTTTGTAAGAATAAACTCAAAAACTACTGGACCGATTTTAAATATTATTTCACCTAAGTATCGAAAGCCATATTATCAGCGAGTAACATAGGCTATATTTTATAAAGTTACGTGGACGAAATTTTTTCACGCGTTAATTTTTTCATTTTTGAACTAGTCAAAAGCTAGTTAGGTAGGTACTTAAGTAGTTACTATTTTTAAAAATCAATCGTTAAAGCTGTCTGAATAATTCCATTTTCGTTACATTTTCAAAGCATCGAACCAATGAGTTTGATCAACTTTAGCATAGAAATAGCTAGCATAAACATGGGCGTAAAGCTTTTCTCGTGAAAAAACTAGGTCCTATTTAACTTACTTAAAAAATTCATTCAAATAATTAATTTTGAACTAACGCTTCATATATTCCATGGCTATTTTAAGTTCGTCCAGATCATAACTAATATCCAAGACGACTGTGCCACAAGTTAGCATTTGTGATAGAACATCTGTTTTCGGAACCACCCTTGAAACGCAATCCAGGACTTTTGCATTTGGATCGGCTACGGTTCCTACGTCACAATGAACATAGGTATCTAAAAACTCACTCTAGAACTAGACAAAAAATGTAAAAACAAATCTTTATTAGGTAAAAATCTATGTGTATATTTATGTTATCTAACTCGCAAAACCGCTCAACCGATTTTGATGAAATTTTCGGGCAATCTTCAAATTATCCCAGTGGGTTATCCTGTAAAGTTTAGTAGCATTCGAATAAACACATTATTATTTTTAAGTGTAATTTTATGTTTTTTTTAAGTAATCTTGTGTCATGTCATGTTTTCCCTACAAATTAACAAAAAACTAAATGTTTTCTATTTTAAAATAAAAATGAAATATTCAACGTCCAAATAAAAACAGAAAATATGTTTTAATACCTAAAAAAGAGGCGCCGACGAAGTCGCGGTCAAAAGCTAGTATTAAATAAGTACCTACGTATTATTTAATTTGATTATAACATAGGTAACAATAAGACGTTACAAAAAAAAATAGTGTCGCTACGTTGGTCCAGAATACCCGGAATGGCATAAGTAAGTACCGATAATTTCATAAGGCTGAACAGGTGGTAGCCGCGGCAATGGTTGCGAATCTTCCCCAATAACTGTTAAAGACGTCTCCCTTGTGGACAATGCATTTTTTTCTAAAACCTTAGAAAGCTCCTTGACTATACACTCTCCATGATACGAATCCACATTATTCACAAAGTAACGTTTAAAGGAAAATAGATTTGCTAATTCAGAGGATGATCTGTCGGAAGACATTCTATCCATTGACTTCTTCATTATTTAAGTGTTTTTTTTGAAAATATTCTTTTAAATAAGCTATTTGTAAATAACTTTTAAAGGTAAATAATATATCAATGACAGGAAAATATTTTTCCATTATCGCCTTGTCAAAAAATGTTTTTTTTTTTTTTTTTAAATTACCTACTTATAGGTGCGATTTCACCATACTCTGTTAATATTTAACATCGCTGTTAAGTCATTTAGCGCTGTCACTCGCATACTGTAAACGTCTGTTAAATTTCTTAACAGCGATGTCAAATACTAATAGAGTATGGTGAAATCGCGCCTAAGGCTAACATAATAATGGTTATACTTTGTGAGTAGGTATATAATAGTGTTCTATAGTTATACTGTGGTAGCTAAGTAGACACCCAATACTGATAGTGGAGGAAAGTCTGGAGCCTGGATCTCGCAGAGTTACCCCAAACATAGCCCTCTCCATAGCTCGTTGAGCTTTTTTACGAGGCCCATAGTTAGAGACCACGTTTCAGCGCTATATGACACTATATGGCATCACTGGCAACACATTTGCCGAAAAGTTTTATTTTAAGGCACTGAGGAATTTAAGATAATAATATATGTGAATGCATGATTGTAAAAACCCACCTCAGACCAAATACAAAATTTTAAGAAAATCAATAAAAACTGTCTGGTGTAAAAAAAAATAACTGTACGATTTGTTTTTTTTTATTATTTATGTTAAAAAATATTAAAAAAATACTATATTAGAAATTTCTTGTAGAAATAATTAATAGATTTTTTTATATTGATTTTTAAAGTTTTGGGATGAGGTGGGTTTTTACAGTCATCTTGTACAAGGTGTGTTCTTACAATCAAAATCCAATTAGAATACTTGAATAATAAAATTTATTGCAGACAATTTTGGAAAATTAATGTAATTCTTCATCTTCGACATTTTCAGTTATAGGCCATTACAATATTTTGTCCCAAAACTTCACTCTTCACCTTCCGGTACAAACTAAGCGCATTTTTTCAGGTCTTCCATTTTCTTTGCATTAATGCAGAGCTTCCTTGTTCCATACTCAGGTTCTTGTGGTAGCGATACGGACATCTGTGGTCTTATCTTCATCAAAAATGTATTCTTTATCATCCCATCAATGAATTCCTGTGCTTTCACCCGCACGTCGCTACCAATCTTTTTGAATGTGAAGTGATGGAACATTGATACATTGAAAATAACTTTTTCCGTTCTCGGAACACGTCGGCCTTTTGTCTCAAGGGATAGTGCAGTCTTTTTGAAATGTTGAACTCACCATTTTTTGAATTCTGTCATATCCTCTCCACTAATCATGGAAACTATAAAGAAATCACTCTGCCTGGTCGAGGATACGATTAATTCAAGATGTTCCTGTACAGTGTACAGGTCATTCTTTGCGACGAAGGCTTCTTTGTCGACGAGAGCCATGTTCATTCGTACTGCTGTATTATTTTTGTTTTTAATTTAAATTTAAAAAAATAAAACTTTAATTTTGATAGTCGAGAGTCCCAAGTGTTGCCATTGCTTTGACTGTAAAAAACCATCTCATCCAGGATAAGGTGGGTTTTTACTCTCATTGAAATATTCGTAGCCTTATTTCTGAGGTTTTATTATATGATAAAGGTATATTTTTACACTCAAACTGTTAAGCTTGCCATAGAGATGAGAAATTCATCAAAAACAAGATTTCGGAAAAAGTGGTCTGAGGTGGGTTTTTACAATCATGCATTCATGTGTCGAAGTGACTAAACATTGCCCTTCCGAGCTGTTTAAAAGAAAATTTATAGATAAATGTCTGACAAGTAGCAATGAAACGTTAAGATAATATTGTATTGGACATATAGAACACTGGCTGTTGCACGCGACTTCGTATAACTTCGAAACGATATCTCGCTTTGTTACTCGCTGATAATGTAGCTTTCTATAGGTGAAAGAATTTTTAAAATCGGTCTAGTAGTTATTGTATCTGGTCATTACAAACAAAAATACAAATATTTTCTCGTTATAATATTAGTAAGTTCAAAGAAACAAGACAAATCACAATTCACAAGAATAAACGCAAAGAATATGTAGTTATTAAAACGATATTGAAACTTCATGTTATTGTAGGTGATCATATTTCATGAAGACTAAAGAACGGTTGTTGAATTAATGTCCTCTGCCATTTAATATGCAGAACAACAATAATTTAAGTTATCTATATAATAGGTATAAAGAGATGATAATTAAAACAACAATTTTAAATTAAAATGTGACTTTTATTAAAAATTATATTCATTAATATTTTATTCATAAATGATAAGTAGGTACGGTTACGTACCTAATTTATTGATTACAAATTATACATTTTATGATTAAACATTCAATAAAGTAATAGCATTTTTAACCTAAACCGTTCATATAATAAAAGAAACTTATATTAAATAATGTCTTTTATTAAGTTTTTGCTTTTGATATGCAACGCTCAATAAGAATATACATGTAAAGTTGATAATAAATGTCATGTCTTAAAATTTTATTGAATATAATCAAACAAAACTTATTAATATTGTACTGAACACTTAAGACTATAATAAAGTGTCATAATTCGATTGTCTTATATTGTTTTCGAGCACCTTGTACTAGGTAAAAAATTGCACAATTGGCATTCTTGCATACTCCTAAAACAAATTATAGGTACTAAAGATTAATTTATACATAAGTACAAATGAATCTTTGTAAAAAAAAAACAGTTTATATTTTCATGTAATCTCTATTAAGATGCGTTGTGAGACATTGGTAACACAAGGACTGCAAGTTTTCTTTCTCTGATATCTAGAAAATAAGATAAGAGATGGTACATAAGTCACCCAACCTTTAACATTCATAGTAAAATATCTATGTAAGTACTTTACAACAAGGCAGGGCATGGGCAGGAGATTTTTCGCCATCGCGCCATGTAAACGCACAAGGACGGTAATTATGCCATGATACTCTTAAGCAAGCCGCAACATGTACACACCATCCAACGTAGGTATACACGACGTTGAAGCACAATCACACTTTTCACAAAAATCTTTAAAGCAATCGCAACCACAGAGCCAAGAATCACCGAACCGCCCCCTACTCTAGAGACGGCACGGTCAAAGCTTTCAATACAAATCCAGCGTTACGGTTTATTCAGTACCAGTACACGCACGCCTTACGCACTCTTTAGGTTTTGTGACAAAGTCGACTCGCATTTTTTTTTAAAGTAATAATGGGATTTAACTACTGAACTTGTGATGATACCCCAGAATACTTTTTGGATAATGCTTACTGCACAACGTGCAAATAGAAACTGGCGGCCAAATGCGCCCTGAGTTGCGCTCAGCGAATTGCGTGGCACGAATATTACCTACTGTCTCTAGTAGGGGGCGGCGCGACGATTAGCATCGGAACGTTCTGGCATCCCGAAGGCAGCCTAAGCATTTCAAGGGAACCTGAGGCATTCTGAAAGCTGCTTTAAGTATACCCCAGCTTTGTTTTTGTTTTTACGATGGATGTTATTGAAATTTTAATTTTATTATCACACTATTGAGTCATATTTTTATTCGTAGCATGAAAATCCCTTGCCGTGTCGTCAGTGGGCGTAGTCCCTAAAACACCTATTAGATATCAAAGGATTATAAAAAGCTAACCTTGATTAGGATGGAAATACGAGCAGTGTTGGTCACGTTGCCAATATCTCAACTTATTATCATGGTTTGCATCTGTCCCAGTGGCAATAATGTTATATTAGGTAGGTATGTTGTTTAAAAAACACTTAGTTCCCAATAAACACAGCATTTAATCTATGGCACCAAGTTTCATTCATTGAAACATGTGTAATACTGACAATGTGAATATAAGCGATGCAGGAGAAACCCGAACAGTATTTGATAACTTTTAAAGGAATTCTTATAACATTTATTTCGGTGGATATCGGTCATTCTACATAATCGTCCTAAATTACACACTCATACAGGAAGACGGGCCACTTCCTTGTTTAAGGGAGATCTGGACATGATCAAATGAGTTTATTTAATTTATAAATTAAAAAACCCGAATTTTATTACATAAATTTTGGAAACATGTACTTTCAAGATAATGTTCAGCCTGAATCAAGGTAGTTAGCCGAAATCTATTCAAATAATTGCAAATTATGGTTCAATTCATAAGAAATTACAGTTCAACTGTAGTTTAACTGTAAGAAGTATTTATAGTTTATTCCAAAATTTAAATCAATAGTACTTAGTAAATAATTAACACTTTTCGGGGTGGTTACAACGATAATAATAATTACTGATCACTAATAAAGATACTTAAAGTGAAAAATATGTTCTGAAACTAATTTCAACCACATTTAAATAGTAAAAAAACATAGTTTTTGCAAAAACAAAAAATGTACAACAAATTTTGATAAGGCATTCTATATCATGTATAGTCAAAGTTTATATTTTTATTATATTTGTATTTATAAATATTAGAAGAATAAAGATCAAGTGAAAATAATTGTTTCTTTTCAGCCAATTGCACCGGTATGAGGTCGCTAGTAATAAACAAAATCAACAGAACCTCATAGATATGTTAACACATAACACATTATCTACCAAAATCTACATTAATCTGTGTTCAACCAAAAAATCTTTACTTAACACGAAACTGTTTTATAGTCATAGAATAACACTTCGTGTAAAAACTTTAATTTAATATTTAATAAAATAAAATATTAAAACTACAATATGGTTTGTAGCGCACTATCTCAGCTTATTTCTTTAAAGGAAACGAACCAATCCATTCATACTATATTGGCCCGAAACATTATTTGAAATTTTAGCAGCTGGTTAGAAATCACGTCTTATTATGTTTATTGCTAAATGTTTTGAAGATTCATCTTTTGTGAGCGACATAATTGTATTCAGACTGATCAATTTGATTCCTTTAATCAATAAAATTATCTAATTACGTTACATTTAATTGTACTAAACTATGTAGGTAAAAACCTTTTAATCATAGGACGGAATTTTTAAAATATCACATGTTCAATCTTTTCATTTATCAAAAAGTAAGTACATACTTATTAAATATTGGAAATATTTCAGAATTATGGAATGCATAATTGGTCTTTTATTAAACTGTTGCTTATATAATTTTTTCCTTTTGCCTCAAAGTCTTTATAAAGGTGTATTTGAGATGTAATTGTGTGGTTAAATTTAAGATATTATATTTTTTTTATTTGAAAACTAAATTTTGTTATTTTGTTTTCTTTAACACAACTATTACCATTATAAACAAGATTTTTAGTAGTTAGGCAACCCGGGTTGCATGTCTATTTTTCATTAATTTATTTATTCAATTTCTGAGTTTAAGAAAATTAAAAGGTAATTATTTTCTATATCTCAATAAGGCACCCTTTACCAAAAAGAGTACAGAAAAGGGCGTACGTAGTAGTACGCATAAACAGTTTAGAACCGAAAATAGTCAGCACCAAAACAAATTAAAAAGAATGACAATTAGGGCATATTCTGTATGCACTATTACGTGCAAACCTCACTTCTACGTTGGCAAAACTCTGTCTGCCCTTTTTATACATTCTTTTCTGTTACTTACAAAATGTCTTTTTACAGAATACATTTATGGAGAAGTGTTAGTCATTATCACTTTAGGTTTCCTTCGAAACTTGGAAAGTGAAATGATTTGTGGTAATTTGTTTTAACCATATCATTGTATAATAAAGTAGACATTGACATCTGAAATTACGACATAATTTCAGAGCACTTCTCATTTAAAAGACACTTTACAGTCAATTATATTTTTTCATTAAAAAAAAGCGGTATAATTACCTTGTTTAAAATATATCTATTTTAAAACGCTTATTAGCACACAACTGCCTACGACTATTGCAGTAATATTAAGGCACTTAATGTAAAGTTCTAGATTCGTAACTTACAACTAAGCAATATTATGTAAAAATAACATACCATCTGGTACAGTGTAAAAATAAAAACAAATAAGAGCCTATCTATTATTGATCAAGTCTAATGTGTAAATAAAAATAATCCAGATTTATCCATAATTTTGTCATAATATTGAAAAAATAAATATAAAATGAGTATATAGATTTTTAAAGGTTATATAAGTATTTTTAGAGCTGTGTTGTAATGACTGACTTGCGATGAATTATTGTAATTTCTTTTTCACCAACCCCTGACGGAGAACTCGGTTCTGATGTTACCAACCATGGCGAAAGTGACGAAATGGGTCGAGGTTTTGGCGGAGCGACTTCTTCTTTTCTTTCCACTGGTTTTGGTGAGGCCAGTTTACCTTGAGCGTGCGGTGGTTCCACAACCACAATGGATACATACTGTGAATTGTTCGAAGTTGGAATTTGTGGTTCATTAAGTATTTTCGGCGAGGGTGTAGACGGCACAGACAAATTGATATTTGAAGATTCATTTATAATTTTAACTTCATTCTCTCGAGCTTTTAAAATATTATTGCACTTCAATTGACCAGGTGGAAGAGCCTTAGTTGTGGACAAAAACATTTTCGTTTGATTGTTTGGAATTTCCTTATCGATAGCTGAATCTAACTGATCCCTCTTTACTTCATTCTTAGAATCATCAATGTTTAGCTTCTCCTTAACCAAACTCATAAGAAGATCATTCAATGGATTAGATTCGTTAACAGGAGAGCAACTGCAAGGTGGTTTATTCACCACGAGTTGTGTCAAATTATTCTTCTTATCTTCAGGAATGAGTGGTTTATCCATTTTAAATAGAACTTTGTTGCTTATGGCATCATCCTTAGATATTAAAACTTCTGTGGGAGGGTCCTCATCCAATAGATTCTTTGTTGATGGCTCACCATTTTCTTTCATATCATTTTCAACAACAGATTTTTGGGACTTAGCACTGCTCTTTCTAGACAGTGTATCGAGTCCCGTTTCGGGCAGAAGTAATGCAACGTCAGACGACGTGCTAGGCATTTCTTTGCTTGTTTCAGGTTGGACTGTAGTTTCAGGTTTTGTTGTATTACTTTGTTTCTCTCTTTCACGCAGCACGTGACTCTGTCTGCGTGCAAAACGCTGACTCGGTCTCCGCTCAAACTGCACAGTACGTCGGGCGCGATTTTGCTGTGTCGTTTGATATTCAGTTTTGCCTGAATATTGAAATCTTGAACCCATTCTGAAGAAGTTTTGTCGAGCCGAAGGGCCTTTGACTGGAGCTCTCAAGCGAAAGAAAGTGTGATGTTCCACAGCACATTTCCAAAGGTGTTTACACGCTTTCTCATTGTGTAGTCGAAATACGAAGGTATGTTCTTGTTCTCTCCCCTGATCGTCATCTTCGACCACGACTAATGTCAATTTCTTCTTCTTAAAATCAAGTTTGCTTATTTTGGGCCAAAAAAACAAACCAATTTTCTGTGGTCCCTCAAATACCAGTATGCCGGTCGGTGTCAAACCTAAATGATATTCGCATCCATCTTTACCAAGTACAATATGCATGTCAACACCATACATTTCTAACCACTTTGCTTTGTTCAAATAATTAACTTCAGCTTGCGCCGGCGTGAGACCTTTACACTTTTTGAACTCTTCCAATATTTCAATTTCCATCTCCTCGGTTTGATTTGGGACAAACCTGAATTCCGACACAGTTGCGGGTGTATGTATTGTTTCATCAAAATCACCCAATTCTGATTGCAGTGCTAAGGCCGCTAGTTCAACAGCCGTTGAATGCGGGCATTCCAGCTTACTCTCTAGAATGTCTTTTTTTAATTGCAAGAAAAATTGGTACCTGGTGAGTTCTTCCCTTAAATTATTAGGTTCGGAAGAATAAAATTTAACTTTGAGACGGAGCGTGTACGGCGTGCCTATCTTCACCTGTTTCTTAATAGTTTTAGTGGGATCTAGCCAGTGTTGCACATTGTTTGTGTCGGTAAATTGCAAACCAAAGTAATCTTTTTCAATCAAATCTAAGGAATAAAACACTTGTTCATACAGATCTACTGCGCTTGCTTTTTTAGGTAAATTTATTGTCAAATCAGTTTCATCGAGTAACAGTACCTTACATTGTATTAGATTTTTGTTGCTTGTTGTTGCTTGCTTATTTCGACTGTTCCGTGAAGAGCGCCCGCGTCGGCTCAAAAATCGCAACATATTGTTGTATCTGAAAAAAAGTTATAGTTAACTCATAGGCACTTTGAAACCTTGAATATATGTATATATCGGGAAGCAAACTATTCTAAGTCACATTTAGCAAATTACTCAGTATGCACGATGGATGTCTAAGTGTAAGCATGTAACAACTTGGACTTGTAACATACTCAAAAGTGAAACTTTTTTGTTTTCTTTGATAGGAATTCAAAAAGTATACCAGTAAATAGAGTGTAAAATACTTATTCAAATGGTATCAAAAAGTGATTAAAAAAAAATCGATTTAATATATACCTCCGGTATATAATTAAATGGCTATACACAGCAGCATAGCATAATTCCACACTTAAATAAAAAAATGCATAATTTTACACTTGAATGAACAATGCATAATTCTACACGTGCCAACAAAACGGTACTAATAGTCTTCGAAATTGAATTAACCCTAAAAGTTATAGGATAATAAGGGACAATATCTAGTTTTGATAAAAATAAATTTTGATATATTCATGCTAAATTTTGTTTATCTACATATTAATCCATGTTGACCTTATATTATATTTAATTCCCTATAACTTCTTCTAATAGTCTTATTAAAAATGCTACTTTAATTTTTATTTACTCACTGATACAAGATAATAATAGATAATACCAAATCTTATAAGAATTTCATTGTTTGAGAACAATTTAATCCATACTTATAAAAGTGTTTGTTCTGACTATTAATGTACAATCAAAAGAACCTACTTTGTCTAGATCTGAAATTTGGAACTTATTTTTTCACTTGATCATATGCTATTAAAAGATTTGAAAATTTTATCTCTGTGCTAAGTCATACATATAACTTAGTGAAGTATTATACTTATAATACTTTTACAATTATTTGTACCTCAGAAATGGATTAAATAAAAAACAAGAATGAGAATATAAAAAAACTTACTTGAATAGAAAATACTTAGGTATGATTTTCAAAATATTTAAAACATGATTAGCTATGTATATTATATGACTTCAAATATTTATATTTTATGGAGATACCAGGATAACATGATTCAAGTTGTTATGTAGCAGTTATAATTCAATTATAAGCCATTAACATAGCTATAATTTATGTTGTATAATAATTAGTTTTCAAATTTTTAATAGACAATGTTATTTTAGTGAACAACTATAAACATAAAGCTCGACTTTTACTTTTATTGAGTAAACAATTGAGATATTTAAAAATGTAGTCTAGTCGCACTTTTATTTTTACTTGTATAACATAGATGAACCCTCATTCAAGATATTTGTTGAATGAAATTCAGTTCATTTATAAATTTTGAAGCAAAAGGTATACGTGGACGTTCCATTATAATGTTTAAAAAGTTGGGATTGGGACACGGCGCGGAACAAGTAGCTTAAATGACACAAGCAAACTTGATTGTGCAAACTTGAAGTTGCGACACATTTGCAGATACGATACAATTGCAAACATCTACAAATAAATTAATGCATTATATTATAATCACAAAGAAACTTATATTACGTACCTTATCTACAACAATGAATACATATAATACGATTTGATTTTAAACCAAAATTAAAAAATATTGACATTCACAACATAAAAACGCCCACCCACCCACTTTTCCGTCAATTGAAGTTCTCAAACTTCTCAATAATCTCAATTCACGTTTCTGTTTGATTCGATTTGTGGACTAGGCAGGCACATACACAGACCAGACTATAATCTGAGTTCCGTCTTTAACCACAGCACAATCTGAATTAAACATGATTGATGATATTAATATGCCTATAGTCTGTGTAAGCACATTATTTGATCATAATTTTATATTTTGCCTTTTGCCGCAATGGCTATATTGTAAATAAATACCAGTCAGTCAATCAAACCTGGCATTAAAATCCACAGCACAGAATACTATTATTACCCCTACTGTTACTGGGGTAGGTTTTATATATAATTTGCAGAAAAAATTGCACCCGTGCGAAGCCGGGAGAGGGTACTATCGTAAAAAATAAAAATCACAACCAAATATTTCACTGTTTTTATTGTGTCACACTGGTACTCACCCGGTAGCGTATTTCCTTTTCCGTGTACAATAGGAGGCAGTGTTGCCTTGAAACGCGCACGGGTTTGTTGCAGTTACACCCTTTCTAAACTCGTGTTCAACTCGAGGCACGAGTCCTCCAAGCGCGCACGGGTTTGAGACGCAAACTTTTCTTCCAAACACGTGTTCAAGGCGATGCATGGAACGTACATGAAGTTCGCGCGCAAACTTCACTTCACTGCTTGCTCGCGTCTGGCTGTTTCGCCATTAGTATTGCTTTGTTATTTCTCTGTGAAGCGATTGAGGTTATCTAGCGTGCTTTCAATAAATTATTACGAGATTACGGAATTCTTAAAAAGACATATAGGTGATGTTGTGAACAACTAATAGTACTTTAACTCATGATAGTAATAAATAAATAGAGAGCAGTGTAGTTATAAACATTTATAGGTTATGTTTATGTTAATCCATTAAAAAAAAAAGCGTGTTCACAAAAACACTAATTATACATAAGTATATTCATTGTATTTTTTCTTGTCCAATAAAAAATAAATTGAAAACCGAGTTTTCTTGCCCATCCATCACATATTGCCCCAAAATGAACACGGATTTGCCGCGTTTAATCGGGCGTATGCTAATTATAAACCCGTGCGAGCTTGGAGGACTCGTGCCTCAAGTTGAACACGAGTTTAGAAAGGGTGTAACTGCAACAAACGCGTGCGCGTTTCAAGGCAGCACTGCCTCCTATTGTACACGGAATAGGAAATACGCCACCCGGTATCACTATTAGTAGTAGGTATGTACACCAAAAGTACAATATCAACTGTAGATACTTACTACAATCGTAATTCATAAATATAAAATGCATGTTATAATGTTTTTTTTTTACAAATAACTAATTAATCGGCAATTCGACTCTGTTTAAAATGTCTCTTGCCTGTTTCACTGTTGCATTATTTTTGCAGTTTATCGCTAAGGAATGCAACTTTTCCATGTATTCTTCTATATTGGCTTCAGTTGCTCCAGATGGGCCACCTAAAAACCAATAGTTCACATCATCAAATATATTGTTTAGCGTCACTTATTGTCATCTTCAAGAAATACCGCCTTCTGTATACTGTCCCTTGATCCAGCCATCTAGTTAACAGTTTAGAGGCATTTGGTCGAGGCTCTTCGCTATAGATAGAATCTCAGATAAAATAAGAACTAAAGATAAGAGTCCGGTTGACGACAGAGTGAAGCCGGTAAAACTACGCCTTCACTGTATACATACACGGGTAACACACACAAATGCAATCAAACTATGCCTCGCCTTATTTAACTATTTACCTACTAGTGAAAATGCCCAATGAGAACCTAACACCAATGTTTTTTGTTATGAGCATACCTAAAAAATAGGTAACTCGAGAAAAAATAATCAGTTTTTATTTTTTTCCTATCTTCAAAATTGAATGAGATTTTAAACATTAAAGTACCGGAAAAATCTGGGAAAAAAATAAAGCTTCCGGGAAAAATCCGATTAAGCGACCGCGTTAACGTTCAACGAGTCGAGCGCTTGCGTTCTTGCATACCTACATACTTTAGCTCGTTGCCTTGAATGAGTGGCGCGGAATGAACACCAATTTAAAAAGCGGTGAAACTTTCTAACGTTGTAACTTTGCAAATCCTAGCCCGATTTCGATGAAATAAAAACTATTATTATTTTCAGGAGTACGCGCATTAAATTCAATACTTAACTTTTATAGTAATATTTTGATGTGTTGGTGTCACTCATTGCGTAGTGAAAGGCTGTAAAAACCAGTCTTCAAAAAATAAAAAGCAGGATGGAATATTTTCAATAGAAATAAACAAAAATTTAGGCTTGGAACACAAGATGTCAATGCAGTAAACAGCCTTCGTACACATGTTTATAAAACCGGCTTCACTATGTTGTCCGTAAAATTCTGTCCGGAGTTCTTATTAGGTCTGTGACAACACATAGTTATGGAGAAAATTAATGTTTCGCTAAAGGAAGTTTACCCGGCAACGCGACAGCGTGCAATGCCTTGACTAGCGCCGTGACGAGAAGACGGCGATGCGCCACAAGGGCCGCCGTGCGCTCAGTGGCGGCTGCCGTTTCGGCGTGAAGCTTGGCCGTCGCCCCGCTCACTTCTTCAGCGTGTCTTTGCAGAATTGCATTCTGATCAAAAAAGTTATCGTAATTAATAACTTCTTAATAAAATTTAAAATGGACAACTTAACGCCAACTGGTAGCTAGAAAGAGGAATAATCAAATAATAATACGCTATTTAGTAGTCAGAAATGGAAATAATAAAATAAAACCATCTCAGGGTACACCAATCAATTTATAAAAAAGGAAACTTCAATTTGAGTTGCCATAAAAAAAGTGTTTCTTGCATACAATATTACGAATTGTTTATTGAGATATTGTACTAACTGTACAAAATTATAAGCAAAGGCAAATGAATAACTTTTTATTGGTGAGAAAGAAAACTAATAATAAAATAAAGTACTTTATAAGTATTTCTGTGGACGCCATGTTGCCATGAAAACTACATCCAAGAAACGATCTAGCACTGCATCCATTGATTAGACGACTTAATTATTTCACCGCTGCAGCGCTTTTAGTTATAAATTAGTTATAAATATTACCGAAATGGAGTTCATTTGTATGTAGTTAGGATAACTTCTCCAGAAAGTTAGTGTATAATACCTCAATGGTGCAGATAGATAACCAATTCACATATCGCGTAGAACACGAACTCCTTTCTCTATCTATAGTCTTACAATCATCTTGCTACTATTATAAATGCGAAAGTTTGCAAGGATGAAGCCTTGAACATAATTTAATTTGAAATAATTACCTGCTGTTCATAATCCGAGTTGGCCTTCCTTAACTGTCGGAGTTCGGACTCCCTCAGTTTATTATGCTGCAGAAACTGGTCAGTGAATATTGGTATATCTGAATCACCTCCATTCAGTTCTTCACCCTGTAATTAATATTTTTTTCTAAAAATAGATTAATTAAAATAGTACTCAATATTACATAAAATAATACAAATAATACAAATTATATTATCGTTAATTCTGCCTCATAGTTTCACTCACCACCCAAAAGAAGAAGCTCAAACAAATTCCATATACTATAATTTATGCATGTAGATCTTAGATAAATTTCTGAAAGAATTATATTATACAGTAATAAATAACTTACTCAACAATAATCTCTAAATATTTTATTATATTTTACCACTCCCTTATGAACCATTGTGAAATAACAGCATGTGTGCTGTTGTGGTTCGGTGAGTGACTAAGGCATGTCAGAGCCCATTTTCCTATCCCTTATCCTACTATAGTTCAGCAGCACAGTTACAGCACAGTTATTAGAGGTATTAGTGGACTGTCTGTCTACATTAACATTACGAGACATTTAGTACAAAATTCACATTTCATTAAAAATGTTAATTAAAACATTGAAGTAATATTAAAGTAACATTAAAGTCCTGAAAGTAAGTCGAGCTTTGTTTACAAAGCATGCACTACACTTACTGAAGCAGGGGTAATACAAGGTCTTGGTCGTGGCGGTGTCTGTTGACGGCTGACATTAATTACGGGAACTACTACACTTCCATTCACCGGCACACTATTGGTTTCCACCACTTGTGTATTAGCTGAAATAACAATGCTTAGAAATTATACACAGACATCAGTAAGTTTTCCTAGAATTTACTTGAATAAAAGAATTTCAATTAAAATATCTCAATTCCATCATGACATTTATGTAATATTTCATATTATGCTAAATGTTTGAATTTTTATAATAAACTTATAAATATACAGAACTTTGTTTTGTTAAGTTTTTTTTACCAATTATACCATCATCCAATTAATACAGAATTAAGAGCTCATGATGGACAGTTAATGCTCATTAAACAGAATCAATAAACTGTCCATCATCTTCATCATTGTTTATTGAACAAACATGCACTGCTAGGTTTTAGCAATGGGACCTTTTTAAAGAACACCCTACACATATTTACCTACACTTGTGGAAACATTTTCAACAGATGCAGCATTGTGTTTAGCTTTCTTCGAATTAGCAGGGGCATCCTTCTGATTCTCCAATTGCTGCTTTCTAAACTCTTTATATGAATCTGTCTTCTTATATTCATCCCATTCTTTAATGTATCTGTTATGGAAAATAAATCATTAAAAACTAATCCTGAACTAAACATATCAGATGACATATTAATATTATATAAAAAAATTTATAGTGTATTAATATAATATACCTTTCCTTATCTTGTTCAGCAGCATCTAAGTACTGCTGCTTTTCCTCGGGTGGTAAATTTGTCCATTCACTTGCCAAATGGCGAGTCAATTCTGCAAAACCTAACTCCGGGTGTTCCGCTCGTAGTTGGTCTCGTCGTACATTCAAATATCTGACATAACCTTAACAAAGTTTATGATTTTAAATAAGTAAAAATTGTATAGGATTTTTAAAATAAAATTATAAGGTTAAAGCCACACTACAAAGAGCCTCACATAATGCTAAGAGCTAAGTACTAGTGAACATTGCGATGGCCACACTGTATGCGATGTGCCAAGGTAGATGCCTAGTTGGTCACCCAGCGAGTCATGTAATTAATTACATTCCAACCTATTGGTACAAACCCCAATTGACTTTAGCATTTAGAATGGAAGAAGTTCAAATAGGGTTTTTAATAGGGAACCACTATGGAACCCATCAAATAAGCACTATATCTGTCACTCTACAATAATAGGTAAAGTGTAATTATTAAAATAGCTTGCGTTTTATCATTTTATAAAATAAATCAAGGCACCTTAATGTGTTTTATGAATAGCATTATAAATAAAGGCCCAATTAAAGTAAATTTCCTGAAATTCAGTATTAAGTCTGAAAAAGTCAATATAGGCATTGAGTTAAAAATATTTTTTAGAGAGTGACCTATTTCTTTTTTATTATTTTTAAGATATTTATTTTTTAGACGCGAAAGTAAATTGTGTGTCACTAAGCTAAGCGCCTTGTATTTGTATCCTGTAGGCAAGCATAGCTCTTAGCATAGCTTTAAGTTTGGCATGTATAGTGTGGCCTTAGCCTAAGGGTCTGGTGGGCAGGTACCTGTAAGTGGTTGTCTTGGCGCAGTGTCATCCCTAGGAACTCTAGGTTTACGTTTTTTAGGTTTTTTGGGAGTAGCTTTAATATCCTTTACTGCAGAAGTAGCTACCTCTGTCCCTGTAGTAACGGGTGTATTTGGTAATACATGCGTCCCTTGCTCTTCGTTTGGTTTATTTTCAGGTGGAATGTCTCGACTTGCTGTCCCTGCAGGTTCAACAAGGGGATCCGGTTCTTTACTTTCCACTTCCATTATAATTTAGAGACAGACACTTTAACCAGTGGACAACGAAAGCGCAAAATAACCTAAGACGATTATGTACTATTCTATCTAATTTTTATGGAGTTAACTTAACACAATTGTTTTTCAAAATTATTTTTTTTATAATTTATAATGTTTTGTTTAAGCAGATATAAAGATCACTTACCACAGACTAACAAGTACGGTGACGCTTCTGCACAGACAAATACAAATAAAAGCAGACCATAACCTAGCACAAACTAGCAATTAGCTGATAATATAACTACAACATAAAAATTAGCTAGCGGTAATCGACGGTCGGAAGCAAAGAATATAACTACTTTCTAGCGTGAGCAATATAACTTCTCTCGCTAGTGTGTAGTTTATTTATATTCTTTGGTCAGAAGTGTTCCTTTTCGCACATGTACGCTATGTCTTATAGTTGATAAATATAATTTTTAAAACCTTGCCTAAAGGGACTCCTTTTAATAATATATTTTAGTTATTATATTATATTTTTTAAGGTTTTTAGTTTTAGGTTCACTGTTCTAGTATTTTTTATTTTTTATTCCTTATGTAATTAAATGTCATTTTTAAAATATTCAGTAAATTATTAGACTTATAAAAAGATTTACCACAATTATGGGTTAAAAATACAAAAATACAAAATAATTTATTTATATACTTAAGCCTAGGTACAAAAAAGCCTAATACTAAATGGGAGACCCCAAAGGAGACCGAAATAAAAGAACAGCAATTATTATTATATGACCTGTTCCAAGCGCTTTTACACAAATAACATAGTCTGTATATTCTGTGGCTTAAACATAGCCTGTAACATGCATATTGAATTGGACTGGACAGGACAGAATAGTGACGTGACTAATTTCTTCTATTTAGTTTGTGGTAGTGGTACTGAAGACTGAATTTATGAATGAATTACATTGGAAAAGAAAACTAGCCCAGGTTACATGCGGTTATATTGAAATATCCTTAGTTTAGTTAAACGTATTTCAAAATAGTACTTCATTTCATGTGGATACGAAAAAACAAACGTAAGTACTGTTCATATGAACCGACCCGAATCCTCACCTTTCTAACCTGTAATATGTATAAATTATGTTGTTTTCCTTCTTTGAAAACTAGTTAATTGATTTATATTCACAATACAAATATCACAAACAAAATATTATATTTATCGTTAAAGTATATGTGAAATGCAGTTTTATATTTTGTTTACAACTGAGTAACATTTGACCATTGACAGCCCCTATATCAGCCCAAGAGTAATTAGGGGGTTTAGTACACATAATATATACCCTATGTCCATCTGGAATAATGTACCTTTCAAATAGTTAAACGAGTTTTTCAAATAATTGCAGTTGTTCAGGAGATTACCCCCCACGAAACAAACTTACAAAATCTGCCCTCTATTATATTAGTACAGATTTTAAAATTTTGAATATATCACAGTATTATAACATATTTTGTATTTCTTTATTAAAGATGCCTGTTGCTGATGAAATCCAGTCTTCTTGGGCCGATGAGGTAGAAATCGATCAGGGTGCACTGCCACCACCCTCCGAGGTTGTTGAAAATGGACTCAAAATTGTAACTGAATACAAGTATGACAATGACAACAAAAAAGTGAAGATTGTTCGTACATACAAAATTGAGAAAAGGATTGTCTCAAAGGTTTATATTATTTTGTTGTTCTCTTTGTTTGTTTATCCCCAACACCCCCGGCAAAAGAAGGGTGTTATAAGTTTGACCTGTGAATCTGTGTGTCTGTCCAGGATCATAGCTCCCAAAATAGATGTTTGAAATTTGATGGTATTCCTATGACATAGTAACATTGACCTCAAGTATCAAGCATCAAGTAGTTTGCAGGATTTCTGCAATTCCAACTCCTCAGCAATTTTCTGTAGATATAGCATGTTTGGGCTCATTAGAATGGTTTCAATAGAATGTTGGGGGTTAGTTTATAATAATGTTTAATTATAGCTTGTAATTATAGCTTTAGAGTAATAAATAACATAGTTTTTGTGCTCCTCAAACTTGTTTGGAATTTGAAACTCCATAAGATCATTTATTTATTATAAAGATTATTTATATTATAATAAATAATCTTATCTATATATATAAAAAAACTGAACCGATTTTAATAAAATTTTGCACACTGAGCAGTTTGGTACAACTTGAGAGATAGGATATATTTTATAAACTTACATTAACGAAGTCGCGTGCAACAGATAGCTGCCAAAATTAATTACAGCAGATCATTTAAATCAGTCTGTAACCATTACATTTAAAACATCAATTATTGTAAGAATATTTACACTATATGGGATTTTGTCAAGTTGACTACATATACTTTAAATTTTAGAGTATTGCAAAACGTAAGACTTGGAGTAAATTTGGGGATTCTGCCAATGACAAGCCAGGACCTAACCCGGCTACCACCAATGTCGCTGAGGATGTGTACATGCAGTTTATTACTAGTAAGGAAGAAAGCCAGCGCCCTGATGACGGCGATCTTGATGGACTTAAGGTGTGTATGATACAGACTTACTTCTTGGAGTCCCAGTGTATTTTATTGGTATTTTCATTCTTAGTTTGTGACATCTACTCTTTTTTGGAATTTGGTGTGCAAGATTAATCTTTAAGAATCGTTAAGGATTATTTACTGTTTGATAAGGATTTTATATATGAAAACATAAAATTAGCCATTTGTATGTCAAGGTTAACAGACAGGCTGATGGTCCATTTTTATGGTAGGTGGCTACCATCGTCTATAACACAAATTCCTATACCAATTTACTAAAAAATGATTGCAATCCATTTTAGCCACAAACCAGCAGCGTTATCTTCAAGTGCCGAACTTGTCAAGGAGAACATTGGACTCTGAGCTGCCCCTTCAAGCATACTCAACTCGCACAGGCTAAAGCTAGTGAAGCTGCCAAATCTGCTGGTTAGTACTTGTCTATTTATGCTCTTTTTTTCCTATTATTATTATTATTTTTTTTATTTTAACCTCTGACGCCGGACGCAAAAACGGGGTATTATAAGTTTGACATTGTGTATCGGTTTATTTATCTGTGGTATCAGCTCTCAAACAGATGGTTGGGAGTTTTGTATGTTTGAAAGTGGACCTGATCAAGATATAATTTATGAAGATCTTTTCAGGCATTTGAAGATCATCAGCTCATGTCCTAGTTGACAAAGAGATTTCACTATCTTCCACCGTTTCGATTGATGTGAAATTTGATATAAAAATTATCTCCATTTATTCTTGTGACTATGTGCTTGCGTTTAGGAAAGGAAAGGTCATGATGTTTTAAAATAAAAATAATTTTTTTACAGAATCGAAAGGCACTACGTCCAACAAGTACGTGACGCCACATCTCCGCGAAGGAGCTGCCGGACGCGGGATAGGCCGAGACCCTCCGCCGGGCGCCAGACGAGATGACTTTGCCGCTGTTCGCATTTCCAACTTGAGCAACTTTGCCGTTGAGGCCGATCTAGAAGATCTCGTTAAATGTTTTGGACCTGTGCAAAAGTTGTACCTAGCGAAGGAGAAGGTAAAACATGACATTGAAATTTTCGGGCCATTAAAGTAATCATTATTTTTCACAAATGATATCGAATTTATTCAAATACTCTAGTTATATTCTTTAAATCATATTTTTATAATGTATTCATAATACTTTTTATAACTTCAGTTCAAGGAAAGCGATTAGATACTTTTCGTGCTAAAAATTGGCTTTGACACACAGGTTGACGGTCCACTTGATGGTAGGTGGTTATCGTCGCGCAGACAGTAATAGGATTAAGGATAAGGGATTGGAAAGGGATAGGGAAAATGGTTTTGGTATCCCTTACACACTCACCGAAACAAAACAGTACACATGGTGTTATTTCACCATGATCTTCTGTAAGGGTGTGGTTACTGCCGCCTGCCATGCTGTCTAAATGGCTGCAAAATGCAGTGTGCCCTGCCCACTACTTTCTATACAATTCTGTCATTGTGTATATTGTCCGTTTGTTTCAGAGTACTGGTCACTGCAAAGGATTTGCTTATGTCCACTTCAAGTTTCGCGCTGATGCTGCAAAGGCTATCCAAACTTTGAATGGACATGGTTTCGACCATTTGATTTTGAACGTGGAATGGTCCAAACCACCTCAAAACAATTGATTTATTAACATTTCCGTATTGTAACCAATGTTTAAATAAATCTACTGATTTTTACTTTTGTGTTTTCTTTTTTTAGTTAAGATTAGATCATACTATTCCTTTTTTAACACAAACGAAACATTGAATTATAAATTTAATACCCAGACTAACTTAAAGTTGATAATAATAAAGGCCTAAAAAAATTTAAAATATTTATTTTTAGAATAATATAGATCTATTTTATTTAACTTGAAACTGTATATTCTACTCTTAACCTCTTGAATGCCGGAACGCAAATCTGTGTTCGGGCAATATTTTGAACAAATGTATGGAATCTCAAAATTAATGAATAAGGGAAGCATTTCAACTACCTACTTGTTTTGTGACGGTGGCTTTTGTACTTATTGTGAATAAGTATCGGCATTCACGAGGTTAAGAGATAGTAAAATATCAACAATCCCAAAAAATATGTTTATATTAATCACCGCATATTAAAGGGTGTCCGTTCTGCTAGTCATTTCTCCCACTTTGAAAAAAAGAGGTGTTTTGCAGATAATAGAGATGAGTCCATTATCTAATTAGAAAATAAGTATATATTTTCAGACAACTTCGAATCACAGATGAGTCAATAAACACCTTCATGTAAACAGAGTAATTTAAACTAAATGAGTTTTTATGCATTTTAGAGTATTATAGGTACTCGTATTTTCAAGAGGTTTTGTTATAATGAAACACAAAAATAATTAATACAGTTTAATCACTCCAGACTAGACAGACAAAAAGAGTTTCAAAAACATCAATAGCGTGCAGATCAAAGATCAATAAACTTTATGAAAAATTTACTTTCACCAACAATTATTCAACACTTAACGTATTTACAAAAAGCTCATTCTAAACACATAACTAGGTACTTAAATGTCAATATCGTATTTTTCATCATCACTATTGGGACTGTATGTTTCATCAGGAAGGTGTACTTCTCCACAAAACATCAACTCAACGTAATGGAAATAATCAAAAGCAATGTTCGTTAGCATTGCTCCCGTTGTCACACCCAATACAGTTCCAATTATGGGTCGATGACCAACGGAACTTCTTAATATAGCCCAAAGAAAAATTGATCCAAGTGGCCACAAGCAACCTCCGAGAAAAGCCCAAGAAAAACGTCTTGCGGGTGTAGCTGCCGCCATGTGAGGCCTAGCCCATAACCAGAGACCTGCCCCGCCTCCAGCACTTAAAAATAATATATCAGTTACATCTCGTCTGGGAAATAATCTGAAAAATAAAATTAAAAATAATTAATATTAACTTCTTATTGACTTGTTATTAATGAGGAGGAGCATTTTCGTCTAAAATTCCTCATTGCCTCAAAATGAAAGATTTCAACCAATAAGTGTTGCTAGTAATGACATTGCACTAAACATGGTCTCTAACTATGGGTTTTGTAAGAAAGTTTATTATCGCTCAATGTGCTATGAATATGCTCGCGGTTACATTGCAAGATCAAATCAGGAATGAGATCTGTATACTTACGAAAGTTTTATAACCCAGCAGATTAGTAAGTTGAAGTGGCAGTGGACAGAACAGAACAGTGGTTATCAAGTGGAGGCCATACAAGGTGGACAGACAATCTTATAATGATAAGGGCCGCGGGTCCAACAATGGATCCAGGCTGGTGTTGACTGCTGACTGGTCCTATTGGAAAATTATGGGAGAGGCCTATATCCAGCAGTGGACGTTTTACGGCCGAGATGATGATGATGTTACTGATAAATATTAAAATGAATTAACCAAAGAATAAGATACTTACCGAACCATTAAATGGGGGTTCATTACACTTATTGACAAAGTTGTGTAACTAACCAGTCCTTGTAGCGGTAAATAATAATATAATACATTATCTTTCGTGAATGGTGGTATTCGCACTTTGTTCACAGATTTATAAGCCAAATCAAGGGTTCTCGGTACAAAAGGCGGTAATCTTACTGTAGAAATTTGCTTTCTTATATTTTGATAAATTTTATCTAGAATATCCATTTTGAGTGGCGATTGTGATGCAATTTAATCTCTCTAGACTAGTACAGAGTTAAATAGGGTTACGTTGCTGTACATTATTTGGCAAGGGATGAGATTTTTGATAGATTCTAAATAACAAATATTAGGTATTTCGCAATATAATGTATATTGTATATATACCTAAAATATCTATATAAATCACTATATAAGTGTCAAAATCACAAGGTGTCAGTCAGTTCCCAGTCATCTCTAGATAAAAATATGTGTTGACCACAGACCAATAAAAATTATGTGTTGACCATACAACCCAAATGTATTGTCAACATAGACACTATAATAATGTCTATGATTGTCACTGTCAGAACTCTCAGTGTCACCACACTAGCTAATATCGTTCATAAATAAATTCAAAATAAATTCATTCTATGTTTTCATTTTAATTGAATTTGAGAATTTTGAGGTTTTGTTTTATTTATATTTTTGAAATAAATTTAGTACTTAAATGTATACTTGAAATCGGCTAAAGGTTTCAAGTCAATTGATAGCTATTACGTTTTTTATTAAAACACAGTGATTTGATTTGACTGGTTGATTACCAAAATATGTATTGATAAAAGTATACCTATTTGTGTGGAATTCTAATCTCATCGGTTGTTAACGTTTTTATTGCTAAACATGACCTATTCAAATTACCTATACGAGTTTAGTGAAGTGCATAATTTTTTTTTTAATTTCCTTTATTTGCTGTCTTATAATTTATAAAAATAGCCCACTTGTAATACTTGTCCATAAAAATCGGTTACCATGATTTTAGCACGTACAGTTGCGTTAAAGTCACTCCGTTTTGGAAATCATCCTCTTCGAAAAGCAAATCATTTAGTGAAAAACTATTCAAGTGAAATAAATATACTCGGCATAGAAACATCTTGTGATGACACCGGTTGTGCAATCATCAATGGTGACGGATTATTACTAGGGGAAAGTTTACATTCACAAAATCTAATTCATTTGCGAAATGGTGGTATAATTCCAGACATAGCCCAGAACCTCCATCGGACTTACATTGAATCTACAGTAAATGAGACTCTAGAGAATGCTGGAATGTCAATGGAAAGTATATCAGCGATAGCTGTTACTTTAAGACCGGGCATTGAATTGAGTCTTGCTGTGGGCATGAAATATGCCAAACATTTATCCCGGCGAGACAAAAAGCCAATTATACCTATTCACCATATGCAAGCACATGCATTAGTAGCTAGAATGAACCATAATATAAATTTTCCATTTTTGGTTTTGCTCATATCGGGAGGTCACTGTTTGTTAGCCGTAGTACAAGATGTAAATAAATTTAAGTTATTAGGGCAAAGCTTGAACATTGCACCTGGAGATATGTTTGATAAAGTAGCTAGAAGAATAAAATTGAGAAATTTACCAGAATACTCCAAACTGAATGGTGGCAGAGCTATTGAAATAGCTGCATCAAAGTCGACGAATCCTAATACTTTTCAACTTCCCCTACCTCTTGCTGAGTTTAGAGATTGTAACTTCAGTTTTAATGGATTAAAAACATTTATTTTGTATCAGCATTTGAAAAAAGAAAAAGAACACAATATAGTTGCCGACGAACTTATACCTGAAGTTAATGATTTATGTGCAGCTTTGTTAATGGCTACGACGAGGCACTTAGTTCATAGAGTTCAAAGAGCAATAGAGTTTTGCGAGCAAAATGAATTAATTCCTGATGACAACCGTGTGCTCGTTGTATCCGGAGGTGTGGCATGTAATGATTATATTTTCAAAGTTTTGAAACTGATGTGTGATGAACTAGATTATAAGATTTATAGACCATTGCCTAGATTGTGTACAGATAATGGAGTCATGATTGCGTGGAACGGTTTAGAAAAGTGGAGAAAAGGGATAGACATTGTTAGAGACATTAATAAATTAGATATAGAAGCGATTAGTCCTATAGGTGAAGATTTAACATCAGATGTAGTGAAAGCAAGTATAATGACTAAGTTAATGAAAATAAAATTGTGATATTGTACTTTATTTGATGTTAATTAAATTAGTTGTATAACTTATAAATGGTTTTATTAAGTCCCAAGACTTTTTATGTTGCATTTCATATGTCAATTCAAATCCACTTCTGCGTATTTTTATTATTTCTTAATATATTCAGATATAAGTAAACATGCAATTTTTTTATTAATACTAGCTGGTGCCCGCGACTTCGTCCGCATTGATATAAGCAACTGACATCTGCATTGCTATTACACTTTTGCCAGACCTATTATGTACATACCTATTATGCATGACCTATTATGTACGTATTATCAACAAATAAATTATTATTATTATTAGACGTTAGTTTTTTAATTTTAGATGATCCCTCGGGAACAGTACTTTATTTCTGGGTGAAAGGTGTAATTGAATGAAGTAATTGAGTGACAAATAATTATTGACATCTTACTATTCTCAATATTGTAATCATGTTGTTGATGTTTTTGTTGAACTCTTCTTAAATTACTTTTTGCATGCCTGTGATAAAAATGCGAAACATGATGTTCTTCTTGTAACTTATCTATTACCTTATCTACCTATTACCATGTTTTAGGCAAATAAATAAATAAATTACTCCATGTCCTTTCCGGTATCCCTGACAACGTGTATGCAAAATTTCATGATGATCCATTGAGTAGTTAAGGCGTGAAAAGGTAATAGACAGACAGACAGTTACTTTCACATTTATAATACACTTTAATTTAGTCTTTATTTTATAAAGCTAGGTCAGGTACTTTTGAAGATATTGAAGATTTTCTAACCCACCCTTTTTCTTTTTCTTTCCATGGACCAGCGAGTGCCGCGTTGAATAAACTGAATAGCTCATTCAGATGAATTCAGATGATCATAATAGATTATTTGTTGTAGGTACCTACTTTTTCTATTGCTATCACAAGTTGAAAAGCAAATACTAGAACTAGTTGGACTAGCCTGCGTAGTACATACCTATAAGTGTGTAAAAATTAGTTTTAGTATTTGGGTTGTCGCTTTAAAAGTGGCTGTAATAATTTTATTTAAAGCTGTGCCCGAGACTTCGTACGCGCTGTATTCGGAATAGCACATAATTTTTTTCTTTGTAAACTGATTGGAATCTAACAAACACTAAATGTTACGGGAAGCTTGCAACAATACATCAATGAAAACCGCATTGAAATAAACGCAAAGACAAACGATTTTTACGATGTTTTGATGATATTACTGACATTCATTCGCTCCTGCCTACCTGAGTAAGGTTTTGCTTACTTATTCAGAATTAAATATGCGCATCATATTTCAACTTCTGTTTTTTCGCTTTAGATTTCCGAGCTGAGGTTGTTTTATTAATTTATTTAGTCCCGTTTGCGTTGTGCAACAATTCGAACGTGTAACTTAGTTCTCTTAACATGATAAGACAGATTTCGGTTAAACAAAACATGTTTATAATAAAAAAATGTGCTGTGAAATTTGTTTCTCTCAATTCTAAAATCATGACAAACGTTAAAGACGCGTCGAGGGCCAGTGCGAAATGTGAAAAATATTTAAAATTTAACGACATTCCAGGACCGAAAATGTATCCATTCATAGGAACTTTGTATAAATATTTACCGTTTATAGGTGAGAGAAGTATATCATTACCTACTATATACCTAGGTACTAATATTAAAACTACGAAGGTTTGAGAGAATGAATGCATGGATGTTTGTTATCTACCTAGGTACTCACGCAAAACGGCTCAACGGTTTTGAATGAAATTTGACACACAGATAGTTTACCTGGATTAACATATAGGTATAGGATACTTTTTATCCTGAAAAAATGTTAGGTTCACGAGAAACGTCTGAAAATATAAAATATTGAGTGCAACTGTCGCCGTTTCGGCGCCACCGTCGTCAAAGCGATAAAGATGTCGGGCGTTATAATCTATCTATACTAATACTAATATTATAAAGAGGAAAGATATTTGTTTGTTTGTTCGTTGGTTCGTTCGTTGGATCGTTCATTAAAAAAATGACCTAAAATATTCCTTAGATCGCGTGCGCTGTGAAAACTATTGATGATAGAACAAAATAATGTACTACGACTTTGCAGAACACATCTACAAAAAGTGTCGCGACAGCATATGTCTAACTATGATAGTATACTACAATAAGTGTTCTTTTATTTTAAATTTTTTATTAAAATGCCGCCGCTAGAAAAGGCTCTTTATTTGTATCTTGGTATTAATCCTTATCAAAATAAATTACTTCATATTCAAGACTGCTTCAATACCTTTATAAAACTTTTTGAATTATTCAATTCGGACATTCCATTCGAAAGATATCACGAGTTTAAAAATGTAAGTGTTAGACAAAAATTCGCGGCACCATAATATGCGATGTAGGCGTCACGGTACGGGAGGGGAGTCAATGTAAAGAAATAAAGTTCAGCGCAGGCTCCCTACCGCTGTGGTCGGATGCGGAATCGAATAATTTGTTAAATACCCGTGCGAAGCCGGGGCAGGCTGCTAGTATTATATATACACTAGTCGTAAAAATTAAGGGATAAGTATAGGAAAAAATATTTTTAGGTGATTTTCAACAGGCTGTAACTTCGAAAGAAATAGTCGTACAGAGCTCATTAAAAAAGAAAATTGTAGCTTCCAGCCTCTAGTTATTGAACCCGAGCTTTAAATATTTTTGACGTTAGCGGTTAATGAGTAATCGTCGGAAAATCAAAGGAATTTTTTTCCAGATTTTTGCTCGTCTTGAAATTGGTGTACGGGCTGTAAAAATTTCTTTTTGGTAATGGTATCATAAAGCTCTTTTAGAGAATTTAATTCCTTATAAGCTATGTACGATGATTTATCATTGAGTTATCCTCGATCAAAGTGAAAAAAATCATTTTTGACTTTGACAAACGATTATTCGAGAAATAATGGCCGTATAGAAAATTAAAGTAGGGTTTGTAAACTGCGAAACATTCCCTACAAAGTGCTTAAATTGGAATTTGATAAAAAAAATATTTCAAACCGAAAAAAGGTAAAAAATTACAAATTTGAGGATATTTGGATACCTTGGAATAACTTTGCAATTAATGCAGATACGAAGGATATTTTCTATAGCTTTTCAACCTCTAAGGGTCCTGAAAAAACATTGACAGTTTCAAAGCGTTGCGATTTTTTTTTAGTGTCCGCAATGATTAAAATTATCTTTTTTGCTAAAAATCAAGAAAACGGGCAATTTTATCATTTTTTATCCCTTAATGAGCTAAATGATTTTTTTAGCTATAATCTATATTTTTTTCCCTCCCACTCCTGTAAAGCATCGTAATATTCTACAAGAGCGTTACGTAATACTTGAACATTCCCTGACGTGTACAATTACTCCACGTATTTAATTAGCATGATATTACGATATTTTAAATTTCAGGTGAATATAGTACAGAAACTCTTGACAAAAACGCCTGGTTGAATTATCGACGTTACGGAGGTTTAGTGCGGGAGTATCCTGGAGTAAGATTGTTGCATGTTTATGAACCTGACGACATAGAAGCTGTGTTCAGACAGGATGACCGGTATCCAGCTAGAAGAAGCCATATCGCGATGCAGCATTATCGCCTCGGAAAACCACTTGTTTACAATACAGGCGGTCTGCTTTCTACGTAATAGCAATTTAATTCTAATATTATAAATGCGAAAGATTGCATATTTGGAAATTTGTTACTAGATCACGCAAAAACGGGTTACAGATTTAGATAAAATTTTTCACACACAGAGTTTATTACCTGGATTAACAAATAGGGTACTTTTTGCCCTCTAAAAATATATGGTTGTGTAGGATTTTAAAAAACAAACTAAAGCGCGCACGAAGTCGCGGGCACAACTATGGTATCTATAATATTAAAAGAGATAGGTATCACAAACTATTGGTGATACATATCTCTTTGACAGGCGTTCGCACGTAATATTATTGAAATAAATAAATAATTGCAATATATCTACACTTTTTAGAAACGGAGAGGAGTGGTGGCGACTAAGAAGCACATTTCAAAAAAACTTTACTAGTCCCAAAAGCGTTAAAACTCATATCAAAAGCACTGACAAAATAGTGAAAGAATTCTTAGAATGGACAAAAGTTGCCAGAAAATCCGACAAAGAAGATTTTTTGCCGTATTTGAACAGACTTAATTTGGAAGGTTGGTATGGTGTAGTACTATACTGTAAACTGTTAATTTAGTCTTGGTCATGTCCACATCTGGACCTAGGTTACCCCCATTATTTTTCAATAGGACCGGTCAGAAGTAGCCTGGATACAACGACGACCCGCGACTCTTATCAGATCGTCTGTCCACCTTGTCTGTCCTACGCTGCACTTGCGAGTCTGTGATCTCCACTCGAGAACTGCACACTGCCACTTTAACTTACTGATCCGCCGGGTTATGTCGTAACTCAAAGTAACGGATCTCCTCATTACTCCAAAGCACTCATGGCTCGTTGAGCGACGTTAACCTTCCTTAGGAGGCATATAGTTAGAGACTCGTATCAGCGCCATGTCTCTGAGTCCCAAACGTTGCCCATCTAAGCTGGCATCGGCGATTGACCTTGACCTTCTGAAATTAGGTGTACCTTATGTGCATATCTGTTTGTCAACAACTCAACTTGGTCATCATGTGTTTAGTTATAATATTTTTAATGTTTGTTTTAGTGATTGGATCAATAGCATTTGATGAACGATTTAATAGTTTCACACCAGAAGAGCAAAGTCCTGAATCTCGTAGCAGCAAAATTATAGAAGCAGCATATGGTTCTAATGCTGGTATAATGAAACTCGATACTGGATTCTGGTGGAAGATTTTCGAAACACCACTATATAAAAAACTGGCGAAATCACAGGAATATTTGGAAAAGTATTGTATTGTACATATGTGTACATAACAAAGCTAAGATTGTATTTGATTCATCAATGATTGTTATTAGATATATAAAAGATGTATATGTGTATTTACTTTTACAGAGTTTCGTTAGAGTTATTACTTGAGAGAGTCAATTTCTTTGAAAAGGATACCAAATATGAAAACAAGGATATTTCTCTATTAGGCAGTTTTCTAGAACAGTCTAATGTAGATTTTAAAGATATTACTGGAATGATGGTCGATATTCTTATGGCAGCAATTGATACGGTAACATATATTAGGAATGGAGATTTGAGTATATATTATAATTCTCTTAATTTCAATGCACTTTCTTGATGTATAATTTCAGACATCATATTCAACAAGTTTTGTCTTGTATCATTTGGCTCGTAATCCTAAATGTCAAGATAAATTATACAGGGAAATAATGACGCATATGCCTGACGTTTCTGAGGTAACAGCCAACATTCTATCACAAGCTGTGTATTTAAAATGTTGCGTTAAAGAGAGTTTAAGGCTGAATCCCGTTTCTGTGGGAATTGGACGAATAGCTCAAAAAGATATGATTTTAAAAGGATATTTGATTCCAAAAGGGGTAAGTATGTATAATTTTACGATGTCTGCTTCATAGTTTAAAGGAGTGTTCCTTGTGAATAATGAATACTGAGATTCATTACTTATGGATAGTGTTTCTGTAAAATGCTAATCGGCAATAGCCAAAGATTACTTAGCTGGATAATAGGTGTTGAACGTAGATTACCAGGCTTTGCTATTGTAAGTTTTGCTCCCTCATACTCGTATATCTAACGCTTAGTTAGTTTTCAATCAACTGATTTATTTCTTAGACACTTGACCATGATTCATGTGTAAAGATTTTTTAATTGATTGTTCACACAACCGCTGTTACTTCCCTTTAGTGAGAAAAGAAGTTCGTTACCTATACTCTTTTTAATAAAAAAAAAAAAACAAAAGATACAAATTAACAAAATTATGGTGGCTATGACCATTTAAAATTATTAATTTCTTTCAGACAACGATAGTCACTCAAAACATGGTTGCATCTCGCCTACCGCAATACGTTCGTGACCCATTGCAGTACAAACCAGAGCGATGGTTGCGAGGGTCCTCAGAATATGAGAATATTCATCCTTTTTTAAGTTTACCTTTTGGTTTTGGACCGCGCTCTTGTATAGCACGACGATTGGCCGAACAGAATATTTGGATTACTGTTTTATGGGTAAGTATTTATAAATTCTCATACCCCTTTTCTTATCCCTTTATTCTATCAAAGTCGGCAGAGTACTTACATCTGTGTGTGTTTATAGGCAACAGTAAAGGCTTCTTTCATCACTCGGAACTTTAATATACCTGCCGATATTTGCATTAAAAAAATATTAAAATACATTTATTAATTTTTTTTAGTTAATTCGGGAATATGAGCTGAAATGGAATGGAGAAGAATTGGGAATTAAAACGGTCCTCATTAACAAACCGAACAAGCCAATATCTTTATCTTTTATACCGAGGAAATAATAAATTTATTAATTAAGAAATCGATTACAATATTTGCAAATTATTAAATTAGTTTATTCGTTGCAATTGCTTTTTATAAATGTATATTTAAAAAGAAATGTATGTATATGGGTATAATTAAAAATTCACACAAATGAAATAAATTTTATTATAAATTAGTTTTTATGTAAAAACATTTTTGTGAAAACTTTACAAATTTGTTCATCAACAATATTTACCGCACATAATTTCGGAAGAGATGCAGATATTTGTGATGCAGGTATTATAATATTATTCACAATTTCGACTTTGTCATTGTTAATAGGTATTTGTGATATAGTAAGTTCTTTAAGGGGCAGGAGTTGGTCATTTGTTTTCAGTAAATTTGAAGTATCCTTGACGATATATGAATTTATTCCTTTGCAATTAGAGCCAATATTGTTTACTGACGAAACACACGGAGAACCTGCATCGTTAGGTTTAGCTATTAATTCCTCATCTAGCTTCGTATTTGGATCGCAAGGAATATTTTTTGGGGTTTCATCTTCCTCAACCGGTTTGTAATCTATGTGCGTAGAATATTCTGGTATATTTATGGGTTGTGATTCTAATGGTCCATTTGCTTGAGCATCGGCTGAGTTAGCGAATTGACCTTGTAATGTAAAAGGTGGCAAATTTAGTGGTGATGGGAGAGTTGTGAATTCAGCGATGTGGTACAAATTTGAATGCTCGGGACTTTCTTCACCCGAAACTTCATCTTGATCGACTGCTGTATCAATATGATCTTGAACCATTGAACTCGTGTGTAGGAAGGGATTTTGTTCAATATCATCAACTGACGGTTTCACTGTTTCGAAATGTTCGTGTAAAACTGATGGAAATGTATCTGGAGGCTGAGGTCCAATTGAATTTTGTATAATATTTATGGGAATATCTAAATTTGATAGCTCACACTTTTTACATTTTTCTCCTGCTATTTCTAATGGATTTAATGGAAATGCTAATAAGTGTGTATGACTCGGTACGCTGATTAAACGAGATTCAGGATTATTAGTCAATCTCCTGAATGGTGATATTGTTGTCTCCAGGGGAACAGCAAGCGTCACTGTCACTCCTATTAATAAAAACAAAACCTTTGACACGTTCTAAAAAAAAAAAAAAATAGAATACATTAGTACGTTTTATGCATTTATAATTAACTAGCTGGTATCCGGCGCGTTTCTGCCACAGAAGGAGTAATTGCGAAAATAACAAATTCTTTATCTAAATTATTGTCGGCAAAAGATCTTTGGCCTCGTAGCCTATGAAGTATTAGCTGTTCAAAGAAAATCATAAACTTGAGGAAATTACACGACACGAATCATGGTTCCATTACTAAAAATATATATACCTACCGCTATTTTTAATAATGTAACCAACCCCCTTAAAGAAAACCATAGTGAAATAACAACATAATTATGTGAACAACAGCACGCATGCTGTTATTTCACGTTGGTCTTTTGTAAAGGGGTGGCAACACGCCAAATACTATACAAATAAAATAATTTGTACTGCATGTAATGAAAAAATAAATAAATACAACTTACCATGATGTTGAATTGCCGAATAATAGTCAAATACTGATGGCCATATAATATTGTTGAAATCACTTAGAGTTAATGAAATAGACCATTAAAAACCATTTAGAATATTATTATTATCGAACCACAGTCATCTGTAATTAAAATTAGATAGGAATTTTTTTAGTACGTTCATAATATTTTCGTTACTTTTATATTAACTAAAAACTGAATAAAGGACGCGTATGAACCCATAACCTTATTATCACAATGTCCTCCCTTTTCCTCTCTTTTCTCTGGAGACAGAAAAAGTCCTCCTTTTTTTGTGGGTCTGTATATATCCACTAATCTCGGAAAGTTGTAAACGGATTTTGTTCCTACTTACATCGATGGAAAGAAGGATTCCTGTGGACATTAATGTTTTAATGTTTCTCTGGGGTGGCGATAATTATTAGAAATAGACCTTAAATATATATTAGAATAACATTCATTAATTAATAATTAAAATAACTCTATGAGATAGAGTCTTTAATAATAGTTAAAACAATTTCAGTTATCTTAATTCGAAATACTGATTATAGAAATGTAACAAAGAACTCCGTTATTTGTGTTCGATTAGTTTTTAATTAAGTTAAGAATATATAAAAAGGATTGCTAACTCTTGAGATGTATCATTGTGGTTGGATGCTCGAAGTAGAGTTTAAACGTGAAGGTAAGAATAAATATATAAAAAAAACCCTTAGAAAACCGTTGGTTAATTTGAAAAAAATCCATATTTGTCTCTTACAGATGCTGATTACTTTGGGTTTCCTTTGTCTACTGGGATGCGTGGCAGCTCATCCTGTGACACCTATCAATGAACAAGCACGTGCAGAGGTCCCGATTTCGGAACAGGTTCAAGAAGTACCTCAACAACATGACGTCCATGAAAAAATACGCGGAGAATACCATGAATATGCAACTGAATATCCTTACAATGTTGGACGCGCTCTTCCTGATCTACATCTAAACTTGGGCCGGGCTGAAGAAGTTGCTCCAGAGAAATCCGAATCATATTTACCAATACAGCCTACTGTACCCAACCAACCAAATAGCTGGCCCAACTATTTTAAGCCAAATTACATTTCGAATTATCTTTCCTCGCTTCCCATAAGTAATTATATCCCCAACTTTAATATCCCAAACATTAACATCCCGTTCCAAATTCCGTCTATATTTTCTGGTCCTCGTTATATATATGACTATCCTTATGTCTTTCAAGCCCCTCTGATATAAGCCAAATGTTTCTTATCACTTCACCGGACCTAAGATTCTATTAAAATAAAGTTCTGATGTAAAAAGTGTATTCATTATAATAAACCCGTTCTTTAATGTTTTAATACTAGTGACCCGCTCCCAGCTCGCTGGGCCGAGGATCCGGTCTTAGCCCATGCGGATGTTGACCGGTAGGTAGGTATGGGTCTCGGTTCTGCGCGCGAAGACCGGCTCGGGTCGCAGTGGGCGGATTTTTTAAGGTGGAAACGGCCTCCGACTCTTCGGTAGGTTGTGCCGCAGAGAAGAGTTATAAGGTGCTTCGGAGGTGAAACCCCTCGCTAACTGCCCGCTGTGAGAGATGGAAATAGGCGGCCTGTGCCGCTCTGTCCGGAGGGGGCGGACACGGGGCTGTCCGCCGTCATCACAACACCGGACAACGCGGGGAGACGTGCTCTGGTTTCCGGCACGTCTCTTCACGGCGTAGAGGTCACACTCTGCGCCTAATCAGGGGTGGAAACTCTCCGCGATGGATCTGGTTGCGGACAATTGCGGACAGTCATTTCTCCAGTCCCCCATCATAGGCAATATGTAGGAACCACCAAGGCGGTTTTAGTCGGTTCGAGTCCGACATAACCCACCGGCTGCCCCGGGCCCGTGGGTATCCATGATGGATTTCCCCTTGAAGAAAAAAAAGGTATTGATTTTTATTACTTAGTGCATTACAAAAAGTTTATCGAAGAAAAAATTCTAGTACCATAATCTGTTTTATAATAATTGGGCCATGCTATTTTCAACGAAATGCGCAAACAAAAGATATTTTATTGTAAATAAGTAAATGAATGAATAAAAATTTATGTAAATCCAGGCATCTTTATATTCGAAATAAAAACACATATGAAAAAAAAGATAAACGTTTATTTAAGACGTTACAAAAAGCCAATGATAGAACTTATTTTAAATATTTTTTACCATGCTTATTTTTAAAAATATTCTAGTAAATTATTTTCCAAAACCATCAAACCATGGCGACAAAGTTGGTGCGGGCGGAAATGTACTTAAAAATGACGGCTGAGCCGATTGTATAGTACTTGCTTCTATTGGAACGTTAGTCTTTATCGTGTCGAGCCGTCCTAAATTACGATTCGCTCTGTTTGTAGGTTTTTGCGTTTCATTTGACAAAATCCATTTTGGAAGTGTGAACTTTGCTATCGTTTTATCAGTAACAGTTGGTGTACTTTGTGTGTAAGTTGAATGTTCCAAATCCAAAACTTGAGTTTGTTCGTCGTAATTTTGTATAATATTTGATTCAGGCGCTTCTTGCTCTACGTCGATATGTGTTATTTCTTCATTAGATATTTTCGGAGATTTTTCTGGAACTGTAGTTGTGAAATCTTCCAATAATGGTATAGCTGTTGAAGTTGGTTCGTTTGTTGATGTTATAGGTTCATTCAATTCCACTACATTTGAGCCTGTAAAATCTTGTGTTGTGCTTAGATACAATTGCTCTGGCTGTGTTGTTCCCTCAATGTTGTTGCCATAGTTTAGAATTGTCAAAGGAGAAACAGTAGATATGTCATCTAGTGTTCCATAAAAATATTGACCAATTTTTTTTTCACGCTGTTCCAAATGTGTCTGTTCGTTTTTTCTGAGTTCTTGAAACGATAAGTCCAATTTTTTATGTGGGCTGGCAGTCAAATCTAAATTGTAGATATTTTTGAGGTTTCTTGAGCCATGAAATTTAAAATCTGTATCACTTGGTTGTTCAGTGATTGAGTAATAATACTCATTAATTTTAGCAGCAAGAACAGAACTTGAAAGTAGACAAAGTATTAAAGCGTGCATTTTTTTTGTTATTTTTTAATAATACACTACCAACGTTTGTTTAGCTTACACAGTGACAGCAAAATGCCTGGTCCTATTTATATTGTGGCTATTAAATAGTTTTTATTAGAAATAAATCACCTTTAACTTGAACAGGTTTACTATATGATTGGCAATTTTAATAAAGCTTAAATTCCAATTGACAAAAATGTGGAAATAATTAGGTAAGTAATAAGGCCGAACAAGTTTTCGTTAACATTTTTATTGAGGGTTTACTAAACATTTATACATTGTGCAAATTATTAATTTTAATATCGAAGATTAGAACACACAAAATTATAATAAATTAATACCCAACAAGTCGCTGCAACAAGTCGTCATTAAAATTATGTTAATTACAGTTTCTTTTATAATGACAAATTATCCGCAGCAACAAATCACGTGCACCAGATTTAAAACAAGAGTTAAGAATACAATTGTTTATATAAAGTGGTCAGTTTGTATCACGTCCATATCCATATCCTTAGTGAATTTAATACATTACAAATTAGGTTGTATAATCTTGATCTTGTTACATACCCACATTAGTTGCTTCAAAAGGTTCCGCAGTATCATTTAGGTTTACCTACGCGCGTCCACTTTAGGAAAACAGCATTTGCCAACCAAGTTCAATGACATTGTGTGTTGTCATGACTTAATGACCATTCTCCTTTTTAGTAGTTTACTATTCAAATTTCAAGACTTAACGGTAAAAGGCGCACCTAATTTGGGTTTTAGCTGAATTGAAAAATGCGTAATACGTTTAGAGGGTAAAATCAGTATTATATTTACAATTAGATAAAATTAATCCTTGTTAATATATTTCAATATGACAGACATTAGAATGGCACTTATACAATTATACAGGTAACTTGAGTTTGCAATGGTCTACTTAGCCCATGATTAAAATTAAATTTTGTGTCTATATTTAACACCTGTGTTAATGGCTAAGTATTCGCTTCGTTCGAAATTTAATCGTTTTGTCTTCAATCAAATACTTTCTACTCTATGTTTACTAGCAATACTGACAAATAAATAATAACATCACACACATACATTCTTGATAAATTGTTCATTATCAATTCACAGGTCTTGGATCGTACGGTGTACCGTCATGACCAACGAATCTATTGTTTTTACGTATTTGGAATCCTTCGCCAGGGGCTGTATTATAGTAGATTACTCTTCTTATGCCGAATGGATCGACATAACCAAAGCTGCCGGTTCTATCGCTACTTGCTCCGGTCTCTTCTTCGTGATACTGTTTTGGGAGATAGTATCGGAAACCGTTTTGTCTGAATGCTACGCCGTCGTATCCGGGAAATTGGGGAGTATATCCATCACCAATTCTTACCCCTGGTCTTTGACGCCTCAACCAATCGTCTGCATGTCTGTATGAGTTCGGGTTATAAACGTCGTATCGTCTGCTGTCACTTGCATAATATCCATCGTCAATGGTGTTTGTATTAGATGAATCGTAATCATAAAGGCTCGGCGACGGAGTGGCTTCACTGGCAGTGATGGGTGGAACCGTAGGTCTGAAGTCGTATTTCGTTGAGGTGTCAATGGAATTAGGTGACACCTGTACCTGAGGTGTGGACGTTGAACTTGGATAAGACAGTGGTGGAGGTGTGACAGATACTTCAGCGGGATAGTGGAGCGGTGGTACGAAAGTAGAGGAAGGCGGAAGTGGTAATGAAGTTGGATTTACACGGGGAAGAGCGTGCGAAGCAGCTGGTGTTACACCATAACCGGAGTCTGTGGGCGCAGTTTTGGCAATTTTCAATGATTCCTGCAAAGAAGAACAAATAATATGTTATTAAAATAAAATAATATGTTTCAAAATTATTTTTAGTAATAAATCGAGGATTTTGTAATACAATCTTAATTATTATGGGCAGTAGGTTTCATATCTGGATTAGAAATATGCATATCCTAGAATCGTGGAAGATTAGGATTAGCAATCTTATCTCGGACATGTCCCGCAAAGTCCAAATTATGGTAAGCTATGATAAGCACATTGCTGTATGCTAATATGGTGCAGTATAGTCTATACCTCTTCATATTGGGGTGAGATCTCTCTCTGTATTAAATTTTGATCTATACTAATGTATAGATCATCAACAAACAAAGAACAAACAAGCTGAACAACCTGAACAACAAAGCTTCAGCATAATGCATAACCCTTTAGCATAAAGCAGAAGGGTTATGCTTTATGCTGAAGCTTTATGATGAAGGGTTTTGTTTGTTTGGTTTAACGCTTTACACTCTGAAACTACAAGTCGGATTAAAAAAAAATCTTTTCGCATTTGAAAGCCAGTTTTGATGAAAGTTATAGGCTATTTATTAACGCTATACAGGTGATCCTTAGAAGTTGAACAAAAACAAAAAAAGTTAGAATAAGTAAAGTTTCTTACTTTACGTACCTAAGATCGAAATTCGACCGTAATTACGAGTATTACAAAGGCAGAATACAGGATTGTTTTCAAAAGTCGTAATAGCTACTTACTAAATAAAAATATCGCTACACGAACAAATGAGAAAAAGATACTGAACTGTTTTGTCTAACTATTTCTATAAAGATTGCACAATATAAATTTATTAATTTATCAATATTATTAAATGTTATGTCAACGAGGCAAAATTGCTATACGGTTACACTTTATTCAATAATCATTTATTTATAAACTATGCAGTAACAAATGTAATATACACAAAATATTGATTAGGTACAACTTACCCCTATTGGTCGGTTCTGTCCTACGTAGACTGTCTTGGATTTATATATTCTATAACCCTGGTCATCCGCTATATAGTCTTGTAACCGTAAGTATCCGTCTGCACCCACCCACCCTGTTGTACCTGAAAGGAGAACAATCAGTTTTGTATGGAGATCAGGCCATCAGTTTTTTTGTTTTTCGTTTTAACGGTTGAAATTTGTACCATTGGGTAAGAAGATATTATAGATTTTACGGGAATGTAATTTAGTGATGGGGTTTAAAAGTATTAGAATATAAAATATTGAAATAAATATCTGTCAAATGAAATTACATATGTAAAAATTATAATCTGAATTTTATAAATCTGAAGTATTCACCAGGAAATTACTGATATTAAGAAAGTTTAATTTTGAATGATGTCCTTTGAATGGGAGAAAAACAAGAAATTGACAAAGCAAGAGATCTATGACCATTTGTCCATGGTAGGTAATAAAGAATTGAGCGGCTTACCAACAACAGACCCATCCTTAAGCCTCCTCTCTTTTCGGTACTGGCCGTTATGTGTTTGATACAAGAAATATCTTTCGTCATCTTCATCGGTCTGTATGTGAAATTGGTCAGGGTCTTGTTGAGGGCTGTACCCGTCGAGCGCAGCCAAAGCGCTGTAGGCGCATATCTGGAAATAAATAGAAAATAAAACTATTAAAAGTTATAAACCAAAAGACTATCAAAGATGTTCCGCTTCGTTTTGCAAGTTACTTAATATTTACTTAAGTTGCTTAATATTAACGATAAGTTAAGTTGTAACTTGTAAAGTTAATATTTTTAACAAGAGTATTGCTCAGGTGAGGCGTATGCTACGCAATGGCTTCTTCGAAGTGCAAATTGAAGCATGAATGTTAATGTGAGTGTCATTTCGTTAGTTCTATAATAAAAAAACACAGTTTAAGAATAAATGTTAGGAAGTACTTAGGGTGCCTTTCATTGCTTAAGACGTATTCACTTCAAAAATTTGCATCCGGGCAAAGCAGGGGTTGGGTCGCTAGTTACATATATTATTTCATTAAAAGCTCAAACTTAGATCAAGGTCCACTACCGTGTATTAGATTCATAAATTGCGGTTCTGAACGAGCGTGGGAGCAGGGATTGTTTCTAACAACAGTTTGTTAAGTTTGTTAGCGATGGTGTCAAGGATTACTGTTTCAATCATTCTTAATAAATTACAATAACACCTAACACTGTGCGTTATTTGATAAGATAATTTTGTTGTTTAATTTTTATTATGTAACTAGCTGAACCTGGTCACGCTTCGCTGCGGTGTGCGATGGGGGCGCGCACGGTACTGTGCCCTATATTTTTTTGAACTATTTTTCTAAAATAAAAGTAACCCAAGGTACTTCGTATAATACTAGCTATCTGCTAGTGAAAGTTCCGTCAAAATCGGTCGAGTCGTTTCGGAGACTCCTTGCCGGCGTCTGTGTTTCCGAGCTCATATAACCCAAATCTTTTCAAAGTTCGAGTGAATAGGCATCTTCTGGGTGAGCCTCTTCTTCGCTTCACGGCTATGATTATGTTGACCATAAGCAAACCCATTTCTAATAAAAAAAAAAAAAAAAAAAAAAAAAAAAAAAAACCAGTGACAGAAGTGAAAACTTGAACAATTACGTGTGTATTTTTTGAATTTACAATATATGTACATAAATACTTATATACATAGGTGTCTGTTACGGTTACGGTAACAGTGTCGTGAGTGCAATGGTTTTTTCCCATCTCAAAAATGCCCAACGCGCCTAAAGAAGTTTTCACTTCAAAAAAAGACATTTTTTTAAAATATTTCTTATAATTGTATAGATAAAAAGAAACTATAATTAATAAACCAGGATACACGAGATGTCATTTATGTACATTATCCATAAAATCGAGCAACAGTTCGTTAGAAACAATGGCTTCGGCACGAATTAGAGGCGGAATCAGTAATTTGCTGAACAATAGATGCTAACTGAGCCCCGAAGGCCGTGATGTGGCAACAGAAACATACAGACCTCTACTTACTTAGAAAAGTTACAACGAAAGCATATTGCATCACCATTTTCAAAACAATAATCATAATGACATAATGAAGTGTGTTACACAATGTTAATGATTTACAAGGAAATACCCAAGAATCATGGATGTTGACAATGGGACTTGCGCATATTTTTAATGAAGGACCTTATTCATAGTCTTGGAATAACAATTGTGTTGGACAGCAACATGAGACAACACATCACCTCGGGAGTAAACGTGGGCTGTTAACTAAGGAACTACGCGGAAACATACCGCTAGGAACACGTAATTGTAGCCTCAGATTAGGCATATTGGCCACAAAAAGTTACAAATGATTTTTATGCTTTTGTGTTTGAAGCCACAAGTGTTTGAATTAAGACATTTCAAATTAAGGAACTGACAAGTAATTATCGTTTCATATGTTTAATTTTTGATGCTTCAATACCGCGAACACTTATTTTCATGTACTAATGATCTAATGAAGCAGTATACAGAATGTACTAGAAGGCAAGTTCAATTCCAATAGGTATTATATTACTTGCTTTGTACCTAAAACGAGATGAGTCAGAAGATAATTTCTGTAAATAATTTAGAAAAATATTTAAGAAAACTACAATTAATAATTAAAACTATATATAAAAAGTAAATTTGAAGTTTTACTATTAGAAAAACAATTTCGGTCGCGTTAACAAATTCCCAATCTTTCTGCGCTAATGTAATGTACGAGCTTGTAGCTAATACAGTCTCTTACGGACAAATGCGGGGCATAAATTTAGTCATTTTAAATCATATTAGACCTAGCTATGCCAGTTACTAACATTTTAAATCATATTATATTGTGAAGCATTTGCTTCTTTGTGGTTAAGGAAGGAAATGCATAAATACCCACAAATATCGTCCATGTTGATACAAATAAAAATGAAAATAGTAATGACACAAACGACAAGGTAAATTGTTTATTTGCGAAACCACACTATCCGGTACACTAGCATGACTGATATAATCGTGTACGTGACTATTTTACTAATTAGTTCGCTTTTAATTTCACACCCATTCCCTGTATTTATTAGCGATCCATTCTATTGTTTTTATTCCATTTGATTGTTTGCACGTAACGTGCACTAGCTGGTGCCTGCGACTGCGTCCGCGATGGAAAATGAAAAGTGTGACCTGAACCTGTACCATGAGTTTACAATGACCGCACTCGCTAGCGAGAGCGTAAAGTATTGTGCCGTCATTATAAACACAATGTAAAGATACTGAACACCTGTGAAAATATATGAATATCATAACGCCCGACATTTTTATCGCTGTGAAGACGGTGGCGCCGTCACGGCGACAGGCGTCCAATTTTTTTTAAATTTTAGACTATACCTTGGGAACCTAACATTTCTCCAAGATAGGATAATAAACTATCTGTATGCCAAATGTCATCCAAATCCCCGTAAAAGAGTAACAAACACTCGCTAACTTTCGCATTTAAATTTATTAATTAGTAGGATAATGTACTTACATCAGGATCATCTTATAAGAAAATGGGTATTCGACTTTGATATAGTGATAATTCAAATGTGAAATATTTTTAATTGTAGGTATTATGCATTTTTTTAATATTACAATAATAAAATACAATTAATTATAAGTGTTACGTAGATTATTATCTATTTAATTTAATTGTCTCTCGTGTGACCGAAATCTCCCAAATTATAAAAGCGTAATATACTAAGAATTTTAAATGAGTAATAATTAAAATTAAACGTTTAATAACCAGGAAGGAATCATGTTATCACCAACAACATGGTTGAAAAAAATTTATAACAAAAAATTTGCCGGACGCAAATGTGTGGTATTTTTAATGAGCGTAATTCGTACATGTTTGAATTAGTTAGTTCTACGGAGATACTAACGACGAATTCTTGCCAGGTTCTTCAATGTTTAGCTTCTTTGGTGTTGTTTGTATTGTATAACTTTGAGATGGTAACCATCTCCCAATCAAGTTGAGTTGATGTCAGCCTGCCTTGCCTGTCTTACTTCAATATAATATCTATATACTAATAAATATAAAGCCGAACCCCCACTCACCGATCAACTATTGACATAACCATCCGGGAAGGAGGGGGGGGATCGAAATTTTTTAACCGGTCGTATACGGGGTCAAAAATGAGGAATACTAATATATAAAGCTGAAGAGTTTGTTTGTTTGGTTGAACGCGTTAATCTCAGGAACTACTGGTTTGAATTGAAAAATTCTTTTTGTGTTGGATAGTCCATTTATCGAGGAAGGCTTTAGGCTATATAACATCACGCTTATATATATATATATATATATATATATATATATCTATAATTTTAGTATAATTTCTAGCGCCATCTGCCAGTGAATAGTGACGTTAAATACAATACTGACAGAATACAGTGACAAAAAGTCTTATTTTCATCTATGCGATCTTTACTGGTGGACCGCGAAACAACAGCTATAACACTTTTCATCAATTGAAGCTATGTTCGAGGGACTATTACAGAATTTTTAATGTGTGGTTTAAATAAAAAAAAAAAGGTTTAAATGAATATATTTTGATTATTTTGACGTGGGAATCGAATATTACTCCGAAAACGATCAACAAATATATGCGCATATTCTTAACCGGTTCAATACTAACAAATACTTCTATATTAGATATATTAGAAAAAAAAAAAAAAAAATTTGACAATTGAATGAGTCAAATTTTGTTGATTCGTGGAATAACATATAAAAAGCGCATTAGCGGCTTGGTGGATTGGTCATGCCAGTGACGTTAGAGATTGCTGATTCATATGGCGCGCCATTTTCCAAAAAAGGGTATGCATTGACTTGGAACATGCTTGGAACCTAATTGACAATTATACATGCACGTATTGCTGTGGCGCCTAGTGCTTATTCGCCCACAGCTTGTTTAGAGAATGGATAAGGGTCTAAGGATATACCTACATATTACGATACTTCCAACAGAACGGTACATTCAGTATCTATTATCTATATATTTCTATACATATAATAAAGTCGTAAACGAGCGCCATGTCTGTACATCAAATATTTTTTAAAAAACAATTTGTTATGTTACCGAGGTTAAAAATATATTATTTTTGAATTTTACATCGCGTTGTTCGCTGGACGCCGTCTATGTCTTTGGGAAAAATCATTCAATTGTCACGTTTACAAAAACTTAAAGCTCAAAGTTAAAAGCTCAAACATAAACAAATTAACACCGAGACGACAATTAAGGCTACAATGGGAGACTATTAGATATTTCCGCGTGTTTTTTTTGGAATTCTTTTTGTCAAACATTGTAAGCGATTTTATGGCAATCAATTTACAATTAAAATGTTAAGGAATAATTATTGTGACAGGATTGTCGAGTTATGAGATCAGCGTGCTCTGACAATATTGTGGGCGAAGTTGCGTTTAGTCACGCATGTTTTGCGAACTGATGTTTGTGCTCCAACAGCCGATCAGATAAATTAAACTAAAGGTACTTATCGGATTGCGTTGCGTTGCTCGACCGTCGGTGGCCGTGGGCGCCGCCTACAGAAGTGTGGGAGATCAGGGCGCGCAAATCCGCATTGCACGGATTTAGCCTTGTAAAGCCTTTTTATTTACCGTAAATTTACATTTATTGTGGTTGCAAACTACCCACAGCCCTATACACAATTTTAATTTTTTAAATGCATTTCCTAGTTGATAAATGGATATCAAAATATTGAGCCATATAAAGACGTTGTGCTTGTTATGACGGTTATAAAAATATATAAGTAAAGGAATATTATGCACCTAAAATCGCCTTTTATCCAACACAATAAATAAGGTTTATTAGTTGTGTAAAATTATATACTTTAAGTACTTACCTAATAAGATATATTATATATAAAACTTAGGATTAGATTTTATTTTAAATAAGACTGATAAAAATTATTGATTTTTATTTAGTAAATATTAGCGAGTTTTGTAAATAAGATATTGTAAAGATAAGATTTTCTAAATTATGGCACTGTAAATCAATAAAATAAAATTATAGCACGCAATATTATAAGTTCAATTAAAATAAAAATAACAATCATCATTTTTGCGATATGATATAACATTTAAGTTGGAAGTGATGAAATTAATGTGCTAACATTAATATTAAAACTTTAACCTGAACTACATACAATACAAAACCTTTAAATGATTTTGAAATGATTCAACAACTAATTGTTTTTGCTAATTTAATATTAATATAGTGAACTATTATATTACTACACTCTGTTAAATTCGGTTACAAAAACTGGCAATTGAAAATATAATTGAACCAGATTTTTCGCAGCGCGTTTAATGTTTCTTCCTTTATGCATAATATTGCGTTATATCAGGTTACTGGGTTTATTACGAGTACATAAATTTGGCAAGAGATGCTCTTCATGTATGTTAAATAACAAATTCTTCGCAATAATTTCAATTATAAAATTAACACATTAAGATTAAGTTAAGCAAAAATGTGAATGGTATCGTTTTAATATCGAAATTGAGCGGCTGACAGTAACGATATATATTTATATGTACTATGTACTAGATTTCACGCTCCTATTTTTATTATAATACATATTTAATTTAATTCTTGGTTTAAAAATTTAAATTAAAAAACTCATTAAATATTATCGCTAATATACCATACTATGTAATACGTCTAAAAAGACATAATTAGACGTACCTCCTCACCTCACCTTGTAACTCAAAATAAGGATTTGGAAGACTTTCCCTCCTCGATACGACTTTGCAAACCATCTGCTTAAAGTTGACGACTGATTGCAGATAGGACTGAGGAAAAAAGGTTTGTGTTACCCAAATAACTGCGAAATGCAATGTGCCCTGCTACTAAATACTTGCAGGAGCCAACTTATAATATAAGTTATAACTTATAAGTTTTTACATGTTGCTAAAAATTCATAACTAATTAACGCCTATTCTTCATAAATTTTACAATTTGGCAATCCTTCACAGACTAGGATATGATTATTAGACTTTTATGAACATGTAATTCAAATTCAAAATAATTTATTTGCTGAATAACAGCAACTCATTCACATAATAAGTTAATTCTTTAGACATGTACTATATTTGTTTAAATACAGCTATTATAATTACAACAGTGACCGGTACTATACAATATTGATTTGTATGTCGATGCTATGGTACAATGGCATTCAAACGCCTTGGACTGTTACTGCGATGTCATAATCGTAACAAGTAACAGGTTCTCCATAGTTGCATTTGGATCACGTTATTTTGGACAAAAGGTAATAGTATTATTGGCTTTAGAAATTTCTTAATAGTTATACAGGTTAGAATGCTACTTATGTATAGGAGATTATGCCATACCTAACTGTAATGACAAAAACATCATTTTCCAAAAAGGTTATGTAGTTTATTATAATATATAAAAAGCTTTGATGAATTATTGATTAAACTTATACTGAGAAAGTCTTGCGAAATATTTACTCATTATTTCAATGGATGCATTTTTCTTTTGCTGCAGATTATGGAATCAATTATTGATATATTTTTTTAAATTTAATATAAAAACAAAAATATTTTAATTATTCCTTATGTGCACCTATTATAATAAATGCAAAAATATTCCTAAAGTGGTTCAATACAGTAGTCATTATCACGTGTTAATCAGCATTTAATTGGCTTTTCAATTATGTAGTGACGTAACAATAAGCAATAACAAAGTTACAAAGTTAGAACAAAAGTTTAGGTAACAATATCCATAAATATATGGAATATATTTTTCATTACAATAATACTCCTATTCTGTTTCGAACAACTATTGGAAACAAACAAAAAACAAATCCTGCAGCTTTAATATATGTATAGATTTTTATGACTCGCTTACGGCTTCGCTCTGGGGACCAATTTTTATATATACAAACCTTCTCCGTTTATCTCTCTTTCTCTTCAGCAATTCTTGAGGTTTTGCGAGACTAACTTACGGCGATTGATTTTTATATATAACTAGTACCTACCTACATATATGCCCGCGAATTCATCGGCGTCCGAAGTTTCATCAAAATCGGTTCAGCGGTTTTGGAGTATATAGGAGATATACATACACACATCGCCTTTTAAATATATAGAAAGATATACAGTTTATTAACTTGTGACCCGCTCCAGGCTTCGCCCGGGTTGCAATTTTTGTATACAAGTATATACTTAGGTAAGACTAGCGATCCGCTCCCGACTTTGCTCATGAAAAAAAACTTAGATTTTATTATAATAAGAGCTGACCCTTAGAAAAACCCGTTTCATATTTTTTTTCTAAAATTAATTTTCTTCATATTTTTTTTTATTTTATTTTTTTTTTCCCGTGAATATTTTTCCGAAGTTTTAATAGTTATTCTGCTAATCGGGATGGAGACAAATTCAATAAAACAAAGATCATAAAAATCGGTTCAGCCGTTCTCGAGTTATAAATGGTGAAACTAACACGACTTTCTTTTATATATAAAGATATAAAAATTGCATTAAAAATTATCCAACTGATACAGATAGACGTCGAAAGCGACTTAAAATTATACTAAGAAGATGGCGGACACGCCATATTTTTGCATGGGTGCAACTGCTTGAAAACAAACACTTATCAGCTGTAATATATATTTTTTACTATTTTTATCCCTAAAAAAATATCAAAATCTGTTGCGTTGTTTAAAAAACTAAGCGGACAAATAAACATGGTTGCGACTTGTTTTATATGGAATAAATAGTGGAAGTGATCTTCCGTGGTACAAACAGTCCGTTCCGCAGTATAAGAAAGTGATGCGCGCATTACAATGTATGTTGCTAAGTTGGTTCTCACGCGACGAAAGCAAGCTGATGTAATATTTTACGACTACTAAGAAACTCCAACGCCGGTTATGTTAACTGAGAATTATACGTTAGTTTATTTAAAATAATTGAAAATTCCTGAATTATGAATTATGAATTCTTGAATATTTCTAATGAATTGCGAAATCACAAAGCAATATCATCAGTATGAAGTATAAGAAATATCATATCTCATATACTACTTTCATACATTGAATATAAATCAATCATAGAACCTATGATATGATTGATGAAGTATCTATGACATAGGTACTGATTAAATTGTGTAATTAAGCAGTGTTACGAAAAGCGTCTATGCAGAATTAGTAACCTACTTTATCACGAAAATACATCCTCACATTCTATTTCTATGGTAACAAATGTGTAATTTTAAATTTTAAATATAGAATTGATGACACATCCGTCATATAATAATGTCTTGTTTTGTTTCCTTAGTTCGCGGGGTTTTTATAACTATGTATATACTTTTGTGACTTCTGTGAATTGCATATGTGCGAAAAATCTTCACTAACTAATTTTTAACTAGTAATTATATCTAATGACTATTTATGTGAATTTAGCAACGTGATTATATCAAGCTTTTTAAAAAAGATCTGCTAAAGTCATAGTAAAGCGAAGGCAGTTGAGTCTAAACTTGTCTAACTTGTATAGTTTTTTTTTTCATTACTTGATAATTTTATTGCAAGAAGTTATCTGCAAGAATAAATATAGAAACACTGTTAAACTGTCATTCACGTTATTTTATAATATTCTAACGTATTTAGGTCAACTAAAAGTAACTGCTGTCCACTCAAATACATAATAAATTCAACAGTTTTTGTCCTATTTTATCCAGTTCATGTGATTACAATTTATAAATTTGAATTGAATTATTAAAGCGAATTATTTAACAACATTATTGCATTTACAGTTCATTTTTAAGTTTCAACTAAAATAAAAATTTGTTATTAATGAAAACTTATTTATTAATTAGTACCTAAGTACTTTTAAATGTTAAGATTTGATAGTTAATTATTGTTTTGTACTAGGCATATCATACAGTCAGTATGTTTGTTCCTTAGAATATAGAACAATATTCTAAGGTTTGTTCTAAGTTAACAGAAAGTACTCTTATAAGTTTTCATGGTGGAGTAGGAATCTAAATAAGTGTAACGTAAATGACTTATGAAGAAGGTATAACTGAATGCGTTGACTTTAATTTTTACATTTTCAAGAACAATAATCCCTACTTTTGCAGTAAAACTACTTAACGGACTTGACACACAGACAGTTTATTACCTAGATCAACATATAGGATATTTTTTATCCTGGAAAAATGGTAGGTTCTCGAGAGATCGCCTAAAAATATATAAAATTTTCCTTTTCCACGCCGACGAAGTCGCGGGCACCAACTAGTCTGAAATAAAAATTATAAATCGGGCATACAGTGATGTATTAAAATGCATAACTTTTAAAACAGACTACAGTTGTTTTTAGATAGGTAATTAATGTAAAAAAACAACTCATGCGTAATAGCAAAATTGCTCAAGTATAAATTTAAATTGAGTCGCGTATGCTCAATCGACTTCCGTTATCGAATCGAACGCGTAATTCTAAATTGACATGTCCGTTCGGAAGTTCACAACATTAGCATACTGGACGCAAATTACACAACAATGTTACACAAGTAAGTGACTGCGACACATCGGCATGTGCCCAAAATAAAAGACGCTTTCTAATTTGAATATCAAATGAACAGTTTAGTTAGTCTATCAAACGGAATATCTCTCCAAAACAGTTTTCCTGGCTTCGCAAGGGTGCAATTTTTTCTGCAAATTATATATAAAATTGTTCCTCATTTAATGCTTTTTCCATTAGAGAAAACCGCATTAAAATCCGTTCCGCAGTTTGAAAGATGTAAGCGTACATACAGCGGGACAGACGGCGGGTAGCGACTTTATTTTATACAATTGTAAAGACTGTTAATTTATGCCCACTCTTATCCATCCAATATGTTTATCAAAGAATAATCAAATTGGAACTCGAGTAAAAGTTGACGAACTCTGTAGTCAATTACTCTATGTTGCGTCATAGACTACTCGTATCTTGGAGAAAATGTAATCGTAATGGGAATTGTACGTGAAACAAGTATCATTGAAAACGGACCATGTGTTGAATCAAGTTGGCGAATCGGGCCATGTAAGGGCACGTTGCAAGGCACTTTCACCCACGCGAGTCGGGGAGAGTGCGACCACTACAAGAGCACAATGTTGTGCCGCCGTATTAAACTATCGTGACCAGGCTGGTCTTATGAAGGATTAAAATTTACTATCACACGAGAACATTTACATTTTTATTATCTAGGTATATGCAATCGGCTCCAGAGCCATGATCAGATTTTTTCCCACGTTGAATACATTATAAAAAATATATTAACAAATGATTGGGATGGCAAGAAAGTTCTTTAGGTTTGCACTAATAGAGTCATAACTAGTAGAAACATCTTTCTTTATTATTTTTCTTTTAAATTTGATAGTAGATACCTCTAGATTGCTATAGAAATGAATGTCATGTAATTTAGTTTATAACGGTCAGTATACGGACAGTTTCACAAAATATTTCGATCTGAATATTTTACCCTGAAAGATAACCAACGTTCTGGTCGCCCTTTTGTAGTTGATAATGACAAAATGAATATCATAGTTGAATCGAATCATCATATTTGCTTTGCCAGATCATATGGAATTTGCCAGATTATAAAGTGTTTAACTTGATCTTTGATTTGTTGAATTGGTCTCCGCCCCAGAAATAAAAATACATTTATGTATTGAACGGGTTTTTATTCCCGGGGTCAGCTAGTATTGATATAGATTCAGTTCAAACTCGCTGGCAATTGTGTTTTGATTTATCATAATATATAAAAATTATGTGTCACATGTTCCTCCGCGATGAACTCCTAAACTACTGAACCGATTTTGATCAAACTTGGTAACTATATGTAATTTGGTCCAACTTAAAAGATAGGATAATTTTTATTTTGAACCCGGGCGAAGCCGGGAGCGGGCCACTAGTAGTACATAAATTATTTAGTATTTTTTGATTTTTATTCCTAATATGTTAAGTTTAATGTACACATTTCGCAGTAGATTATGTTATCCAGTACCCGACTAAGTATAGGTTACCAGTAAAGTGTTTTGAATAAGAAATTACATACGTTTTATTGCAATATTTCGTTAACATAATATCGCAACGAGTTCGAAACACATTGCTCGAATTAAGCCAATTACAACATTATAAAGTGTTAACCATTTAGACATATTATAACCAAGAGAGAGAGAGCAATGAGAGTTGGCTAATAAATCAAATGTTGCTGCCACAGATGGAGAAATAGGTAAATTTACCGCGTAGATGAAAGCTAAAGAAAGAAATGGTACGTTCTTATGTGATTGAAAAATGGGCCTCATAAAAACTATGTACAGTCGGGGTAAGAAAAAGTTTGTCACCTTAATGTCGACATTTGCTTGCACCCAACAACTACAATACCAATACCGAATACATGTAATAATAGAGAGTCGAAAAATGTATTCAAATATTTCACAAAAACTGTACTTGTATTACTTGTATAACTTACTTGTATTTAACTTATCTCCTAAGAAAAGACTGAATGAAACTGGGTTCATTGGGCTCAGTATATGAGGCCCATACATATGCGAATAGTGAGTCACTAATTTTTCTTTTTGCTTCTATCTACGATGTAACATTACAAACTTAATATTCTCAAGTGACAAATGATTCAGATTCTTGATAGACATTTGAATTACCTAATAGTTTTGAGCTATATCGATTGCAGTTGTAATAGTTGGAACGCGATTGATACATGCGGTTAGATATATTTGATTTGTTCTCTACTTAAAATGGACTACCCACCACTCATGAGTCAATGGTGACTCATGAAGATATTTTTATAATACGATACGTATAATCTATTTTATTAATGAAACCTTCATAATTTTATTCCTCAGGTATCTTTTTTTATGAATTCCGGAGAAAGACATGTAAATGAAAAACGGACATTATTTTATAACAATATCCAAATGATTTTGTCAAAAATAGCGAATAAATTCGGGCCAATTGTCGAAAGTTTGTGAGGATGGATGTATGGATGCAAAAACGGCTCAACGGATTTGGATAAAGTTTGGCACGCAGATAGTTTATTACCTGGATTAACATAGAATACTTTTTATCCTGAAAAAATGTTAGGTTCCTGAGGCCACTCGTCACAGCGATAAAGCTGTCGGATATTTTCTCAAGTGTTATATTTTTTATTTTTTCAACGCGGACGAAGTGACGGGCACCAACTAGTTTACAATGCAATTTGTAGTTGCCAGTATCGTGTGTGTACTTTAATCATAAGTTTGTGTTAAACGACATTGAAACATTAGTTCCCGCGAATAAGGCATTGAATTCGAGAAATCAGTGAATTTCTTACAAGTTACAACTCATTGGTGTGTTCGTACTTGTATCGTATTGTTAGTTTGTGACCTCCGACACGGTCACAATGTTTATAACATTGTAACATAGAGGTGCGCTTACAATACCCATTTTTAAATGTTTTTTATACGAATCAACTTGCATAGAAGTGCTTAAATTGTATAATTTGAAGCCACTTACCGCGTCTGTTTATCTGTCTGTATCAGCTAACTCCTCCTAATCAACGCAATAGATTTCGATGCGGTTTTCACCATCACTATATACATATATCATTGAACTATATGTTACTCTAACATAGAATACATAGAAATCATTGTAATTTTTATGTAGGTAGAAAACAACAGTAAAATTTAAATAAAATAAAATAAAATAACATTATCATAAATTAAGTTGACTACTAGCTTTAGGCAACTCAATGCAGTTCGAGTATGTAGGTACTTCGAAATGTGCCATAAAAGGTAGTTTAATTCAATGAAAATAGTTTAACTTAATGGAACATGGTTATTATTTTTATGATTCTTTAGACCTAAATGTATATAATCTATAATATATATAAAATTTATGGCTGTATGTAATCTAAATAAATAAACAAATAAAAAAAATATTACTGACTAACTGCTGCACACGACTTTGTCCGCGTAACTTTATTAAATATAGCCCATGTTGCTCGTTGATAATGTAGCTTTCTATAAGTGAAAAAATATTTAAAATCAGTTCAGTAGTTTTTTAACAAAAGTACAAAAGTACAAAAAATACAAATCTTTACTCTTTATAATATTATAGTATAGATAAAAATGCGGAATATGTTTTCACTGTTCATTAATTGATTACAAAAACAGATGTCCTGTGGGCGTATTGCGTATTAAGTTTCATTAAATTTAATACTACTTACACATCTGGGTTGGTGTTTAGTTTTTATGTCTTTGTTACTTTGTTCCACTTGCCTTTCATACTGTTTCCTGCTGTTGATTTTCTTTTCACGTCTTTTGTTGCGATAACTGAGAAAGTTATAAAAGTGTGCCAAAGAGCTCTACTTTTGTTTCATAGGAATTTTTTTGAGTCATCGGAAGGAAGCAGTTTACCTGGTGATAGACAAATGAAATTCTAAAAGCCATCGTTTGAAATGATCAGTATTGGCTTTTAGCTTTTAATTTAAATGGTCTAATAAAGACGTATTCATAATTTTGACGTTTAAAGACAGGGAAATAAATGATGCTGAGCGAGATATTGAACAAAAAAAATATTAGAGCGGACCAATATTTATTGGTCCAAATTAGAATGTGTTTTTCATAAAAGTGGGTAATATTTCACGGCAAGTAATATACATGCATGGACAATGGTTATATACTTAATATAAAAATAATAGTAGCACGAGACAAAAAGATTACGCTCCCAGTGCTCACCTTGAAATAACAGCGCGTGCGCGTTGTTTTTAGGTGATTGAGTAAGGGATGCCAAATTCCATTCCCATACCTTATCTTATTCTTATCCTTATCCTAATGAAAGGTCGGCAGTGCATTTGTTACTCTGTGGCGTTGCTTGTGTTAATAGTCAACGGTTGTAATGGTGTTGGTACCATCAAATGGATCCTCAGCCTGCCGGACGACCTTTACATTAAAAAAATATAAATAAATTAAAAAAAAAAACACTAGTGTATGTGAAATGATAATAAGCAGGTACAATATTGTGCCATTCGTGGCTTATTAGGAATTGTTGTAATTTGCAGTCCATTGTTGAAAAGAATGATTGTTGGAAGTCACCACGTCACGCATCAAAATGATGTCGCATGATTACCAACACGCTCGTCAGATGCTCAGCCGCACCTCTGAACCTTGACTCGATTAGCACTATGCAAAAAACACTGTTTTCTGTCCTAATAACTTCGAGCTGTATAAGGACCTTTTCACACTGAGCGATGAGAAATAGCCTTGTCAGAACCAAGAACTATAGATTCTAAGGAAAAAATGTGTTTTTATATATGAGCGTGAGCTACGGTATGCAAATGTCACACCAGATGACGTTTATAGGTCTATGCTACACATGGACGTAGGATGTGCTACATCATAGAAGCTATATGCAGTGCAGTGCAGTGACAAAGAAACCAGAATGCAGGATAAAGTGTGGATGGACTCATACTGTTTCCTGTCAAGTGTCAGAAGATTCTCTTATGCATTTTAAATTTAGCCATTTCAGGCCAATTAATATATAATTAATAAGTCACGTATTATTTTGAAACTAATGGAGTTCTACTCATATTTTACAAAATGTGTACAGATACATACAGTCCAGTTATGTTTTCGATTAAATGTTTTTCGTCTAACAAAACACATAGGTAACCTATTAATCGTAAAATCACCTTTAAAATTTCCGAATGTTTCTTCTACTCTTATTATATTATATTTATTATAGCTAAAAAATGTTTACTTTGCTAACATTCAATTCGGTGAGTCATTCAGTTTTATATTATCCTACGTCAAGTATAAGCTTAAGTTTCAAATCAATCATCTTCTTATGCAAATTTTAAATTGGCCTGTCGAACAATAAATGTTAAATAATCGCTTTAGGTTTATCATACATAAATAATTAAAATAAAACAATTAAAACAATAGCAACATAAGCATGTGATTGTGTTGCAAGTGCAACTCACGTGGGTGGCCTCGTCAGCATTCTTTCTAAGTCCCTAACTTGTCCAAACAATACAGTGCGTTTCGTGTATGCTATGTGATATGGCGTAAGTTATAAGAATACGGTTATGACTGTTATGATGGCTTATCTAAATTCTTTTGAACACACTCAATTGAAAGTGACTCGTATGTCTAATGAAGAAATTAATTATTATTGATGTTTATAATCATTTACATAAATATGATATACATAAATATGATATAACATATATAAAAATGTAGTCCTATCTTGTACAATTGTACACTTCTAGATTAAAAATAAATAATTATGAAGAATATTTTGGCTATAATGCTTAAATAATATTACTTAAATACTTGAAATTACTGAGAAAACATTAATATAATTTTAAATTAATGTAATGTAATTGATTTATTTAGTATATCGATTGTAGTCTATATAATGCAAGGCCGTCTACAAAGGGAAATAATTACCATTAAATGTAATACGTATATACGAGTATGGTATGCATTAGAAATGAAGTCGTTAAAGATAAAAATACATGATATTGAAATCATATATTTATTTTCAAACCAAGTCATTATGTTTTTATGTATAAGATTTTGGTGTCCAGAAAATTGTTATGTATCTACATCCTTATATAGTATTTATAATTCATTAACTGAAAGAGCGATCAACGAGGAAGGTTTGTGTATGTAAAATTTGCAGAAAAAAAATGCATCCGTGCGAAGCCGAGGGCGGGCTGCTTGTAACATGATTAAATCATTAATTTATAATGTCAACTAATTCGCTACAACCTTGCCAATGAACACGTGTTGTATAATATGTTATTGAATTGAGATTAATTTCCGCTGACTCTCAAGGCTTGAGTTAGTGAGAATTACGCGGTGATCTCGGTACAACTCGACCTTGACCTACATGCCACATTCATCGCTTTCAATTATATTATAGGGGCGACAACTTGGTTTCAAGTGCAGGTTTAGCATGAATTTTTAATACGCACAAAGTGGATAATTTCGGCTTCTGAATTTCTGTTTTTTTTTTTTTTTTGGTAATGAATGGGTTTTTGCGGGACAATATCGCTCATTTGCTTCGTTCACACTACCTAGTAGAGATTAGTATGTTACTCGAGGAGGAACAATCGCGGAACACAAAACGGTACGCGTCCTCGCTATTCAAAGCTTGTTGGGCGACTCATCAAGGGAGGAACACGCACGACCTGTCGACATGTCCCGCGACATGTAGATGTAGCCGACATCGGGCGACATTGCCTGCGACTTCGCGGGATACGTATAATTCGTGTCAGGCGACAAGGTCGCGGGACAAAATAATGTCCCCTAGTGAATATGCGAATTAATCTATACATATTATAAAATAAAAAAATCCCTGTACACCAGGATTTTAATTTTAATACGGTCAATATATACGTAAATGCACTAATCGAGGAGCTCAGCAACCAGCGTCTTAGTTGTCACATTGATGTGGTATGTGTCATGCAGTCACATAACCTTAGTTATGCAGACGACATGGTGTTGTTGAGCGCTTCTGTCTGTGGTTTACGTAAACTTCTGAACATCTGTGAGAGGTATGCGTGTAGGCATGGGCTGAAATATAATGTCACCAAAAGTCAGTTCATGACCTTTGAGACGGCAAGTGTTAAAAACCCTAATAGGGTGCCACCTGTGCGTCTAAATGGCATTTCCCTTGACAAGGTGGACCATTTTAAGTATTTAGGGCACATACTCACGGCCGACTTAAAAGATAACGCCGATATTGGTACTGAACGAAGGGCTATAAGGACAAATATGTTAGCTCGCAGATTTGCGCGATGTTAAAAAATGTAAAGCTAACATTATTCAAAGCATATTCTACATCGTTGTAAACTTGTGCTTTGTGGGCAAATTACACGCAAAAATGTTACAGCTCCCTTCGTGTCCAATTTAACAACGCGTTTAGGGCGATGTTAGAGTTACCCCTGTAGTACTTCAAGAATGTTTGCAATGATGAGAATTGATTGTTTCTATACTAACATGCGTAAGTAATATGCATCACTTGTTAGGCGGGTGTGGGACAGCTCTAACAAAGTTATATCAATGATCGCTGATAGGCTAGATTGTTTATATATCCGACATTGTTGTAATAGACATGTTGGTGCTAGTTTTAGGCACTTACTTATTATTATTATTATTATTATTTTATTTTCTTTCAGCTTGTATTATATCTTATTATAATATATTATATTAAAAGTGCCAATTAATGTATATTTTTATATGTCTTTACTTAGGTCTAAGTAATATATTATTTTACTTATTGACTTACGTTTCTATAATTCTTTGAAATACATACATAATATCTAAAAATAATAATTCAGTATTTGTATTGTTATTCGTTTAACTAGTCATTGTACGAGTATTGTCCGTTTAGAAAGGTTACGTGGGTGGAGCGTATTTTTGCAAGCCTGAGGTCTTCGATAGATACACCTTTAACTTTTGATGGGGGTCAGCGAGGTTAAACCCTCAGGCACTTAAATTTTACTATTCCTCTTCCGTGATCTCAAATCTTCCGCATAAGTTTTGTAACTAACTAACATATCTTTTTATTTGCTAAGAACCCAAACGTTATTACTTCCTAATTTATAAATGTGATATTTTTTGAGTATGTTGAGTTTTTTGAGTCACGCAAAACGGTTCATTTTTTAGTTCATTTTTTAGGCAACAGCTAGTCAACAGATTTTAAATATATCTTTCATAAGTATTTTTGATTAGTAGTGATATTAGTAAATCTTTGATATTAGGTACAACAATAAATAAAATTGGTGCAGTGCCTTAAGTAGGGAATAATTTTCTTCTTGTGACAAAGTCATTGAACTTGTAATAGTTTTACTTCAATGGAACGATTCGATGACCATGAGAACATTTGCCTGTTTCTAGTTTCACACCGGTCGCTTGTTTTTCTGTGGAGATTTCATTACGCGTTTGTTGTGTCGACCGCGGATACTGATAGGAAATGAAAGTGACGAAGTATTGGAACTCGTAATTCACTTTTAAAATGGTTTGCGCAACACACAGCTGATATAATGTTCGTTTATTGTATTTCTGTTAACAAATTATCAGTCACGAACGAAACGAGTCAGACTTGCATTGCGTTCCGCAGTCGTAAACGTCAGGCCATCTGGCAACGGATCCACGATTTTTCACATTTTTTCTTGATTTATACCTTTATTAGATTGAAATTCACAAGTAACCCAATAAACTTGGGCATCCACTCTTGTGACACGAAGTTTTATATTATGTAAGGTTTTCACCACTTGATGTTAGCTGGTTAATACTATCGCCTATTACCGTTCAAATACGCTGCGATCTTAGTAGGATTAAGGTTATGGGACGAGGAAAGGATAGGGAAATGGGCTCCGATATCTCTTACTCACTGACTAAAACCGAACAGCACAGATGATATTATTTTACGGTGGTCTTCTGTATGGGCTGTTCAAATGACTGCTCCAACGCAGTTTGTCTATTTGCCAGATACAGACTAAGGTCAATATTGAAAAGTTCATTTCCAAAGTTTGCCCTGCCGGTAATCGGACCTTAACCACTCCAGCAATGGACTCGTCAAATAAGTATACATCTTTACCTACCCCGGTGAACACTTTGGTATGAAACGCCTTAAGTTTTATAGCGGCGAAGACATAGGTCCTGTATATATTTTGGTATGAAATATGAACCTTGATCAGTCAGTATTTAAAAAAAAAATTAAGCTTTTATTACCATTTTTAGTAACTTTGCTTTTAATTCCAGATGCTAAAGCCGTTTTCGACTTAAAACAATCTTTGATCCATTAATCAAGAAGCTACAATTCTTATAACCGGAAGACAATACTAACCTTTGAAGTGTAATAATGTCATTATTACCAAATAGGGTAGGAATTTCATTAAAAATGGTTTTGCAACCGGGACAGCATTGCACACATAGATTTGAGTTTCATGTTAAATTAGTAGGCGTATCCTAATGGTCACCGTGAGAGCGTTGGTACAACTATCGGTTCGCGGCTTGCCTTCCAATCAAACCGGTAGGGTTGCGACATTTGCAATCTTGCTCTCAATTTACTTTAACATTATTTTCTCTTTTTTTAGAGTTTCTTATGTGGTACTATTATCTCACGAATTAATTCAATGTACTGTACTGATTACAAGTTATAATTAAAATTATAACTTATATATAAAATTATAACTTATATATAAAATTATAGTGTATTAATTATTATAAATTATATAAGTAAACCACTTTCTTTCTATTGAGCCCAAACACGCTATATCTCGTGTAAGTTGCTAAGAAGTTGGGTATCTCGCAGACTACTTGATGTAGCAGCATCAGATTAAGGTTACCATGTCATAGAAGTAACAGTGTACAAAATTTCATATTAAATCGAACATGTGGAAGTTAGTGAAATCACTTCTTCAACTAGCTGATCTTCAAACGTCTGAAAAGATTTTCATAGACGGTGGTAAGTACCATCTGCATCTAGTAGTATTTTAAACATTTATTTTAAAGTTTTTTAAGGGTGGGTCATACTACAATTATTGTGTGAATCTTGCCCTAAAAGGACCAAATCTGTGTCAACCCTACGTAACATGGTCGTGCCTTACGCCTTACGCAATCAGCAGTAAGTAGCTCGATGACTTGCTCCACATTCTCTCTTTGTTTTACCGTAGCTGTAAGAGGTGGTCACTGGTCACTTTGAACTGGATATCAGACCTACTTAAGTATTTTTTTTAAATTTTCGCTTATTAATAAAAATATCTATATAAGATATCTATATCTAGAAAGGTATTTTTTACTGTACTCTAATAAATAAGTGTTACATAAGTAAAGTTTTAATTTAAACTTAATTTAATCTAATGTCAAGGAATATGCATTTGCAAACACCATTTGTTATACCACGTCAACTTCATAAACCTTCCGTCCCCAATCGAAGAAGAGCCTAAGTTAACTGTTAACTGTTTCCACATTTTCTGTTCTTCTGTTCTTTTAAAACATTCATCTAATGACGTGATCATATAAGAGAACGGAGAATAGCGATAACAAGCCAAATAATGCAAGTGATTGCAAGTTGCTAAGGAGTTGGGTATGCCACAGAATACTTGATTCTGTAGTATTAGATCAAAGTTTTTACATAGGTTAAAATAGGTAGGTACCATTCATCCAGAAAAAAAGTACTGTTCCAGAGGGATCATTTAAAATTAAGAAAACTATGGCCCGGCAAAAGTGTAATAGGAATAAAGATGTCAAGCCTTATATTGATTTTCAACGCAGACGCGGACGAAGTCGCGGGCAACACCTAGTATAATATGCTTTCGACGTAATATGTTAATTAAAAAAAACATCAAAACAACGCGTAGTAAGCATCAAAATAATATATCTTGCTTCTGGTAGTAGGTATTAAATATAATAGGAGCTTAATATAAAGTTCGTTTTGGCAATCAGGCGTTAATATATGTTAAACTTTATGCATAATAGGTGTCAAAATGTGTGTCATATTTATTTAAAGTATTATGAAATACCTACATAACATATATGGACATGTTTTTGCTAGTTTTCGGGTTCCCGCCTACACTATCCACCTAAGGCAACAGAATTACAACATCCTACGTTGATCTAAGCAACATAATAAATTAAGTCGCAACGAAAATTTGCTTACTGAATCATGTTTTTATTGAACCTGTAATAAAACGGGTAACTAAAATTACCTAACAACTTTGACGTTTAAGTGTCCTACAAGTTGTATTATAAGAGCTCGTTCACATTACTCCGGTCAGGCGAATTTACCGGGCCGGTAAAAGTGCCGGTAAGACCAGTGGCCGTACAATTCATAAGTAGCCGTTCACACTACCGGGTATGCCGGATCCGTTTTGTCACTGCGAAGTGTTGGAACCTATGTAAACTACATGTTTGTATTATAGATGGTATTGACTGGTTGTATAGTAATGTATTGTAATTAATAAGAAAATCAACAGATGTGTCACTAATCATGTCATCCACGGAATAAACACACTTTTAATTTATTCAAGTGTTTCTATTTTCTCTAACATGGTAGCAGAGCGTCGAGTCGCTAAATAAAGTGAGCATCTGCGAAGAGCTGTGTGCGTTGTTCTTTAAATCGTTAAAATTGTGCGCACGAAATTCCAAAATCGAGATGGCGACGTCCAGTTCAGGGGCGGCTATTTTTCCTGCTATTGAAAAACTAAATGGCATGGGGAACTATGGATCATGGAAATTCATGATAAAGATGGTCTTGATCCAGGAAGATTTGTGGGAGTGCGTGGAAAGCAAGGACGGTGTGTCACCAGTATGTGACGATAAAAAGAAGCAACTGAAAGCTCTGGCTCGCATTTGTCTGAGCATAAACCCAGTGGCAATCACGCATGTGCGTAACGCAACTACCGCACGGGAGGCGTGGACAAGTCTTCAAGCTGCTTATGAAGACAAGGGTCTTTGCCGAAGACTAGGTTTGATGCGGCAGCTGTTTGGTATGAAGCTCCAAGAGAATACCAATGTGGAATCATATCTTACGAAGATATGTGAGGTCGCACAACAATTAATCGACATTGAAGCTCCGCTGAACGACGAGTTTCTAGCTGTGATAATGTTAAGTGGGCTCACACCAGACTATGACCCACTGATAATGGCGCTAGAGAACTGTAGCGTAAACTTAACGAGCGAGCTGGTAAAACAAAAACTATTACAAGAGCATCAGCGCCGGGCTAACGGAACGGACACTAGCAGTGGTTCTGTGATGCTGTCAAGGCGACGTAACGAAAAGCCTGTCAAATGTTTCCGCTGCAGAAGGCCGGGTCACATTTCTAAGAACTGTCCAGGTAATAGGAAGACTAAGGATCTTGATGACAAAGAAATGGCAACTATGGTGAGTGCACTGTCGGTGGACATGCAGGAGGACTCCTGGTACGTCGATTCGGGTGCATCACGTCATTTCTGCAATCGGAAGGACATCCTCGATGACTTCGTGGTGGACACGAGTTTGGAAGTCAGTGTGGCGAACGGTGTAAGACTTCGTAGTGCGGGTCGTGGCAGTACCAAACTGCATGTTAAACACGGTATAAAAACTCTATGCAATGTAGTTTATATTCCGAACTTGGCGTGTAATTTGATGTCTGTCAGCGCTTTGACGTCGAAAGGTTTTAAAGTCGTTTTTATTTCTGATGTTTGTAATATTTATTTTCGAAATGTTTTAATTGCTATTGCAAAATGTGAGAATGGTCTTTATAGATTACAAACCGTTTCGAAAAAGCATAAAAGTATACCGAAATCGTCTGAGTCTGCGTTCGATAAACAAGTCGCGGCGAATGTGGGGACTAAGCGTGGTATATCACAAGATGTGTGGCATCGGCGTTTATCTCATCTGAACTTGAGGAGCATGAACCTACTGAAATCAGGTATGGCTACTGGCATAGACTATGATAACTCTGAGTTTAAACAATGTATTTCTTGCATTGAAGGAAAAACCCCAAAGTTATTTTTTCCAAAGAAATCGTTTAATAGAGCGACTGAAGTCTTAGGGCTCATACATGCTGACGTTTGCGGGCCAATGCCGCAAACTTCATACGGGGGTTCGCGATATATGCTACTTTTTATAGATGATTTTACGCGTAAAACTTTTTGTTATTTTATTAAAACAAAGGATGAAGTTTTTGAAAAGTTTAAACTATTTAAAGTTTTTGTCGAGAATCTAAACAAATAAAACTCTGAAGATCCTGAGAAGTGACAGGGGAGGTGAGTTTGTAAATAGAAAGTTTGATGAATTTCTGAAGCAGCATGGCATCAGACACCAGCTGACAGTTCCTCATTGTCCTCAACAGAATTCAGTCGTGGAGAGGGCGAATCGTACGATAGTGGAGGCTGCAAGGTGTATGTTGCTGGAAGCTGGCATGGATCAGAAATACTGGGCAGAAGCAATGAGTACTGCGGTTTACCTGAAAAACAGATCGCCAACCAAAGCCGTGTTGGGTGCAACTCCTGAAGAGAAATGGTCAGGATCTAAGGTAAATTTGAAACATCTACGAATTTTCGGTTGTGTTGCTTACTCTATAGTGGAAGATCGTAAGAAACTAGATCCGAAATGTAAACCGTATGTTTTTATCGGTTACTGCGAGAACACGAAAGGATATCGACTTGTAGATCCCGCTTATCCTACCAAATATATATTCTCGCGTAATGTCGTGTTTGTAGAGGATAAATTCTACAAGGACCTGGTTCAGCAACCTGTGGTCAACGAGCCGACTCAGTACATGATTGTTAATAATGAATCTGAAAATGTAGGAGTGCAGACGGCGGAACCTGTTGACATCGAAGAGGCAGGACCAGCGAGTGAAAACCATAGTCAAGACGCAGATGGTACCGACAACGATGAGACAAATACTTCGGATGAAGACTACGCTCCTGGGTCGTCATCTTGGGATTCGGAGGAATCGAGAGGACGGAGCGAGTTCGAGGACGCATATTTGTCGGTATTCAGCACTAGTGCGAGTTGCGGCGCGGAAACCCCGACTACCGTGCGCGAGGCACTCGATAGTCCTGAGTCTGCACAGTGGAAGGCAGCAATGCAGGATGAGTATCAGTCTTTCATGGATAATAAATGTTTGAAACTTGTGGACTTACCGAAGGGAAAGAAACCTGTTAAGTGCAAGTGGATATTTAAGAAAAGGAGAGGACTGAATGGAGAGCTGCTACAATACAAGGCTAGGTTAGTTGCGAAAGGATTTACGCAAAAGTATGGAGTAGATTATTTCGAAACTTTCTCACCTGTCGTGAGATACTCCACAATAAGACTACTCCTGGCACTGGCGGCAGAATATGATATGGAAGTTGATCATATGGACGTCAAGACAGCTTTTTTAAATGCAGACTTGAAAGAAGTCGTTTATATGGACATTCCTGAAGGTTTTGGCGTTGAGAGTGGCAAGGGAAAAGCATTTCGCTTGCTGAAGGCTGTCTATGGGCTGAAACAGGCTAGTAGATCGTGGAATGAGAAATTAAACGACGTGCTTGTCAAGAAATTAAAATTCAAAAGACTTGCGTCTGAGCCGTGTGTCTACGTGAGATCGAATAACAATGGAATTATCATTCTCGGCCTTTATGTTGATGACATTTTGATATTTAGCAACAATCAAACTGAGAAAAAGGCGATAAAAGAGGAGTTAATGAAACAATTTGTTATGAAGGATCTTGGGCCCGCTAAACGTGTTTTGGGAATACATGTCAGTCGAAAAGATGGTAAAATCATCTTAAATCAGTCTGAATATATCAGCAAAGTTCTGGAAAGGTTTAAGATGAGTGAATGTAAACCTGCAAAAACACCTATGGAAGTTGGTTTGAAACTTGATAAAGGTGAAAAGACTGTAGACTACGAATACAGGAACTTAATCGGTTGCCTTATGTATATCGCGGTCTGTACGCGTCCTGACATCGCGCATGCTGTCAGTATGTTAAGTCAGTTTAATGATTGCTACTCGGAAGCTCATTGGAAGGCTGCGAAGCGCGTACTTCGGTACCTGAAGGGTACGATGGCCTACAGTATCAAATATGAGAAGAGTGGGTTGAACGTGACAGGGTCGGCGGACGCAGACTGGGCGGCTAGTGTAGTCGATCGTCGGTCTTACACTGGTTACGTATTTAAGCTAGGCAATTCTTTAGTTTCTTGGGAAAGTCGTAAACAACGTACAGTTGCCTTAAGCAGTACGGAGAGCGAATATATGAGTTTATCCGATGCGTGCAAAGAAGCACTGTTTATAAAGTCTTTTTTGTCGGAATGCTTAAATTTAGACGTCAAAGTGGTGATTTACAATGACAACCAATCTGCAATTAAACTGTCTGAAAATCACATGTATCATGCGAGAACTAAGCATATTGATGTTAGACATCATTTTATCCGCGAAATAGTTGAAAAAGGCGTATTAGTTGTAAAGTATATGTGTACTGAAGATATGCTGGCGGATGCTTTAACGAAGCCTTTGTGCATTGAAAAGTATCAACGCTTTGTTAGAGATTTTTATATGCTTAGAGTTTAGTTGTTTATAATAATTTGTAACATTTAGCATGAACATATAGTTTAAGGGGTGGTGTTGGAACCTATGTAAACTACATGTTTGTATTATAGATGGTATTGACTGGTTGTATAGTAATGTATTGTAATTAATAAGAAAATCAACAGATGTGTCACTAATCATGTCATCCACGGAATAAACACACTTTTAATTTATTCAAGTGTTTCTATTTTCTCTAACACGAAGCTCTCGCAGAATGCCCGGACCGGAGCAATGGTATCAGGGATATTATATGTATATACCCAACGGATTCGAATGTAGGTACCATATATATATACCAAACGATTCCTTGGTTCTTTAGCCATTAAATTTTGGATTTAGATGATAGATATGTATCTACAGTATCAAATCCTCCAAGTTTGTTATAATCATTTTTCTGAATTTCTTTTCACTATAGAAGCATATTTAAAGAAATATTCACGTCAAAAGGCAGTAAATTTGCCCACCATAATTTTGTATACTAGCAGATATAATTTTGTATACCTCGTTAACATGAATGTATAACGTCATTGCGTGATAACAATCTACGCTACGTAATTTGCTCCCAGATTGTTAACAAGTGGTAATATAATGTATATTGTGTTCGCATTCTACTTCCGAATTGGCTTCTCACCAAGTATTTGTCACGCCATTGTCTTAATTGAACAAATAAATTAATTAGGTTATGTTTGAGCAAATCGCTGCTTAAATTCAAAAGTACCACAAATCAAAATTACACTTTTTTGCAGGAGAGCTAATCGAAAAAAATGAAATTGTCAATTTTTTTCTTATTAGATATATATCAAATATATGCATATTATACATCGTTAGAAGCGTATTTTTAAGTAGTATTAAATGTTTAAGTATACTTTTATAATAAACTGAATACTAGAGGAAATATAAACATATAAGTTATTTTGAATATAAAAACAATATATATCAAAATATACTAAATGTGGAATAAAACAACAGTAAGTCTTCTTGCAACATACAATATGAAGGATTGTGAATGAGTTTTTGCAATAAAAACAGTTTCGGAATTTTTTCATTTGTGGTACTTTTGAATAAAAGCAGCGAAATATTTGCACTTCGTAATTATTTTAGTGTCCACAATAAACTTGCATCAAATTTGATTGATAATGGTTTGCATTTTTGTTCGAAGTCATCATGTTCAAGCACGAAATGATTTTGGATAGTGACGTAAAGAATTTGTATTTGTAGTATTTGTATTTTTAGTTATGCGAAAACCTATAATTAAACTAACGATCCACTTTATACTTCGCACGGAATCTTTTTTTTTTAAATTATTTGACAATTAACGAATTTAATAAATTCATTTATTAAAATATTTATAATTAAAAATCATCATGCTAAATTGCTATTTTCCATAGCATTACAAAATTGTTAGAACAGCATTATACACACCGGAGATTATATCTGTTTTTCTATTATTCCTCCTTTTTAAAATAAAACAATATTAAAGGTTAACTTCAATATTACTTATTGCAGCTTGCAGCATACTTACGAGTATTACATTAGCTTTTAAAATGGTAGGTATCCAAATGGGCTCGACTTCAAAAGTTGGTGAGACGACGTGTGTGACAGTAGGAGCTAAGTGATTTTTTGTATAAATGTCATCGTCCTTACAAAATATAATACTAAAGTACAATATCAAAGTAACAAAACAAGAAAAAGGAAAAACACTACTGTCAGTTGGACTTATTATTACAAAGGTAACACGGTACCCCACCTAAAAATATAATTGAAGATAACAAAGTATATGGAAATATGAATTGTCAATAATTCTAATTAAAAAGCAAGGCGTCTTCTGCATGACGCAATCCAACGTCTTCTTCATATTCCTTGCAAACTTGTTGTTTGTTAGCATAGTAGCAACGAAATGATTTCCCGCCCGGGGATTGGTAATGATTCAATCGTCGCGTTTTTACGACAGTTGGTACATTTAATGAGAATTTACCACTATAACCACACCAAGACTCAAGACAATTGTGTTTTAACACCGCCATATCGTCTCCTTTCTTTATGACAACTTCGCCAATAATTTTGACTGTCTCTTTCGTAACTAGCTCACCGTTGGAGGGCACGAAAGCGTTCAAATCACAATTAACTTGCTTGTCCTCAGATTCCTCGCAAATGAACTCATCTTGGCATAGTACATTTGATTCATTTGGCCTCAGCAAGGACCCTGCGTCTACCAATTTGGCATGCGAAATGAAAACATTGTCCTTCCTTTGACATACTCGCCCACTGTCGGCGTAAACCAAACAATCTACCATATAAAACGTCTTGTGTGGTATATTGTGTGATAGAAACAGCAGTTTGTCTATATCCTTTAAATAGTTATATCTAACAGGTTCGCATTCATATTTACCAGTTTGAACGAAACACGTTCTTAGCTTTAACTTCGGTGATGTCAACTGCGTGATGGATTGGAGTGTTATTGATTCGCACTCAATTGTGCTGCAGTTATAAAAATATGCATCTTTTCTCGGTATGTACGGATCGTATACTGGATCGTAATTAATTTTTACTCCTGTATTACGTCGGCCTGCTTTAGCTACTGTATTACATATTGGCGATTTTCCCTGAAATTTGTTCCATATTAAAAGTTTTAAAAAGTATGCATTGTTTAAAATTTTAAAATTCACAATTATCGCACATTGACAATTGACATCCCAGTGATATATCGATAGCCTGCTGCCGCGGTAGATGGAAGGGCAAACAATGATTGTCTTTTACGGACTGGATTCATTGCTCATATGGAAATTGACGATTTTTTATGTAAAAATAGAAAGGCAGAAAAATAGAAAAATAGAAGGCAGGTCGATCCAATTGCAAGTGCGCTGGCCACTTTAGTAGGATAAATGATAAGGGATTAGAATAGGATCGGGAAATAGGCTCTGGCAACACGTTGATCACTCTCGGAAACATATTAGCACACTTGCTGTTATTTCACGGTTGCCCATGTAGCCAGACGGGTTACCCAGTTTATGACTGCAAAAGGTATTTTATGACTACTGCCTTGCCACTAATGAATGAAATTAATTAAGATATAGAATTGTTGTTACAATATCAAACGGTACTTAACAATTCATGTTACAAAAGCTTCGAATTTAAAAACAATTTAAATACCTTATAGATCACACAAACAACATCTTTGTTGTAGAGCTGAAAAAGTTTACAATTCGTATAAAGTTTATCAAATGATTTTTGTAAACAAAATGATTAACAAGTTTTTGTTGCTCAAGAAGCGCAAGCGCAAGACAATTTGTGTCAATACCCCATAAATATTATATTACCGCATGAATTCCGAATAAACTGATGAGCTGAATGACGACTGAACACAAAAAAGTGAAATTCATGTTGCCAAAGTTACATCACGCATGTAAATTTGCGAATAGGAACTAGAAATAGGAGGAAGTTATGCGCAATTAAAAATTTATTGTTCTATGCTCAATTGAACTTCAAACGGGGAGGTAAATTGAAAATGTTAACGGTGCAGTGTTAATTTTTTTAATATCGTGGGAGAATATAATAGTATTTACCTATAAATAACTTAAATGTTGTTTTGAAATTATGTAGTCTCTCAGTTATTTTTTTACAGGTACGAGTAATCGCCCCTAAGCTAATGTTTGAATTTTCCGTAAGCGAAGACTCGGGCATTTTTGGTGTCCTTTACGTTGGCACTTACTGTGGCCTTTCCGCGGGCACTTATTAATGATAACTATTTTTGTTCAATTCCGAAGTTCAAGCCCTGCAAAACTACAAAAGCGATTTTTTTTTTGTAGATACATACATATAATTATATACAAAACATCCATGACTCAGGTACAAAGGTAAAATTTTAACACATAAACATTTGCTCTTAGCGGGATTCGAACCCGCGACCATTTGGTAAACAGCTTGGGTTACTAGCCACTAGACCAAACGTGTCGTCAAATTATCTATACATATACATAAATCTAGTGTCTAGTGTCTTTCCATCCACCTCAATATGTTCAATATGAGGTTGTTTAATATGTTACAAAAATATTTTATGTTTTTCTATACATAGTATAAATTTTGTTTAAAAATAAATTTAGGTAGAAATATGAAGAATTTAGTTTTATTTGAAGCCTATCTGTATTAGGTATATAAGTAAACAAAACTTTTCTATTGACTTACCAGCAAAAGTAGCTTCTGTTTAAACATTTTTCATCACAAACTTGAGTTATGAACCTGAAATAAATAAATAGGTCTGCTTAAAAATTTTACATTTCTCATATAATTATTATAATTGGAGGAGTTCAGTCACACACAAACCCACAGCGACCCGCTACCGGCTTCGCTCGGGATGTAGTTGTTAATAGACACAAACCTTCCTTGCGTATCCCCTTTTCTTTTTGATTTTGAAAGCCGCACCAAACGCATCTGTTGGGAGTTTGGTTCACACCATCATAACCATTCTAACTACAAAAATCATTTATCCGAATCCTACCATTAATAAATGCCATGCTATGTAGGATTAGTTTATGGTAGTACACCTTGATGTGTCTACAAACAATTATTTTTGTTTAGTGCTCCAGTTATGACAAGGTTGTTGTGTAGGAGTTGGCTGCGCACTCATCGCCATGGGCGTTGGCTTTTGCGTTTGCGTAGTGTCTAATCTAAGCGTACTATATTACATGACAATAATCATATGCACGTGACGCGGTGACATTGAAACTTAGAAAATTGTTACAATTAAATTAAAGACGTGTCATTAATTCTTCAAAAGTAAATACAGTTATTATATTACATATAATTTCATATAAATGTAGCAATTATAAATTAGTGCGTTCTAATGTAGTATTTTATATCTTAAATTCAAGGGTATCGGATTACCTGACCTCCGTACTGTTAGCAGTATAATTTGTTGATTTTATTTCTTACTAGCATTATTAAATTATTAATTTATTAAATGTCCAATGATATAAAAAATCATTGAGAAATATATCATTTGTAATATTTTGTATGTTTTGTTGCTCTATCCATAAGAAAAGCTTATTTAAGCACTTGTATTGATACTAAAATAAAGAGAAATGTATCAATAAATATTGAACAAAACTTACTTGGAATATTATAAAAAGTCTATAATAAAAACCTGTTCCATATAAAATGTTTGAGAAACTGAATTATATTCACAATTTTTTTTTGTGATTATTTCAGATGTTTTAATAAATAGTTCATTGCGGAGGCAAATTCGACAAATCAAAGATCGCAAAAATCGGTCCAGCCATTCTCGACTTATAAATGGTGTAAATAACATGATTTTCTTTTATAAATATAGATTTATATAATATAGAATAAATATATTAATATTATTTCTTATTATATTGTATTAGGTACTAACTAACAGAAATAACTTGTGTAAATTAAATCATTTAAGAAATTGTTTCGGCAAAGTTAATTTATAGAAAGCGATCACTAAACGAAAGTGAAAACGTGTACGTTCCGTGAATAACAAACGAACATTATTGACTGACAGCCCGCAATGTGTTATATGAACCTTGTTATGGACATGATAGGCATTGCCTTGCTAATTCGCCTCTGACACTCTATCACTTAACTAGAAAATAAATAGAATGCTAATCTAATTCAAATTACCTGTGTGGTTACGAAATCCCCTCGTGCCTACGAGATGTATACTACTAAAGGTACTACGACTTGATGAAGGAATGAATTTGAAAACTGACAAAATTTTCGTTACCCGACTGTACTTAGTGCCTCTTAGTAGTGTCATATTTCGGCGTTGGCGAAGGGTACAAGTTCACAAATTCCAAGTTCAAATTCAAATTAGTGTACAAACTAAACAAGACGTTTTCTTTGTCGTCTCTTAAGCAAAAAGCAAGGAACTGCATTGTCTTGATTTCACGTTTTTACATCTTTGAATAACGTGGGAATTTACTGTAAACAATACGCGCCGCCCAATATAATTATGATTTTTAAATCTACGTACACACATACATATTAATATGTTTAAAGGGATGCGATTTTGTATGCATACGCGCATTGCGTTTTGAATTATTCTGCATTCGCCGTAGGATATGCATGTGAGTTAGTTAACATATTATAATTATACAATGAATTCTTTGTTCCATCTATGTCTGTCTTGTAGAAAACAGAGTTATGACGCAATTCACCGCCCATTTCGGATCGAACCTTGTCATTCGCAGAACAGACACTTGATTTTTGTCATCACATAGATCATAACATAATATTACATTATTCATAAAGTGTTACACTTTCTATTAACACGTTATGTCATTTTGTATGCGTTTCTGAAAAGAAATTAATAATTTATTTATATTAATTTTAATAATGCAATTAGCGATCAATCAATCAATCATTGTTATATAGGTACCTATGTATAATTAATATTCTATAGCTTTGATTTTTTAATTTTAGTTTTGAATGATCACTCGGGAACAGTACTTTCTTTCTTGATGAAAGGTTCCCAATGTCATTTTCTTTACTACTGACAACGTGTATGCGAAATTTCATAGTGATCAGTTGAGTAGTTTTAAACAAACAAACAAACTCTTCAGCTTTCTTATAGTTTGTATCTATATCGTTTACATGAAGTGCGTGATCTACGTATATATTTCACGCAATTTTTTTTATTATACTAAGTATTTTCTATTATTGATTTTAGAATTTTATGTACAAATAAATAAAAAGTGAACACAGGTACAACTACATTAAAATGTACTTAATTATAGCATATTATAGACAGTCAGTTGTGCAAGAAATGCGGATAAGTTACGCGATAGTTGGCGTACACGCGGTAAGTAGGTACTTGTGGTTTTCGTAGTAGGATCTGGTTCGGTAACGGAGAGTATTTGAAGAAATCGTCCATGGTAAGCGAAATCTGGATACAAGCGCTTGACGTTGCTAACAATATCGCCAGTTTCTATTTAAATAAAAATAATTTTGTTATACAATAACAAATTGTGTATGACGCATCTCTAAAGTATCTTGGTATTTCTAGCTTGATATATTAAACACGTTCAAAATGTCACTCTAAAAGGTAAAAAGTCGAATTTCTCGTTTGCATTTTTGTACGTTGACCAAAGAAACATAATGTGAGCATCAAGTATGTCCATAATTAGAATTAGGTATATTTTTTTTATCTAATAGAAAAGTTTAACGAGAAACATGAATAACATGGAAAAGTTTCTTTCATTACTTTTTTATCGCTCAACTTGACTTCGTCAAATAATCTAGTTGTCAATATTAAATACTAGCTGTACCCGTGACTTCGTAAGTAGAGCGTAGTTTTTTTTTATCCTTCAGGAACCTAACATTTTTCCAAGAAAAAAGTATCCTATATGTTAATCCAAGTAATAAACTAAATATTTGTTTGAACTTAAAGCTCAAAATTTTTTTATTTTTAATAATGTATTAAGAATTTTAATTTTAATCTTGAATTAAAAATTAAGAAAAAGGAATGTCAAAATGTCAAAACAAAATTACGGTGGTACCATAAATTTTTTGGTAAAGCTATATTTGCATAATTTGCTATCATGGTCTAAGATCGCCTTTCATCCATCTGTTTATTACCATTGTTAAAAATATACTTTTCGTCTGGTGGAAAACAGATGGGTGAAGGACGACCTGTCTTCGGATTCAGTAGGAACCTTTGCGTTAAAGAAATACTATGAGTCTTTTCTACGTGTGCCTATTTAATACCTTTTAAATTCAATAACAATAATTCTTATAAGGAGTTTATTGTTGTAGTGTAGGCAATATTCTTTTATTATTATAATGTTGAAACATTAAAATAATAAAAGTATTAAGTACGAGTATTTCTAACATAAACGAGTTTCCTAGGCATATTTAAATATATCATCTAAAATATACTAAAACAACAAAAAAAAAATTTTTTTTTAGCTCCTCGAATAAATCTAGAGGAAGTGATCAGTGCCTGACATCGAGTATCACCTATAAGATGATCTTGTTTTGCCTTTTAGATTTTATGCGTTCGTTCAACTTTATAATTCTGCTGTTGATTTGATTTAAGTTTTGGCAATTGTGTTTGTATATTTTATTTTTATTTCAATTTATTTTTATTGTGAAAAGAAATGGTTTGCAAGAAGAGTTTGCAATGGAAAAAGCCACAAAGACAGTACAAGTTTCATCTCGATGCACTTATAATGTTGCATCTTAGACTCTCATTTAGACATATTTGATTATATGTAATATGCCTTAAATATGTAATGCATCTCACCCTAAAAATGTTATCAAAAGTAATCAAGAATGCTAATAAAAAAACCGAAAAGAATTTTTTATGGTAGTATTGCTTGATAGTGGGTGGCTGCTGTCGCCTATAACACCAGCAACGCCACAGGTACATCAAGTGCGCTGCCGATTACAGTAGGGTGTTTATATGATTGTAATTATCGCAACAAATATCTTTGTTTCGCTTGTAAAATTATTTTGTTAATAGGTAATATGAATGTTATATCTGAAATAAATGATCATAATAATAATAATAATCCTACTATGTAACTCGTTTCTCCCTCTAAAAGTCAAAATGAGGGGAAGACGGTGTTACCCCCGACAGAAGCACAGTTTATTATTATTATTAAAAATAATAATTGTCGTGTTAAAAATGTCTCTACATGATTTTAACTAATACACAATTTTTACGAATTAAAATAATATAAATATTTTGTGAACATAATTAGTTAGTTTTTAAGTTTTGTATATATTAATTTGTATATAATTTATATTTATAATATTAGTTTAAATCCTTATGTACATGTGTTCGAAAATAAATTATAGTCATTTAAACCTACATTTATATATAGTTAATATGTATTATAAATAATTATTTGAAAACAAGTAATAACAACTTTAGATAATTATTTAAAAAAAAAAAAAACATAAATTTCAAATATTAAATTTAAGAACATCATTGTGCAACCCGTCTGGCATCAGTAACCAACCTTTTACAGAAGACCATCGCAAAAATAACAGAGCCAGGGCCCATTTCCTAAACCCTTCCTAACTCCTTGTTTAATCCTACTGAGGCATTCAACTTGCAGCACTTGCTTGTGTTAATAGGCGACAGTGGCCACGTCGCTTATTAACAAAATGGATCGTCAGCCTTTTAAAGATGACAAAAACAACGGTATCCTGAGTTTCTTTCGGGGTTTCTTCACAGGATCGTCATCATCTTGGCTTTTTAATTTCCGAAACTCAGGTAAATTTAAATTGATAATGAGAGTTTCATAAGAGTTTCTTGGAGAAACCTAATTGATAAATAAATATTTTGATTTTGATAAAAAATATTTAGTTAGTTATGTAAACAATACGCCTAATAGTTAAAGTTACATAACAATATGAATGCTTTAACTATATTATATTTCTGACCACACCCTGCCTGTAGATCTAACCGATTTACTTCAATAAAAAAGTTGTTTAATATAAGTATAATATAAAATGTACAACTGTGTTACATCAAAAGGTATATTTATTATAAAATAAGTTTCGTAAATAGTTATGTTATTCTGCAATATTAAAATATGCGATTGACAATACTTAATTTTAGATTTCCCGTTATTGAATAACATGATGATTAAATATTATGTCGTTCATAATATCCTTATATTTATTGCTTATAAATGCTAAAAATACACGAGTATTAGAGATAATTTTGTTACTGCGTTTCATTAAAAAGTATTAACTTAAATGATGCTCTATATATACCTACTAAAGAAGATAGATTTATAAAAAAAAAATCTCAAATAATATCCATACTAATAATACAAATGCGAAAGTAAATCTGTCTGTCTGTTATCATTTACGCATCAGCTACTCAACCGATTATCCCTCGGGAACCTAACATTTTTCCAGGATTAAAAGTATCATATAATGTTAATACAATGACACGCAATAAAACAAAAAAAGTGTTTTTTTTTTATTACTTATGAAAATCCACTAAAATCGAAATAAACCAACAATAAAAGGAATATTGAATCTTTACATAGTACATTTCCAGCCGTTTGCCCCTCTGTATGTACGTTTAGATCTTTTAAACTAAGCAATGGATTTTAATGCGGATTTCACTAATGAAAAAAGCGTTAAACTAGAAAGGTTTTTATATATAATTCGCAGAAAAAAAAAGCACCCGTGCGAAGTGGGGAGTTTTATAACTTAAAAACAATTAGAAAGCCACAATGAAATTCAGTTTTTAGCCCTTGTTATACATTAACTCGGGTAATCGAACGCAGACGTAACTGTTATAGTGAACATCAATCACGTCATATCGGCTTTTCAGTATATGTTAGTAAAAACAATGTACCTTTCCTTACTGGTGAAAGAATGTATACCGGCAGCAGTTGTCTGGTATGGAACGGAAGCGCCGCGGTACTCGTAATCGACTATAGCCGCCTGCAACTGCGATGCGCTCAATTACGAGCTATTGTTTTTTGCATATTAAAAGTCGGTCAAGTGTTAAGTGCAGATGTCACGCTATTTTCTGAATGACATTGTATTTATTCATCTAACCTTTGAGATTTCGTTAGTGTTTTCAGCAATTAATTAATTACTTAAATTTAAAGTCGACTGGCTATATAGTTATTGACGTGAATTTGCTTCTACAGTAATGATTAACAAAATCGGGGGATAGAGTTTCATGCTGTAGCCAAATATCTATCATCTACATCCAAAATGTAATCACATCACTTTATAGCTAAAGGATAAAATAATCACATAGTATATTCAATTTCGTTGGAGATACATAATTATATATGTACCTACATTTATTTATTTTATTTATAATTTTAACAATTTTAAGGTTAATAATACAATACATGTAAAATGATAACACTAAATAGAACTGAGGTTTAATCTTGTGTTATCATTTGTAATTATTACTAAAATCTAATATAATACATATAATACGCTCAAAGAAAATATTAACTCGTAACGTACACCTATCTTTTTACTTACTTACTTTTTTTACCTTCCCTTGATGTGTATTCTTCTATTTTTTGATTAAACTAGAATGAATAATATATAGCGTAGTAACTACATAGTTAGTAATGAAATCTATATAGTTAGAGGCTAGAATAATGTAGTAACACCTATTTCCATTGCCACAATGCAATTAGGTTTAGAACTTAACTTATTACTTATTTAGAATACTTTGTTTTCATGCTAAGATCTAATTATGGTTTTTATTTTTGCTTAAAAGTGAATTAAAGTATATAGTTTATACTAAAACTTGTAGTACCTAAGTTGATATAATATTATTTAAACACTGATGACAAAAGTTGTATGTATCTCATATGAAAAATGTCGCTCTAAAAATCCAGACGTGCAGAATATGCATTGAATCTAAATTCTTATATACTTTATCCTAAGTATAATTAAATACTTCAAAGATACTTAAGTATTCAGTGCTGGGAATACAGCGATAAAATAAATTCGGTGCGGAAAATTGTAAATGATTATTATTTTTTAAAAGAATTTATACTCACTAATAAAAAATGTTACTCCGTATCCCAAGTAGCAGTTGCACTTAATTGTCTGTTTCGGTAGAATTTCTAGAATACGTCTATTCTGAAATTCGGGACAGTTAACTAACACTTCCTCGTAAATCGACAAAGCATATTCACATCATCTTAATGACAGTTCGCACAAAGGGTAATGAGGTATGCCCTCAATACTTCCACCTGAATAAAATATGACAAAAGACTAGAAGACAAAACGTCGCGATCGCGTCCGAGCTTTTCAACTTTTGAATAACGGACGCGTGGTGCGCACGCGCCGGTCTTACTCTGACTGGTTTCCCGCCAAAACCACGAGGAGATAGTATCCCGCGCACGGATTACTTTGCTATACAGCATTCGATTCATTCATGCAAATATTATGCAACAATTATTGTAGTCTGCTAGTAATTAAGTTTTATTTTAATTAACATTTCCTGTAAACGTAAAAATTTCAGTAAGTAGTATTTTTTAAGTATAACTACAAACTAGTGCATTCACGTGATATATACTACCGTGTGAAATAAACTGTGACCTAACTATGATTGTTTGTGGCAGGGCATTGTTTTGCAGTCATTTGGGTAGACTGTCTGGCGGCATTAACCACCCCTATACAGAAGACTACCGTGAAATAACAGCAGTGTTTCGGTGAGTGAGTAAGGGATGCCAGATACCATTTCTCATGCCCTTCTTTTCTCTTATCCTTTATTCTCTGAAGGTGGCCTGTGGCAGCATATGTGGCGTTGGACACAATGTCTGTCTGGCGAAAAATATTTAGTCAAAGTTACAAATAAAAAATATAACCAACTAATACTCTTAAACTATGAATGCTTTAACTATATATTTCTGACCACATCTAAATGCGTTGAGTAGCCAGCCAGTTTTATTAAAAAAAAAACTTGATTTCCTGTTGACACAGTTTTAATATAATTTGTCTTAAAACCCCAGTTTGCTTTACCATTATATTATGCTGGATATTTCGCCTGTTTTTTGTTGCTGGTCTCTTAAACAATGTCTCCATTTTGTTCTTTTATAATTTTAAAATGTCAAGAATATATCTTTATATTGTCAGTTATTATAAATATATGCTTTATTTATTATGCTATTAGCATATTAAGAGCGTATAAGCGCTTATACTTAAGTTTATACGTATCTACGTATAAGCGAATGGTACTGCCAAAAGAGCTGGAAAATATGATTTGAAACTGGAGTAACAACTTCAAATTAATTTAAGAAAATAGACACTTTAGTTCAGATGTTTTGTTGATTTCGTAGGTAGTTGCTGGTGTGGTATTTTAAAACCATTTTTAACAAGCTTTTATCTACTACTATCCTTGTCCTAATTAATCTCGATATTTTTTTGCGTTATAATTTGAATAGGCTTTTAGGCGACTTCCCTGCATCTAGTGGATTTTGTTTTCTCTTGTGAAAAAAAAATGCTATTTTATGTAAGTAGTACAGGATTATTCTACTCGAGAGATCAACACTGCAATTTCAATTTCTCAATTTTTTATAGTCCTTATGGACGAAGGTGTGGCAAACAATTCCATATTTGTTGGTGTTATTATGTTACGCGTTTGACTTTCGAGTTCTTGTATCCATCTGTTTTAGTAGGTCACTAAAACGGTTGCAAAATTAAAATATTACTTTAGTGAACGCACAGCACGCACGACAAATTAAGTTTAGTGCTATCTGTGAAACTTTGTGTTAAACTTGTATAGCTTTCCACGGATATAAGTCATTCCTAGTAATAATACACTGACAGCAGGCTAGATGGCGCCTATGTTACAAAATATTACTTTTAGAGTAATCTAAAAAGTATTTGCTCGTAATTATGTTATCTGTGATAATTTTCATTTTAATAGTCTTTCTCGTAGCAGTAACATTTAAAACCTTTTTGTAAACATCAAATAATGAGTTTTAAAACGGTTCCTTGTTTAATTTTGCAATTAACTTAGATGTATTTTACATAAATATTAAGGTCCTTTCTTTATTAATATAAAAAAACTTATATTAATTTGTATACTTATAATTTATATTTATCATCAAGTTAGTTAATTAATTTGTAATTAATATCTATTGATATAAATAAAAAAAAAACATTTTTTTGACATAATTTTATTATGCATTATCATTTATTTTGTGGGAGTAGAATCGGTATATAATAATGGCAGCAATATTAGGCAGTGTTAAGTTTTATAGGTAGGTATTTCTAAATATAAACGAATTCTAAATTTTCCTAATAACTAACTAAATAACTTAGAGTATCTATAATAGGCATAGTTTCAATATATATAAGAACTTATTAATAAATGAAAACGCTATTGCTTCTTTGGGTCAGTTGGGTAATAAAGCCATTTAAATTCGTAGCCTTTCAGGCCATATTTTTCATCTTTTTCAGTTTCTGGTTTTGGAACGTCGTCTGAAAGTAAATCGAGCACCTCTTGTGTAATTTTTGGTCGAAAACCCTTTTCATCAGCAACATAATCGACTCTTGTTCTGACGCCGTTCCTGCCAGTCACATAATAGTATCCCACTTTGGCTCCGTTGACATAACCTTCTTCATGGTGACCATGAAAACCAACCGTATAGTTGAAGGTGTACAGTAAATTAGTCATGTCATCTTTGGTTAGTCCATTAGGTAAACCTTCTCTCTCGCCCGGTGCTATGCGGTGGATATCAGTGTTTTTGTCAACTATTTGCATTTGTGCAGAGACAAGAACAGGTTTTGACCCGCCTTGTGGGCCATTGTTTTCATCAGCACCATATTGCTGTCCCGGCCCTGGTTGACCAAAACCTTGTGGAGGAGGGAAGTCGTTGAACTGTTTAGGATTTCGTTCACCTGAAACAGAACCTTGGGCTAATGGATATTGAGGACCAGTTGGTCCGCCAGGTTGATAATTTTGTGGAACATCGAATCCTTGTTGTGGAGAATTTGGCCCAGAACCGTCTTGATTTGGATATCCTCCCTGTTGTGGATAATTTGGCCGAGAACCGTCTTGATTTGAATAATTAGGTTGGTTGCCGACAAATCCTTGTTGTGGATAATTTGGATTAGACGGACCCTGATTGCCATAATTTGATTGATCACCACTGAATCCTTGTTGTGGATAGTTTGTGTTGGAAGGGCCTTGATTGGGATAATTTTGGGGTCCTCCAGGCTGATTGTAGTTAGGGACGTTGCTACCAAACGGAGGATTTTGATCCTGCGATACTACTGCCAAGTCAGTAAGCTGTGGTGCTTGTGTAGAGGATGTAGGAATGCTGCAGTGCGAACAAGATTTTGCAGGTGGCTCGATGGTTATTGGTTTGGACGGCGGCGGCTGAGTAGGTCCCTGAGTTTGCGGAGGGTTTTGAGAAGATGGAAATGGTAAAGAATGTCCTTTTTTCTCGGGGCCCGATGGATCTGAAAGTAAAATATTATTTCTTATTCAGTTTAATTACCTACTTTTTTTGCTCTGTGGATGAGTTACAAAGAGTTATTTATAGAGAATGAGAATTCATAGAAGTCAGTTTCAATTGATAAATGTAGAATACAGGTATTTATAAACTAACAAAAAGTAACAAAAGTGGAATAATAATTCTTTTCTTACAACTAGTTACCAAACTTTGCAACTGGATAGGTAATTTCAGTTACGAACATGAATGAAGGGAAAATAATATCATATTTTACCATATCTAAAGAGGTTTACCAAGTAAATAAAGTTACCAGGTTTAGTTACTAAGTGATATTGGAGTTTTTTTTTTATGATCCAGTTAGCCTTGACTTAAATTAACGACGTTATTCTCGTTATATTGTTCAGATTCCTGTAGTTTCAGACATAACCAATCATTCTGTTAACGCAACTATTAACAGAACATGTCATGTTCATTAAGAGTTTCGGTTCTAGTAAGTGGGCCCTTGAGTTTATAAGTTACTTTCTACTATTCTACTATAATACTTACATGGTTTAACTCGTATGTTTTTCATGGATAATATTTTGAAATTTCCATTTTCATCAGTAGCGTACACCGTAACGTGATAAACACCATCGGCTGTAATAAATCCAAACTCGCCCATGATGATACCATTTTCATCTGCAAACAAAATAACACTTATTACTATTGACTAAAACGTCATTTTTTATAAAAAATAATATATCGCTGAACCCGGCCGTAGTTTATTGTGGCCTCATTCCCGTTATATAAAAAACTAGCAGATGCTCACGACTTCGCCGGCGTTAAAAAAAAAAGTAATATAACGCTTGACCTCATGTTGCTATAACACTTTGGCCAGGCGTTAGTTTTTTATTTTTTATTTATCCCTCGGGAATAGTCCTTTTTTTGGATGAAAGGACATATCCTTTCTGGTGTCCCAGACAACGTGTATGAAAAATTTCATTGTGATCGGTTTAGTAGTTTTTACGAGAATGAGTTACAAACATCCATACATCCATACTTTCGCATTTATAATATTAGTACGGACTAGTACCGATGCATATAAACACTCTTCTATTAAAATTCAATATGTAAAAATGTAAAAATTTCAATATAATCCATAGGCTAGTTTTCGAGTTTTGTGGACATTAACATACGAAAATTAATTGAAGATGTAAAGAAAACTACTAAGAATTTATTTGTCATAACTGTCACTCCGTCTTGTATTTCTTTCTTATGATTATTTCTTATTATTTTTATTAATTAACTAATGTTTAAACTTCATAGATATATAAACAATTTCAATATTAATCTTATACACGAAAGTATAAAATAACCAGCAATGTATTCAAATACATTCACAAGACAAAGGATTTATTAAGTAATCTTAAAATTTATGAGCCATTAATATTAATATACATATAATTATGTAGATATCATGACCGGTTGCTAAAGTAAGTAGGGTTGAAAAGTTTATTATTAACGGAGTTAAATATTCAATTAACTATAAATAATTAAGAAATATACATATTCAAAATTAAACAAAAATAATATTTGAAATCGCTTAGCCTCTTAGTGAAGCACTAAAAAACGTATAACGAACTAAAAGCGAAACCCACCACTACCCACTACCAGTCTACAAAGTCAACTATGAAAAGTTGTTTTTTTTTTTTTAGTCAATCTTAACAGGAATTTAATCTCCTTTAAGTAAGAAGACTAACACCCTAAAGCGCGAGTAAATTATCATTACTGTCTTATCTAGGTATTAAGGAATTTATCCATTTGCTTTTTTATTTCGTGAACTATAATTATTATTTGTGTACATTGTTTAGAATAAATTATACCTAGCGTTAGAAAAACGCCTATAGTTATAAACTATTATAATTAAGTCGCCAAATGATACTTAATAACTTATTAAAATACAAAACGACACTAAACTATACTGATTTTCCATATTGTTTTTACACATGACAACCCTAAAGTATAACTGGTGTCGTTTATTGACGTCCTCTTGTTTTCTATAAATTTTACTTCGAACCAGTGAATAGTGATTATGAAATGTCTATTATAACTCATCAAGTGGGTCGTTACGCAGGCTAACTCTTCAGCGACGATAACACGAGGTGGAGCCCGTCTCTAGAGCTGTCACGATTGCTGCGATTCTTTTGGGCCGCCCACCTTCAATGCCGTCGAGGGTGGGCGGAATCGAAAATAAAAATAATCAGAAATCGAAATCATACCTTTCTTCTCATGTCGATGTTGCTCTCCCTCTATATTGAACCCAAACTCATACGGTCTATTCTCGTCTGTGTATTTATCTGCGCACTGAACTTGAAGGTAACTTGTTATAAGGAGAACAGATAAAAATAGACGTCTGAATGGCCCCATCTGAAATGTGAAGTAGAAAAATTTCACTTTCAAAATTTTCATATTAAATATGTAGAATTATTTATTATTGTTATTATGAAAAGTATCGGTATTAGCAAAAAAATTTAAAGTACCTCAATAAAGGTATTGTGATTCTTGACTACTTAAACTTAAAGCATCATTTTGAAGTAAATTCAAATTCAAATTCAATTTTTGAAGTGAAAATTTTTTTAGTCGTGTTGGGCATTTTTTGAGGTGGGAAAAAATCATTGAACTCGCGACACTAACGTGTCGTAACGTAACGTAACGTAACGTAACGTAACGTAACGTAATGTAATGTAATGTAATGTAACCAAAACCTCTGTATATTTTCAGATATAGCGCTTAAATTTAATGTAAATAAATTTTAAAATAGAAAAAATTTTGAGATGGGAAATAACCATTGAACTCGCGAAACTTTCATGTAATGTAATGTTTTTTGTGAAGCTTAGTTTTCACTTCTTACATGCAGTCCAACGACTGACATGTTATTATTTTTAGTCCTACACCAAATAGGACTAAGTGTCCTTTTTAAACATAGGTTAAGCAGCCCCAGGAATAGCCTGAGGCAAGAAGAGGATAATGGAATGACACCCAAAACAATAATATAATAGCAAACTCGCATTTATTTTACGGAGGTCTTCTATTTAATTAAAACAATTGGCCTTTAATTAAGTAAAAAGCGGTGGTTTGGGGATTTTAGAAGATATTTAGACCGCATTGCATTTAATGTCCGCACACATTTTCATTAAAAAAAATCAAGTAAAATACATTTTCAAAGACGTCAAACTATTTGAAGTAAACATAATTATTTAAAGTAGGTATTCCAAATTTTTTAAGATTGTATTCAAGTGTACAAAAAAATGTTCCGTGTCTCTAGGCATTTTTTATGTATTTCAAGCACTCTGTCGAATGGTACATTTATTATGGTTATGCCTACTCAAATTGTGAACCATCGCGAATGTAGATTGTTTACTTTGAATCTGATTTGTTGAATATTTTTTATGTAATCACTCACGATATAACCGACACCTTCGCCGAGCCTCAATCTTTATTGGTTATGGCTCATCTCTTCTCTACAATATTTAAATTCATGAAGCATTTGATAGAATTTATTAACTTTTTTTTATAAATGTCCATTTATCTTTATACTACACGAAAAACTATAAACAGTTAAAGCATACCCTTTTCATACGAACCTTTACTGATAAATCTTTATATAAAAAATGTTAAGTTGGTTTGTGTACGCTTAAAAATTCGAGAATGGTTAGCCTGATTTTAATTCGGTTTTAACATGTGGAAAGAGGCTTAAATCAGGAAGATTTATATATTAAAAATTACACCCCAGGCGACATCGGCAGCGAGTCGCTTATAGAGTTATTCAATTTTATAGACAAAAATTTTACTATTGCTGTTATCACAGAATAAGTAGTAGTACTACAAGTAGCTTTTTTTTTGGAATATTTAAATCTCAAAAATGTGTACATAGAAGATTTTGATTTGACAACGAATATATTTCATACCGTTGCACGAAAAACTAAAGAGTAAAGTAAAACTAAGTTATTTATGAGGCAGTGAAATTGTAAGTAAATTATATAAAATTCATTTTCCAAGTAAAAGAAGGTAAAGTTATTTATACGTTCGTATAAATTTGACTTTATAAGAACGATATTTAATCCGTACGTATTAAATATTTGCGATGACAAAATGTGTTTGTTCACCGCATCTATTTAAATAAAAGTTTATTGAGCACAATTTTGATGCACAGCCTTGATGCGATCTTTATGATATTCACAATCAGGAACTTTAGTCTATTGGAGAAAAAAAGGCATTTTATACACCAGCTTAAGGTAACTTTTTCTTTAAAACTATGTCTAATCGGTTGTGATATAACAATCAACGGAGTTTCAATTACATTGTTTTAAATTATTCTTCCTTATTAATTTCGATTTATCTCCTTTAATTAACTGAAGTTAATTAATTTTTCCATGGCTGAAGATCAAAAATTCATGACTCATATTTGATTTTGATATTCCTAGCTGATAGACGTTTTTGATAGTAGATACCTCGTACTTATTAATGAAAATGACATGAAATGATATCATTTTCACAATGATAGTGATCACTGACAAATTTTTATGATTAAAAAAACTCAATCTTAATAAAATAAAAAAAACATTAAATAGAGTTAAAAAAATAAAAAATCATATAAAATATCAATGAAATATTACTGCGATTGACAAAACATTTGCATTAAATATGATGAATGACATTTAAATCAAACAAGTAATTAACAGAAGTCGTTCTACAAGATCACCATAGATCGGTTAAATATATACAAAGTGTATAAATATTACTAATTTGTATTTTAAAATATGGCGTGCACGTGCTATTATTTTGCTGATGCCACTATTAAAATAATTCAATATATTATTGTAATTATTGTAATTTGAGCCTTAGATATACTTGACTAGAAAACACGTACGGATGCGCAAACCTTCCTCCTTAATCACTCTCTCCATTAGAGAAAACCGTATAATAAAAATACGTTGGGTTGTTTAGAAGAATTTAGCGGACTAGCGACCCGATCCCGGCTTCTCCCGGGATGCAATTTCTTTATTAAGTGAAAACCGATTTAAATCCGTTGGGTGGTTTAGAAGTTGTTAGCGGAGAAACAGACTGTCTTGAACATTTCCGGCAGAATAGTTGCAATTTTTAGGGGCCTCTTTTACCATCTCTGAGTAAAGTGTCAAGTAGGCTAACCGCCATTTAAAGTCACCGGTCACCGGAAATGATGGAACTGATATACCTTTGTTTGTACGGTAAAAATTCCAAACATTAAAAACAAAATAATTAAAAAATTCGCCTATCGAAGAATGCAGTAAACCGAGTGTATAATTTAATAAAACATAAAATTATTTCTAAAAGTAACTAATCAACACCTTACTTGTAGTTGGTGAAAGAGGCCCTAACTAAAATAACAAACAGACACAAGCGCTATTTACTTGAAATTATTTTAATACTATTTAAATTTAATAATATTTCAACAATAATTAATAATGTTTTAATAATAGCAATAATATTTAAAAACCATTGAATTCTTTTTTTTTTAAATATCATTGAGTAAAAGTTTAAAAATTATTTATGATCTCTCACCGCATTGTTGTCAACTCTCCATTAAACCACCTGTTAGGCCGGATTTAAATTAACATATCATAGCATGTTTTATACAGACCATAATCAGATAAAGACGCGGATTGACTTAATATCACTAGTTCTTATAATTTAATCAAAATTATTCATTTTTATATATAAAAATATTAAACATAATTATGTATATAAGAATTTCAAGTTGTCGTTTTATTCTTATTACCTACAAATTTTATAATGTAAGAGGATCCTTCGCTTCCGTGATTGTAAATATAAACCATAAAAAATACATTTGTTATGCAATGCGACACAAGACAATGTCATGAGAATTTATTGTTTGGATTAAATAAAAGTTTAGTTTAATTTTATTAGTAATGTGGGACAAAAGGATTTTAGTAGACACATAAAATCTTCTCAAAAAAAACGATGCTTAGAACTTTGAATGAGCACATGAGCACATGAGCACAAAATATTATGTTCTTTATCCAGAAAAATGTTAAGGGAAAAAGCTGTACTTAGCTGTTCCTGTGAATTTTATTGAGTCCTATTATATTATAGAAAGCCTGGTGACTGATCGATTTACTTTACGATAATTGTATTAGTCAGAATTTGGATTGGGTTTTTGGATAAAATATTTAAGTACGAATCAAAAATATCCACAAGAAAATAAAATGAAAATATTATATTTTCTAAGAAAAATTATTATAATTTTTAAAAAATATAAAGCATGAATAAGATTAATTAAAAGTGGTTTATGATCTATACATAGTTTTTTTATAGGATAAAGGGTGGCAGACATGCTGACGGTCCACTTGATGGTAGATGGTTACCGTCGCCTATTAACACAAGCAACACCATAAGTACGCTGTAGACCTTAATATCCTACTAGTGATAATAAGAAGTGAGCACTGCCACTATTTATGCTTACTTAAGTTGTATTGTTAAGTTCTTACTTTGTATGGTAAGTAAAACCGCAATCCCATAATCATCGGAATATACTAAGTTTACGTGTAAAAAAATCAATAACGAGTAAATATATTGATAGGCACATAATGCAAATGTTATCCACAATAAACCGTTTAGACTTGTCTCTTTTAAATTAATACAATTTCAACATAACGAGATTAGCATACGTAATTGTTTTAAGAATGAAGATAACAAATATAAAATTAATGGCACTATAAATTTTTAATTAACATATTATTCTAAAAATGTGGAAAAGTTGACAAAAAGTTGTCCTCATATACAGGCAAATAGAATAGAATTACTGTTTGTATATTTCAGGTGATGAAGCTTATTTTACTATTATTACTCGTAGTCAAATGGTCAAATAAAAATTTGGCTATTATATAGAAAACCTGAAAATTTGTACTTACTAGCGATCCGTTTCTGGTTTCGCACGGGTGAATTTTTTTTTTGCAAATTATAATTATATAAACCCCTTCCTCGTTTAACGATTTTTCCATTAGTGAAAAAAGGCAATAAATTACGTTGCGTAGTAAGATCTAAGCGTACATACCATACATAGGGACAGAAGGCGACTTTGTTTTATACCATGTAATGATTCCTAATATGTTTAGGTGTGCGTCTTCTATATATATGATAGTATTATGATATTGAAAGTGTAGTTCTAGTTCATAGTTCCAGTGTATCGTTTAGGCTAGAGCTCTTATACATAAGATTAGCTATTTCCATTAATAAGATTTTAAAATAAGATTTAACAGATCTTATTTGATGTCTACTTTTGTAAAAACCAACAAGAAGTTGCCTAATTTAATGTTATAATTGTAATTGTTTGATAGACAGAAGTATGTAGTCTCAATAAGCAGTTAGTACAAAGTTCCACTTTCAATTGAGAAAATATGTAGTGTATTTTTTTAAGTACTTTTTTTATATGTAGTGTAAAAAAGATGTAGTGCATTAGTAGATAATGGTATAGAAGAATTGTTATGAATGAATGAGCGTACCTTTGATTAGGGTGTCGGATGGCGGCACCGATGTTTCGGTTGCCAGCAGCGGCCTGTTGCGCAACAGTTCACACGAGACTGTGCCGATTCTTTGAACCGCGTAATTTATTAATACGTGTACAAAGATCATTTTGCAGAGGGGTCACAGCATATTACGTCCACTAAAGTAAACTCAAGAAGTCCACTAAAAAATAAAATGTGGGGAATCAAGTAGTATTGAATGTACTTTGTACGTATGCGTATCTGCTAAAGTTGGGTAGACGGCCAATTTGGTGCTACCAGGTGAGAAAGGTAAGCAAAAATAGGATTAACTTCACTTATTTTTAGAAAGCTGATTTTTATATACGTTTTGTAGAGTATTATTACAAAATATACATTTCCCGTGGGCCATATCTTCTGCCAGTTGCCTTATAGTCTTTCATTCTGCAGCGTGTCGCACGTGCACCGATCGTGTGGTGCACGCGGCCGGCGCAATTTGTATGAAACCAGACGGGCTTTCATTTAGCCGCTGCCGGTCGCGTTTTCAGCGCCGGGCTTTGCATGTGTGTATTTTTTGTATATCTATTTATTCATTCAAGTTTAGATGTAAAATTATTCGGTGGCCTTTACATAGCCCTCACTGAAAGTTTTTAGAACGGGCCAGAAAGTAAAAACCATGGACGTAGGGTAAAAACATAAATGAAAAATAAATATAAATTTCGAATTAAGAACTCTTTAGGAAGTATCTATTTAATATTCATTCGGTTGACATTTATTTTTATTTTTAAATGTCGTGCGAAAAAATTATTTTGACGAGAGAACATTTTCTCTATGATTTTGTTATGAGTATCGTTGCGGTCTTCGTTGCAGACTTCGATTGCCATTTCATGACGAAGCTCCATCCCGTGCGACTATTTATAACTGGTTCAGTGATTTCGAATGTGGTCGTAGCGATCTCACTATCAGATTTTTGTAAAGGACATCTATCTAAGGCGAAAATTAAAATAACTTGAGTGCTGTGCGGCTCATTATTGAAACAGATAAAATAGTGACATACCAACATAATTGTTTAAGTTTTGGCATTGGTATGAATCTAGGCGCGAGGAAGGAAGGTGATGGTATTGAAGTACCTATCTGTTATTCCAAAGCTTTTAATCTATAGTTGCGTGCCGTTTATCAATCGTTTGCGAGTTACTCGCGTACAAAGCCTTGCAGTGACGTACTCTGTACCGAACCAACAAAAGTTATAGCTTGCAATGGGAAATAAAGAATTGTTTCATTAACTTCCTCACATTGGAATTTATTACATTCGTAAGATAGTTCTGCATAGCCTTTAGAATAAAGCCTCTTAGATCAAAACAAGACACGAAGAGATTGTCCATTTTATGTTATAATAATAATAACTGTTTGAATATTTGAACATGAAGTTTCTGAAATTACAATGAAGTTTTGGAATAGTCCACAATCCACATAAAAGCCTTTCAATGTCTTTCATTATTCAATTTCAGAACTGATTTTCAGTTTAACTTTCTTTCAGTTTTTAAATATTTCAAGAGAATAATAAAATTAAACGAGAAAAAATGTGAGGTTCCATTTCTTAATTAGGTCAAATTTATTTCATACACATTACGAGTTGCCTCTAGTCTGGATCTGAAAAGTAGTGGCTGGTCACACTGCGTTTCGCATTCATCTAGGCAGCTGGTCTGGCGGGAGTAACCACCCCCTTACAGAAGACCACCGAAGACCACCGTGAAATTAGGTTCGTTTCGGTTTTAGTTGTTTTCGGTTCGGTGTTTCGGTGAGTGAATAAGAGATGCCTGAGCCCATTTCATTGTAGATTGGGAAGTAGGCAGCGTACTTGCAGCACTTATGTGGCGTTCCTTGTGTTATAGGCGACGGTAGCCACCTACCATCACATATAATTTTATTTATTTAATTCTTTTCATAGAAGCAATAGTTTTAATACCTAAAAATAATTAAAATATAAATGTCACAGAAAACCTACAGTCAATTCTAAATAAAGTTTAAATATGTTTATAATTTTTCACACTTCATAAGTATAAAATATACCTAAATATAATTTCCAATTCATTAACACACTATTTGTAAGCTTCATAGTTATATAGCCATTTAGCCAATAAGCTATAATAATATATTTTTTATAGATTTTATAACTTTAGCATTTACTTAAAATACATAAAATATCCCTCATAAAATTAATAGGCATAAAATATTAGTATTTGTTGTGTCAATCTGTCTACATTAATATTTAAATAAGAACTTACTTGAAGCTCAATCGCTGATTTCAATGTCAACATATTAAAAATATATATTATTTATTAATATTTTCGTGAATTCTTTAGGGTATCAAGCTGCGATAACATCAAAAGGAGAAACACGGTCTTTTGATGTTATCAAATAATATTAATGATTGATTTATTAGTGATATGTAATGTCTCGTGGTCTAAAAAACGAATGAAAACATTATTAACATCTACGAGTACAAAGTTTTATTTTAACGCATTGCAGATTTCAAAGTGCTCTACTATTTCCTACGTTCGAAACATTTCGCCTTTCGTGATTAATTCAACTAACATTGTAATTGGGGGAATTAGACATTTACCCCTTGGAAAGGCAAGGGACCTTATTTGGCTAAATAAATATTCATATTTATATTATACATGTTATTTATAACATATTCACATTTAACATTAGTATTAAATATATTTACATTATTTAAAACGTTTATTCTTATAAATTATCCAGTAATTTTTTTATTCAGCCCGATCGACACCGATGCCACGTTGTGGCAGAAGTTTAAAATTTTTTTTACGACATATTTGTTTTTTATAATTTTGTGCAGATTATCTGCACTCAGATTTATATCGATGTCAGTCATTTTCCAGCACGAACCTTGCTCGCGCGAACCTGGGGCAGTACACTAATAGATGCGGAACGGTTTCCACTACCCCATTCCCGCACAAGCAGTCCGGGCTGGAAACCTTCTTGATTCTGTGCACATAATCTGCAAACCCACCATGTCCTTAAACACCTGCACCAGAGTTGGTGACAGCTGTAGTTTACGTACCATCCTGTACGCAGCCTCAGCATCCGGTAAAAACAGTTTGGTGCCCTCAGCAGTGGCGCCCTCTCTGTACATTTCTCCCCACAGGGCGACGGTCTCCCACCTTAGGTGCCCCTTAATATAGGATAAGTGCACAAGTCATAGCTTTTGGCGACATTTAATTTGGTCGCCGCAAGCTTGGCTAGATGGTCGGCCCTCTTGTTCCCCTCGATCCCCACATGGGCGCGTACCCAGCAGAATCGGACTCCCCTTCCCTCCGATGCCATCACGCGCAGATTTTTCTTTATCGCGTGCACCAGAGGGTGGTATGTATATGGAAAAAATGCAGTCACCTCTGCGCCACGCTAGTGTAAACGTGGCCTAAAAGCAATTGAAGTTAATCTCTTCTTTATCTAAAAATACCTATAAGCTATAGCTATAAATTTGACCACGCCCTTATTCGCAATTAATTGGCTCTGCCAAATTTAACAAGTCCAAACAACTCCTTGAATAACCCAAAACGATTCAAAACCAAACACTCGATACTCTTACTAATTGACAAAGGTCAGTGTTGAGTGCCCAATGTTTACAATACAATTATCACTAATAAATCAAGGCCACCGGTTTTATGATGAATAGTATTTCGGAGCTGTTTGTCATTTCACAAAACATATTTTATTTGTAAACATTCTTCTTCCTTCCGCGTTATCGTAAATATCTCATCATTTAACTCTAAATGTTAATGATTTTTTATAAATAATTGAAAACGTTTAACTGTTTCCCACTATTAAAAGGCCTGGTGAACTTCTAAAAGCGGCTATGTTTGGTGAGGTCACGCGTTTAACAGAAAATTATATGATTTGTACAACCTTGAGTTTAACTAAACACGAAAAGTATTTGTTACATTGTTTTGATTTACTTACAACTATTTAAGATATCCTGTAAAAGAAAATACACTTCGAATATTATGTATTCGAAAGACATTCGTAATAAGAAATTGTCTGAAAAGGTCTGCGTCTGTGTTTCGCCCGCACGTCTAGTAACCACATTTTTTTCATGAAATTACACGGAATTAAGAGTACGCGTGCTTTTAGGTTGAGGTGAGTGAATGCCACACCATTTTTCTTATGTGCAACGCGATATCCAATTTAATAATTTTTCTGACTATCAAAAAATGCCAATAAAAGAAATGGCGGTTTAAGATTTTACAGTAATTACTTAAGTTAATTAAGTCAAATATTTAAAAAATGGTTTGTATAAGGGGTAACAAGAAATATAGACTTAGGAACTTGACCTTGAATGTGAAACTTAGATTTTTTCTGTTTCTTTAATTAATTTATTAATTTATTCGTTTTTACTCTATATTGAATTTAGGGGTTAGATAACCGTTCATTTTTATAATTAATACAGAGCAGATTAAAGAAAATATACCAATACTTACCGTGTTTAAGCCCATATAAAGTTATTGCCAATTTTAAACAATAACAGGATTTTCTATCTAGGTATAATCAATATTGTAATGAACGCACCTTATAAGATCTACATTATAATTCAGGAACAGAAGTCGGTCACGAATGATGACACTTATTCACGATTGTACATAATTAAAATCGTTATAATGATAAGGCCTATTGTATTGTAATGGCGACGAGTGATTTACAATGTTTATCGTTACTTGTATGTCAAAGCGTTTATGTTCATTCTTGGGATTCTTGGAACTACACCTATTACTTTTTATTAATGAATCAAAATAACATTGAAATCATGAAAGGAAATCACATTGCAGAACACATTTGACGTTAATATTTGGATATTAATTGGTATTAATATAAATAAATGTACTCATCTTATTTTCATATATAAAATTAATAAATTATCGTTTAGTTATAAAATTAATGATTTAATAATTAATGAAACCAAATCAGTTAAGGATATGGCATTTTACTTGACACTAAATTAACATTTTCTGAGCAAATTACAATAATTGTTAATAAAGCATATAAAAACTTGGGATTTGTTTTGCGCATGTGTCAGGCTTTTTCGGATGCAGAATGTTTAAAGGTCTTGTACTATGCTTATGTCAGAAGCAATCTAGAATACTGCAGTAATATATGGAATCCCCAGTACAAGACACATATTGTTCAAAGCATTGAGCAAGTTCAGTCTAAATTTTTAAAGCACAGATACGTAAGCAACGCTGAATCTAAATTGTTTCATGGCCTAATGACACGTGAAAGTCTTTGAATTGAATATGCTCTTTTTATACAATGACTGCAACGGAGTTATTATCAGCCCTGAACTCACGACTCTACCTCCAGCTGCGTGCACCTCTTGGTTAGAACTTTGTTTCATGTCCCTATGTCATGTACTAAGTATGCACAAAATTCAATAGTTTTTAGAATGCACAGAAATTACAATAAAAGATATGCATCTAGATTTATTTTACTTAAGAAAGGCAGTATTTAAGAATGAATTAATATAACTTATTAACAATTAACAATTAAAATTCTAATATTAATGTATAATCATACACTCACCCACAAACACCCCCCCCCCCACACACACACAAATTGAATTGTATTTATTGTTTATTCATTTGGTTTTTTGTTTGTTTTTATCATTGTATGTATGTATGTATTATGTAGATTACAATAGATAAATTTACCGATTTAAAATGAAATAATATAATATATGTTTTGCACTGTTATTGTCTGTGAACCTTAAATAACAAGGAAAGCTGAAGGAATAAAAAAAAAACAGTTTTTAAAATATGAAAAAATATAAATTATGACACATATTTGCTCCACGTGCTCTGCTCTGAGTAAAGTTTAATATATAACATGCTGAGAAATACGTTGTCTTTTGTCTATTGTCTTCCCTATTCTTCTACTACTATATTGCTGTACTGTATTGAAAAGTTCTTTCTAAAGTTGACCCTGCCGGGTATCGAAACCGGGATCTCTGAGAAATAGTACTTACTTATAGACATAGTACTTATCATTCTATGTCTATAAGTAAGAAAGGTTTCAGGAATATTAATATGGTGGTATATTAACATTACAAAAAAAAATGCAATTTTTTATCAGTTTAAAGGATTAGATTAGAATTAGAAGTTGGAACGAATTTCTCTCTTTTTCAACTAGGTTTAAATTAAATTAATTTAATATGCATTAAATTAAAATTGCTAATGTGTTTGAGTACGTGAACTCTTGAATAAATTATTTAAAAAAAATACGTAAAATATGATATGCTGTACATGTTTAAATATTATTTTATCAAACGTTATTATATAAAATAAAAATAAAGTGTAGTGCCTGATATAACTCTTAATAACATACTTACAGTTTGAATAAACTTTGCTATCAACTACTTACAAGGAGAATAGGTAATAGAGAATTTTAAAACAAACCAGATTTTTTCTTAGAAGTATTACTAACCTATTGAGAATCGAATAACTGGTCCATAAAAAATATCTAAATAATGCTCCTTTCTCTTAGTAAATATTAGTAGTTCTTGCGCCTTATTATTACAAGAAACGATGATAAGGTAAATTTATTAAGGTAATTATATTCCAAATGAATTCTTACTTTCATTGAATCGAAACCGTGTTTAAATATTTTTTGAAATCTTGTGTAAAATTGAAACTAATTTTATGCATAGGTAACAATTTAGTTGACGAGATAAGTATTCATTAAGAGCTCACTTGCCAACGAGAGCAGTTGACCGATTTCATACTATGCAATTCCATGATCACTACTTAGTTGTTGGCAATACATAGAAAAAACATCACTGAGAACTCATATGAAGGTTTGCAAACAAAAAACTGAAATGAACTAGATATGTAGAAATCTAGTATACAGTTAATTTTTAAAATGTACAGAATTAAGGACATATTTGCGGGATGAATTCTTGTAATTACTGACGAAAAGTCTTTAATGTTTTTCCATGAAACCATCCTATAATTGGGATGTCAATACCATCTATAAAGGTTTTCTAAAATATTGGAAATGCTGGCGTATGTTTTATTATTTTCGCAAATTCAGTAAACGTCGCATTCTGTCTTCGGGTATTCGCATTATAGTAGGTTGAGACAGCAAATTCTCCCAAATACCTATTACTAACCTCACTTACTCGTACAGGGCGTCTTTAACTATTTAACAAACTTGTCAGGGCTCGACAGTTAACTAGTGCGCGCAAAATAACTTCGAAAAGATCGGTGAATAAAGGCTATTTTTATTTTTTTTATTTATTATTATTGAAAACTACAAACACCATAAAGAATCAATAAAATGAAACACGGGCTCTCACTTTGGAAAACAGTAATATATGATTCTTCGAAAGTTGTTCGCCTACTCGTTTGAAATAGCAAAATATATGATAGGAGTGTCCTGAATTCTGACCCTGTATCTTCTGAATTTTGTTACCATCACTTTTCTGAATTGCCTCCCCCTATGGAAGCACTATGGAAACAAATTTAAAGACGCATTCACTACAAAAATACGTTTAATCTAATTTATACTGAAAAAATATATTGTCGAAGTAGTAGTTAGCGGAACAACAACTATTTATAGACGAAGATTCTCAAGTGCCCAATGGACCTTAGTCTTACTAGTGGCAGTTAGGCAGTCCGTCTAGTGGCAGGAACCAACCCATTACAGAAGACCACAGTGAAATAAAAGCACGTTTGCTGTTGTGTTTCGGTGAGTGATTAAGGGATGCCTTTCCAATCCCTTATCCTACTGTAATTCTACTGTAGTTGGCAGCACACTTGCAGCACATGTGGCGTTGCTTGTTTTATAGGCGACGTTAGCCTACCGCCAAATGGACCGTCAGCCTGTACCGACCTGAACATTATAAATAAAATCTAAAAGATCCCTAGCAAATGGAGCAACGGAAGCTAAAGTGAGAGACCTTTTTTCCTCGCAGTTACAGACTGTTTACAGGTGACTCGTAAGGCTTATGGCAGTGGATATCTGAAAAAGTTAAAGGGATAGTAGCGTTTGGCAATCGGACAGTATGCATATACAGTACACGACTAGTTCATCAAACATTTGCATGTCTCCCAACACTATGGAGGTCGTAAAAGAAAATTATATTCTTTGTTACAGCGTCTTTATGACCTGTGGCCTGTTCGCCGTTCGATGTACAAAAGGTTAGTGATTTCGTCACATGTTTTGTAACCATTTTAAATAAATCTGACACAACGAAGGTTTTCAAACACTCGTCGCCACGGAACCTCCACAATGCCTTCTTACTTGAGCATTGCATAATTTATAAATCTCCATCGTACACTTGACGCGCACTCTTTTATTCAAGACAAGGATACACGTATCACTATATAATTTATTTTTATCTAATTTTAATAATACCATACAAATTGTAAATGAACACCCCTATAAAATAAAAGTTAGTTAAAACATAAATTGGTAGTAAATACTGTTAAGAACTCCTAAGGAACCAAGATGTATTCATTAGTGAACGAATTAAACACTAAATTAAAGATCAAAATAACTTAAAATCCAAATTAACATCGTACTGTAGGTTGCGGCTTTGAATAAATAATATTATACAATAACAGATAATACTATAATTATCTATAAGGTAATAGATGTACATGTGTCAAATAAATATTAAATTTAATTTTTATTTAAAATAAAAAGCGCAATATATTAATAGGTTCATTTCATATGCAGAAAAACTTCGTAAATTTAACAACAAGACATCTAAAAAAAAGTTCTATAGTGTAGTACATTATATTTTTACATTACTAAAAATATGAAAATTATTTCTTAGAACGTATCGTGTGTGTTCTTATGTATTAGCAAACACTAGGCTCTTCAATAATACCGCCAAGGTTGTTGGTGCATTACGGCAGACCTAACACTAATTTAAATAACCTTAAAAAATTTCGTTGTAAGTACTAGGTGGCGTATATACTCGTATATGTAAATATACATAAATAAAGATAAATTGTTTGGGCGTATGAGTTACTGTGAATTGCATGTGTTGGCATTTGAGTGGATTACGAAACATATGTGAACTACAGAAGCTAAAGTTGTAGGTCTTATGATGAATATTTCTCCAGTTTCTAATCTTAAGATCACTTATATCTTAGATGATGTGCAATGATTGTAATCAAAATTGCATATGCAAATCAAAATGCAATAATCAAATTAAAAAAAAAAAAACACAAGTTATCGTAACAATAAATAGCGCAATGGCAGATGTAAAACATCAAAAATTATTTCGTTTAAAAAGTCTTTATTTTACAAATACATAATAGTTCCCGCAGTGTTATCCAAGATTTGACCAAAGCCACGCCAACATTTAGCTCACCCGTTGCAAAAGATATTGCGCTTCTAAATAGATAATGATTTTCCACAATTTCCTTACAGAATGTCCTTTGCGAATGTAAGCAATCAATATTTAACTTAATATTGGTTACAAATAACAATTTTAATGTGGGTGATGTGCGATCGAATCACTGGCGGATCTATTATATCTAGTCAAGTGTTTTTAATTTAATGTATAGATTGAAAATTATAATCACTTTTTCACATCACGTTGCTTATGTCCTCAACATAAGAAAAATGCGTGAGAAATCTGCAAGATCAATGAATTTTAAGGTTTCAAGTACAATAGAACAATTTTTACAGGCTAGCATTATAGTATATCTCTAGAACAACATTTGTTTGTGCGACACGCGCAAAAGGTTAAAACTAACTCCTGAAAAATAAACGACAAATATATTTGCACGTGACTTCGTCCGCGTAACTTTATAAAATATAGCCTATGCATTACTCGCTGATAATATAGCTTCCCAACAGTGAAATTATTTTTCAAATCGGTCCAGTAGTTTCGGAGCCTATTTAATGCAAACAAACAAACAAACAAATCTTTCCTCTATATAATATTAGAAAAGTATAGATAACAAGATTTATTTCTGAAGCTCTTGAATAAGAGCCAGAGAAAATAACTAAAGCAAGGCAAACGAGACAACGCAAACTTTGAAGGGTTGTCAAGATAGGCTTCCTATCTATGGGAAAAGGATAGAGGGCCAGTTTTGTTTACATTGTTTGCGTTGTCTCTTTGGCTTTACTATATACTAACTAACATTACCAATAATAGAATATAAACTCTTTACTACTGCGAGGTGTGACTGTAGGTATATAAAATTTTCTTTAAACAAATGTTTGTTTAGGAGTCATATTATTACTAATATGTACTGAAATAGTAGTAAAGTAAGTGTTAATTGCATTTCAAACGAAGATCACTAGAATTAATCTTTGACATTATATAAATGTGCAATTTATCGCGCAAAAACCATGCAAAAACATATAAATTATGACGACATTTGCTAAGAGGTATTGCGCATGTCTAATATTCAGACAGGTACGTAAATACATTTTATTTTGATACAATAATAATAAGATTTTTTTTTTCAGTTTGTCACAGCTGGCCTTGATGTTTCTAGGTTCAATATTATATTTATATTTTTAAGTATGTTAAGAGCTCTCCATTAATTGTCAAGATATTGAGTTGTTGAAGTTTGGACTAATAACAAATATATGGTTAGTCGTATCAAATTATTTTTTATTTCATTTTTAATTGATATTTTATATTTAATTTTATAGACGATCGACGAATTTTTATTAGTTTTTCGTGATATAATTGCAACAAAAAATATCTTGTTTACCTACGTAGAAAAACGACAAAGTACTTTGAGACGAATGAGAAATAAGTACGAATTGGAATAAAATTTACATTTTTAATCACAGTTACATGTTTACAATATAAAAAAGTACAAAATACATTTTTTATGGCACAAGAATTTAGATTCCAGTGATCGCATGTAGGTTATCATGATGAGTAACCGTGGATTGACTGAGATCGTATTCCAGTAAATATCATTGAGTTCAACCCAAGCAAGTAGTGTTATTATATTTTAAGTATTTTAATAGAAAAGTATCATTAAAAAATTAAATTTTACAATTTAACAAAACATCATAAGTAGGTATATGAATTTGTTTCAGAAAAAGTTTCTCAACAACTAAATTCTTATCAAAGCCATAATTTGTATGTTGTTTTGTTAGATCTTTACGAGTATTTACAATTTTTTTTCTTGTCATCTTTACTTCCTTTGTCCAAGAGAAGTCTTAGGTTGGAAGCCGTTGGGTCCAGCGGTGAATGTGACTGTGTAATGTTTGCCATCAGGAGCTACATACGAATATTGTCCGGTGACGGTCAACGCAGCGTCTTCCGATTGAGGGTTATCGATTTTACCTTCCTCTTGTCTAGAAGTTCCATCGCTAGTTTCGTATCTGCGAATAAATTATTAATATGAAATTACAGTATTCTTTTTTTTTGTATAGGTCGTCAGACAAGCTGAAGCTTGGTAGGTGGTTATCTACCATCGCTTATTGTAACACACATCTACCGTCACCGACTTTAATAGGGTTAGGAATTCTGTAGTATGTTATTTAATAAAACTATATACAGACATAAAATACTTAAAACCAATTTTTAAAATAGTGCGAAGAAGCCATCAACTCTGTGAGAAAAATATTTTTTTTTTTTTAAAATAACCAGAAATAAGTAGAAGGATAGATAGATACACCTTTGCTGAACATAATTTATGATAAGTTTTCAAAAAGAAAGAATGAAAACATGAAATACGTACGCATAAATATACACACATACCATATACGCATTTAAATAATTTCCTATAAACCGTGAAACAAGCAGTTTGATACATTGTTTATGAAATAATAGCCATCATTTCCCAGCTTCGAGCGGGGTGCAATTTTCATATATAAAAATCTTCCCCGTTTATCCTTCTTTCCATATGTGAAAACCGAATTAAAATCGGGCTACTCTTTCTCGATTTTCCGAAGCGTACACAAACCAACTTAATATTTTATATAAGATGATATTTATTTATCTTACGCAAAGTTATATCCATCGGGCTGAACGTCGCTGTCGAACCGCAATATTTGAACTTCCTGTGGATTCTGCTGAGCCTGAGGTGCTCCGGTGCATATGGTTGCCACCACACAAATGACTGTCACCTAATTAAACAAAAGACAATAATGAAAATCAAATGTCTATACGTATTTTCTTCTTAGAAGATTTTGATAAGCAGAGGCAGATTGGCTTTATTGAAGCACTTATATAGAACGGTTAGAATATTTGAATATCGAACGGTTGGAAAATTCACATCTAGTTCTTCCGCCCCCGGCTTAGCAATTTTTCTCCTGAAACAACCTTCCTCGGAATTCGAGGATTTTTTTTTAAATTAGCCGAATTGGTCCAACCGTTCTCGAGTCTCGAGCACACATTTGGAGATTTATTTTTATTTATAAATATAGATTTCATTTACTGCAACAGTTTATTTGTAGTTGAGTTATTATTTTTAATTAAAAATTATCTACATATTTTTTTTAAATTGAATTATTTATTTCATATCATAAATTGAAAATTTCATTTATAAAAATGTATTAAGGATTTTTTTATATTATTAATGGCAGCTCATTTAATTTTTATAAATCAAAAATAAATTTTAAAACACAAAAAAAAATTTGCGTCTATTTTTTTAGGCTGCATTGTTTCACAAAATTATACAGCGAGAAAATTCGACGCTCATGCTAAATAATGCCTACAGTTATTACACTTCCGTGGGATTTTTTTTTACAATAATAAAACAAACAAAAAACAAACAAAAAAAAACAAAAAAACAGTCTTTTCACTACATAGATTCACGACACTATTATGTTTAGTTACAAACGGTTGTTACGACTTGAAGAATTTAACCACAAATTAATATTTGACCTTTCAATTAGTTAATGAATATTTGAATATATATATTTTTAGTAAATATTAACGACTCACGTATTTGAGCATGTTGGTTGTCGTGTTGGGCACAAACTAACGAATGAATAGCTAATGTGTGATCGTTCATTTTATATATTTCCGAGATGTGCAGCACTTGCAAAGGACTGACATCATGCGAGGATTGGTCGGTCGGTCGGCGGTGGTGAAGAGGGCATGAGAGATCTCAACATTTTTTTGTCAACCATAGACAACGATTAATTTCACATCTACCAAACTAATCAAAATGAAGTACCGATTGCACAACTACTCACATACCTCTACATAATAGGTATGTTAATGTAAAAATATGATGAAAGAAAATTAAAGTATTGTTGACATTGGAATTTTAATGCTAATTTTGTGGTAATAAAGTTTATTATTATGGAAATATTTATTTGTTATAATAGACTTTTATATTTGAGACAAAATGTTTCAGAAGTTTAGTTATTAAGTGGGCAACTAGCCCTATAGAAGCCGTGAAGTCCCACGAGATGGCCGGCGTATCTCCACTTTCGAGTACGCCGCCAATAGGGAGTGTAGTCCTCCCCGCGCTGGATAACTTTGGCTGGTGACTGGCTGGTATGTAGTGTCTCAACGTTCCCTCGACCCCGCACATCTCACAAAGTCGTTGAGCTTTAGCTTACAAAATCGATAGGAGTTCGGCATAGTCCTTCGTTGCCGGACATCCATGAGGATTTCCAAACTTAAAAAAAAGGTCCTTTGTGGATATATATTTTTTATAATACGAGTATAAGTATTTTTCGCATTTATCCGTACACCTTTTTTAAAATCAATTGAAAAATATACACTATAACATTTTTTAAAACATATTATAAAAAGTAAATAAAAATAACATATAAATGATTAGAGACAATTTGGACATAACTTTTATGCTAAAATCAAATTTAATAAATTTATGCATTAAGTAGGTACATTTTGATGAGAAGTTAAAAAAATTGTAGACGGATTAGGTAATAGTACGTGAGTGAAAACACAATAGGCTCATTTGAAAGCTTCATATCATTGTTATGATGACACATGTTGTAAAGCTCAGTCGTATTCGCGAAATGGATAAGAAATCAACTAAGTATGAATTTCGACATAGATGTCACCACTACCAGGACAAACTTAAAACCGTTCTAATTTCCTACAAAGATATTGCATTGCAATAAACTAATTATTGTTTACTAGCGACTCGATACTGGCTTAGTCCGGGATGCATTTTTTTATATAAACAAATCTTTTTCGTTTATCCCTATTTCCATTAGTGAAACCGTATCAAGATCCGTTGGGTTAAAAGTAGTTAGCGGAGAAACAGATAGACGCGGACAGTTTCAGCAACTTGGATGCAAAATATTGTTTTTTCTACTTACATAAAAACTTAATTAGGTTTTATTATAATATAATTATATAAACCTTCCGTGAGAAATTTTCTAATGATGAAAAGCGCATCAAAATTTTTGCACTGTATCATTGGCAGCACCTGTGAGTTTGCTTGTGTTATAGGCGATGGTATCCACCAACCATCAAGTGGACCATCAGCCGTCTGACGACCTTCACAAAAAATAAAAATAATTAAAATTAAATATTAATAAGACACGAGCGCTTTTTCAATTATTTTATTTAGATGTCTACTCGTCATGTTCATTTACGTACATTGTTTAGGATAGACCATTATATTTCTCAATCCTAATGTCGTCATTTCCATTGTTTTGTTTCTGTGTAAATTTGTCGCCATTTGTGTCGTATTTCTTAAATAGTAAATAAACCAATGGCAGTATTTATAGAGAGTATATTTTTACTTAACTTGCGTTAGACAGTGAATCAGTGAACACAGCCCTACTTAAAATATCATCACCAACATTATCTCAACCGTAAGACGTCCAATGCTGGACTTAGGCCTCCCTCATTATTTTCCAAAAGGACCGGTCAAAGCAGCCTGCATCCCCCGTCGACCTGCGGCCCTTATCAGATTGTCTATCCACCTTGCGGCTGGACTTTTCACGCTGCGCCTGCCGGTCGGTAGCCTCCACTCAAGAACCTTCTGGTCCCAGCGGTCGTCGTCTCTCTGTACTTACTAATCCGCCCGGTCATGTCGGTAATCTCAGCCGTAGGACCTCCACTGCTGTAACAGGCCATAATTTTCTAGAAGGACCGGTCAGAAGTAGTCTTGTATGCTGCGCCTGACATCCGACTTCCATCCACAAGTTTGTATGACGACCTAATACATACATATCTTATACATTTTTGAAAATTTCAATCTCCTCATATAATTTCGTAGATTGAAAAAATATGCAAATTATATAGGAACATATTACTTATATAAATATCAACAATAAACATATGATATAAACATCGTGATTACTCATAAGTCACGAATAAAATATATATATATATATGATTTATTTATACGTTTATTAATTAATTTGCACCTCTAATTGGTTATATAAGAATTAAACTACACTACAACAATATCCTCAATCCTCAAGTGAGCATGATGTGATATTTGTTTATAAATACACTGATTTAATGTGTTCACATCAGTTAATACTTATATTAATGACACTACGTGGCCTTAAAAAAAACCATAATACGAGTATAGTGGAATGTATAAGGACCTAAAATTCAATATCTCATAATTATAATATTTAGCTATTATAGTTATATGAGTTGGGTTTAAGTTTTTGAAAAAGTTACACACCGAAAAATTTGCTCTTGCTGGCTGGCATAAAGACGTCTTGGCTGCAGTAACAGATACAGATGACCATAATGAAATAATAGCATTCGTGATGTTATGTTTCAGTAAGTTAATAGGTCTTTACAGGAGTTTTATCGCATCACGTCACACATCACACTGAAATATATTCTTTCTTTTTTCGTTTTTTAAAGACTGATCTGTCAACAAATTTCCAATAAGTTAAAAAAATTATATTAAAAGTAGTTTAAATGTTACGAATAACTTATTCTCTTTTTTTATTACGAATTGTCTCAATATGATTATTTTCCTCAATAAAAGAGGACGTGAAGCTTTAAGCGAAAATTTCCACAAGGGCGTTGTAATCATGAACTACGAACTTAACATTTTTGCGTAAACCTTCAAATATGCTCTTTACATTCTTAGAACGTTTCACCGTTTAATATTATATTATCTATTAATAATTCACCTACAACTTCTTGTACATACGACTTTTAATATTGATTAGGCTATAATTTTTTATTGCAAAATTTACCCTACCCTATTTCTTTATTTTTATTATAAATATTTTCGAAAAACATCTTCGAGTTATATTTTACTTACCTAAGAGCCTCTTTCACCATGTGTCAAGTAGGCTAGCCGCCATTTAAAGTCATCGGTAACCGGGAAAGATGGAGAGATATACCTTTGTTTGTACAGTAAAAGTCCCAAACATTAAAAAGAAAATAATAAAAAAAAATCGCTTATCGAAGGATGCAGTAAACCGAGTGCATAATTTAATAAAACATAAAATTATTTCTAAAAGTAACTAATCAACACTTTACTTGTAGTTGGTGAAAGGCCTTATAAACATGTGTACTATTGTATTTTGAAATTTACGTTCTAATTTGAAATATGCGTTAAACAATGAGAGGTGAACTTGATCCTTAAGAGAATTTAAGATATAATGTTAACATATCCAAGCTTATACATTTCGGTGTGGATACTAATTGCGAGTGGATATTTCATAATAACAAAGGTAACATTAGGTACTCAGTAAAACTAAGAGCGCTGTCAATATTTCCTTGTTGTATAATTACATTGTTTAAGAGTGGTTTTGCGTGTGTTGTTTGTATTGCCATAAAAACATTTTATACATATAAGTAGGCATATTTGTGCGTTGCATAAATCTTTTTCATATATATAAGTATTTTCTGAGAAATACAGAATTACTCAAAGCCGTCATTTAGTAACCAAAAACAGAAGATTGAAAAAAGTTAAAAAAATACAGTATATTAGTACTTAGTCCTCAACGTGTGGACATTGTTCCTATCAGGATCCTTCCTAACTAATATTATAAATGCGAAAGTGAGTTTGTTTCTTTTTTACACTTTCACGCCTTAACTACTGAACCTATTATAATTTTGCATACAAATTGCCAGGTTCTTTTTGATGTTAAATTTGACAGACAGGCTGACGGTCTACTTTATGGTGGGTACTCAACACCACTGGTGTTGCAAGCGCGCTGCCGACCATAGTAGGATAGAGTATAGGGATAAGGAAGAGATAGGTTAATGGGCTCTGGCATCCCTTGCTAACTCACCGAAACACAGCATACATGCTATTATTTCACGGTGGTCTTCGGTAAGGAGGTGGTTACGGCCAACGGGCTGCCCAAATGACTGCGAAATGCAGAGTGCCCTATTACTATTTTCCAAATTCAGACCAGAACTTTGAAGTAGAAGGGAATCGAAAGTAGCAGTAACCACCCCATTATAAAAGACCGCCGTGAAATAACAATATTTGTGCTTTTGTGTTTCGGTAAGTGAGTAAGGGTTGCCAGAGCCTATTTCCCTATCCCTTCCAATCCTCAATCAGCGCACTTACAACACTGTGCCGTTGCTTATATTATAGGCGACGGTAGAAACTTACCATTAAGTGGACCGTCCGCCTGTCTATATAATGTATACATGTATAGATAATGTAGTTCAATATAGGATATTAGTATGGTAAATGAATTAACATTCAATGGTACAGTCATGAAAGGAGTTAGTAGTAAGTATTTCAATAAAATAGGTAGTAAAATTACTAAGTATAATTATATTTAGCCTGTAACGTCGCTGGCTCGAGCACAGCTTTAAATAAGTGTCAAATAAAACACGATATTATATTACCTATAATTTTCAACGGACAGGAACGTTCAAGTCAGTCTGTCAATTCAGTTTCATGGTTAAATCTACTTGCCGTCTCGAACTCCAAAGACTATATAAGTATATTAATGCTCGAACTCATGAGATTCAGGATATTACTTATAGTCTTTTATATATTTTTTATAACTATGTTTTATGCCGCCACAAAGTTGTTTAAAAATAGGGTGTGGCTGTGTTGTGGACACGACCATGTGTTTTACGTGAACATGAATGAGTACGTCACGAGTACGTCATATATAAACTATCTTTTAACCTATGGAGTGGTGTTATTAAATTATGGATTTAGATGATAGATATGTAGCTACAGTATCAGACTGTATTCACCGATTTTTTTCTATATTGCCATCATCAGTTTTCTATATTGTCTTCCGTTACGTAAACAAATTTAAATACATGTTCGCGTCAAAACAGTGTAGCGACATTTATTATTCTCAACACTTTGCTTTTCATAGACAAGTCGATTAAAGCAAGAGAGAGAAACCACATAATATACCACATTGATCAGACAATACACAGATAATGGCCGCGGGAAACATCTAGTTTAATATAAAAACAAAAGATATTTTAGTATAATTGCAGACGCGTTGGAAATTAGGATCGCAATCGTTATTATGTTTTTAGTATTGTTTATACCTAAGTAATCTTTATTTAATTAGAGACTCGATTGAACTTGACATTTGAAGGTTATATTTCGGTAATTTGAAACTAAAATGCGTTATCGTCCTATGGACGGTTGCCGTTTACTGTAATGCCAAGGCGAAGAAGATACGCCAAAGGTAAATTGTGTTTACTTCGGAAATGTATTGATAATTAATTGGATATCTTTTATATTCCATCTTGTAAACTTATAGTTGATCGTTATGCATTTGTAAAAATAAAAAATGATTAAAAATACATTAATCCTGATTAATGTTATTTATAAATGCGAAAGTTTGTGAGGATGGATGTATTGATGTTTGTTATCCTTACACGCAAAAACGGTTTAACAGGTATGGATGAAATTTGGCACACTGACAGTTTATTACCTGAATTAACATATAGGACACTTTAATTCAAGAAGAAATGTTAGGTTCTCGAGGGATATACTAAAAATATATAAAATTAGGCGCCACTGTACCCATTGCGACGCCACTGTCGTCATAGCGATAAAAATGTCAGATTTTTTCTCATGTTATATATTTCATTTTTCAACGCGGACAAACCTGCTAGTCTTTAAATGGGTATAAATAGATGGCTTAAATTATTGAAATGAAAACTTCTTTAGGCGCGTTGGTTATTTTTGAGATGGGAAAAAACCATTGAACTCGCGACCTGTTACCGTAACCGTGTCACCGACACTTCTGTATATTTTTAGATATTGTGCCGTCTACACAATACCACTGAAACTATAATATGCTACGTAATAATACATCCTTGCGAAAACTAATTGAATTGAAATAATACACCAATCCTAACAGAGATGGCGCTGATATTAATTAAAAAAAGAACAATTTTTGAGATGGGAAACATTGAGATTGCGACACTGTTACCGTAACCGTAACCGATACGTCTGTATATAAGTAAGTACTTTCCTGACGATTCAAAAAATATACACGTAATTGTTCAAGTTTTCACTTCTGTCGGCCCTCTCGGAGTGCCACTGTTTTTTTTTTCTATTTCATATTAAACTGATTATTGTACTTTTTATATTCCAACTAGCGAACGGCTCCTGGCCCAGCTTCGAACGGGTGAATATTTTTTTTTTGCAAATGCAAAAGGATTCGACATTCATTCAACAAAAAGTGTTATTTATCTCCCGTTCCACCTATCCCTTGAAAGAACCGATCCACATTAATGCTACAATAATGATTACTATACTCGTAGCTTGAGACAGTAATACATTATTGAAGAGGGTGACCGCCAATCTTAGACAATTCTTTATGAGGTATTGTAACATGGGTGAAGGGGTTGGCTCTAGTTGGCCGTTACAAGTAAGATAAAAAGGAAAATTCTTTCTTATATAGCAGCTTTAAAATGAAGCAAAATATGTCTAAAATTATATAATGTGGTAATTAAAAAGGTCCAAGTAGGCACAGGTTTATAGGTTGATCATCAAAATAAAGGTAAATGTGTTTGACCTTTCGACAAGCCAACTACTTAGTAATAGCTTAAGTTGAGGATGATTTTCAATTCACATTAAAGTTGTTTTACACGAGTTATTCTGCAATTTTAAACGCTTTATTAAAACAGAGAAATTCCTCATAAAAACATAAAACATATTAGATATAAGTATACAAACATTTAGTTTAATACATATATTCCTAAAAATTATATATATGAAAAATAAAAATAAGATACATAAAAAATAAAAATAAAATAAAATTAAGACTTTGAAAGAAAAATTAAGACTTAAAATTAAGACTTGAAAAGTGAAGAAGAGGTATGTATATACAAAAATTAGCAACTCGCTCTCAGTTTCGTCTGGATTTTTTTTTTCAATATTTCTCTTCAAAAGTGCCTTCCTATGACTTCAACAAATATTTGAAAAAAAAAAAAAAAAAAAAAAAGAAGCTGATTTGGTCCATCTCTTCTCGACTTTTGCAAAAATGCTAGAGAACCTCACTATACATTTCATTAGAAATTTAGGACTTTTCTAAAGTCCATAACTCTTGAACATCCCAGGTCATTTATCAGTTTGCACAGATGGAAGGAAAGGTTGAGGTGAGGAGAAATTTATTAGTAAAGGTAATAGCAGTTAAAGTTTGGGCGTTTTACTGGCACTATGGTTACGAAGGGAATGACTGCACTAATACTATCTTAAATTATAGAATGGACGAATTTCATAAAATATTCACACGAATTGAACATACTTACTAAAAACATGCGTATACTAATATATATTAACAATGTACTTATATACCTGGATTGACATTTAGAGTAACAGATAATTTTGTTACATAACTGTTTTAAGTATTCGCCATAGTGAATTGACACAGTTATATTCATCGGACACCTGTTACATACATTAGATCTTCATGTTTGTTGTATTATTGATTTAAATAAATAGGTAAAAGGATGTTGATTATTGTCGCCTATAAAACAATAACCAACAGGGAAATAAAAAAAAAAAAAAAAAAGATTATTGTAACGATAAAGGTACAAAGTAGAATACTGGGTTCTTGCAATCATAACTCACGTATCGAAACATAACACCCTACTTTATTGGTTTTTAGTTACTAAAGTTATGTGGAATAAACGTTGCTGGCACGTGCATCTTTTCCCATTTAGGTCGATTCAACGATTCGAGGTAACTTATTTAGGTCATCATAAAAATTACAACCTAGAATAGGTGCTGTTATCGTAATTGAAACGAAAAATGTTTGCTGGGCACCTACCGTCACGTGAACCGTCAGCCTGACGGAGCTGATTTTTAAAGATGACAAAAATATTTATCCTGAGTTTCTATCGGGGTTTCTTCTCAGGATCGTCATCATCTTGATTATTTTTGTCCGAAACCCTGATAAAATATATAATGATCATTAAAAGAGTTTCTTGGAAACCTATTTAATGAATAAATATTTGAAATTTATTAATTTGTCTGTCAACCTTGACATAAAAAAGACAGACTGTGCTGTCACAATTAATATTTTCATGTAACATTTTTATGTGTCAATTTTTATTTAACAAATTCAAATATACTAATTCATGTACAGTCGGGTTACGAAAACCTTAATAATTTTTCAAATTCATTTCTTTATCAAGTCGTTGACTCTTAGTACCTATTGAAACTAAAGCACTAAGCACACAACTGTCAGACTTTTGAAATGAAATTTTGGCATGACCGATAATTGCCCTGGCAAACAAGCAAATGTCGTCTTTATGTTGACGAACCTTTTTTACGTCGACTGTACAATGAATGTAATGGTGTATTAGGCAGGACCTCGAGACATGAAATATATGAAAATATTAATGATGACAGCCCGTACCTGTCATCATTAATATTTTCATATAACATTTTCATGTGCCAAATTTTATTTGACAATTTCAAAAATACGAATTGATATACAATGAATGTAGGTTAAGTGATGCACGGCTGACCCCACGCTGGCAAACAATTGCCAAATCCCCTGTAACGTGTTCGTAGATCAGCTCAAATAAACAGTTTGCATTATTGTGATTAACACCTTTGCCGAAATTTTGTATTGTCAATGCACACAAAACGACATATTTATAGCACATGTATGTCATATCGGGACATAGACGCTAACAACTCGTCCATCAAATCACATCAACTGGAACTTATTCTCTTGTTAAAAATGATGAAAATTGTAAGTGAATTTATTTATTACTATTCCGGTTTCGCCCGGGATGCATTTTTTTATATACAAAAACCTTCATAAGTGATAACTTCATTTTCATAAGTGAAAACAGAATTATAATACATTGAGTGATTTAGAAGTAAAGAGGATATACAGACAGACAGACACGGAAATCGACTTCAATTTATACTATGTCAGGAAGCCTACCGATATTCCGCCTATTTCACCGGCTTATTACTGTATAAAATAAATAGCTCCATTTCCAGTCATACCGGGATAAAACGCAGACTTGATTACATGTAAATACTGGTTCAGCCTAAAAAGTAATACTTAGATATTTTAATTTACTTATGCTTAGATCTTTAAAACTACGCAACGGATATTCAATTTCACTAATGAAAACGAGAGTTAAAAGACGAAGATTTTTAAATATAATTTGCAAAAAAAAAACCGTGCGAAGCCGGAGGATAGCCGCTCGAAAGATATATTTAAATCTGGTTCACTGTGCCCGTTTGCTTTACTTAATGGAACAAATGTATATTTAAAGCTATAAGTAATAACAATGAAAATAAAACAATCCGAGTAGAAAAAAATATTTTTATTTGAGAGGCCAAATTAAATCCTGGTAAATTCGCGGGCAAGTGCTAGTTACTATTACTAAGAAATTTTTTTTTTCAGACTTTATACGCTTTGGCAGCGCTGACAGTCGCATGCGCGTTACCGCAAGAACAGAAACCGCAAGAGCAGGCCCCCGTACAAATATTGAAACAGGACTCAGATGTTGACATTAACGGATACAACTTCGAGTAAGATGAGATTTTAACTACGAGTATAATTATTACTTGACCTGACTGCTTTGGACTTGACGGACCTGTTTTGGAAAACTCAAAGCAAAATTGTGGACTTGACTGTCTAGTCTCGAGATCCGCTACTTTTGATTTTAATTATAATTTTTCCTTTTTTATTTTATAAAAAGGCTATTTTTAATTCTTATCTGATGGAGCCAAGACATTAAAAGAGAAGAAGAAGAAGAAGAACTATAATTATTATTATGTCAGTAAGATAAGCAGTTAAGGGTGGGAATTTTTAGGGAAGTTTTTATTTTTTAGATGATAGTCAGAAAAGGAAGCATACATAGTTATCTATACTTATTATAAAATCGTAAACGAGCCGTATCTGTACATTAAATATTTTTCAAAACGCAATTTATACACGTTTTGCTTATGTTACAGAGGTAAAAACCATAGTTTTTAGAATTTTTGTCTGTTTGTCTATCCGTTTGTGCACGCTAATGTCAGAAACGGTTTAACCGATTTTAATACTGTTTTCATTAATGTATTGTAGCAAGCTTACCGTTCCAATACATTGTTTCATTCCAATGGGTTTACAAATAAAAAATACCAATCGTACGAAAACCCCGCGTACGAATTTGCGGGTACTGCTAGTGTTAATATAAAATTTATAAATTTTACAGATTTGAAACCAGCGACGGAACTTCCAGACAAGAGCACGGCGAATACAAGAACGATACGGAACAACAGGGCTTGTTAGTGAAAGGCAGCTACAAATATGTTGCTCCTGATGGAAAACAAATAGCAGTTTCGTTTGTAGCCGATAAAAATGGCTACCAGCCTACCGAACATCTCGGAGATGATAAGCCCGCTCAGTCTTAAAAACTAATTAACAATCTCTCAAAAAATACATATATTATCTCTAAAAATAATTAAAGAAAAATTTTTTTAGAAATAAACTTTTTATATATATATAGCTTAAGTGTCATAAAACTGTTATGCCAAATATTTTTTTCTAAAGTTCATGAATATACTCTATATGAAATACATATATGTTATATATCTATAATATTGTATCTAGTCTTCGATTTATATGTTTCAAAAGTAGTAAAAAGTGTTTATTTAAGTATATTATATTTGTATAGAGTTAAATAGCTTAAAATCTATAATTCACTTATTCATTAATTCATTATTATGTAATTAACAATATACATCCACAGGCACTGAACATTAACTGGAATATATATTTTTGTTCTAAAAAATTAAGCAAATATGCTGAAAATATCTATCATTTATTAAGTGTTGTGAACTCTTTTTGTAAGATTGGTGCATCAATAAAGACTTTTATGAACTAATTTTTTTTTAAATACTCAAATTCAATTAATAATTAAACGAATAGTAGGTATACGAAAATTATACCTACTGTCATTTATTGTTTTTTTTTTAAAATAATAATATTAATAATAATTTATTTGTTGATCATATGTACATAATATGTATTTTAATTAACATATTTGATCTATTGTGACCTACCATTGCTGGCATACAAAATCTTTATTTTAAATCTAATTTCAAAATGTAAACAGTTTTTGGAAAGTTTTATTCTTTAACCATCTCCATCAAGATTGGGCGAATGACATGAAATTTTAAGGAGAATGGCCCGTTGTGCAAACTGTGATACAATTAATGACATTTTGTGATGATTTAATACAAGTTTTATTACTTAACAATTACAAAAAAGTTTCAAAAGTTACTATCAACATGCGCAAATGACTTGATTAAACTAAAATTTAAACATCGTGACAAATAAACTTAAATTTTTGTTAAGTATATTCTTCAACTAGCTGGTGCTCGCGACTTCGTCTGCGTTGCGTCAATTTTTATATTTTTGAACAATCCCTCGGGAACCTATCATTTTTCCAGAATAAAAGAATTTATTTTAGGCATCATAGCGACGCGTAACGTGACATAAATGCAGCTAAAATATGATTGCGACTTTACCCAATAATAGCTAATAGATATATTCTGGGTATCGCAGAATGTAGTAAACAGAGGTCATACTGAGGTATATTGGACGTATATGAAATATTTGTAAAGTGCTTAGACATGTAATCTTAGCGTATACGTACTAAGAAAACTATAGACCAGGTAGCTGTGTGTTTCTAGTAGATATACGAGTAGGTGCAGTCGATGCCTGCCGCAGTTTCTAAACTAAAGCGTCAAGTATACTTATTTTAACAAATAACGAACCATCAGGCGCCCCTGATATTACTCGTAGCTCTCCAACGTTTATAATGTTATATTTACAATGTATGCTATGGTTAGTAAAAACACTGTAGCAAATTTAATAATAAATGAACAACAGCCTTTACATTTTCTCACTTAAAATATGAAAATTTAAAATATGCATGTGTGGGTCGGAATATATGTAAATAACACTACATTCTACTATACTTATACACATTTATTTTACAATCGAATGTACATTATATAGATTTGTATGAGCACATATTGTGTTATATATATTTACATATTCTGAGAGCCGAGTCGTATGTGCACTGTTCCGTATTCGTTATAATTCTTTATTTAAAAGAATTGAAACGAAAACGAAATCAAAAACCAAAAAGTTTGTTAAAGGAGGTTGCCACACATGGAATTTTTTTTTAAGTTAGAAAAAAGGACCATTCGAATTTGGGATGAAATAGCAATAGACGGTCTCGTTTGTTTTAAAAGAGCCTCGGCTCACACCTCCGGCTTTTAAATTCTCTTGGAAAGTGTTCGATTTCACCTAGTCCTTTTACTACTCAACTAGTCGGCTGACAATTGCTTTTTTCAGACCTGAGCTGAGCAGTAATGTAGGTACTATTAGTTAAAAGAAAATACAAATACTATTGTTAGTTAGTGTAGCTATTGGTTAAATATTAGATACTAATTTGTCTGTAGTTTCAAAGTTTAGCCTTGTTCACTCACTCGCGACATCATTTAATTGTTCAAATAGAGGTTAAATAAATAAATTTCAAATATAGTTCTAATTAATTTATTCATTTCCATTAGACACTGTCCGTATTTCTGGTTTGTAGCCCTTGTCATCAGCGGTGAATGTGACCAGGTATTCTTGGCCGTTCGGTGCCGTGTACGAATATGATCCTCGCACTCCGATGCCCTGATGGTCTCCAACTGTGATCAATTCCGCTTCTTCTTTGCGTGATATGCCATCACTTGTCTTAAATCTGAAAAAGAAAATCGGAATCAATACACATGTTAAGAATCTGAAATATCAAGTATATTATTCCGTTAGCAAATAATGAATTTATAAAGTAAGTATAGATAAAAATAATAATGTGGAATCTTACTCAAAGTTGTATCCATTTTCTCGGATGTATGTGCTCTCAGTAATAATTTCAGCAGTAGGCTTTCTTGTTGTTTCTTGGGCGTAAATCACGACTAAAAGCGTACATAAGAACATCAGTTTCTGAAAAAGAAATGTTACACAGGTATATATCGGGTTTTATCTATTATGAAAAATAAACATTTTCATTAGAATATTAGATACTCATACTCACCAAAGTAGAGGTACACATTATGGGCAATTGCGAACAGTGAGTGAGTGAAGAGAAAAACTCAATACAATGAATCTAAAACTGTCAGAATCGTCTTAAATAGCATTCTTGTTTGTTTGTAAACGTCACATGGATTGACAAAGTGCAAATTTAAGAGTCGTATGTAACCAAGGTGATAATATGATTTTAGAGAAGACACAAGTGCGTGTTTTATCTGTTGACCCAATCGCCAAGATGTGGACACTTTCTGTTGTCAAGGGCAATTTGTTCACAGTAAATACAAATATGTAATACTAGCTGTTGCACGCTACTTCGTCCGCATAACTTTAAAACATAGGTTATATGTTACTCGCTATTAATTAAGCTTTCTAAAGGTATAATAATTTATAAAATCGATACAGTAGTTTTTGAGTTTATTCATTACAAACAAAAATACAAATCTTTTCTCATTATATGACTAGCCTATGTTACTCGCTGATAATGTAGCTTTCTATAGGTGAAAGAATTTTTATAATCGACAGTAGTTTTTGAGTTTATTCAGTACAAACAAAAATAAAAATTATTCCTCTATATAATATTAGTATAGATCTAGGATTAACAAGTAGTAGTGTTATAAAAGTTTGGCATCAAACATTAGTACAGTACATACCACTTTCTTCTACAATTATAAATTGGGGTCTTACAATGGACCAGTATCTGGTTGCCCTTTATTTGCCTATATTCACTTTAGAAAGTATCTTATAAATTTTAAGTAAAGTAGAAAATTTAAAAGTTTAAATTCTAAGTAAGCTACGAGTACGAAATGTATATAACGTTGTGTGTCTGTTAAGAGATACATGTTCTATGCTCATATTCTCCATTTTCCTTAATGCAGTCATTGTAGACAGCATAGATGTCTAAGATCCGAAAAGAGGTAGACTTCCTCCCATCTGTTTACCAGACGAAAAGCATATTCTATCAATTGTTATCTATGAGAAAATAAATCACGATTGTGTTGCCTATCGAAATATGCTCATGGGAAAATCTGTAACTGTTCTGACTGTAATATCTGTAACTATTTTGACTATATTTGTAAGAATGTTCAAAGCGGCTGTGATTGTAAACGACTACATTAGATTTTTCCTACGGGAAAGGGTGGATAGGTTCTTTAATTTAGTTAAATTAGTTTTTTTTATATTAAGGTCAACAGACAGGCTGATGTCCACTTGAAGTAGGTGGCTACCGTCGTCTATAACACAAGCAATGCGCAGTTACTCTACATCCCTTATAACTGAAATAGAACAGTACGCATGCTGTTATTTCACGGTGGTCTTCTGTTACTACAATTAGACAGGCTACCCATATGACTCCGAATCGAAGTGTGCCCAGACACTATAATTAAATTATAATTATAACTTAAGCCTTATAATTAAATTAATACTGGTTAGTTAAAATAAAAATTACATTAATTTTAAATAAATATAATTAATAAATACAATCTACGAGTATAATAAATAATATAATAAAATTAGACAATGAAATAAATAATTAACTAAAACTTTCCAGTATTCACACATATCCATTAAACTCTACTTTCTACAAGCTCGATGTTTTATAAAAACTTCATTGAACCTAATTTAAATTTAAGTATATTGTTGCATATTACAATAACAAATCAATTTTTCGTTAATTGCTTCTATCTTGGCTAAACAGCAAACGGCCACATTCTCAAACGTTTCTTAATAAACACGTAGCTTTCTTTTTTAATAGAAGCTATTGGACTGTAGTTACGACCTTACATGACTAATTTTTTTTTTTTTTTTTCACCACTTGAGCTAATAATCACGCACATGAAATGTAAAAAAGGCTTACGCTCATTAGTTAAAACGCTCATAAGGCCTTAATAAGCTTATTATAAAATTCCTATTCATAAACGTTCAATAATTCATATTGAACGTTCATAACCTAAGTCATGGATGTTTTGTATTTATAATATGTATGTATTTACAAAAAAAAAAAGTAATCTATGTAGTATATCAACTGTCTGGTATCCATAATACAAGCATTACTTGCTTACTGTGGAACTAGATGGTGCTGTGTGAAATGTGTGAAGATATTTATTTATTTATATTTATTATAAGCCTGTCATAACTAAATATTCGCTATGGGTTAGTTTATAATTGTTATGTTGCCGTTCTAATGAATTCATAGACAAAAAAGCTAAAATCTCCCTATCCGCGCTCTAAATGATAGTAAAGTAGACATATATATTACTTTATAATCTATGAGTAAAGTAATTACAGATGTGACATTTTGACATTTCTTATGAAAACAAAACAATTCGCAGAGGTTATCAGATTACTTTATGTGTGATCCTGGTCCTTTTCAGTTACCAAAATTATATATTTTTTTCCAATTAAAGTGAATAATGATTATGTTATATCTTACTTAAGTAATTTAAACTATTATTTGTATAAATAAATATCTTAGATATGACTAACTCCTTTACAAACATCAAACTCTACATCAAACGTCATTCAGAAATCAGCTGTTTAAGTTGGCCATCTTGAATTGTTCTCTTATTAGAGGTTTATAGTAGGGTTCATGCTTCAATAACTTATGAAGGCGTTATTAAACACTTATAGAGCGTTTTACTGCTATTGAACGTTTATGAATAATGTTTTTGGTAAATTTCTTATAACAAGCTTATAAGCCTCCTATAACTTTTTATGAATAAGAGCGTTAGAGTTGCAGACCTCAATCGAGTTTTAAAAATTTAAGATGGATTTCTGAGCTTGAAAAGCTACTGTTTTTAAAAAGAAATTTTCAAGTTTGTAATTGGCCAGTGAATTTGTTAATTAGGTCAATTTTTTTATATTAAGGTCGGCAGACAGGTTGATGGTCAACTTGATGGTAGGTGGCTACCGTCGCCTATAACTCAAGCAACTCTACAGGTGCCACAAGTGCGCTGCAGACTGCAGTAGAGTTAAGGATAAGGAATTGGGAAGGGATAGGAAAATGACCTCTGGCATCCCTTAGTCGCTTAACGAAACAGAACATCATCACGGTCGTCTTCTGTAAGGTGTGGTTACTGTCGTCAGACAGGCGAATTTCAAAACTAATAGTTTACCTAAGTAATACTCTGTAATTAAGACATTATTGTGTTCAATGTATATTTACCGCGATTGAGTCCAATAAAAAGTATTATGTGCGATTATATAGCGTTGTATATAATCGTTTCCATATTTTTTGTCACGTGTTAAATAAAAATTCAATATCACAAGATAGAATTTATATGTAATTTTATAAATTCTATGTATGTTATTTTCCACATAAGAATATACGGCACTTTCCTCCTACTTTCAAAAGGCCAGACTTTCAGATAGTCAGTTTTTCAAATCGTCAGAATCACAAATGGTCAGATTTGGTACAGTCTTTACTAAAACCTTCCTGAAATTTATTATCGCTCACAGGTCACTTCAACTTGACACGATGAATGGAATTGTACATACTATTACATCAGGAGCCGTATTTTTTATGGTCTAAGTTCCGGCATTAGCATTAATATATACTCTCACCTGTTATTTAATGATAACAAAGACTCTCTGGTAGATAATATTTCATTGATAAATTACGAATGGGTTGCGTACCGTTGCAGTTAAATAATAAATATATTATATGTATTATTAACTACCGCCATTCCTGTCTGTTCAGACGACCTAAAGGGGTTCGAAGACCAGAAGACCGTGCGTGGTGGCGAGCCTTGGTAGAAGCTTACATCCAGTAGTGGAGCAACACAGGCTGATGATGATGAAGATTCCTGTCTGTCACATGTAGTGGCGCACGGGACGTATGTCTGTCACTCTCCACGCATGTAGTAAATTAAACTGTACGTTAAGTTTATACTTTATATTATTTAACAGCATCGGTACGAGATTTAACTAGCCAATCTATTTAATATTCACCAGATAGTCTTTGTCACAATTAAATAATAGATGAGGGCTATATTATCTCTCGCACTAGTAGGTATTTTAAAATCTAAAGCTTATTTGTAATATATCTTGCTACTGTAGTACAGCAATATTATGATACTTTCTTGATAATAGTTCTGTAACCCCTCTTGCCAGCTTTGTACGACATTTCATAGAGTTGTCCTTTGTTATCGTAGTAACGGACTGTGCCAAAAACATCGAGGGCCGCGTCATCAGTGCCCGGATTTAGAATAGCACCTTCTTCGGTACGAGACGCGCCGTCGCTTGTGTCATAACTGGAAAAACAAATAAGTTCAATATTAGCACATAAACAAGAAAATAAACAAGCTATTTTGTAAAAACATAAAATTTTTGTAAAATCCAAAGAAACGAGTTTGAGTAATTAATTGTAAAAAGTTAAATGTAGACTAAAATTATACAACAGACATGTCTGTCTATGTAGGTTATGGCAAGCTTGTAATAAATTACTAAATTATAAAGGATATTTCAGTTATAGATTTTAAGAATACTGTTGCTATAGTAATTTTTAAGAATGTTATAATAAAACATTTTAATTCATTTATTCATGACATGTATTCGGCATGTACTAGGGCATTTCTCACTCACTTACCGGCAAACATAACAAAATATAATATGTAATCTCCGTTTCACAGTGGTCTTCTACTCCTTGTAGGAGGTGGTTACTAGATAAGCTATCCAGTAATATAAAAAATCTACTATCGCAATTGTCATATTCACTCTTTGTTATGTGTGTCTTATTTCTTGTAAGAACCTTAATAAGGGCATTCAACTTGGAAGAGGCGGAGCACTTGCCATGTTGTTTTTGCGGACCTTAATTCGACATGTTCTACTTTTTATAAGCACTATTGTAACATGATGTATGACAAGCGATTATGCCAAGTGAAAATTTAACTTGCTCTAAATAAGTATGCAATGAAAGGAAACATTTTTGTGTTCTGGCTTTTTTTATTTTAGACGGATTTCTTGGAACCCTTTAAAATAGACGAGAGTTCTGAATGGTCATCTAATATACTACTCGTTTAAAGTGTTTCATTATAACAATGGTGATTGCTATCAATGGGCTGTGACAAAGTAAGTTCAATGCTAGTGACTTTGAACTTTACAGATAAAGGTTAAAATACAAATTTATTCTTGTTTGTTAGTCAAAAGAAAAAAGGAATTCTATTTTATTTAATAGGTAAAGATCGGCAGACAGGCTGACGAACCACTTGATAACACATAGATAGATAGCTATCGTTATCTACAAACACAAGCAACGCCGGATGGCATATATCATTATTTGCCATTTCATCTTTATTTGCCCAATTCATAAAGAAAAGCATAAATTTAGCAAAGTAAATTTTACGATTCTCTGAGTATCCTCAGATGATAAATAATCATTATTGTAATCCTCATTATTATTAAGCTCACCTTTGAGCCAATTATAGACCGATCACTATTACTTTCTTTCTCTCCAAGGTGATGGAGCGCCTCATTAATGGGCAGTTCCTGAGGTATTTGGAGGATCATCAGCTGATCAGCGACCGCAGATATGGATTTCGGCATTGTCGCTCGACTGGCGATCTTCTCATTTACTTCACTCTCCTCAGAGGCTTTAGCGATCGGACTGGACATAGCAAAAGCAATTGACTGGGTCTGGCATCGAGTTCTTCCCTCCTAGCTTCCTTCTTACGGGTTGCCTGCGTGATTGTGCGATCGGGTCGCCGACTTTTTAACTTGTTGGAGCATCAGTTATTGTTGTCGGATGTTGCTTCGACAACATGACAGTTAATTCAAGTACCCCGCAAGGCTCTGTGCTTTGTCCAACACTCTTTCTTTTTCATATCAATGATCTGTTACAAGTCAACAGCATTCATTCAAAACATCAATTCAAGACATGTAAATCAATGAACATTTTTCATTCAAAATATTGCGATATACTAATTCAGGTATGCGGCGCGGGTGCAAGCGGACTACATACGACGGCCAACGCCATTGACGACTCCAAGGGCCCAGACTTTGAATCTCCATATCGTGTGCTTGTTTGATATTTTAATATTAATATCGGTATGTGGAATACTAGCACAAGTGCATACGGAAAAGTAGGATATCTGCTTTTATATAAATCCTTGTGGCGAACAGCCAAGAACGGATTTGTCACGGAAATCCCGTTTTAACATATTAACTTTCGCCAAAACAAAAACAGTGTAAATACCATTTGGTCACGTCACGTATCAAACAATTGGGTTACACTCGTTCACGTAAGGACAATATAAAGGCCGATTTACATAAACATGACATTCCTCGTTGTTTGTACTGCAAATATTTATGTCGGCGATCTATGAACGCTGTTTGGTTAGATCAATGAACTTAGTACGCTCTACCTACACATTTTATTATTACATATATTACTTGGCTGTGAAGACTAAACGCAAAAAATTGAAACTCGACATAAGGATCTTTTACTATAAGAAGTGAGACACATCTAAGAATAGTTAAAATTTGAATACATAGATAAGAAAAGTAAGTGCACATATGATTTTAATAAGAGTTACATAGTTTAACTCGAGAGCCACGAAAACAACGTTTGAAGCGAATTCTCTTTGCGCTGCAAGCGTTAGCGTCGAGCGTCAAAAACAAATGATTGTAGTTCATGTAAGAGGCCATAACACGGGGCTCGACACTGACGCTTGCAGCGCTAAGCGAATTCGCTTCGAGCGTTAGTTTCGTGGCCCAGGCTTGTTATTTTATTAAGATAAATATATTTTCCTAAGGGCCTCTTTCACCATGTGTCAAGTCGGCTAACCGCTATTTACGATGGAGCTGATATACCTTTGTTTGTACAATAATAGATCGAAAGATTAAGAAGAAAACAATAAAAAAAAATCGTCTATCGAAGGATGCAGTAAACCGAGTGCATAATTTAATAAAACATAAAATTATTTCTAAAAGTACCTAACTAGTCAACTCTTTACTTGTAGTTGGTGGAAGAGGCCCTAAGGCAACAACCAATTTGACATCCAGCATAATTCTATTTCAATTCAGTCCGAATCAGATACTTCTACTTATAATTTATACTTTTTACTTTAACTATAATTAATTTAAATATAAGTTTTACTTTGTACTGCATATACGTCTACATACGAGTACGTACAACATTCCACATTTGATTAATAATTGCATCATGATCCATAACCTTGAAAACACATCACTTATGGATGTACACCATCTGTACACGACCAAACGACATAATAATTGCATAGCTAGTTACCAGTAAAAACTATTATTTATATTTATTTTATTAAAAGGAAAATTTAAGACTAATATGAAACCTATATATACCTAATGTTAACTATGCAAACGTTTAAATTCCAACCTGTTGAGAATATCTGTGGATGTTCTTTATGAAGACTCAATAAGCCTAAGATATTTTTGATACTCTATGACAAAATGTACAAGAAATGTAACAGGAAGAAAATATTAGGGTTTAATTTAAAATTTAATAAAAATTCTTATTTATAGAAAAATCATTGCATGCGCCCTTCTTCGTCCTCCCTTCTCGCACAACCGAAAAGTATATTTTACTAAAACACAATCTAAAACCTAATTAGCAACCTGCTCCAGGCTTCGGCCGGGATGCAGTTTTTTATATACAAAAACCTTCCTCGTTTATCCCTTTTTCCATTAGTGAAAACTATATCAAAATCCGTTGGGTGGTTTAGAAGTAGTTAGCGGCGAAACTGACAGACGCGGACAGTTTTGGTTGGTAAATATTGTTTTTTTTTTCTATTTAAATAAAAAGTTAACTCAGTTGCATGGCTTAGGAGAAGCTACGTGATATACAGACAGATTAACGCAGAAAGCAACTTCAAATTATACCATGTAAGTATAATACTATTTTTTTTCTCTAAATATTAAGTAAAGTTGATATTTTACTTTTCACTTTAATTTGACAGTCAATTGCATCCATGTCAAGATGAGGATTTCCCAACGTTAAAAAAAGGGCGAATGGCTAGGCGGAGTATTACGTGACACAAGGAAATATGTTATCACTAACTTGTTAATAGAACGCCAACCGGATGAAAAGTTCTGAGTGAGTCACCCTACATTTTACGTAGCATTGTCTAAATGGGAAAATCCGAAAAATATTTTTGTCTAACTCGTTTACTATAAAAATATACATATTCCTTTTTTGGATCAGGATGTGTCACGGACTAGCAGAGGGTAAAGCTAGATAAGTTCTAGGGATTGGTCTTATCATTAGTTACTCCAGTAACCATAGGTTAACGTCATAAAATAGTTATATAGCTATTTTTTTCAACACATCTTAAAGAATTATTTGACTGTATACTTACTGGAATCTGTAGGAGTTTGGCATGTTATCAGTGTCAACTTCGTAGCGTAACACTTGCGGTTTGGCTTGGCTGTCGATGGCAGGGTTAGCTGCCAACATTGGCGCCAGCATTGAGATCATTACAACCTGTAATACAATTAAGACGATTTCATGTGAGGTTTTGTTTGTCAGCAATCAGGTGTTTTATTTTTTATATATAAAAAAAAATGTTAAGTTGGTTTGTGTACGCTTCAAAAACTCAAAAGTTTAAGATTTATACATTTAATTTTATACATTTTATACATTTAGTACATTAGTACATTTAGTACATTTAGTACATTAGTACATTTAGTACATTTTATACATTTAATTTTATACTATTTTTTTTTTAATTAGTGCGACACTAATTGACTTTCGAGCACTGAAACACGACTGCTAAAAAGAAAGGTGTATCATGGGATGGTCTGCTAAAAAGAAAGAGTGCTTGAATAAATCAAGTATTGATGGAGTTTACGTACTTTTAAATAAAACAAAAAAAATCTATGCAAATAGGAATCTGGAAAAAAGTTTTTTTTTTTTTAATTTATCTCATTATTTATTGCTATTTAAAACAAAAATCCAGTCTACTTTTAAAACATTACCGTGACCTTCAACTTTACTTGTGACGATCACATCAATAACAATGTTATGTCACATTTCAATGCAACATTTCCATATATTATATTTTGCTATGCCGTTTTTTCCTTGGCATTTTTTTTTTTTTAATTTCCGTACAAACTATTTTTTTGTCTAATTTTTGTCATGCATTTATGCCATTGTATGTGTGCCTTTTATATCTAATTTTTGCACGTTTTTGAAAAATATCTTTTAAATAGAATAAATACAAGCACATTTTTTTAAAGTTATTAGTGGTGGCGGGCAGGCAGAGGGTCCACTTGATATCGTTATTTTAACGAGACAACACACTTTAAATTTTAACTTATAGATAAATTATCTTATTAAATTTTGTATCTTTGAGAAAACCATTTTACTAACTCTATACTAACTCAATTCTGTAATAATTACGTATGTTATGTTAACATATATTGTTATGTTATATTATGTATGTATGTTAACAGTCACTTAAAAAAAAAACGGATTAAAAATGTTGAATGCTTCCATATATTTCTTTCGTTGCAACATTCGAACTCTACTTTGTTTGGGCAGTTAAAATTTACATTTAAAAAATCAATGATTAATTTTATTTTTGTACTCTACAAAAATTTAAATAAATATTTTAAAAAATTGGATTTTTTCTTACTATTAAATTTTGATTTTCTATTAAAAAATATGCAATGATGAAAAATTAATAAGACATTACAAATTTTTGTAAGAAAATTAATACGAATTGTACCTATGTAAGTATTTTAATCCTTTCGGGTGCCAAATTCGCATACTAAATAGGAATTTATGACGGAACGTACAAATAACAAAACACGGGGGCAAAGTTGATGCAAAGGTCAACCATTAACAGCTCAATGAGATTCACACTTCGTCTCATTTAGCCATTGCACTAACGCCATTGCAGCATTCGATGTTTAACGATATACCCGTGAAGGTCAAACTTTTATTAATATACCAAAAGTTTATTAGTGAAATAAATCATATATTACCACAGTAAACAGCATCGTCACTTTTATTTGGTTGCAAGAAACAAGTGGAGAGACTTCCTGTACAGAGTGTGGTCCGATTGTGATCAAGGTTTCGTAAAATCGTCTCTTTTATATATTGGATTGTTTTGCTACGGGCCTTTGCGACCGTGTACACAAGAGTAGGTACGTGCACTGAGCACAGGCTGCGCTGAAACTGAGCTAATTCTATCTGACCATTATTTAGACGTATGAATGGACATAGGATTTAACGGCGTCACGGACTCGTGAATCGACGCAAAACAAGATACCTAATTAGGTAAACATTCCGGTCGGTTTGCGAAAATAATATACACCTAAATTCTGTTTAGGTATTCACTATAATTATTTTTATATTTATACTTAAGACAAGGACTAACCTCAGACCGAACAGAATTTTTATCAAAATGAGCGCAACTTAATAAACTATGAATTAAGATACAACATTGCACAGCAAATATTTGTAGATTCTCGGAGATAACCGGACAGATATAAAATTGGAAGATTTTTCTTAAATATTGTGTAAAATATGAAAATAGGAATAAAAGTAGGCATTTAAAAGTTTAGTAGAGAATTTAAATTAATTAATAAACTTAAAAACAAATATGTTGGTCGCTGAAATTTTTTATTACTGTCACATTAAAAGGTTTTTTGAGAAGTAGGTATTTTAATATTTTTTCTCAGAAATTCGAATTATTTATATAAATCTGCCCGATTCAATATTTTTTAATGCATTTTATATTTATTTTACTAAGTTTTAATTTTACTCTAAGAATTCAAATTAGGCGACAAAAATAACACTTTTCTGCTATAGAGTTTATTTTATAGAGTTATTTTCTATTACATATCATTGTTAACTCTGACGTGACAGAGGTTTGCAAAACACACGGAAGTTCGCACGCACCGAAATAGTAATGTTATAATGTAAGGCCTTCGTTAAAATATAAAGCATTGACGAGGAGTTTAATTGCATTTAATTTAGGAGGATTTGATTTAAAATCGGTGCTTTCGTAAATAACTACATACGTCTTTTTATTAAAATAAGTAATCACGTAGCAATTGAAAACAAATAAACACAAGCTATAATTAAAGACACACAGGTACAGAGGTCAAACTTATAACACGCCTCTTCGTTGGGCGTCGGGGGTTAATAAGAATAAAAATCATCATTTGATAAAAACTAAAATGTTAATTGAAATATTTAAATGATGAATTATTAACATGAAGACCTTTTTTAAAATGTGAATCAAAATTTCAAATTCATTCAAAAATTATATTGATGATCAATCAATAAATTTTATTTATTTTATTAAATTTTATAAAATAAATAAAATAATTTATAAATAAATAAAGGTTATAGTATATACAGTCAGCTCTCTATTATATGAATAATTCAAACATAAGACAATATTCAACAGTTATACATTCGTGACGTGTCAGGTAAGGTAAGTTATTTTTGTTATAAATCATAAATTTAACAAATCTTAATGTATAAAAGGCGATGTATGTATGTATGTCCCCTATATAAACTCCAAAACCGCTGTGAAGTTTGGTAGTGATCGGACGCGGACGAAGTCGCGGGCATTATATATGCAACTGCCACATATAAATCATTTACACGGATATTTACTCTTTATTTATCCGAGTTTTATGTTGTCAACCTTAGAACTTCGCCGATCTTAACGACACGACGATTGCGTGCCTTGAATTCAGCACAACAATCGGCTGGAGTGAAATTTATTTTAAAAAATAACATATTTATTATAATTGACTCGTGCTACATTTTTTGACAAGTAACTCGTTCCGGTAACGGCGCAATTTATTTATTTGGTATTTTTACATATTTAAATTGCAGTTTAAATATATTTAAAAAAAAAATATGCGTGCGTACAGAGTACGGATGTCAGTAGTTTTCACTTAGTTACAAGAAGCGCCACTGAAGCAATTTTACTCTCATCGCGCGCATAAAGGTTTCATTTCAAAGTATAATCATGTATAAACAAGTACTAAAAAAATTTTGATGTTCACTGAAATGAATTATTATAACAACCAAAAAGTTACCAAAATTTTTTTTTATACAAATTGTCAGGGGTACATGAAAGGTGTCTCTTTCATACCGGAAAAAAGTAGATATTCCGATTAATCATCTAAAAATAAAATAAAAATCAACGCCTAATAAAAATATATGATGAGCAATAAGCGAAGTTATTCAACGCACAAGAGGATAGGGCGCGTATGAAGTCTCGAGAAAAAGCTAGTATATTTTTATAATAATTTAATCATGTAATTAAATTATTATATAATTATATTAATAGTTATAATTTGATTTATACATAATACTAGCGACCCGCTCCCGGCTTCGCCCGGGGCATACAATTTTTACATATTATAAAAATCTACCCCGTTTATCCCTCTGTGAAAACCGAATTAAAATCGGTCTACTAATTCTCGAGTTTCCGAAACATACACAAACCAATTTAACATTTGTATTTATAAAAAATATAAAGATAAAATATGATTTATATATAATTTGATTTATTATATTATATTAATAAATCAAATTAATATGTGTATATGTGGAAGACACTCATACTGTTTACGAAACAACTAATAAAATTAAGTTATGACTTCAATCATCTGAATCACAATGACAGGTAAGTTTTGTAGATAATAGATAAAATTAGTATACACATGTCGCTAGTCTATGTACGTCGACACAACTTTAGTGGTCCTAATAGAAATACTAAATAATTCGTCATAGTGTTGAATTTGATCACAATTTCAAGTTACTTGGTTCAAAATAAATACACAAATGATGTTTATTCGTAGTTAAAAGGTTGATCACCCACACGTTATATTTAAGTAAATGGATGGTCATACAAGTGAGGCGGGAGTAAAATTCAAAATTATCATTAAAAATAAAATAAAATAAAATCCAGATTATCGACAATTCTGCTTGCCAATGTTAATGTGTCAGTTCCTGTTTTTATTATCTCCAGTATATTTTATTTATCGATACATATAATATATCAGCAAATACCGTTACCGACTTGTGGCCAGAGCCCGAAATCAGGTTGAAGATAATAATGGAATGGAGCTTATTGGGTCTTTATTCGATAGATATAAATTGAATGTAACATATTGTATGAAAATGGGCTTGAATTTTTATCAAATACTACCAAACATTGATATTTTTTTATTGGAAGTAGAATGTTGTAGTAAAAGTAAGATTTTAAAACTTATGAGATAGGTACAAATAATGTATAAAAATAGGTTCATATTATTAAAATAACAGGTTGAATCAATTATATATTATGTTAAAAAAGGTAATAAAACAAAATGAAAGCAAGCTAGGAAGCTTTTTAGCCTAAAGCGGCATGCATACTCTTAAAACTAAAAGCAATTGCTACGTGCTGCTTTGACACCTACTTAACTTTCTCTAAAAAAAGGCAACGTATATTTCACCTGTCGTTTACTTATAGAGAACTGTCGATCAGAATGAATGAAAATTAAATGGATAAATAATGTATAAAAATAAATGTTCTATTAATTAATGTTTGCTGAACAAAATCCCTTGCATATGCAAGGGGTACATGTACAATTCCCCCAATCGTTTTAGTTAAGATATGTTAATTTATGTAATCGAAATATACGACCCACTGGGGTGGCGTAACCCCCGTGGGACTTAAACTTTAAAAAACTTAGAAACTGGTTTTAGAAAAAACTTTTAGAGAATAAAAATTCCAAAAAGGAACAAAAATATCCAAGGATTCACCAGAGGGCCTAGTTCGAGTTTTACTCGATCAAACGCGTCGTACGCGTAATCATCAGTTTGTATGGAAATGAAGTAGCACTACACGTTAGCTACTTAGTCTTGCTCTTGCTGATCCGAGGTCTGTCGGTGCTAATGTTCTGCCCATTGCCAATTTATCTTGATTGCCAATCGGCTGATTGTTTGTTGGTTGGACTTTCGTTTATTTCTGCATCTTCTCAATCTTTGCTCTCATGTTATTGCTGATATTTATATTGGTTCTCAGAAAGTAGGTGGTTTCTGTTCACCTACGGGGTAATAAGGCTCCAAATTATAGAAAACTCGTAAAACATTTAAAAACAACTTTTATCTTTTTAACATTTGTGTCAAAATGAGCGACAGAAATGAGAATTCTGATTCAAAATAATGAGCCGCCTGTCTGGTTGTTTAACAAAGCTCTTACAGAAAACTGTTATTAAATAACAGCACGTATGCTATTATGTTTCAGTATGCGACTGAGGGAATCTGGAGCGTCTATTTCCATCTTGTCTTTTAATGTATTATGATTATACAAAAAATCGTAAATTGAAAATATTCCTTAATTGGTCCTTATAAATTGGTTCTAATGCATTTCTCCATATTAATGTTTAATTGAATAAGTTGATCTCTCGACGCTATTTATATGTTTAATTTATATTAAATTGATAACGCCTGAAACTTTAATTGCTGCAACATTTTCTTTACAATCTTTTTTTTTAAATATAAAAGGCGCATAAAACTTTTGACATAATTTTAATGTTTTTCAATAATATAGCATACCTTATTTATTAATAAAAATATCATGCTTAAGGGCAACTGTACGCGCGCCTATTGCTGACTAGGTATTTGTGAGTATTTGTTGTCTCAACTTACCTACGTAATTTCATACGAAGAACTCGTAAAAATATTAAAACATATGCCAGGAAATAATATTAGCTATCTACATTCCAATCTCAAATAGTTTAAGGATGTTTATTGGCTTGTAGTTCAGTATTTACAAGAATTTAACCTGCGAAAATGTTACGAGTAAGTACTGCACGTTTCAGAAAATAATTGTACTAGATATAATATAAATTGGTTTGCTTCTGAACCTCTGTTAGATATCTTAGAAATATCATGTTTATTTATGTACTGCTACGACTAAGTAATAACTAAACAGTTGTAATGGAATTACCTAGTATGGAATAGGTAAGCGGCTTTTAACTCCTGTTTTCTTATACATACGTATTTAAGTTATCATCATCTCACCCGTAGGACATCCACTGCTGGATATGGGCCTCCCCATGATTTTCCATAAAGGACCTGTCAAAAGCAGCCTTTTTTTAACGTTGGGAAATTTTCCGGTCCGTGGCCTCCATTTGAGAACTTTCAAAGCAACTCCAAAAAAATTCAAAACTACAATAATTGTCCTTCTAACATCCCCATTTGTGTCAAACAGAGCCACAGAAATCTCTGCTGACACAAAAAAAATATCTCTGCCCGTCCCAAGGCTTGTAATAGTTTACAATTAATCATTATATAGGTCTGTAGATTAGACGTGTTTATCACGTAAATACAATATAAGAAAATTAAAACAGATTTCATTTTATTATTATTCCTTTTTGTGGTGCGTTAAATGATCAACAGATCGCACAAAGTTGTGAGCCCATATAATAAAGAATCGTATTCTTACATACGTACCCATTAAGTGAACAGTTATCAAGATAATGAAGGTTAAAATAATTAAAATAATAATTAGTTTACAAATTCGCACATTTATAGTGCGCCCTCACAGCTGAAGCTCTAATTGGAATCTATAAAACCTGATGTTGTTAAGTGGGAACGAACTTATTGCACTGAACTTAAACGATATTAGACTATGCCTTATATTGTAAGCATTTAGGAATTTCTTCAGAAAAAGTGATAATAAGAGGTGACAAAGCCCGTTCCCCTTACCAGGCGACGAGAATCATCTATCAACCAGTAGATGGTCAGATCGCTGACACAAAATTATTATTCTAAGATTAAATTTATTCTAAGGCTGTAGTGGCAGCGCAAAATGAGTATCGCAGTCATTTTTGGGCACTCCCTTACAGAATTTTACCATGAAAAAACAGAACGTGTGCTGTTGTGTTTCGGTGAGTGAAAAAGGATGCCAGAGCCCATTTCCTTATCCCTGCCTAATCTCTTTCCTTAATCCTAATAAGGTCGGCAGTGCACTTGCAGAACCTGTGGCGTTGCTTCCTGACCATGGGTCACAGGTACTAAGCAACCACAGTTTTATAATATGATGATAAGTTATTGGGAAAAAAGTTTCAGAATCCAGTAATTTAAGTTACTTTTATGATATTAGTAAAAGTATAAAGATTGTAAAGATTATATAGTTTTTATAATTCACTGATAAGACTTTTGATGTCGATTACCAAGCGCCTGATGTTAAATTGTCGCAATAAATTTAAGGCGAATGTTATGTTGCTTTTAGTATATTACCAAACGGCTCTTTCCTTTGATTTGATTTTCGATTCGATTTTCCAGGAAGTTAATATGGTGTATATTAATCATGGATAGTATAAACCATAGGTATTTATATGTCGGAGAAAGAATTTGTGAATTAGTTTTAGAAATTACTCATTACATATGAACAATCAAATGGGTAAACCTTATCTCCTTATATGCGTTTCTCTAATTACGCAATTAAGTTTTTATTTAAATAGAAAAAAATGGTTAAACATTGGATAGCTTTAGACGTTCCGCGGGGTGGTCGCGTAGGCTCTTTTTTGGGCTTTCAAATTTATTTAATGAATCAATTATTTATGTTAGAAATAGTATTTAAGTGTAAAATGCCTCTAATCTAATGGCGATTTTATTTAAAAAGTAAGCCCTTTTGGTCAAGCCTTCTTACTGGTCGAACAGCGACTTCATAATCGTCTTCAGTCACTTCCTTTGTACAAATTACGTTGTATATAAAAAAAAGAATCTATTATTTGGCAAGATTTATTAATTGGACTAGTATTGTACTAATTATAATGAGTTTTTAGCCGAGAAGAGAGGCAACAACCGCTGGCGGTACTCCACCACCGGGGCCCTGTTCAATTGTGGGCTGGAAACCGTTGTCATCGGCGATGTATGTGACTATGTATGTGACTCCATCAGGACCAACCCAGGAGTATGAGCCTCGGACAGCAATGGACTCGTCGTCGGTACCGGCGTTCTTCAACTCCCCTTGTTCCTCGTGTTTAGTTCCATCGCTTTGTTCAAAGCTGTAAATTAAATATAATTAATTATAATAATTAAATATAATTAACTTACAATGATAAGTATGACATTTTACACCTGCCAAAAATATTTTTTTAGCACAGTGTCGTAAATGCGCTGAAGTAGAAAAACAGAGAAACAAACACACCCTCCTTACCCAGATCATCTTCCCTATAGTTTAAAATTAATTTTTAACTTAAGTAATATTTTATGGTTAAGTCCTACACAATGAAACCCTGTAAGTGGCAATATAATTAGTAATACTGTCTCTATTGTATGTTATTTTGTTTTGCTGTAGTTTTGTAGAAAATAAAATAAAATAAATTTAATATAGTTTCAAAAATAAATTCACATTGTTCAACAAACTGACAAAATATAATACATTTGATTATTATATAAGCGAATCAACCAAACAATAAGCGACTGTACAAGTTAATTAATTACAAGTTAATTAAGTTAGTCTTAATTTTAAAATTATTTTATTAATTATATTATTAAATTCTAATAAACCATATCAATATATTAAATGCGTAATGTTGACTAAACTTATAATAATAAAATATTAACCGTAAAGTAATAAAAATATATATTATAAACCATGATCCACTTGACGGTGAGTGGTCAGTATTGCCTAAGGACACAAGCAACACCAGAAGGGTACAGGAGCACTGTCGAAATTGCCAGGAAATTGTTTATGCTTCAAGAAGTCCATATTGTAGCTAGTTGTTCCAAAGTTCCGAACATAAATTACAATATACCTATTGTAAGATTAACTGAAAAGAAGAAGTTTAACTAATCGTCGTTTAATCATAATCTAACTTACTTGAATCTGTACGAGCCAAGTCCATCGTTGTCGTTTTCAAAGCGCAAAAGCTGAACATCCTGATAGCTTTGGCTTTGACGCTCGGCTCTCTGTGGTGCGGCAGCAGCGAAAGCCACTAAAGAAAGTACCACCAACTGAAAAATCGCAAACACTTCGTTAGAAACTTGACTCACTGTCACATCACATAATTCACAAATTCACATATCCCAATGTAGACTAACCAGTTTCATGATTAGATGCGGGTTAACTTTGCACCGTAACGTCTTAACTTGGATTGTGTATGGCAGAGTTAAGTCTACGGATCTTTTATACTAGACGGAATATTACATTGCAACATAGTTATTAGTTGACGATGCACATCTCGTTATAATGTTTTGTGTTTGACGTAGCGAAGGCAAGACGCGAATCATCTTAGGACGTCGTTGATGAGATTTCGCAACGAATATTGCCCTTGATTATTAATTTAAACGTTTTACAATTTAATATTTCGTTGTTACACATGATTGATGGCAATTAATTATAGGTTTTACCTTTTGTTTTTTTTTTAGCCCCTCGATGCACAAAAGGGGTGGTATAAGTTTAACGTGATGTGTGTCTGTGTATCTGTATGTCTGTCTGCAGGAGGAACTGTATACTTCCCAAATGGTCGGAAAGTTTTTGAACTAACAAACCTTTAAGTATGTTCTTTGACAAGCAATTTTAATTATAGCCAAACACTATTGAGTCCGGCTTTCTATTGAGCCCAAACACGTTATATCTGCTTTAAAGAGTTGGATGTCCCGCAAACTACTTGATGCTGCATCAGATCAAGGTTACCACGTCATGGGAATACCACCGAAGTAGCAGTATGCCAAATTTCACATCAATCGAACCTGTGAAAGTTAGTGAAATCCCTTCGTCAACTAGGAAATGGGCTGATAGTCTCCAAACGCCTGAACAGATGTTCTTAAATTATAGCTATGAACTATCTCGATTACTTCAGCTTTCAAAAAAAATAATAAACGCATCAAAATCTGTCTATCCGTTTGGGAGCTACGATGCCACAGACAGACACACAGATACACACATACACAGTCACACAGGACAAACTTATAACATCCCTCTTTTGCGTCGGTTGTCGATGGTTAATAAAACAAGTATAGGGTTTTGTACTTTTTTCTCATAAAAACTTTTAATAAACATAAACTACCACAATTTCAACAAATAATTGTACAGACTAGATGCGTACACAAATTCGGATAAATTGTTAGCCAAGAAGTGAAGCAACAACTGCCGGTGGAACGCCACCTCCCGGGCCTTGTTCAATCTCTGGTTGGTATCCGTTCTCATCAGCGGTATATGTCACCACATAGGTCACGCCATCAGGACCGACCCACGAGAAACTGCCTTGAACCGCGAGGGATTCATCTTCACGACCCTCATTTTTGATCGTGCCCTGCTGATCTTGTTTTGTCCCGTCGGATTGTTCAAATCTGTTAAAAAATATTAATATTATTAATATGATTATTATGTAAGTAAAACTGCTTTATTTACATTACATTTCCCCATTCTTTTCCAAACCCTTATGCTTAATACTATCGATTGAACCGTCAGTCTGTCTGCCGACCTCAACATTATAAGTCGTAAAGATCCTTAGCAAATGTAGCAACGCTAAGGTGAGAGACGTTGGATCCTCGCAGTTACAGATGGTTTTGATAGTTTAAAGTTATCTCTATAAGGTAGGATATTTTATGTATTACAAAAATAGCATAAACCTAATAATTAAAAGAAAAATTAAAACTAAAGTTATCCCATGTCTAATTTTTTTTATTCAGTCAGAATAGTATAAACCTATTATGATCTTACTTAAAACCTATTATATTCTTACTTAAATATGTGACAAAGAAGAAGTTAATTTTAAAGTCCCATTGCATAATTTATACATAAGAATGCTATAAAACTGTCATTATGAATCCTTGCTTTTTTTTAAAACCCATTGATTGCTTGCTTCATTGCGTAAACTTTAACCTTTAGCAATCAAGAATGTAGAGTCGAGTGAATCTAAAAGTATTCGTTCGCTAATGAAGTGTATGCCGTATCGAAATGTCAAGTAAACTTACGAATATCTGTAATTTCCAAGTCCAAGGTTATCGTTTTCATATCGTAGGATCTGCGCTTCGCCGGTGGGATATTTCACTCTTGGTGGAGGTGCAGCATTGGCTAATGCAACAAGGCATAATGCTATTATCTGTAAAACCATAGTATTTTTTTAAAATATCTATTTAAGGTCATCATCATGTCAGCCGCAGTATGTCCACAGCTGGACAGAGGCTTTCCACATAATTTTCCAATAGGACCGATCAGAAGTAGGGTGGACGTCCCACGCTGCGCTTGCCATTTCGTGGCCTCCACTTGAGAACCTTCCGGCCTCAGCGGCCGTCGGCTCTCCGTACTACGTGTCCTGCCCACTCTGCTACTTTAACTTACTGATCCGCCGGGCTTTTGTCCGTAACTTTCGTACGTTTATGGATCTTCCCTTTTCTGATTCGATCTCGCAGTGTAACTCCGAGCATATCCCTCTCCATAGCTCGTTGAGCGACGTTGAGTTTTTTTTATGGTACATATTTTAATTTAATACTAGAAAAATAAACAACGGTATACAATAGAAAAAACAAAAATATTAAACAATATACAAATGTAATACCAACCAGTTTCATCTTTTTGTTGTGATAGTTCGTGATCCTACGGAATACTGATATTATTAGTATTAAAATTCGTCTTTTATATCGTCCAATAATCCATAACATTAGAATAATAGTAAAATAAAATGTTGTATTATGTTTGTCTATCTTTAATACAATTTCATGGTCATTTTCTGAATTATCTTCGAGTAAAAAATATCTATCCAGAATATAAGTTACATTTGCGTTTTTTGGACATAATGAGAAACCTTTATTTATGGATGTGATGATAGATAATTAATATGGTCTAATTGGTTGAGGTAGGTTGAATTATTAGTACCTTTCCTCAATTACTAGTTCTTCTCAGTACTCAGTGATAAAGTTGAGGGAAATCAGCATGTGTGCTGTAGTGTTTCGGTAAGGTCATTTCTCTTATTTTTTCCTAATCCTTATAATTTAATTAATAAAGTCAACAAACAATTAATTGACAAAACTTTTCTAAGGACAAGAGATTATTGAAATAATTTTCCTTAAATTTATATTCATTTCAAATATGACTTGAAAATATCATTGTTTCGAATTTTGAACTAAGTCTTCAATCGATAAACAATGAAACGACCGAAGACGTTAGTCGACGCTAGTATGAATATTAAAATGTATAACACTAAAGTTAAAATGTCTAGTGTGAAGGTAAACTGCTTCACTAAAAATTTGAGTACCCAAATATATCAAATTTATATAAACAAATTATACGTTATGAATATTCTCTTTTATTTACAATACATTTTGCATATTGTCATTTTATATGAATATTTTTTTAGTCGTCAATGACTTTGGCCGTCTGGGCGGGAGGTAGCACCGCATACCGGAATTCTCGATATTTTGAATGAAAATGTTGATCCCATGGGGTGTTAGCGCAAAGGTTCTTTAAAGTGAATTGACGAAGAACTATCAAAAAGTTGCCTTTCTCGCTGCTATTGCCGGTTTGATGCCGCAAGGGCCTTACATGTAAAATACTTTTAAAAAAATCTTTTAAGTTTCTAATATCCAATCCTATTCATTCCATTCCTCAGTGCCTTAAAACAAAAGTTTTCGAGCAATGTTTGTTGCCAGTGATGACATATGGCGCTTAAACGTGGTCTCTGACTATGGGCCTCGTAAGAAAGCTCAACATCGCTCAACGAGCCATGACTTTAACTGGCGATTAGCTTGCTTGACACTTTACTTTTAGGTTGTGATAGAAGCACTTCGTCAAGGGGATTATACTACCTTGCTGATCAGGATAAGGCAGAGATTAAGATGAAAACAACTCTTGTTGCTGCAACAAAACAGCACACGGTCTGTTGTTTGGGGATAATTTTCATTAAAATGTAAGTTACTGGTGCTAGACGGTTTAACCAGTTTATAAGCGAAGAGAGAGATTAAGATTATTAATTAAAAATTATACAATATTCTAATGTTTATTAAAGATTTTAATAAAAAATCATGTTACATTACATGTACAAAAAACGCAGTAATTCTTAACCAAGAAGCGAAGCAATAACAGCAGGCGGAGGTGCAGCGACTATAGGTACTATAGGTGCTATAGGTTCCATAGGTTTCCCACTCTCTATTTCTTCAATAGTCGGATGAAAGCCATTTTCGTCAGCTGTGTATGTTACTATATAAGTTGTACCATCAGGAGCTATCCACGAATATTTACCGACGACGGCGATAGCTTCATTTTCCAAACCTCTATTTTTCAATTCGCCCTTCTCTTCTCTTTTGATTCCGTCCGATTGTTCTAACCTGTAATTGTAAGGAACTTATGATAATGCGAATATCTAAAAATCCAGTTACCTACAAAAAATTTAGCCAATATATTTTTAGTACATTTCAATATAATGGCTCGGATGTATTTAAAGTTTAATCAGTGAAAAATTACGACTAGGTACTCTGACATACGAATATGAATCATCTATCTGTCATCTATACATAAAAAATATGAAAAAAATGTTATAAGCACTACAATGTCAGTTAAAATTACTGAACCATCGAAATAATATTCAAGTTCGCTGTACTTAAGCTTAACACATGGATATATTACATCGCAGATAGAAGCAACAAGCAATTTTTTTTTTTCTTCTACTATGCGAGTCACCTTAATGAATGTATTTTCCATGTGATAGAGAAATAAACAATATTTCGTTTCTTGTTTCCATTTGAATTTTTTTAATTGCTAAAAGAACTCATATTAACATGAATAAATAATATCAAAGAAGTAAAATTTTTATGCTGTAGGCTGGTTTTTAGGTATGTACAGAGATAATTTCAATGATTTAATGTGCAGAAAATTCATAGAAAAACCATTACATACTCAAAGCTGTACGAGCCCAATCCATCGTTGTCATTATTGTAGCGTATGATTTGTCCGTTGTCGTCCTGTAGCGGAGCGGACATTGCCGCATTAACCAATAGAGTTATCAGCACTAGCTGCAATGAAATTAATATTATTTACTAGCTGAACCCGGCCACGCTTAGCTATGTCTCCGTTAGAACTTCGGAATAAAAGGTACACATAAACATTCTTCTGTTAAAATGCAATGTTATGTAAAAATTTCAAATCGTGTTTTGTTGACACAAACATACGAAACCTAAATTTATATGTGTAAAAATTCAAATCCAATGGTAATTTTAAAGTATGGTCCTTAAGATACAGTTGTTAAAACTTTTGATATTACACGTTCCTCCTAATAGGGCATTTTAGGCATCCTATTTCGACTACATATATCTTTTTTTTTTCTATAAATCCACGTTAAACAACAATAGTAATAATTAATAAAACTTCGTTAGTGAATCTCACTTTACACTTCTATTTTTAATACAGCTTTACTAACCAGTTTCATTATTTGGTATTCGAATTTATATTTTTGTTATTAACGTCTACAACTAAATGAGCCGAGTGGCTTATAACGATTACATGATACCCGATTTAAGGATACACTTATATATATGCGCAATTTTGAAACATGATGACTAACACGATGATTATTTTAATCTCTTTTTTATAAACATAAACAACTTCTCGGGGTCATTGATTTAAAAATGAGAGTTATTTGATAGATATTCTGAGATGTTTTCTAATTTCTAGATTCATTCAAATAAAAATTAGATTATTATTTCAGCCGTAAGACGTCCACTGCTGGACATAGGCCTCTCTCATTATTTTCTAAAAGGACCGGCCAAAAGCAGCCTGGATCCTCCGTCGACAGGGCACTGCGCATGCCGGCCGGTCCGTGGCCTCCACTCGAGAACCTTCCGGCTCACTGGCAGTCGGCTCTCCCTACTATTTCAATTACAATTTACTATGTCGACATAATAATCTTTCTATATTAATATGTCAAAGTTTGTGACTATATAAGTTATATGATAAGAAACTACTCACAAGTATTTATCGTTGATTTTAATTACTTCGTTTTCGAAATTTCTGCTTATATTTTTCAATTCATCTTTCTCCTGTCTTTTAAAACCATCTGAATGTTTTAATCTGTAAGTATGAAATAAATTTCCATAAGAGCGAGTGTAGTCAGTAATAGTAGGTATTTGGCAGAATTAGCTGTCTCAACTTTCCAACCATAATGACAATAACCGAAGATAGAATGCGACGCAATACAGTAGGTTAAATTATTAGTTCCTTTCCTCAATTAGTTCTTATCAATCGTAGGTACTTATTTTACTCAGTGACCTCACTCGCAGTGATAAAGTTAAGGGATATCCTTATATATTATAAAACAAACTCCCCCGTCGCGTTTGTCTGTTTGTCTGGATGTATTTATGTATATTAGAGATGATTACAATAACTACTAAACGAGAAGTAGGCTAAGAAAGTACTGAATGGTAACGAAAAATTTATCCCTAGTCATGAACGCTAGTACGAGTAAAACTGTGACGTTAGCCTCAATCTTATGATCTCTCGACATTGTTTCGACGACACATTATCTCGACATAATAGTGAGTAGGTGTTTGTACTTCCAAACAAGCGCAAAAATTTAAAACTAAAGATATTGTGGCACAACAATCGAATTATATAATACTAGCTGGTGCCCACGACTTCGTTCGCGTTGAAAAAGAAAATATATGAGTAATAACACCTGACATCGTTATCGCCGTGACGACGGTGGCGCCGCGCCACGCGACAGTGGCTCTCAATTCTTTATATTTTTAGACGATCAATCGGAACAGTAATTTTTTTCTGGAAGAAAGGTATCCTATATCCTTTCTTGTTTCGCTGACAACGTGTATGCAAAATTTCATAATGATCAGTTGAGTAGTTAAGGCGTGAAAAGGTAACAGACAGACAGACATACTTCACATTTATAATATTAGTAAGTATGAATTCCTATAGTATCCTGTTGTTTTGTTTCAAAAAAAGATGAATTTGAAAACATTCATTGTTTAAATTGGCGTTAATTTTTGATAAAGCTCCAAAAAATAATTGTGAGAAAGCTTATTAGATTCGGAATAATGTAAAAAAAATGTATTAAAATCTTTTACCCGCCCATAAACAATTGTAAAAGTTATTCTATTGAATTAATATTCAATACCTACTAAAAAAAATGATGTGTGATTGCAAAGATATACTATTTCGATGGTCGTACCCCGTTTAGAAGCGGCGATGAATTAAAATTATAAATTATGAAGATTTATTATGAAGATCTCTTCAAAATCTCTTTTTTCAATTTCCGTTTTGGCTTATTGTGTTGGAGTTATTAGAGAAAAACTAAATGTCTCTAATATTATGTCTCCCTTCTCGTCTTCAACACATTTTTTCTAGACATCATTCCGAATCCAATGTCGGCGTCCATTTTTCTTATCCGATCGCTACCAAACTATCATCTAAAAATTTCATCAAAATCGTTTCAGCGGTTTTGGAGTCCATAGGGAACATACTGGAACATTCATACACACATTGCCTTTTATATATTAAAGAAGATTAACACTAATGAAGAAGTTTTCATTTTTTTATTTAAATATCCTATATATCAATAAAAAAAATATTAATACCTATATGTTAATAAATTAATTTCTGCATGTTTATCGCTTGTTATATATTTTTGTTATATATGTCCATAGATCACCTCGATTCTTATTATTTATGCACGAAGTTCGAAAATAATTTTCGACTAAATTGAGTTTCCAATTATTTTCTCGCAAATATGTATCGTGAGGTGATAAAAAGGTCAAGAGCTTTTTAAAGAACAAGGAAATAGTGAATAACTAAAGAGATCACTGCAAGTCATTTTTGTAATTTATTCACATAGAACTATAAATATATAGTCTATAAATTTATATATAGAAACACGTCTTGACTAGTGTAAATTAAATTTAATATTATCTAACCTGTTTCATTATTTTTATCATTGAAAATCTTCCACATCCAGTGCTAAATACGACTGTTTTTTGACTAAATACTATGCTAAATACAACTGTTTGAATGTATCTTTTTTCAGGTTTTTGCTCATATCGCAAATGTCTGTACGAATATCATTATGATTACTTCTGACAAAAGTGTCTACATAAAATTTTCTACAAATTTGGATATATTCAATTTTACTCTACGATCAATACTTTAGGAGCTACAGGCTGTGTATGTAAGTTAACAGAGAATTAAGTTGTGTAAGATGCTGTTGTTAGGAAGATGTGGGTTTAGTAGTTCTTCTAATGGCTCTATCACCACCAGCAAATATTCCTTGTCAAGCCATGAAAAGGGAAAGTGGAAACCAAGATATTTTCATCCCGACCCTTGAGGACTTTTAGTATGTTCATCTGGATACCGTAAGGTATAACTACAAATTTTTAAAACTACACGAATTATTTGAGTTTAAACTTAATTGAGTTTATAGTACACCTAAACTGTGTACCACCAATTGTTTTTTTTTTGTATTTAAATAAATAAATAAAAATAAAATAAAATTTCCACTGAATGCCCATATTCGGGCAATCAATAGTTCCTAATATAGGGTTCATAGTTATTATGGTGACAGAAAAGACATAGGGTACCTGTCATCGTTCAACGCGTACGAAGTCGCGGGCACCAGCTAGTCTAATATAATAAAAAATATATAACCAGTTTAATAAAATTATGGTTATATTTACTTTTGATCTAGTATTATTGTAAAGTTAGCATATCTTATACTTAAGTATAATTGGTTTTCAAACTTTTGATCAGATCAAATTACTATAATTAGTAAAAACGATTTAACATGAGTAAGATGAAACAATTAAAATAAAAGCTGTAATAATTAAAAAAAAAAACTTTTTATTATTGAATCTAATAACAGTATTTTAAAATAACAAAACATTAAAACTTAGTAATATTCTTTGGGAATGGAATTTAAGATTTAAGACATTCTTATTCTTATAAACAAAAAAATACTTTCTGTTTTATTATATGAGAAAGATCTTATTTACATTCTTATATCAAAAATATTATTTATTTGCCACTAATGAGCGTGGCAACTACTCCTGCTGGAAGAGAAGTGGGCGAGGGACCACTTTGACCTTTACTTGTTTGTATCTGGGGTTGATAACCATTTTCATCGGCTGTGTAAGTAACAGTATAAGTAACACCATCCGGAGCTATCCAAGAGTATTTACCGATGACCGCGATCGCAGCGTTTTCTGAACCTTTGTTCTTCAGCGTACCTTTCTCTTCTCTAATAGTGCCGTCGGATTGTTCTACGCTGAAAATGTAATAAAACATTTTGTATATATAATCAGAGCCTTATCTACAAAAAAATTAAAAAGTGTCATTAAAACCAAACTCTTCCCAAAAGGCTATTATAAAATCAATGATTATTTATTTAAGCGACAATGAAGCCTGGATTTAAGCGATTCGGAGCTCATACTATGTTTAGTCCACCGGAGGTGTCCACCTAGTTGGTCCGGTAGGAATTTTTTTTCTTAACTTTATTTTATTTAGTTTGTCGGTTGTCGGTTGTTGCCTTATTATAATAAGGTAATGAATGGATGGGACTTTAAATTAAATGAAATTTTAAATTATATAGTAATTTAGGAAAGAAACGAGTAAACATTATTCAATTACTCTACTTTTTACAAAAAGATTCAGCATTTTACAAAAATAAATAAACCACAATTTCATATAACAATTCTTTTTACACTCTACAGAGGAATAGTGGAAGATAGTGTGTGAGTCGGTAGTAGACTTGATAGACCGGTAGGTTAGGAAAAAAATTTCCTAACGGACCAACCAGGTGGACAGCGTGGTTTGTCAGTTGGTAATAGACGGTTAACCCCGCACGAAGATTGCTAGTTTTTGATACTTAGAATGGTAATGACTCAAAAGTCAACTTATTACCTTTATAGGTCGATAGCCGAGTATTATCCCTTGTCCATTGCATATAAAATCACTGAACTTTAATATTATTTTTATTATTATTATTATTACGACTATGTAATAAGGTATCACAAATATTTATATAATTAAGGTAGATTCGGCACGTTTGCATTACATGAATTTATTGAACTGTGGAGATTTTATGAATACATAGACGCTTCCATGTAGGTACATTAATTAATTAAAATAGAAATGCATTTTAAGAGAAAACGGAAGAACCTAATAACATTTCAATTTTATTTTTAAATATTTTAAGTTATCTTAAAGGTGTGATTTAGGGCTTCGGACCCTTTGGACCCACTAGTTTTGAAGGAGTCACTTCACAAAAAAAATCTCGAGTTGAAATTTGAATAGGAGTCAAATAATATACATAATTAATGAACATTTTAGTCAAAGGAATAAATGAAAAGAGCTATGGTGATATATGTACAGGATCATTAAAACAAAATTAACAAAACTTACAGAAAATTGTACGATTCAATTCCATCATTTTCGTTGTCATAGCGTATAATTTGCACATTATTACTATCTTGAGGAGCGGGAGCGGAGAACACGAAATTGAAGGCAAGTACTAGCACCAAAATCTGAAAAAATAAGTTGTTTTTAGTTATTCGGTGTAAATTGAAACTAATCGAATTATTTATATATATATTTCTGCTAAATGGTACTTATTTTGCGTACTTATCGAAGCTAGGGCTTGGACCAAGTACATCACAGGTGTATAAAATATCTTCGTTGCTTCCTTGGTTTGTTTCCTAACTTTTGCTCAGAAGCGGTTTCGACTGCACGATAAGTTAAAACGTAGCCTATTACCAATTTGAATGAATTTACATTCCAAATATATTGGTAAAGGAAATTTAAAAATATGATTTATCATCTCACCCGGTCGAACTCCAATTATAAGTTTAAGCTTCCCCCATTATTTTCCTATAGGACCAATCGGTAACAGCCTGGCTATAGCATCGACCCTTAATCAGTTTTCAGTCCATTATGTGAGGCGATGTCCTACATCGGTCATGGTCTTCCCGCAAGCTTTTGTCCCTTGCGATAGTTGCAAAGTTACAACTCAAACTTTATAATCATATCAGTCTAATTTCTAAAAATTTTTTACACTTGTTTTTATTACTCCTAGTTAAAAGTTTTTTTTTTAATAAGTCTAAGTACTTATTTCTCTCAACCACTTAAGTTTTATCAAATTCGGTTCAGCGGTTTAGGCGTCAGAAATGCAATAAAAAAATGATAGAGATAAAAAAAAAATATTATGGATGTTTATAAAAAAATTTTACTAACCAGTTTCATTTTGATTATTTGTATCTTTTTTCACGTCCTCTTCTCGATGAGTCTAGATTATTAATACATTTTTTTTAATATCACGACACCCTTATATATGTATACATATACATAATATTATCACGATTTAAGATCGTTGAACCTTCTTAATTATTGCCAAAAGAATTGGTGTGACTCTGTAGTATTATCTAATAGCACTTTATTATTCAAGACATTAGATAAATTATTGAATATTCTTATATATTGCTTCGCTTCTTGCAAAACTCTGTTTCTGCATGACCCTTGGTCTTCTTTAGCCATAAATAAGATACAGTTTTATTTGTTACGATTAACTAAGAACACAAAGTTTATATAACATATACCCATCTCATGCATAAAGTTCTAATTTTTTTTTTTCACAATGGGTAATAGTTTGTATGCAAATATATGGGTATAGGTATAGGTAAGAGTTTCTTGTAAGTATTATATTATATATGAGAATTAATAAATTTCTATACATTTTTTTTCAACCTTTATAACCAATAGGAGCCTTACTTTTTTGTCTTAAGCTAAACAGTTTATTATTTTCTCTTATAATTTTTAAGATATGTTTTCTCTCTCTCTCTCTATGTGCTTCTTCAGTCCTGAAGGTGAGCCGTCAACCTCCTAAACTGTTCCAGTCCATTCCTGAATGTTCCTGAATGTTTCTAAACTACGATTTTTTCATTCGCCCAGTGCGTTTCTTCCCTTCCATCTTACCTATAATGATTAATTGAAGCAAATATCTGACGTGACAAAGCACGTGGCCAAGTACGTGCGTTCGGGGCATTTTGACACCTTGGCAAACGATTTCGTTGCTGACCCTATCCGTCCAGTTAAATACGGAGCATTCGACGGTAAGTAGTACCACATTTCAAATGCCTGTAGGCGTATCTAAAGGTGTCTTCCTTGAGAGTTCTTATTTCGCAGCCGAACATTATGATGGCCAGATATAACAAAGGACCAACCTCACTCTAATCTTTATTTTTAATTGGTGACATCTGTTTTGATATATCGTTATTAAAGAAAAGAACTATCATTCCTTCATTGATTTCATTCTTCATATTATAATTTCACTTTGATCAAAAAGAGAGACAAAAACAAAATTACATTAAGTAGGTATGCTTTCATATACGAGTAATCTTACATTATATAATTTAAACCAACTAAAAGTGTCACAATAATTCAAAATAGTTAATTAAATTAAAATTAATTTTATTCTTTAACAAAATAAAAAAGGCTGCGGAATAATTTGCTGTAAGTAGTTTATTTTGAAATGACAAAATATTATACGAAAAAGTTCTAAAATTGATCAAAATTTATTTCTTATACAAATTAAGCCGCTTTCCATTAAAATTCACACTATTGCTTACTGAATACATTTGCGTGCAAACCTATTCGTTAAAATGTTTGCAAACTTAAGTACAACTTGACCCAGTATATATATTTTGTAACAGTTGTGGTTTAAATGTCAATGTTAATAGGAACTTGAAAGGGTAATAATCTTCTTTTCTTTGTGTATAATGGACACGTCGCTATTAAATATTTAACGAACGCTATAATTAAATGTTTAAGCTAAATAATTATCGCTGTTCTAAAATGTCTATCAACTTAAAGAATCTATATTTATAATTTAAAGTAATCTTAAAATTGGTATATAAACTAAATTTAACAACATACAATATAACAGGATATGAAATATAACTAAATAATCCTTTCATAACATTTATCCATCGTAATCTTTTAAGTATCTGAAACTTTTCATTATTTTATATAAAGTAACGCGTCTAAAGAGGCTTTCAGACTACTGGTAAAGCATTTTTTTTTTTTTCAAAAAGAATTAAGAACTACAAGTTCCAATTTTTTGGGGAGCATAATTATAATTTTTATATAACATAGTTATCTCTTTTCTACATATTCAAGTAAATTCTTTTAATGGATAAATTACTTACTATAACCAATAAATATTGGATTTATTTAGAGTTTACTTGTAGTTGGTGAAAGAGGTTCTTATTTATTATTGTTGTGGTAACAATCAATTTACTTCAGCATAGCTCGGCCTTTAGCATTTTCAATCAACGGAGCTGACGCCACAATGATGATGAGCTTAGCGGAGCAATGTGGTTCTAAATTAATTCTTATAAGTATTAGAACAAAGGTTACGTTTTGATCGTAAATTTATTTAAAAAATAGTTTATTAGATTATGGATTATGAAACAAAGTTCATAATACTTTTTAATGTATAAAAGCCAAGGTTCTCATTGTTTGAACTAAAAAAATGACTGTTTAGGATGTTTGCTTCAACGCTCTGTCTAAGTCTAAGGGTTCCCGGGTTCACGGCAGAGTCAATTTTTAAAGTGAATTTTTCAAAATTGGCTATTTATTTATTTATTTATATTATGTTCTGAATATGGAAAGTAGTGACAATGCACTCTACATTTTGCAATAATTTAGGCAGCCGGTCTGGCGGAAATAGCAACCTATAGAATACCACCGTAGAATACCCTTATAGAAGACCACCGTGAAATAACAGAATGTGTGCTGTTACACAGGATTGGGATGCCAGAGCCCATTTTCCTATCGCTTCCTTAATCTCTATACTTATACCTACTATGGTACAGAAAGAGTTATTTTCACATTTATAATATTAGTATGGACTATAAACCATGTGTGAAAATATATCTAACTAATGATTAAAACCGCATCAAAATCCGTTGGTTAGTTTAGGAAGAGTTGGCAGACGCGGAAAGCGGCTTCAAATTATACTATGTATAATGGCAATGACATATCAATAGTAAATTTAAATAAGTGATTTTTGTATTCCAAAGCTATGTTACATTGCAGCATGAAACAGTAACCTATTGCTTGTTATTGAAGAGGTTGGTCAACAAATTTCGTTACGTCACGGAGTGTTGAACCAAACAGTCGCGCCGATGACCTCCGACACGATCGCCGACGCTTTCCATACAAACTGTGCCAGTTTTAGGTCAATCAGAAGCTCTTGTAAAGACCGCTCATACACGTGCATTTAGTATGATCTAATGAAAACATAAGACAAAAAAAAATTCAATAATATTATTAAATAACTCTTAGTATTTGTAAATTGAGATTCGACCGCGTTGAAAAATGAAAAAAATATAACAAAAATTTATGAGCAATAATTTATTCTGCTGCTGTTGCTGTTATTATGTTTGTCAGGCGTTGGATTTTTTTCCAAAAAATCTACTGTTTCAAAAAGAGTACTGTTTACGAGGGATTATAATTCATTTTTTTCTCGATGAAAGGTTATGTCCTTTTCTGTATACCTGACACGGTATTTCAATTTTGGGTTTAAATTTCAAATTTCCTACAAATATATGGTCGTTCGTATGGAAGGATTTTTAAATAGTTGAACTCCAAACTAATATATAAGAATAACAATAAATTAAAAATTCATATGTTTATTAGGTAGGCATTATAAATGTAGGACAAGGTGGTGTGACATAAAACCTGCATAGAACACGTGTCGTCATTATAACCATTTTATAAATTTTACAACAAAATATAAGAACGATTTTTTTTATAAATCATTTAAAACAAAAATCTTATAAATAAATATTTCCTTTGCTTTTTAGCCATTTCAATCTGTAATATGATTTTCGTTTTATTATTTTATTTTATTTTTTCTCATTGTAACAGTAACATGTTACAATCACATTACCTTTACTTCCGCGTTGAAAAATAAAAGATATAATGCCAGACAAAATGTAAAGCAATAAATACTAGTAATAATACGTCCAACATAATTATAAAAAATAAAAAGTAAAACGCCAAGCGATAGATGGTGCCATCCTGAAATTGTATTCTAACTATTGGTGAAAGGTGAGTAGTCTTTCACCAATAGTTAGAATGAGTAGATCGGATGAGTAGTTTCGAAGATCCTACGAAAAAAAGCAAACAAGCATACATACACATACAAACTTTACCTCTATATTACGAGTATATATAAGTATACATTTTACAGTTTCACATACTGATTACAAGAGATATAATCATTTGACCTCTAGGTTTTATTAATCTATTACCACGTTAGACCTTAAGGGACCTAAGATATTTTTCTTGCAAGACTTTATTTATTCATATTATTTACGACTTTATAAAATGAAAAAGAAAATTTATATTAATTTATATTCATTTACAAATCACATTAACTTATATTAATTTACAAATCAAAAGAAAGGGTAAAAGATACGTACCAATAAATTAATTTAGCAAAGATGAGAATAATTAAACAAGTCACCGATAAAAGAAAAGTTATTACCTATGTAATAATATATACATCTACCTTATATTATATTATAATGTGGCAATTTGCTTTCTTGGCAATAGGAAAAATTAGAAGCATCTGTAAGTCCGAAATTATTGGCAAAATTACACATAACAATGGCGGCGGAGCGCGTCTGTCATTTAAAATTGAAATTGCCAAGAATGTTTATTGCTTCACAAGTTGATTTGTGGGTGGGTTAGATGAGATACGCCTTATTGGTCATGGGAAAGAATCGAATGGGATGTAATACGGCTGCTATCAGATTGTATTGAATGCCTTATTAGGCAGTGGCACAGTCACCGTTTCTATTCGTATTGCATAATTGTTATATTGACACTATCTAACGCTTGGGCGTGATCTATGTCGACGGAGACAAGAAGAAATTACTATGAACGAAGCATCACTTCTTTGTAGTTATTTAAGCCTTTGACATGAGAACAAAGTCACCAAAGGTTACAAGATGTTATTCATATAGAAAATTAAATACTTTCAAATAGGTTCAATGATGCATAAATATTTTATGCATTACATTTTATGTTTCGTGATTTAACGCGACGACGTATACTAATCCATACTATCCACACTAATGTGAAAGTAAGTCTGTCTGTCTGTCTGTTACCTTTTCACGCCTTAACACCTCAACCGATCATCATGAAATTTTGCATACACGTTGCCAGGGATACAGGAAAGGACATAGGATACCTTTCATCATCATCTAAAGTAAAATAAAAAACTAACGCCTGACCAAATTATATTAGTTTTGTAAGTAGGTATTATTTATAAGTGCTTTTGCAAATGACGAATATAGAAGTGTTTTAGATAGTTTTTTTTTTTATTTGAACAGTAGGTAGTTATTAATTTTGAAACACAATACACCATAATATTTATTTTTAAAAACACAAATATTATTTGCAAGTCTACTTCTATTTAATACCTTTGAGAACAATAGGTATACTTTATTCTCGTTTTAATAATATATTTTTAGAAAGAAGCGACAACTCTATCTAGTTCGTCTTCAGTGAAGCACAGCAGTAGTAGGCAATAAACACGTCGCATATCTACATGGCTTTGTACTCCCGGTGACATGAAATATACGTCTTCAGCTGGAGAATATCGATTCATGTTCACTTTGCACAGCTATTTAAAAAAAAGAATATCCGTATTAACTATTTATACTAATGTTTCTGTATGAAATAAATCTTATTGAAACTTGAGAAAAATATATATTTAAAATTGTTATTATACGAGTACCTGCTTTTTTTTTTTTCATTTCATTAATTTGTAATGCATTATATTATTATTTGTAGTTTATATATAATAATTATTAGTGCATTATTAGGCATTTCGAAGCGTGCACGACCTTCATTAGCAATGTTTGAAGAAAACGACTTTTGATTGATATAATTTATATACTTACAACATGGTAATTTTTATGTCCATGTTGGTGACCTGGTGATAAGTATTGAGAGGAAATGTAGATCAGTTCTGATCAGTTCCAAAAATAATTAACGATAAGCAAACGTTTTCACGTAAGAGAATTCATATGTGGCCAATTAATAATGGCCTTAATGTTGTGACAGTTCGAAATTTAACTTTTCTAGTAAACGACACCCGTCAGGTGATAGCAAATGGTTACCGTCGCCTAATAAGGACACAAGCAACACAAGTGTTCTAACATGTTTGAACGAATTTATTTATAGTGCCTATGAAGAGCCACGTGGTTTTGTATTAATTCCTAGTTATAGTAGGATGAAAACTGCTGCACATTGTTTCCAATGATAGTAAGAGTGGCCGGCGGCCTCCTAAATTGTGTCCTAACTACTTTATCAGTTCACTAGTGCTCCCCTAGTACTGTAAGCATTCGTCTATTTTAAGAATAATTAAAAATGTGTTACCGTTTTTCCATTTTCATCAAAGCAAACCAGTTCTTCAAAGTGACTGCTATAAGTCTCTTTAGGGAATCTGAAGTAGTTGCTTATTTCCTTGTATCTACCTAAATGCTATAATATAATTACAATATTATATTGTTTGTTGGTGTAACCAAATAATTATTAAAATACAGTGCTGACTCGACAGACGTCGTTTGGTTAGACACTATTGGGCTGTGGCAGCTGATATGTAATTTTACCAAAAGTTACGAGTATTATTCATATATTTTCTCAATTTTCAACGTGTACGAAGCCGCGAGCACCAGCTAGTAATCTGGTTATAATACGTAAACTACAAACATTTTCGCCGTATAAGCACTAATGTTGTATGCTCCGATTTGTAGTAGTCTCTTAATTTTATTGGAGTGAAAAATAAAACTGAAGACTAACACAATGGTCGATAAACCACTCTTAATTTAAGAACTTTATTTCCCTTCTTGACCTACCACCATCCATCTACTACAAGTAAGTAGATCGATGCCTAAAACAATTAATGAATACACTTAAACTTAATTTACCTCAGAATTGATTACACCACTTTTTCTGATCGTGTCTTGTGGAAACTCATTGGGGAATATCCTCCTCAGTTCCACGTCTTCGCTGGAATTGAAACGTTCCGTGAACTTTGTGACCTGCAAATTACTGACTGAACGAATTATACTTAGATGACGACACTCACTAAGTGTAAATTACGCCACCACTCCGACATATCATAGTGCTGAGCACCTAAAAAACACTGTTCGTTACATATTACTAGAAGTATACTCACGATGTAGGTGTCTTGCATTTCTCGAGTTCGCGTGATCTTGGTTGTTTGACGTCTTGTTTGTTTGTATGTGCAAAAAAGCTTAGCGCAACAAAGCTCACGCGCACTCGTGAAATGCAATAACTATATATACACAGTACACCACACACATACAGGATTAATTGATCAACTAATAATGAAAAATGGCGGTCTGTAGATTTGCAATGTGCATGCGACATACTATATACAAATAAAATATAGTAGGTTGACTTACTTTGCATGTTACATTTTTATTAACTGTCTCATGTTTGTACCACTTTCTACAGGACAATGGTCTACATACTTCGAATATGTTTAGCGATAATTGTTGAGTAGACAAGCTAACATTTTTCTAATAATTGAAATAAGGAACGAGATCAATGGAACATAACCTTTTGAAAAAGCAATAAATTGCTTTTTCAAAAGCAATAAAATTGACTTTTTTATTGCAAGAAGAAATCTTACCATAACATAAGCAGATATGTGAAAAGTAATTTTCAACATTACTATGTAACGTATGAATAACCTTTCGCGGTATAAATGTATGTATGCCTAACGCGATCGTAAGACCTATTGAGAAATGCAGGCTATATAAAAGTAATTTTGATATGAAGCAATGTGCATAAATATTGTCGGTAAAGTAATATGTTTTTCTTGTTTTTAGTTTGTAGATAAATCGAACCGGTTAGAAGTTAAAACGTTGTTTAAGATATTAATAAATCCTCTTCCTTGTTTCGGATAATCTAAACATGAAACTTAATCATTATCATCATCAACCTACAAGCGTCAGCTATTAGGCTTTGTTAGCGAAGAATTGAGAATGGTGGTCGCTGGTAACTATTCTCGGTTCTCTGATTTCCGCATCCATTGGTCAAAGATGACGAGCTCACTGGCAGAGTGGTTAAAGGGATCCAGGGTTCGATTCCCGTCAGGGCTTACTTTGGAAATTAACTTTTGAAAGTATACTCTGGTCTGGATATGCAGGTTATCGCCTCCTCTCCGTATTATGATTACCCCATAACACAAACCAAATTCATTGGCTTCATTGGGAGTCATGCATTGTATAAAAATACAATGCCATACAATGCTAAACAAAAATGTTTAGCGTTGGCAATTTATTTATTATTTTTATTTATCCATCCATTGCCAGTTGCTCTCTTGGCCGGGAATAACAAGACCAGTGAATACTGGGTCGTGTACTCGTGGTTCTATAGGGCTCGTTTTGCCCATACTTGCTACGTTAGGCCATGCGGATTGATCAGTGCAAAGTCGGGTTCTCTTTTCTAGTGATGCTGCTTCCTCCTTTCCACCAGCCTGCTATTTAGGCCAAACTACTGACTGTAGTTTGATCTTTATTCGTAAATCAGTAAGGGTACCTGGGTAGCGCCTGCGACTACGTCCGCTTTGAAAAATGGAAAATTGTAACACCTGTGAAAATATGTGACAATTTTATCGCTGTGATAACGGTGGCGCCGGCACGGCGACAGTACTCATTTTTTTAATATTTTTAGACTGTCCCACTAAAATTTAACATTTTTCGAGGATAAAAAGTATCCTATATATTAATTCAGGTAAGTAATAAACTATATATGTGTCAAATTACACCCAAACCGTTAAGCCGTTTTTGCGTGAAATAGTAACAAACATCCTTCCTCACAGACTTTCGCATTTATAAAGTACAAAAGAAATATTAGCTAATGATAGGAAAGTATTAAGTGGATCCCAAATAGAAATGAAACAACTTGAACTGGAACGCAATTGATTTTATTAAATAACTCTTCTATCGTTGTACCTGGTGTCTTCGTCATCGGTCTGTGGCTGGTAGCCGTTTGCATCTGCAACGTACCGTACAACGTATTGTTTACCTCTGCTGTCTATGTAACCGAACTCACCTCTGACAACTAGGCTGTTACTAACAGAATTGGCCACTATGCCGCCGTCTTCTCGTCTATATGTGCCATCAGGTGTTTCATATCTGAAACAGGCCAAATATTAAAACTTTGTATAAAATCGGATAGTATACTATATTAAGCTATTTACTATGTATATAGTAAATACATAATAATAATAATAATTCATATAATGAAGTAGGTATAATATCGAAGTATTTTGTAATTTTTACCAAATGAGACATTTTTATATCGAGTTATACTCAAAGCTTGTTATCTTGTTAAGATCGCTTTTTAATATTAAATAGCGGAAATAATTTAATGGAATTATATTTAAAACTTAATTACATAATAATGTATTATTTTAATTCAATTATATTATTAAAGTTATATATATTGAATTGAAATAAACTAGCAAAATTTTCTACTATTTTGTATATGTAGTAACCCTTTGTTTATAACGAAGACAAATTACTCGGAGCGATTTCAATTGCAATGCTGATTACTAATGTTTGGTTATTATAATACATGCTAAATCTCTCCATACATATCATAAATGATGCTAAGATCAACTTTATTATCAATTAAATAATGCATCATCAGTGTATTATGAAACTAGTTAGTAAAATATTCACTGAAACTTTTCCTTTAAGCACATTTGTATGCAATAAGCATTACCATAATCAGAGGTATCTAAGTAATATTACAGCCCATTTCTTACCAACTATCTAAGAATGTATTACATCATTATAAATATTATTTTCAGAGTTGAAATTTTGTCACGATGATATTTCGTATAAATTAAAAAATATAATGTCTTAATTTATTTATGATGACGTAATTCGTCACACTTGGTGGTAAAAAGAAAGTACAGTTCTTTTTTAGAAGTTTCAATGTAATCTTTAATTCTTTGAAATTTTACAATAAGGGATATGACGTCGTGAACTAGGTAACCACTATTCCAGACAAATTTATTTAATATTTTGTGTATACGAAGCTAGTGATGTTTTTTCAAATGAAAAAGTTTTCGCAAATCTAAAATTAAGGAAATGACGACATGAAAAAGGAACCACTATTCTAGAAAAAAACTATTTAATAGTATATCCACGAATATGTAAGGCTAGCGATTTTTTAAAGATAATTGTGCCAGTTTTTCCAAAAAATAAATAAATCATTTAAAGTTTTAAATGATTATTAAGATTATAAATCATCATTATTGTAATGGAATGACATTAAAACTTAAAAGTGTCGATTAATTTAAACTTAGATGGAAGCGGTAAATAATAAACTAACAAAATAATAAATGAACTTACTCAAAACTGTACGTGCCATATCCGTTGTTATTGTATATAAATTTGTTTTTTCCAATGCCAAAGCATTCCGATATACTGACAATAGCCGCAAAGGCTAAAGTTGTGATGAGGCAGAAGCAAACACCTTTTACCTGCACACAACATGTCATATGTCAAGGCCAACGGCTGTAGGTAAATTCTTATTAAATAATTTACCCAACATTAAATTTGAAAATAACCGGTGTTGTAAAAAAAACTAATTTGCATAGATAATAAGCATATGTGGAATTCGTGATATTTTTAAGATGCTCCAATAATTCCGGGTTCTAAAAAATTGTAGTGAAATAACTTTTAATAGTGTTATTTGTTAAAATAGCTGTATTTGTCTGTCTGTTAGTCAAATTCTTTTGAATAATTGAACCATTTAACATATCTTCATGAAAATTTGAGCTCAAGCCCTTATTAACAAATCATTGGCGCAAATCAAGTATTTAGTTTATTTCTTTGGGGATTATTATTACCTACATATTCAGTTTTAAATTATTTTTTTGTTCTATTTCTATTCAGAACTAGCGACCCGTTCCAGATTTCTTACGGATGCAATTTTTCGGGCAATTTTTCCAAATTTTCCCTTCATTTCTCTTCATAAGAAGTAGTCGATTTGGTCCAGCCATTCTCGAGTGTCACGCTTAACAACACATATAGCGATTCATTTCTATTTACAACTAAACGAGACATTTTAAGATTATTAACAAGACTTCTTCGGTTTAGTAGTGATTTTGCACAATTTTGTTTCTTACGATTCAAGCATCCACACAGTAATAGATTATAATGATGTGGTGTTTAAAGCTCAAGGTTCGCCCTTTTTAAGCACCATAATAAGGTCCTAATAAGATCCATATTAACGACCTCTTAATAAGATGTGAATTTCATTTTTTGAGTAACGACCATCTTTATAAATATAATAATAAATCTTTATAAATAAAAATGAATAGCTAAATCGGTTGCTAAGCTTAAAACTTGAGAAGGGGTGGACAAATTTGGTTATTTTTTTAATATAAAGTTCTTATGAAGAGAAAAATTAAAAAAAAAAAAAGCCGGGGGTGGGTCGCGAGTTACAGTTATGTTTTTTTTAAAAAAAAAACATCGAATGTAGAGATTATCACAATAGATATTGAAATTTCCTTTTTAAAGATTTTACTTGTGTTTTTATTTTCTTTATTTCGAAACATATTTTAACATTAACAGAATAAAACTTTTTTGTTTAAATATATTTTAATTATATTCATTCAAATATATAATAAAGAGGAAAGATTTGTTTGTTTACATTGAATAGGCTCTGAAACTATTGGACCGAATTGTAAAATTCTTTCATTGTTGGGAAGCTATATTATCAGCGAGTAACATAGGCTATATTTTATAAAGTTACGCGGGTGAAGCCGCGTGCAACAGCCAGTATTCAAATATATTTAAACAAAAAATAATACGAAAATATGAGTTACTATCTGTTGCATGCGAATTCGTCCGCGTAACTTTATAAAATATGTTATTCGCAATTGCGTTATTCTATAGATGAAATGGAAGAGTAATAAAAGTAGTTTTAGTATGTTGTATTTTAACATTCGAAAATCTTGCTTCCTGTTGATACTAAAAAAAGTTGTTTAACCAAGGTTTAACAAATTGACTTACCATCTTTTATGATGTTATTTCAATGGTGGATGTCTAAGTGGACTGCGACGACGGGACATGTGTCTACACTTTATATCCAGTTCCTCAAGAATGTCAGGTCTGGACTTCATTCCAATGCCAACAATGACTCGCCAAGGACATGTCAGTGTCATTGACATAATGGACATCTTAATTTTTAGCTCTATTTTTTGATGTTTTAAGTTTCAGTAGAACTTATAACTCCAAAAGCTTCATGTTATTTCTTAACGAACATAATATTTATCGCGTCTTTGTATACAATATGTCAGTAAAGTAATTTTTATAGAATTTGCATATGTTTCTCATTGAACCGTTAAAAGGATTTAGTTGAAAACAGATACAAATTAGGTGCTTTTGTGTCTAGTACCTCTATTCACCTCTAGTATAAATTAATATACGCAACTGCTTATATTAATTATACGTTTGCCAAGCCTTGGCTCTTTATTTTTAGTTTTTGCCCGCGTGGAATATTGAGCCAATGTCCATACTGAAATTCTATTCTAACTATTGGTGACAAATTTTTTAAAAATCAGATGAGTATAGTTTCGAAGATTACTTCCGACATACAAACTTCTTACTACTTACAAATATACCTTACTTCTTTATAATACACTGGACCGCAAAGAAAAAGGGTCGGTTCAAAAGTACCTGTACTAGCTATTAACGGCGCAAACAAAACCGCGGAGAACATTTGATACGCATATATACATTGAAATCGCAGTATGTGGCCTTTGTAAGGTGTCCGTGTAATCATGTTTTTATGAATGAACTGGAATGTTTACATTCTGTTTATCGTTCGAAAGACAACAATTGAAACGGTACTGCCGAGTACCGAGATGCCAATGTCAAGTGCTAATGTGCAGGCCAGCTCGTTAACGCTTTTAAGTTCATTCAACGTCTTATAAACCGGTACTAGAAGGACGCGATGTACAGAGTGCCTCGCATGCTTTGTATATCTACTTTTATACTAAATATTATAGAGAATTAAAATTGATCCATATGTTTGTTTATAACAAAAAAAAAAATACATTACTATTTTACATTGATAATTATTTATAAATAACATGGGCTCTGTTTTAATTGCATTCATGTAATTACGTTGTCAGTACAAATTGTACCTAATATTTATTAATCAAGTAGTGAGAGGTATTCTTCAATTACTTATCTGAATTATCAGCAAGCGCTCCACATGCACATACTAAAAAAAAACTCGAAAACTAGCCAATGGATTGACTTGAAATTTGTGCACAACATTGCATTTTAATAGATTTTAAAAATATATATATATTATTGATGACTGTACCTACACAGTTGAGGCTAATCATCACATTATAATGAGGTATGAAAATTACCACATAATGATTACTCTTGTAATTTATATACCCAGTCAGTTTTGAGGATAAATTTTCGTTTTGTAGCTATACCATTATTTTGCAGACATAATCTATTAAAATTTCTGACTACCTGGCGGCGCTTTTCTTAGGGTAGCCCAAAGCTTATAAAATAATTTTATAGCCAATAATATTTTTATTATAATCTTTATTTTCCTATAAATATTGAGTTATATTAAAATTTAATATTATATTAAAATATAATATTATATTAAAATATATATTTTCTAATACAAGAATGATATAACTAATCGTTACAATTAGATTTTAGATATACTTATTTTAGAAAATTTCCTTACAAATATGTAAGGAAATTACATAGGCTGTAATTAAATTATAATATTGATTTTTCGCACTAATACCATTCATTTTGCGGTTCCTAATATAGCTGCTAAATGTTTTTTGTCTTGAGATGAATTCTGAAAAAGAAAAGAAATAGGAAGTTCTTATTGAATATTTTTTTCCTTTTTAATGCAAATTTTTAATTAAAAAACCAAAAAACAGGTTGAACAAAAAAGAAAATATTATTAAAGACTTTTTTATGTTAAGGTCAGCAGACAGGCTGACGAGGGACGGTCCACTTGATGGGGGAATGCTACCGTCGCCTATAATACAAGCAACGCCACAGGTGCTGCAAGTGCGTCTACAAGGAAATGGGTTGATGACCTTCAAACGCCTGAACAGATCTTTATAAATTATAGCTAAGAACGATTCCGATGAAGTCAGTTTTCAAAAAAAAGTGGATTAAAATTGGTCCATCAGTATGGAAGCTACGATACAAAGATACACAGACACACACGTCAAACTTTTAGCACCCAATTTTTGTGTCTGGGGTTAAAAACAATGCATCATTTACAAGAATTAGACTCAAAGGAATATGTAAATACGATAGAGGTTAGGAATCAAACTTAAGACAAGAGTGATAAAGAAGCAATTTTATTATGGCCGCGTTAGGTCCTCTGAAAACACGTGTCCACAAACGTCAATAGAATTTCTTATCTTTTATTAGTAACGTTTGTGTCCGTACATGATCGCTGGATAACACATTTCAATTTGCACAAAACTTTTGTGGGGCCGAGCATCGAAATAATATATCTTTGCAGGGCCGACTATAGAGCTACTTTGATACTCTTGTCCTTTTATACCTTTATGGTAAAGACATTGTGGCAATAGCGTTTCACATTCGAGCGAAGCGATGTAATTCATACGAGACATTGAAAACGAAACTTGTCTCTAAAAATTACAAAATTATACTCACTTCGGTAGTTTGGAAGTGATAACCCTTTTCATCTGCAACATAAGATACTTTTTCTTCTTTGCCTTCTGAAGTCGTATAGTACACCTCGCCTGTCACCTTTAAACGACCATTTACAAATTCTCCAACTTCATTACGTGTCACTCCATCCGAAGTTTTATATCTACAAGAAAAAAAAAAAAGATACTATTTTTAACACGAACTGTTCGCAATTTTGTATGCAACACTTGAAATAAACATGACGTATTCCTTGTAGAGAAGCCATTTACACATGATATTCGTGTTGATTGGTCTGTATGTACTATACTATACTATACAGTAGTAGCATATTGTAGACGTATTCCTTATAAATCTATGCAGTACTTTGATTAACCGAAATGCTGTATAACTTAACAATGTTCAAGGGGTAAGCAGCACTGTTTCATTATTAACTTCTTTGGACTTTTTGCGAGGATTGGCGAATAAAAGTGGAGTTTAATGCAGATATACCCTTCAACTTGGCTATACTTAGCAAAATGTTTTTACTTACGAGTTTGAAAGCAAAATTATTTCACAATTATTAGTAACCATCTGTTGCATGCGAATTCGTCCGCGTAACTATATAAAATACTAGATGGTGCTCGCGACTTCGTCCGAGTTGGAAATAAAAAAAAAGCAATAAAATGCGTTGCTATAACACTTTGGCCAGGCGATAGTTTTTTATTTTTTATTTATCGCTCGGGAATAGTCCTTTTTTTTTCTGAATGAAAGGTACCCTATGTCCTTACTGTTATCCCAGACAACGTGTATGCAAAATTTCATGGTGATCGGTTCAGTAGTTTTTGCGTGAAAGAATTACAAACATCCATACATCCAAACATACTTTCGCATTTATAATATTAGTATAGATATAGATTATATAAAATATGTTTAATATTATATGAACAAAGTTGTGTGTTAAAGTTACTAATTTTGAATAAATAAGTGAAAACATATTTTGCTAATTCATTAGTTGTGTGTAGGGGCATGCTATAGAAATATTAAAGTATGTACTTATTAACTTTAATTATTTCTTGCATTACACAATAAGTATTATATTTCTCTTAATAATTTGGAACATAAAATCGATCGAATAACTCAACATATTGAACACGCAAAGGGTGAGAAGACAATTAATTACTTAATTGTTTAGTTGTGAGAATTTGAAAGTTAAAATTTTGATAATAATTTGTAACCAGGTAAAATTGATTATAACTTACCTGAATTGATAATTTCCTTTCCCATCGTTATTGTTCTCATACTCGATAACTTCAACTTTTTTTTCATCTTCTAAACAATTAACTGTTACTATGACGACTAGGAAAACACTTAGAAGGAGTTGCATTGCTGTAAAAAAATACAGATATTTGTAAACTGTTTAACTGAATCGGTCTCTATAACTGGTTGTTATAGAATATCGTTAAGTACGTAAGCAATTACTCCTAGCCGCCCTGTATAGATAAAGTCGACGCCATTTGTGAAAAAGTAGATCACCATCGAAATGTTAGTAGTTAAAGCAGAATATAATTATGACTCGTTGTATAAAATCAAAAATACACAAAAAACCTCCAACTTTAGTTACTACACGAGCTCACTGAAGAATCCACATGTACTTTCATTTTCTCATTTTCTATGCAAAGTACGGACTAGCTCTACAGACTGTGACGAAATCTGAATTCCCGCAAAATATGTTGATGTTCTGTTTATGGTCAGATAGAGAAGGTATTGTTTGTTATGAATTTTCATTGCTAGCCAAAATTATTGATTTAAATCTACAGCTGATGAGACAAAAGTAAGCAATTTAAACAAAAAGATCGGAATTGGTAAACTCGAAGTGTGCGGTCTTACATCATTATAACGCCAGATTAAGTACACGTATTTTTAATCACTCAGCATAAATTAATCGATATTGACTGGGAGTGACATCACATTCAACGTATAGTCCTGACCTTGTACGCTCAGACTTGCACTTTTCGTTCTCTTCAGAACTCTTAAAGTAATATATGTTGACATCTAGAGAGAACTGCCGAAACTATTTATTGCATTTTTTTACAGAAACAGAGGTACGAGTACATGTCACTACAAGACTGTCCACAAGTTATATAGATAAAACAGTGCAAATAAGATGGTTTTGTAATTAGAGTACTTAATTTAACATTTTCAACATAATCGATTTTTTTGTAAAAATAAGATAAGATATTAAAAATCTGTATCCTTGAACTAATTATTAAAAAATGTTTTCTTATATTTTTTCCATTGAATGTTTTTATATTTTGAACTGGTTATATTATATTCTTTTTCATTTTATATTTATTTTTTAAAACAGACCGGTTAGTTGATTATCCACCTAAATACTAATACCTAACACCTAAACTATCAAATCTATTATAATTATTTTCTAAGTTTTAACATTTAAACTTACCTGTTTGAGGCGATCACAGGTGAGCTTCGTATGTTATACTCTTTTAGAATGTCTAGGAATATTTACGAACGACATATTTAACACTTTTGCATTATTTATTTAAAAAAAAATACGAATGCAAACAACATATTATTATTTTAAACGTCATCTCGTGGATACTAATGCCAACTTGTGAGATGTACGATAATATTGCGTTGCGAATAAACATAGATATATGCGTCGTATCGAGCCTTTCTTGTTTAAGTTGTACCATCAATGTGTAGATGGCTCTTTACTATGCAAAAATACTGTGTAGACCTCATTGCATTTAATTATTTGATTAAAGAATCGAGACATGAAGTTATAGGAGTTGGAGTTAATGAAATCATTTTATCTGTGTCTTCAATAAACTCCTAAACTACTGAACCAATTTTGATAAAACTTCGTAACTATGTGTAATTTGGTCCAACTTAAAAGATAGGATAGTTTTTATTTCAATTTATAGTATTTTTTATTGCAAATTATTTGTTTATTATATGAGTTATTAATTACCTTACTCCGCCATCTGTGAGAATTTTATGGAACTTACATATAATTTTTAAAATAAGTTTTAAAACAACTGTGAGTTCTATGAGATTCTCACAGATTGCGATGTAAGGTAATTTATCGGCTGGATTAAGTAGGTAAATATTTATTTTAAAAATTGCAACCCGGGCGAAGCCGGAAGCGGGACAGCTAGTTAATATTATAAATGCGAAAGTTTCAGAGGATTGATGTATGGATGTTTGTTACTCTTTCACGAAAAAACTGCTCAATGAATTCTTTTGGAATTTGACACATAGACAAACAAATAACACTTACGTAATTTGAAGAAAATTTATATTCCTATAATGTTTTATATTTTATTTTTATTTTTTAATCTTGAAAGATCACATGATCAAAAATATCATTTATTACCCAGGAGGGTAGCTGCCACCGTATCAGCCGTATCATTGCATGCCAACCTTCATCAGCCATATCATTATCCGATTTCCTGAATCATTGAAGATCATCAGCCGATTTCCTATATGACGAAGGGTTTCACGAAGGGTTCGATTAATGCGAAATTTGTTATACTGTAACTTAGGTGGTATTTTCGAGACCTGTTAACGTTGACCTGATGCAGCATCAAGTAGTCTACGGGACACTCGACTCCTAAGCAACTTACAGCACATGTAGCGTGTTTGGGCTCAATAGAAAGTCGGAGTTTAGTTTATAATTTTAACTATAGCTTGTAAAATATGTTTATGACAAAAGTTCAGAGATACTCGTAGCTACTTAAGTCCTTCTTTTTAAGAATTGCTTTATTGCTCACTATATGCAATAAAATAAAATTTATATTGAATACAAACGAAAGAATTTGAAAATTCATTAGTTCGATATTGAATCGTAACTGATTGTTAAGATTGATGATGTCCTGATTGCAAAGTCACGACTCTACAAGGAGTGGCAAAGGATAATGGAGATCGAACGTGTTATCTCAACCATTTATGATGATATACTCATTTATTGCAATTTTGCTAGAAAATGGAAAATATAATGTATGATAAATTGCTGTATTGACCTAAAAATTAACAATAAGTACTTGTTAAGTTGTCTTCCGCGAGTTGTTGGTCAATTTCAATTTCAAGAATTACTCTTTTGGAAAATTTCAAATTTATATCAACTACTAGCTTTAAAATTCAAACCACTAGCTGGTGACCGCGACTTCGTCCGCGTTGAAAAATAAAAATATAACACCTGAGAAAATGTTTGACATCTTTATCGCTGTGACAACAACGCCGCCGCTACGGCGACAATGGGATCCTTCGGGAACCTAACATTTATCCAGTATAAAAAGTATCCTATATTAAACTATATGTGTGCCAAATTTCATACAAATCAGTGAGCCGTTTTTGCGTGAAAGCGTAACAAACATCCATACACATCCATCCTCACAAACTTTCGCATTAATAACTTGATTCAGACACTTTTATTCAATCGACACTTTTGTTGATTTAAAACCTAATCAAATTTTAGGATGTTGAAACTAGTGAAATACCAGCCTATTGTAACATTAAATTAGTTGATACTCTTTAGTTAAATTTGATAGTCGATTACACAATGGAGTTATTTGGCTTTAGGTTAAGTATATTACACCTCACCTATATTAAAACAAAATGTCCTTGCGATTACGTAGTTTACACCATCTATAATTTTACTTTTGTTTTTTCAAACAATAAAAGTAAATTTGTTATGGTTCAGATTCAAAAAAGTCCAGTCTCCTTTTGTAAGCCGAAGTCCAGTCAATTTATTACAATTTTCTTGATATTACAATTTTTTTTGAATAAATTAAAAATGTCCCACCCTATTAGTTCTTACGTACCTTTTGTCCTTTAATAGTAATTTTAATTTCGTTACAACCCCTGATTGATTATAAAATATCCTGTCTTAACTGAAGATAATATTACAAAGAAGTGGTTCGATCTAATTTATACAAAAGAAATTCGTGGTAGTCACACCATTTATAACTCGAGAAAATCTGGACCAATTTTACAACTTTTGAAATATTTACGATGAAAAAAAAAATTGTGAATAAAATTAATTTATTCAGACATTTTGTACGTAACGGTTTTTTATTATAAGGCGGTACGAAGTTCGACGGGTCAGCTATTATAAAATAAAATACTTAATTTCTTTCATATAAATGTATCAAATTCCATAAATGTCTTAATTATATAAAATAAATCACAGTAACAAATCAAATTGTTCTTATACTTAAGTGTCTAAGGCAGATCATTTCACTAGTTCATCGTTCGATAACGCGCTTGTGTCGTTGGGCTTAATGAACCTTTGTATAAATTCCATAAAGTAGTAAAAGAATTTATATAATGATTCTATATATTAATTTTGTTATATATCGCGTCGCTTAACCGCGGAAGGGTTGCTGTTGGAAGGTCTGTTGTTGCTGAGGCTGAGACTGGATGTACTGGAGTGCTCTGGCGATAGCTTCAGGGATGGGGGGAGGTGTGGGTAAATGAGCACCCTCGGCGCGGAAACCTGTAAAAAATTAATATTAATAAAATATGATTATAAAATCTGTAATATAAAACTATTTTTTTAACCATTATATAAAAGATAACTAGGAAAAAACTCCCGTAAGTATGTAAACAGAATTAAATAATTATTAGTAAGTATCTATATACTATGTACAGGAACATATTATTTAATTGAATGTGGTTCTAATTTTATAATAATATTTAAAGTTCTGTAAAGTAACATTAAAACGAGTTTTTTTAGGTTACACAAACGTTCGTATACAATGTATATATAATATATAGATCACATCATGAACATATTTGAAAAAGTAGTATACGAGTAGTATTAGCAAATTGTATAAGCATCATATAAGCAAATAAAAAATATTTTATATTGATATTACATAATATGTAATATTCGGTATCTTTTCTTAAATTGACATTACTCTTTAAACAACAATACGAGTAAAACAAAAAGAAAGAAAAGGGTTATATTAGTTTAAAATTTTTCGCTACATAATAATGAAAGAAACTAAACAATGATGTCAATTTATATCAATTAAAACATTTGATTTTTTTTAAATATATATGTTTTATAAATTTATGTTTTTATGGAATTTTTTATGTCAACTATAAAACAAAGGTTAATTACCATTCTCGTCAGCGATGTAACTCAGTTGAATAGGTTGACCTTCGGGCGAAGTGTAGCTGAATGAGCCTTGGGCGACCTGAGCTTCAGCATCTTTTATTCCGGCGTTCTTGAGATATCCTTGTTCTTGAGCAGCAATGCCATTGCCAGTCTCGTAACTGAAAAGTTGATCATATTATTACTGCTGATTTGTATACGAGAAAGTGATATGAACTCAATTTCACCTTTCGGTAGGAGTAAGTAAAGATGAGGTCAAATATTGATTGAGTTTGCTTGGCATAATTACTCTAAAATTTTATTACTATAAGAAAATAATACATGTCATAGACTGTAAATTTTAGCTTTAAACATATATAGGTAATAATAAAGTAGGTGGTATCCGCGGCATTATTCCTCGCTTGAGATAGTTACCTTATGTTCATCCTGAAATTCTATTCTAACTGGTAAAGATTTTTAAAATCAGATAACTAGTTTCGAAGATTATAGTCTAACTTTAAAATGAGTTATGTTGCCGCCAGGAAAAGGTCTTATAAATCACAGGGCGTAGATACAATTTGAGGTAAAGGAAGCGTCATTATAACAAACGAGGGTTTATAGACAGCGGCCCGGGGCACCGACACACGCCCGAAAAGATCAAATTTAATGAGGGAGTTTCATCGAAGCGTTTTTAGATCGTGCAATCATGATGCATTGTCAATCCGCAAAATCTTACTGTGGTTGAGAATCTTGTGTTGTGCAATTTCTTTTTATTAGATACAGTGTGACACACGACATTTTGACACATGTGAGCGGCGACCTAAACAACAGTGTCGTTGGGACACAAGAATTTATAGCCGCGCCTTTGACAAAATATTATGCGTATGTTTTCAATCAGAATGCTAAACTAATTATTCTAAATTATTTATTGTATTCTCCTTTTTAATACCATTCATAAACTTGAGATATAAGAATTGCTTTTATAAATATCTATCCAATCTTATATTGACCTTACAAAAGACCAGATACAAAAGACTATGATTCAAAATAGCTAACAATTATCGATGTCTTATGAAAAATTTGGAATGGTTACTGATTTTGTATAGGAGGATTTGTTTTTTTTTTTTTTTTTTGTATAATCTCTTTTCATCTGGACTGAAGCTACCTAGATTCGGTAACACCTGACTGTAACCACCTATCATCATATGGAACGTCAGTTTGTTCTGACAGAATTAATGAAACATTTATTTCAGTGTTACTATAAATTCGATTAGTATACGCCTGAAGCAGTTGATGGAAAATAAATATGGTACAAAATGACATTTACATCCAAAGACTTGACAACTGTCGAAACATTGAATGAAATAGCATCCATAATTAGGAAAAAATAAGAAAAACAATTTTTTCGTCTTCTGATTTTCATGTAGGCACATAAGTGTTAAGTATATTCTAACTACTAAGTATTATGCAAAAGACCTCTGTAAAGTGTGGTAAGTTATTTCAACGCTTGAATGAAATGAGTGTGGCCTATTTGAATATTGATTTGCCGGACTGTTCACAATTCACATGAAATATCGAAATGTCGAAAGAGATCATCGGCTGATTCACAAATCTGTGAATTTATATTACACCTGAGTCGATAATGTTGCGCAAACGGGGCCCGCCTGTGATCGCCGTGTGATCATTTGCTCACAGATCACTCCCACAAATTTAACATTTAATATACTTGACACTAAAGGAATTCCCATTTATGATCTCACAACGACCGCTTTATTTTGTAATGAAATCAGAATTAAATAAGTAGAAAGAACATAATTTCCATATTGGCATCTAGATAGTTAGATATGTTCACGTCATATGAAATGGGAATAATTAAAGTGTTCCATAGGAATATTAGTAAAATATAAGATTCCTTTTACACATAAATATCACGAAGTAACGAAAATATATTTAGATTCTTAAGAAATATCTTAAAAAATATCACATTCCAGAATGCTTATTTTGTAACAAAAAAATCACATAACAAAAATGTGGTTTTTGAAATGTAGTCTGTTTTTTAATTCGTAATTTATTCTTCGCCCTGACTTTTCCGTAGTACAATTGACGAAAAATCTATTTTGATGATAACATTGAATCAATTAGCCGCTTAATATAGCTTTTTCACAAAACATAGAACTATCTCTACTGTTTTATTAAAAACTGTAGCTGTATCAAAATCAGTTGGGTGGTTTAGAAAAAGTTAGCGAATAAACATACCAGAGGCGAACAGCGAATTCATTTTATAATATAGTATAAACTCAATACTAATATTTCGCGAATTTCTACAGTAAAATCGGATAAGTTAATAATAATAATATACACTGGACCGCAAAGAAAAAGGGTCGAAAATCTTAAATATCTTCAAAAGTACCTGATCTAGCTATAAATGAAATAAAGACTAAATTAAAGAATATTTTAATGTGCTTAAATAAAAATAAAATTTATTTAGTTTAGCTTTAATTTAGCCTTTATTTCATAAAGCTAGGTCAGGTACTTTTGAAGATATTGAAGATTTTCTAACCGACCCTTTTTCTTTGCGGTATTTGTTTAATTTTTTACCTGTATTGATATGAGCCGTCGAAATTGATTTCTTGCGATTGTCTTAAGATGGGGATCACTTGCGAGTTGTATTGTTGCTGAAACTGTGGGGCGGCCATTGAAACAGCCAATATAGCGGAAATTGCGATGAACTGTAAAGAAAAAAAAAACATTAATTAAGTAAACATGAAGAATTGAAGATTGCACGAGTTTTTTTTTGCATTTTGCTTGAAAATTGTTTCTCAGGGCGTTTAGATAAAGATCATATATTGACAGTAGAATAACAATCCCAGGAAAATAGGATAAAAGAAATAAGATGAGGATAGCATGATCAAATGATTGACAATAACTTCACTCATAATTGTTTTAAATACTTAAAAAAATTGTCGAAATAAACATTAATTTATTTAAAAATCCTTTCTCTAAGCTTAAAATTACTATTTACATGTAATTTTAATATTATTATTTTTTTTATGTTTTTCTTCAAATTTTATACTTTATCTCACGCGGCCTCTAAAATGAGAACATTTCACAACAAACTGAATGGATCTTGCTGATTTACAATGAACGATATATTGCGTCTTTTTGGTTTATTACCAGACATTAACCTTTTACAGATGTCCAATAAGAAAATCATAGAATACATTGACCTTAGTTTCAAAAATTTATATAATTTCATTCTACGATTGCGTCCTAAGTGTCAAAATGACGTGTCATTTACATTTTTATGGCACCAAATTAATGTTTGACAGAGATTTGTCATTCGATCATTCGATTAAGTAACGATCACAGCACAATAGGAGAACTTATGTCACCGATGCTTCCATATCTTCAATTAAATAAGGCTACAAACTGGTTTTAAATAAAATTACATACAAATGTATTAGGTAATAATATGTGGGTACTGTACATTCAAATAAGTTTCTCATAGTAAGTAGTGTATCAATGTATTCTCATGACATAAAATAAACAATAAACCTTAAATTTTAATGGTTACTAGCGACCTGTTCCCGGATTCGCCCAGAAAAAAAAACTTAATTAGATTTTATTATTAATATTTAAAAAATTGCGTGAAAAATTATCTAACTGATGATGAAAACGCATCAAAATCCGTGGCGTGGTTTAGGAAGAGTTTTGGGCCATGCAGACAGACGCGGAAAGCGACTTCAAATTATGTAAAAAATAATAAATTCATAAAAAATAATTTATTAAAAATATAATTGAATTGAATTATAATTGAATGGTTATAGTAAAATTACAATAATAATCATGATAATAATAAATTAAGGGCATGTAATTAGTTGGTTTTATTAGGAAAAATATTAATTCAATACATGAAAGTACTAGGTATATGAATTATAATGAAGAATTAATAACAAATTAATTTAAAAATGCTTCAAGTAGTATATAACTTTGACTTAATGATTTTCATACATTCCATAGTTTTATAATACATAACAAAGAGATATACATATAACAGAAAATGCGAATTGATTGAAACCTTTTTTTCGACAATTGCGAGGTTTTTGTAATTATAACTTATTACATTAATTTCAATTAATAGTTTATAAAATTTTTTAGGATTTTAAAATTTTTATCCATGTGAAATGATATAATGAATAAAGCATAAACGACAAGGTAATTCTAATATATCTTTGAATGCATCGTATAAAATATTATTGTTCTATAAAAAAGACGTTAAAACTATATTCACATGAGAAAAACATAACACATTAAATATTTAGCAACAATAGTTTACTGCAAAAGGCAGTCGTATCACATATTAGCATCGGGTGCATTGTTTATGACCACTGCAATGACGTTAGTTGGAAATTTTGATATTGCAGTAAAATTTAGATATAATGTGTACAATAATATATACTATGTTTTGGGAAATTTATTTTACCTTGTATTTTTTTAATTAGCTACTTAATTACATTGATTTTTTTGTTTGTTGTCATTCTGGTTTGAAAAGATACAATCATATGCACAAAATAGTTTACGCCATACATACATAAAAATGCAATATTTTTATGTCTGAATATTAAGCCAGCAAATTAAAAATTAAATTTAAATTTTCGTTTGTTTTACTCTTCATTGGAAAATGATAATGAAAAATATAAAAATGAAGAAATCCCACTATGACTCTTAATTTTTCTTAGTAGATAATGTTAATTGGTATTATATTTTTATAATAATTATGTAGCAGTTATTATTATTAAATATAATAAAGCAAAAGCACTTGTTTTGACTAAATTGAAAAATTGAAATTGTGTACAAATTGAAAGAATTACCTACCTACTTGTAAACATATATCAATTAATAAAACAAAAATTATAAATAAAATTATAAATACGACAATAAAGCTATTGTTGCTTTGCCAATTGACTTACCGACTTCATTTTTTTATATTTATGATATATAAATGGGAGCAAGATGTGTGTGTGGTGATCTTCGCAAGATGTTTGTGGCTGGAATGATTTTTCAGAACGAACGCGTCTGCTTATATACGGAGGCGTCGCGGGCGTCTCGTGAAATTGGAGTACAACACATACATAGCTCAGGTTCACGGCATTGCACTGTGCGGGCGCATCAAACACGCTTTTGCCGGTTTGCCGCCCGCCCGCCCGACACTTTAACTCGATTACTGGTACCGATTATTCATCATTAAGATAAATTTATGAACACACTGATTATAAAATTGCGCTGTCATTTCACCACATACTGTGACTCCGAAATGTTTATTACTTTAATAAATTAATTACATGCGCAACGAAACTTTGTCTCATCGGTGCCGGCTATAGGTACAAAATTTTCAATTTTCATAAAGTATTATTATTCCTAATTGTGTATTTTCTTAATTTTCTACATTATTCATTTCTCAAATTTAAAAATTTTCTTAATAGATACAGTTGGATAGGAAAATAATAATTAGTCTTTATATTTTTTATTTTATTTTGACAACAATGTATATACCTACCAATTGTATGAAGTATCTTTACAAAGTATAAAAAAAGTCGCTTCCCGCAAATTGTTCCTCTGTATGTATGTACGTTTAGATCTTTTGAACTACTCAACGGATTTTAGTGTCACTAATGAAAAGAGCGTTAGACGAAAAAGGTTTTACAGAAAAAAAATACAAAAAGAAATTACCCGTGCGAAGTCGGAACGGTTCGCTAGTTATTCGATATTTCTGTATTAGAGAACGTCACATTTAAAATCAGTGTGCGAATATTTATTTATTTGATTGTTTGTTTGATTGAGACTTTTATTTCATATTTTTTTGAATTTTAAAAATATTATATACTAAAGTTTGTGAGTATAAATGTCATCCATACATTTATTGTGTAATTAATGAACTTTATGAAATGCATAAATAAATACTCAATTAACAAAATAAGACCTATTAGCTTCGCCCTTTTCAGTTATATCACATACTTGATTCATATACATTTTAATGTACCCCGAGACAATATAAACTTTTCTATTTTTAAGACGTCCTACTAATATTATAAATTCGAAAGTTTGTAAAAATGGATGGGATGTATGTTTTTACTCTTTTACGCAAAAACGGCTTTAAAACGGATTTAGAAGAAATTAAGCACACATATAGTTAATTATCTGGATTAACATATAGGATACTTTTTAATCCTGAAAAAATTGTAGGTTCCCGAGGGATCGTCTAAAAACATAAAAAATTAGGCGCCATCGTCGTCACAGCGATAAATCGGTCGGACGTTAAATACTAATATATTTTCTCAGGTGTTATATTATTCATTTTCCAACGCGGACTAAGCTCTAACTTTAACTACATACTTTCAATAAAACCAATAAGTAACTCTTGTTTGACAAAAATAACTGTAATTAACGTAAGGATGATAAATTTATTTGTTTACGTAACTATGTGTCGAGAGACAATGCGAACAACGCTTGTCCCATATTTGTCTAGAAGTCGAGACACACTAACCAAATGTTAGTAATCAGCACTAAAAATATTAGACAAAGGTTATACACATCTGATTCACATTATTCTGTATTGGCAATCTATGCAAATGTATCTATGTAACATCATTTCTATTTCCCTTAATAACATGTTTGAAAGTAAAACAATAATGAGTTACTATTTTATTTTAAGCGCTAATTGACTTTTTAAACAGGTATTTAGACTTAAAAAAATATTTCTTGGATTTTGTTGTCACAAAATTTTTATTCCCTGATATGGTCACTACTCAATAAAACTTTCTATCGACATATTAAAGTCACGGAACACTTTATCTTCTTATCTATCTGCGTAAGTCTGAGCAAGCTTTTGATTCGGTTTTTACTCTATGATTTGATAAATTTCTTTTGTAAGTTTAATTTATATATTCATCCATAATAATATTATGTTGCTTATACACACCGAACAAACCTTACTAATTGCAGTAAATATTTTTAATTATGCATGGGTATTTTATAAAAAGGATTCAAGCCACATTTAACCATTATCATTATATTATAAATTTAAAACAATGGTACTACAAAAATATTGTAGACAATTATAACAGCTGTATAAAGCAATAATAATTGAGGTTCCTTGTCAGATACTTCCGAAATTTTGTACCGGAGCGGAAGCAGAACTGAAATTTGGTTCTATGCATTAAATATTATTTTTGTTTTTTTTTATTCTTAATAATTAAAAAAAGGACCAAATATAAAATATCTTTTAATAAACACGTTGCTTGAGATAGTTTTCTTTCTCAGTTTAAACATTTAGATTAAACTGAGAAAGAAAACTACTTAATAAAATAGAGTAGGCTGCTAATCTTTTACTCGTAAGATGTGTGAAATTTAGCCAATCCGCTGTGGATTAGGATGGTGGCCTCTAACTTCTCAATCAAGGAAAGCCAAGCCTACAGTCCTGGCCAAACAAGCTAATGGTAGGTGGCTACCGTCGCCCACTAACATAGGGATTTATTAAGTAGAATTACTATTTACTAGTTTTTACTCAACTAAATCTAAAACCGAGCTCACCGTGGGAACATCTAATAATAGTCAAACGTACCTATTACTTCGATATTCGAATAATATCATCTCTATATCTGTCTTACAAATTGCTCACTTCAATTTGATTAATATTACAATTGATAACAACGTAGAATGTCTTTAATATGATACTTGCCCTTATATACAATAATTTATTATTTCATGTGAAATACATAAATGTTAATTATTTATTATTTTGTTAGACAGGTGTCGACAGTTATTACGAGAATTATATTACCGAGTGATGTATGAGCACCCGGGTTACTACTCAACCTCAATTATATCAAAATGATGAGTTTGAATCTCGAAGCACTTCAGTATTAGCTTACTAACACGGGAAGCGATGAAATTTGAATAAACGTTAATGAAATGACCGATGACCTTCCTTGCTGTTATTACGTACTTACTTATTTTATTGTAATCAATTTGGTGGTAGGCGCCTGTTAGGGATTGCTAGTGCACTACTGACCTAGATAGGGTAAGAGGCATTGCTTAAAACTAAACTTTTGAATCTGTACAAAAGTTTAGTTGTGATTCTGAAATAAACATTCAAACTACGTACATTTTTGTGTAAAATTCTAGACCAGAAAAGATAGTATTTTTTCTTAATAAAGCAATTACTTGTGTATTATCTCAATTGACTTCGGTTAACAAAAAAATGCAATATAAGGAAAAATAATAAACGCGGCAATAATTGAGATGAGCATACGAACCTTGTTTTAACCGACGCTTATTGACGTTATTTATTGGGTAATTAAATCCATACTGTAATTGGAACTACACTTTAAATCAACTAATTTAATAATGTAAGAAGAAACACCTGTTTTTTTTATTTATTTTTTTATTTTGCAATACAAAGATGATGTTTTAACTGTACTCGTATTTATTGCAACTAAAATTTTATTATTTACTTGAAGATGCAGTTTTTTTATTCATTTGTGTTAAAGGCAGTTAAGATCGTATAGCCTTTTAGATGGTATGTCATCTAGGTCTACTCCAACCACAAAATAACGGCAAAAAAATGTAGATAGAACATTTGATAATTTATAATAGATCGAGTACCTATACCTACATAAATATATAAATGAAGTTATTTATTGCAAAAAATGAAATAATATATGGACGGTTTTGAATTTCTTTTTAAGTTTTTTTTTAACGCCCTATGCAAAAGAAGGGTGTTATAAAGTTTGACCAATATACCTGTAGCATCATAGGTCCTAAAACGGTTTGACCGATTTTGATCTCCCATCCTTCGTATGCAACCGCGTCCTGCGAAGCCTTACAGTTTTGAAACCTGGTCGCAGGGCGTCCTATGCAGCGTTTTCCAATTCGTGGCCTCCATTCGAAAACTCTTACTCCATCGGTTATGCGACAGATATGAAAGGCTCATTGCCACTTCAACTTGCAATTTTCTTTTAGCAATTTGGTTCTTCGGCGAATTTCAGAATTTCTGATCTAACTATCAAAGAAACTCGGGAGTATATCTCGCCCCATAGCTCGCTGAGCGACTTTAAACTTGTGGATCAGTTTTGCCACGTTCGGCACCATACGTGATTATTGTCTAGAGGGTCCCGACCACTTCAAACGACGACAACTTCCCGATGACCACTTAAATATAGAACTATGTAATACTATTAGTATTACTTGAGCATTTGTATTTAACATTCATTTGTATTGTATTTATATACACTAATCTCTGAGATATATTAGTCACTTCGAAGATTTGTAATGGGTTTAATAAACACTCTTACACAAGTATAATTTAAAATATAGCTTTTCTAAACACCCGGTAAAATATAAGGTCGAGTATGTGAAAGAGCTTAATTCTCCTATTAATTAAATTTATGCAACAATACCTCACACAGATAGTTTAAGACACAGACTTAAAAAATTATAGAGTTATCGATTTTCAGATATTTTTAATTCCAGTTTAATACAACATTTCTTATGAAACTTTCTCCAAACCTCATCTTATTGGATGATGCAGTCTCACGTAATATGGGGAGATGGGCTCTGGCACAAACAACTTCACAACTCGTAACACTTGTTATTTCACGGTGCTATTTCGTAAGGATTACACTATATATATTAATACTATATTTGCTAATCAAATAAATATATAAATTACTAGCTGGTGCCCACGACTTCGGCTGCGTTGAAAAATGAAACATATAATACCATAAAATCACATCTTTTTCGCTGTGGTCGTGTGGCGCCACTACGGCGATAGTGGCGCCAATATTTTTAAATTTTTGGATAACTCCTCGGAAACCTAACATTTTTTCAGGATAAAAATATCCTATATGTAAATCTAGGTAATAAATTATCTATGCCAAATTTCATCGGAATCCATTTAGTAGTTTTTACGGGAAAAAACATACATACATTGACTTTCGCATTTATAATATTAGTGGGGTATATCATACTAAACGGAGTTTAAATTTTGAGAAATCCTTTCTTAGCGGATGCTTGCGTTATTATGAAATAAACTTACCTAGGAGTATTTTCTAAATTTTAATTTTCCAGACTTAATAGTTTTGGCTGTGCGTTGATAGTTAATCAGAACAAACGATTTTATAAGTATAGATTTAAAATATATTAAATTATAATATACACAAATTAAAAAAAGTTATTAATGTCTCTTCTATTTTAATATTAACGTCTGTGATTCATTTACTAAACAATAAACAGAAACCTTTAATTATCAAACTCGGGTTAGCCATGATTCTAGGATGTAATAAACACACTTGCCGCAAAGCATCAAATTGCCAATCATCCGTAAAGGTATGCCTGCAGGCTACGTTTAATTTGTTCATTTGCATTTATGTATCATCCTCAACCTCTCATTATATCGTTCGTCTATTGTAATGTACTATGATATTTTCGATAGCTTATTTGTAAAGGCTAATTTCGATCATGTTAATTTTCTATTAATTTAATTTTGGATGTTTTGCATAAATATTTTTTTTTTATCTTGGATTTATTTTACCCGACCTGTGTTTAAGAATCTGTCACGTACTATAATATCTTTTTGTAAGTCACCTTTAGCATTTATCATCTAGTATCCAATGCCTAGTATATACTGACAATAGGTACGGGAAAATGCTAAAAATATTTTAGTTTCTGTTTCATATTGAGCGATTAGAATCCCTTATACATTTCTCATTTTCATATGTGACCTTATTTATTTAATAATTAATCTACATAAATAAAAATAAATCGTTAAATGTGTTGCTAAGCCCAAAACACAAAACGACTTGGGCATTTCGGCTATTTTTTTTATTGAAATATTCCTTGAAACCGAAGACGGTTCTTATGAAGAGAAATTGGGAATTATGCGCGTTAAATTGCATCTGTGCGAAACCGGAGCGGGTCGCTAGTCTGTAATAAAAACACTACATCTTTCAATTGAAACATTCAATATTGAAATAATAATTAATTTACGAGTTTTAACATAGCTTTTGTTTACCCCTAATACCAATACCGAAAGATGGTAACCATGTTTCATATAGAGCGTGCCTTTTGGTTTTTAAATACAAAACATCAGTATCGCCGCTGACATTAATATTTTCTTAAATTGCTACTATGTGAACTCTTCATAGTGAAGGTCCTGCGGAGACTAAATTATGAAAAAATTCCGTAAAATAACAATTAAATAGAAGAAGTTTGACTTCTATCAAATTACGAATTATTTAAATTATTTATTTCTCCTCTGTTTCATTTATTTACCTCTCTGTATTTTAAATGAAATTTTGTAATACTTCATCATTCATTCTCAATGGCTTGACACCAATTGCAATCAACAAGAAAAATTGAGCCGTCTTGGGAGGAATCGCAAATATTTTGTTTATATAAAATTCTTTACTTAAAAATACATATTAGTTCCGCCAAGGAGTTGGCCTAGTTGTGGCCAAATGTTGGCGTCGCCATAGCAGTCGAACCAAGCGGTCTCAGGGAGTCTCACCCACCTCAAAAGATTTCACATCAAAATATAATTTCCGTAAATTTTGAATTGAAATATTTTTGTGTGTCCTTAAACTATAAAGAGTTGAATATGTATACATTGTGGTAGACTTGAATAAATATTTGTTTATTCGTGACCTTTTTATTGTTTTGATTATAACAATTGTTAAACGACTCATAAAAATGATTGATGATTATATGAATAGGCTTTTATATGCGGAATGCGATTTTATTCCTCATAGATAAGTTCAACGTAACGAAAAAGGTTCTCATGGTGGTAGTAAGCTATGTCTATTATTAAGGGGTTGTAGGTGCATTGCGGAAGCTTATTTAGGAGAGAAAGGAGAACGGCATTTTATGACTTGGAAAAGCAGTGTGCCCTGCTAGTAACTCACTTATTAGTTTGCTTCTTGTATAAATTTATTACTTTCAGGGCCTCTTTCCCCATGTTTCAAATAGGCTAACCGCCATTTAAAGTCATATCAGTCAAGTAAACAAAGGTATATCGTGGAGATGATATACCTTTGTACGGTAAAAGTCCCAAACATTAAAAAGAAAATAATAAAAAAAAATTCGCCTATCGAAGGATGCAGTAAACCTAGTGCAGAATAAAATATAAAATTATTTCTAAAAGTAACTAATCAACACCTTACTTGCAGTTGGTGAAAGAGGCCCTCAATTAAATGATTTTCTGATTAAATGATTATTTTTACTTGAATAATAATTAAATAAAGGTATTATTTTTTTTTTGTAATTTATTCGTCTATAGATGAGATATTTCTCTAATTGTAGATTTATATTCAGTATGGATATTGTACGAGTATATTATGTATATTATGCGATAATGATTTCAGCCATAAAACGTCCACTGCTGGACATAGGGCTTATCCTATGTTTTCAAAGGGACCATTCAGAAGCAGCCTGGATCCACCGCGGCTCTTAGCAAGTAGTCCATGTACTTGCCGGTCCTTGGCCTTCACTCGAGAACCTTCCGGCACCAGCGGCCGTCGGCTTTCCATACTATGTGTCCTACCCACTGCAACTTCAACTTACTAATCCACCGAGTTATGTCGGTAACTTTCGTTCGACTACGGATCTCCTTCATTCCTGATCAAGCGTAGCGTAACCCCGAGCATAGCCTTCTCCATAACTCGTGGAGTGGAGTGAGTGAGTGCGCTATATGTCATACTGGTAACAAAATTTCTGCTTGTTACAAGTTTCAATTATATGAGTTCTATATGATTATGAACTGGCTTCATATTAATAACAAACAAACATCAATTACTGCACGTTTATTTCATAGTAGCATAATTATTTGACTATTAACAATAACTTGTTTATCTTTCATGTAAAATACTAGACTATTTCGTCAACCATATCAGAATAGACCCTGTAAAATGTTATATAATATTAAAAATATTACATGCATAATGAAAATAAATAAGTATATTATACGCAAAAAAATAAAAAATAAATTTAAAAAATATTAAATATAATCTCAATGACAAAGGTAACGAATTGAATTTTAATGTATATCTTTAGCATTTCTTGACCATCTTACTTATTATTATATTTTGTAATATACATTGGACCGACCCTTTTTCTTTGCGGTCCCACTGGACCTTAATAATAGCGAATTGACATCTTAAAACTATACTTATTTTAAATCGAGTCTTATAATCGTTGCTAACATTTTTCTAAAGTATACTTATATATTGGTCGTAACATAAATCCCATATTGTATGTGATTTTTACGTTTAATTTACAATATGTTGAGAAAAAAAAATTACTATAACAAATAAAAAAAAAAAAAATAATTAAAATTGAACATTATCAGCTATTTTTATCACGGTTTTTTTTTATCAGGGCGTTTCTTCTTTTGTAAAATTGAGTGTAGCTAATTTTTAACTACATAAAATCAAGTACTTAATATTATTATTATAAAAACATTTTGTTATGCATATTTGTCATAAATATGCATCTCAAAAACACTGAATAACGGTGTATAAAATAGAGCATATCCTATTGTTATTATAAAAATGAAAAGTTTACAGATCTTAGGCATACACAACAGTAGGAAGGTTTTTGTACCTATATAATTTTTAGAAAAAATCCATGCGGAGCCGGATGCGGATCGCTAGTTTATAAATATAAAAACGCTTCATTTGATGAAACGCCATGATCTTAAAAACCAATATTACTAACTTTAAATAAATGACTCTACTTAAATTGGCAATTTTAATTTTAAGAAATCACTTTACAGATTAGCATTGTATTGGTAACAAACATTTGTGATAATCATACGACCAACATAAAACTCTTAAGTTAACTATTAAGCTAGAGTGCTTAAATTCGTAATTGTTGTTTCATGATATAGGTATGGCAAAATCGTACTAAAATCTCGCTCTGCCTTTAAAAGGCGCAGGTTGATACTGCGCTTGTATATTCGATGAAGCTCCAGTAGCCGATGGAGGCAAAGTCTTCAGGTATTCCAAAGCTTTTTGAATGGCCGGTGGAATGGGTGGCGGGGTTGGCAGATGCTCGCCCTGAAAATGACATAGAACAATTTATGAAAAAAAAAATCAAACGCAAAACATATATAAGTTTTTTGAATTCATCAGGAACTCAAATTACAAGGCCCACGTCAAATTATAAACTTTTATAGTAATATTAGCAAATATTAATTATGTTAAAAAATGGCGCCCTTATTTTTTTATATACTTTTTCAAACGATCCGTCGGGGACCTAACATTCTTCCAGGATAAAAAGTATCCTAAATGTTAATTACAGGTAATACAGGTAATGTTCAGGGCGTCAGAAGGGGACATCTGACGTCCTGAAATACCCAACAAGGACGCATGGCGGCTCACGGCAATCCAGTGGGCCGCCACATTTAAAGTGAGGCGAAGCCATCGCCATAAGCTGGGTTCAAAGAGAACGTAGTGGGTATTTCCAGTGATAAGTCACTTCACCGGGCGAGTCCTACACTCCTCGGTGAGGGATAGTACGTAAATTTCCCCTCCTAAAAAAATAGGTAAACTATGCGTGTGCCAAATATATAAAGATCCGTTGAGCCGTTTTTGCATGAAAGAGTAACACATTTCTAAACATACATTCATTCAACCTCACAAACTCTTGCATTTATAATATTAGCAGGATAGAATTATAAATGCTGAAATGAGTTTGTTTGTTACGCTTTCACGCCTTTACTACAAACTGTGCATCATGAAATTTTGTATACATGTTGTCAGAGATACAAAAAAGGACAATACTGTTCCTGGGGAATCATCAGTATATAAAAAATAATTTAATAAATTTGTGCGGCATCACCATAATGCGCCTGAAAAAGCGATGCTAAGCAACGGATAAATAAACTGTTATAAAATGTAAAACATATATAATCTCTGTACTATTTTATTTTTAAAGAAAATTTTATTAGTTTTGTTGTATGTAATCAAAACAATGCGGCGGCATCCGCCATGTCTCGTTGAAAGACTTGTGATAATAAAAAGTGTGAACAATAAATAATCTGATTTAACGAATTCACATAATTAATTGCTTCCATATAAATTTTGCTCATATGTTTTGTCAGGTGTTTAATTTTTAAACTCTTAAAAAAAGTAGCAGACAAGAGCAACTAAAAAATAAATTTACAATAACACCCAAAACTAATGACCATCAAACGCCTGTCAGTCCGCGTTTTGATAATGCAGTTACAGGTTAAAATCAGGTTATAATAAAACTATATTAACTTTCTTCTTACACTCTAACGTTTTCATAATTCCTTCTGTAGCTGAGCTCTGTCTGAGCTCCACACCCAATAAAAATCACATTAGAATTAAAATCGTTTTAGATAACAGGTCAGGTCAACTAACCTCTTGCGAATTAAAGAAATCTTATTTGAAATATCTTTCTCAACTTATAAATAAAATACTTTAAATGCGTGTCCATTATTTCAATCTGTGACAAGAGGTGATTTATTGTTTTATTATTTAAAGTAAACATGCCTATTGGGTTTTATGTAACGTAGACAAATTGAGGTTATGCCGGCTACAAAAATAATGACAATCTATTTTCACCTCTCCAGCACGAAAAGGATGCTGTTGGTGCCTAAAAACTCACAGAAAAATCGATTCTTGATGCTAGCGTGATTCGAAATTCGAACACGCGATTTAACTTACAGGAATAAAATTTTGATTTTTATTAGTGTGTCCAGCCATAGCCTACTAGAGTCGGCCAGCCATAGCCGACTAGATTCGGCCGACCATAGCCGACTAGAGTTGGCCCAGCTGTGAAGATAGTTTCACAGTCGTTCAGAAACTGATTCAGCTAGGTGTTTTTGTACTGTTTTGGTAAATATAAAAAAAAAAATGAGTACGTCCAGGTGATGGTCTAATTCCAGAAGAATTAAGAGAACAAGTTTCAAATGCCGGACTTAGCTTTCTTCCAAAAAAGTCTCGTGAAAAATATCTTCATACGTACGAATTATTTAATTCGTACAAACATAGAGACAGCACCCTTCTAGACTACTTCGCTAGTTCGTGATTTAAAGTCGGCACTCGCAGCAAACAATTTTGAACAAATAACTATTTTCTGTTGTATGTGTGATATAATTTTGATCTATAAATAAAAGGTAGGGACCTATATGATCCATTCGTGAAATCTTTAGATAATAATTGTTTTGTGGACATATTTTATTTGTTACAAAATTTTTTCACTTCATTAATTATAAGAAACATAGTATTTTTAACGTTATATATAAATACTAGTGATGTGCCGGATATCCGTATCCGTATCCGTATCCGAGGATATCCGAGAAAGAAGAAAGATCCGTATCCGTAACAGTTACTTTTTGCGGATATTTTTTACGGATCTTTTACCTTATTAATTATTAATTCATAGATGAAATTCTATATATAGGTGATTAGGTAGCATTGAAAAACTATTAAATTCCAGTAAGATTATTTTTTATTTCTTAAAATCAAATATTTGGCACTTTATAATGCAAGCGTCAAGTGGCGGGCGTCTACTATCGTTTCAAGGTCACGCGCACCGACACCGATTGAGTAAGATAGTTAAGATCCGTATCCATATCCGCGGATATACATTTTTAACGATCCGGCACATCACTAATAAGTACAAAAATTTCAGAATAATTGAAATATATGAATTTTTATTTGCCCATTATCACATCCACTTCATTATCCCTTATCTTTCTATGATGGTCGGCAGCTTACTTGCTGCACCTATGGCCTTGCTTGTGTTATAGGCGATGGCAGCATAAGAAAACAGTTTAAGAAAACTGCTTTCCTATGTAAACCGTGTTATAAATGCAGTATCAATGTCGACAGATACTCGTAGATAGCACATCTACAGAACAGGTCACGGGTCGATGTTTGATATTTTGTAGTGACATTTGCACACACGCTGTTGGCTAACTAAACGCTACACTCAGATCTGCTGCATCTCCATGTAACTTACGCAATGATGATTCAGACTACAAAGTTTACCGTGAACAGATTATTCGAATTTACGAAATTTACGATCTTTCGTTATTTTTGTTTTAGACATTATATTTTTTTTAGTACTCTTGCCTTTTAGTTATGATCTTTAATTTAATAAAAGTATAATATAAGTAGATATAATTTTAGAAAGTCAAATTGATTGGACTTGATGACTAAAGTGGTCTGAAAATGTGAAAAATGATAGCCACGATATACATGCCCAATAGTGTAATGTCAATTAAATTTGAATCAATTGCTATATTGCTGTAACTGTATGCGATTACCTTTGAGGGATATTAGTTTTCATGTGTAGATTATAAATAAAAATAAACTGTCTTAAAGTTTAAAAATACATCTTTAAGAAACCGGCATATCCTAAAATATTAATAATCTTTCATTTTATGTAATATGTAAAGTTCTGCTGATTGACAGTAAGTTTTTTTTTATTAGAGACGAGTTTGCTTTTGGCCAGCATTTAACCGTGTAAGGAAGATGAGGACTATGATGGAGCGAGATCACCCAGAAGATGCCTATTCACTCGAACTTGGTTACTGTGGTGGATTTATAGTAATACTACTCAAATAGAGGAGAATGATAGTTTGACGTTACATTGCAATGAACGTTTGCAGTTAATTGTATATAGTTAGGTTTTAGTAATAATTACAAATTAAACCTGATTGGTTTTTAGTGTTATCATTTTACATTTATTATATTATTAGCCTTAATTTTATTTTTAATTATAAATAAAGTAAAATAAAAATGTTTAATTTGTTCGGCGCCTTGTTTTGAAATAATAAGAGTTCGAAACGTTTCGAATTTTCGGAAGACATTTACACAGTTTCCCCCCAGACGAAAAAGACGTTTTACGATATGTGCAGGGACCGCTCCCACTCGTTTATCAGATTAATAATAATTTTTAGACGCGTTTATGCGAATTTTATTCAGCTTTAATAGTTTTGATGACTGTTGATGTCTCCAATAATGTAGACGTTTTCAAGTTTAACATGTTCGTAAAAAAAGTTCAAGTACTTCGCGTAATTGTGTTGATGATAAAATAATGATAAATGATAACACTTGATAAAACATTGCAAATATACTTTTCATGTATAAATTTTATTAAATTTTCTATAGCAAATATTGAGGAATATTAATATCATAATATTGCTATCTAACAATAACAAATACATTTCCAACTAATATTCATTTACTTTAAAATACGTGTATTTATATTGTGGTAATATAAATATATATTTAATTTATATTATATAAATTTATTTATGTAATTGTTATTGTGATAAGTATTTGAGGTTTGTATTGTGATTTCGTTATTTGTAGGTTTCAATTAAATGTGTCAATTTGAATTTGTTTTCAATAAAAGGGTAATTAGAATTTCAAATTTCACGCGAAAGTTTTCAACGCGGGCGAAGTCACGGGCACCAGCTAGTAATAAAATCCGTTACGTGTCAAGGCTGTTATTCGTCCGAGTTTCAAGTGATCACACAACTTACCTATGAGCAGGTGCTAATGCTAAGATACAGGTAATTTCATTTTATGTGACATTGCACAATTCGCGTCGCATCCGAGCGGCGCGAGTTCCTTTATCGGCATTACTTTACACATTGTTAAATGTAAATTTACCGAAACGATGGGTTTATACAAAATTCATATACCTGTTTTAATATTGCGAAGTCATCTTTGCAATTTGTGATGTATAAGTTTAAAATAAGAACTCCATTTTTGGGCGTAAGTAAAAATTATTTTAAGAACGAAGTTTCTGTATAAAAATCACCTATTTTATTTGATTAATTATATTATTATAAAAAGTAGTCTCATTTATTATACCACATATAAAGGATACAGATAGTTCGGTTGAATTTGGTTGAGAAATTAAGTTAGACAATAATTCATTTCCATATTTGTGAAATACCTTTATAACATCATAAAATTTAATACACCATTTATTTTATTTTTTATTTAGACATATGAAAAGGAACTATAGATTTTTGATGTGAAGTAAATCGATTTTCCCTCAGTTACTTAAGTCCTTTTTAAATTTAAATATAACTATTTTAGAATTTCGGATTGTTAATTTTATATTTAAAAAAATGCTGCAAAAATTATTATTATGATCCGTTCCAATTCATGTAGTAACTAGATACTCTCATTTGTTTTAGTATAGAAAGTTTTAATAATAGAAGAATTCCTTAATCAGTTCAAATTTTTTTTTTTTTTTGATAAGCTTATATTGTAATGTAATTTATTAAAGTTACAATACATATATGACAACCTAAGCCTAATCGCCGCCGGAGGATAGTCCCAAGCATCCCTTACTAGTGAGTACACCGACTAGTGAGTAGTGAGTGAGTCGGTGAGTGCATCAACGAAACACTTAGCACACGTGCTATTTCGCGGTGGTATTCTGTAAGCGGGTGGTTACTACCAACAAACGGGCTGCTCCCAGTCCATGAACACACCTTTACTATGTGCCCCACCTCTACTAAATGATACAAAATGTAAAATAGCCTAAAAAATAAAATTATATTGTCTACCTGTGGTTGAAATCCATTTTCGTCAGCTATATATGTTAGAGATATCAATTGACCTTCTGGTGTCTTGTAACTGAATTTCCCCTCGGCTACTTGAACTTCTTCAGGTTCGCCCTTACCGAAGTTCTTAACGTAACCAGATTCTTCGGCGTTGATCTCATTCCCTGTCTCGTACCTGAAATTTTTCATATGTGGTGGATGAAAAATATTTAATCACAATTACAAAGCATTATTTAAGAGAGCACTTAAAACAGTTATCAATTCAACCGAAGGAAAAATAGGAATAAATGAAAAAAGAATTATATTTTGATTATTTCAAAATGTGGAACTTACAGCCATTTGTAGGTTCCGTCGACATTTGGCCCGTCGGTCTCAAGTCGAATTATAGGTATAGGTTCGCTAGGATTTTGTCCTTGTGCTGCTGATGTCACTGCTATTAGCGATAGCAAAATTAAGGAGATCTGAAAAATATTAAATAAATTAAAATCTTAATCACATAAAATTTATTTTTATTTCATCTCATTGCGCCTGACGGCAAAGAGTAGCAATAAATTTTCAATATGAGTAAATTGTCTATAATTTTTTCTGTATATCGTAACATAGGTAATGTTACGAGGCAAATGTACAGGCGTCACTTGTGCATATTAGGTATATTAGTTTCCTGAGTATCCAATTCATATCTTAAGACCTATGTACCTATTTACGTTTTTAAATTTTAAAAATAGTTTTGTGTCGTGTGCTTAGCCCACCTGAAATATTGTTAAGTGTATATGTATAGTTGGTGATAACTGGCGCACAGCATCTCATGGAGCATGCCTATAATAGTGACAGCAGAAAAATAAAAAATAATTAAGTTTAAAAGTGAACTTATTTAATAATAAAAGGTATAACAATAATGAAAATAACAATAATAAAAGGTTTTATTTCGTAATTACATATGATACAAGAGATAAATAATTTTTACGGTAAGTTAAATTCAGTTTGAAGTTAAATTCAACATTTAAACATTTAAATTAGATTCAAAATGTTAAGAAATCCTGATAAACTTTTATAATTTTAAAAAGTTCCTTGCTTATTATTTTCCTCATTATATTCCTACATATTGGAAAATATCACAGTGAATGTTGCTTCTCTATCACACTTCTCATTCGATCAGTCTATTCCCCCCTATCATCATGTTGTGCCTTATCCCTTTTCCTTACCCCCTTTCCCTTGGCCTATGAGGGTAGACAGGCTTGTGATAGATATTCACTTATCACGAAGCGGACCGTCAACCCGCTTTTCTGTCTATATCATAAAAAATATTAAACATGACTACAACAATCGTTTATTTGGCTAACCACATAACGTGCCCATACGACCATAAAGTACAAGTAAATATTACCGTGTAGACTTTAGACATACATACATCTTGATGCGGAAATGCACTAAGGCTGCCGGAAGAAAAGTGTCTATACGAGCGGTTTCTTTGGGTACAATACAGTACTTAATTCCTATTATGTCGTATGTTGAAACCACATTGACGTTTCAATACTGTATTGGATGAAGCTAATCTTACTCGTATACTCGTATTAACAATTTCTGAGTTACTTCAATCAGTCTTTATATGATTTTCATCGAATAGTGCCAATCATGGTGGAGTTTCAATAGGGAGTTATTGCAAGTTTCTTTGATAACTCTATTGCAATGCATAATCTGTTCCATTGACTACAGGGAAGAAAAGAAAATCTATATTTGAAGTCAACCTATTTTTGATTCAGTAGTTAAAAATTACAAATTCTTTATTTTGCTATTAAAAAAAATTATATGTTATATTATGTTCAATGAACATTCTCGATGATTTTGCGGTCCAAAACATGGTAATTACATCTTCACCCGAAAATAATGAAAAAAATGTAAAACGATGAAAATATATTACACTTTTACTCGCGAAAATAATGCTAAAAAATAAATAATAGAATTAGAAGAATATATTACGTCTATTTTTTCTCAATTTTTTTTTTTCACGAGATTTTATGTAAGAAAGCGTGCTCTTCTGAGTTTGCTTCAATAGGCCGTACCGAATATATAAAATGAACTATAAAATAACATGAAACTTGCTGTCTACACTTTTTTGTAAGATTGATGGTGCTACTTCGGTAATGCTAATGTTGCATTCCCGTCACACAGTGACATAAAAAATTAAATGTACATAAAGATTATTTGTATGTATATTCTGTACTTTGTATTGTTTTAGTAAAATAGTAGAATGTATAAAGGAAGCCGTGAGATGACAAGGATCTCTCATAAATGCACGTGCATCATTGCACGTGAGTATACTTTCCCTCAGTGCAATGCGATTTAAACAAAATTTCTCAACTGCGCCACACCTCTATTGTCATGCAATGGAACTAGTGATAACAAAGGATGTATATTGTTAAAGAACACGGTGTTACTCGAATACACATCAATAATAGAAATGACAAATCTATTATGAAAATGGGTGGAATGGAAAGAGCGTGTTTAAGGGGAATATGTATCCTACAATGTGAGCTTGCTTTTTGCTTAAGAATATTATCCTACTTCCTACTAATATTATAAACTAGCTGGTGACCGCAACTTCGTATGCGCAGTAGTTCGCTTTTTTGAAAATCCCACAGGACCCTAACATTATTCCAAGATAAAAATGATCCTATAGTTTAACCTAGGTAATCATCAATGCAACAATGAAAACTGCATTCAAATCGGTTAAGCCGTTCCTGAGATTAGCGTGCACAAATCTCAATTAGATGAGCATACTCGTACAGATAAATAGTCAAACATTCAAAAACTATTTTTTTTACCGCGGTAACATAAGTACAACGTGAACAAATTGTTTGTTTTTTTTTTTTTTGAAAAAATATTTAGTGTACAGACACGGCTTGTTTACGATTTTATTATATGTATAGGATATAGAATAAATATATATGTGAAAGTTTGCGAGTATATCCATGGATGTTTGTTCCTCAATAACGCAAAAACGACTGAACAATTTAAGACACATTCGTCAGATTCCTTTTTCGTCAGGATAAATTATAACGAGCTTGGATGAAATTTAGTACATTATATTAATTTTTATTTTATATAATATTAATTTATTGTGAAAAAAGGGATCGTCTAAAAATATAAAAATATGTAAACTACGAGTAAAGATATCTACTGAACATAATCATTGTTGGCAACTATAAGAGAGTATTTATGTAATAACGTGGCTTTGAAGAGAGGATCTCTATCTAATATCAACCTTTATTTACTCTGTTTTTAAAATTGTTTTAAGATGTGTAATGCTAGTATTGTTAATGTCAAAAGTATCTCTGTCTGTCTGTCTACTACCATTTCATAAGTTAACTACTTAACCGATCATCATAAAATTTTGCATAAACATTGTCAAGGATACAGGAAAGGACATAGAGTACTTTTCCTCCAGAAAAAAAGTACTGTTCCCAGGGTCTTATCCCAGGGTAAAAATCCAACGCCTGACAAAAGTATAACAGCAATAAAGATGTTCAGGCCTTAGGTATATTGCTTATATATTTTTTTTATTTTTCAACGCGGACATAGTCGCGGGCACCAGCTAGTATTCAATAAGTGGGTAAGCATATTGTATATGAACGATGGTTGCACTGGGCATACATTTTATGACACACTGTTTCTTACGTGACAGAGCAGATTTTGTATTACGAATGCACATGAGCATAATAATATTATTTATTACCAAGTTCCTTACATTGTCTTGGTTCTACTTTGAGAATAAATTGTGTTTTTGAATAAGTATTTTGAAAGCTACATGAATTTTACATTGTATAAATGTTCTCATACATTGTATATATACATATGTGATAATTATCCAAAACTAGTGATGGAAACTGCGTTTTTTCTCAAATGTTTAAATTCCAAACTTTCAAATAAAGAAGAATCTGGTCTGAACTTCTTATCTTTCAGATAAAGAAGTTTTCTTTTTGTGCGAATAAATTTTGCTGAAATGTGTTATTTTCTTCTTTTTTTCATTTCTTATGTTATTTCTACATAACATAATGCGAGTAATATTATATTATTTTTTATAATGTGATAATACAAAATATTTATATTTAATACTCTTTTAAACCCTAAGACCTTTCCCCTTAAGTTACCTAAAATAAATGATATTATAATTTTTTCAATGAAGTCAAAATCTAAAATAAATTGGTTACTAAGATTTATTATATACAGTAGAGAATTCAGGATTTCCACTTCTCTAAATTCTTCAAAATAATATTCTATGTAAACACGAGTTACATTTTGTTTACACAAAAATTTAAGGATCACTGGATTTTTAAGTTGGTATACAAATAAAATACGTATGAACGTATGTATGTATATAAGTTATAAACGAAATAATTTGAAATAAGTTATAATATATTCCACATTATCTAATAAGGTGGTGCCCTCGTAGTAGAACAATGAAAGTTGTGAGGACCTCTTTCACCATTTCTGAGTAATGTATCAAGTAGGCTAACCGCCATTTAAAGTCACCGGTCACAGAGAATGATGGACGGCTTCGTTTGTACGGTAAAAGTCCCAAACATTAAAAAGGAAATAATAAAAAAATCGACTATCGAAGGATGCAGTAAACCGAGTGCATAATTTAATAAAACATAAAATTATTTCTAAAAGTAACTAATCAACACTTTACTTGTAGTTGGTGAAAGAGGCCCTCAGACTTATAAATTTAATTAAATTGTGAATTAGGGAACTTACCATATTTGTGCTTATCTAGGGCAGATGAGGAGTACACTCTGAGGATACGGTAAATGGCAACGGAGTGTGTGCTCGTTGACACTGCTGGGTATTTATATACCGTCTCCTTTACCTATGAACTTCGCACGACCCGCGGCGCAAGCGCATCCCGACGATGCATCTCTATAACGAGCACGAATACTTACGTATTACAATATGACAAATATACAACGGTTCCGCTGTGACTTTGTTCGGTGTTGTAAATTTCACTAACTGAAATTTTATACTATTTTATATTACATTCGACAGACAGGCTGACGATTTACTTGAGGGTGCGTGGCTACCGTCTCTTTTAGCACAAGCAACACCAATGTAGTAGGATTAAAATAGGGGATAAGGAAGGGGTAGGCTATACATTCCTTACTTGAATCACCGAAACACAAAAGCATACATGCTGTTATTTCACAGTGGTTTTCTGTAAGGAGGTGGTTATTACCGCCAGACAGCTGCCCAGATAACTGCGAAGAGCAGTGTGCTCTGCATATTCAGACCACTACTTGGCATATCCAGACCAGACCCAATTTATTAAAGTAAATTTCCAAATTTGGCTCTGTCGGAGGAATACGGGACCCTTGAGACAGAGCGTTAAGGCAATCACGAGTAGAATACGAAATGCCCTAATATTTGGTCGAAACATCGGATGATTGACATTTAGAGTAGACCCCAGGTACAGCACAACCGAACCTGCAAGAACAGCGCCCTTAATTGGACGGAATCACCTCAGATTACTCAGAAGTTCGCCCATCCGCATGATAAAGCTTCTACCAAGGGCACTGCGCGTGGATGGAATCCGCAATCTTCAAAATAGAAAGTAGCAAGGTTAACTGTAAAGATGGATCTGCTGATCTTGTGTCTAACCTCTTGTATTGCAGATCATAAAGAATATCCTGTAGGTGAAGTTTTCTTTAGCTTAACGTAGCGTCATTGCATAAATTCGAAACATTGTCAGCCTGGAGATGAACGAACGTGTGAAACGTGCCTGCAACGCTTAACATACGAGCATGGTTGAACATACGTCAACTGGGATATACATTACTTGACACTTAACAATAGATGAGGGGTTATGCGCGATGAATTCATCGCATATAGAAAAACTATCGCATATAATACAATACAACTCGATACTGTGTATTAACTTCCGTGTGATTGGACAGAAAAACGAATTCTTAACTAATATTATAAATAAGTTAGTTTGTTTGTTTGTTACGCTTTCAAACCTTAACTAACTCAATATCATTATGAAATTTGTCAATGTGTCAGGGATCTAGAATAGGACATAGAAAAAAAGAAGAATGAAATATACTTTTATGAGCAATATAGGCTGAATATGTGTTTTAAAAATATTTTTATATTTTCGAGATTTTGTATTCACAGGTAAACTGTAGGATTTAGAAGGTTGTGTTTAAAAGTTATTGATGTGAAGACTGCTTGCTTCATGTTTCTGGCTAATATGTCAGTCCAATAGAAATCCGCAAAACAATGTTTGATTGCTCTACTAACTTGAAAAGTAACTGATTCTTACTGAACTGTCGGTTTAGGTAGATGTTATACTATTTGTCGTCAGACGTCATTAGTACGAGACATCTCAGAACACCCGAGAGCTTTTCAACCCAAATATTAAAAGATCACTGTTAAATTTTAATGGTTACGAGATTATTGGAGAAATGCGATTGCATCTGCAAAAGTTTTATGGACTTTTTGGCTAAAAACTAATTGGTTAACATACATTTTTTTGGTTCTCATTTCCTCCTTTCTGTTTTATTCTTTTCATATATATTATTAAGTTAATATTATGGTTCGTACTATATGTAGTTTGTTTCGTTATCTTTGAATCTTTGAAAATGTTAAAGGCCTACTAATATTATCGATTGTTATGAGCCTACGTCGGCATCTTTAAAGATCACCTGAGTGTAGCCATTTATTGTCGCATAACATTTGTGTCACAAATTAATTCCATCCTTAAAGGGCTCTGGTGTGATGTATTGAGGTATTACGTAGACAGTCTAATCGGCTGGTGAATGCTCTGTTAGATAACTGCTAAAAGATATTCAGAAAATTGGCAGACGATGCACCCTGGCTGTAATGTGATCGACTTTTTATAAATTAATGGTATTGTCCTCTATAAGAACACACAATTTATACTAATATAAATTGGTGTTGGTTTGTATGTAATCTTCGAAATTACACATCCGATTTAAAAAATTCTTTCACCAATAATTAGAGTATAATTTCAGGGTAGATGATATATAGGCTAAAAATGAAACGTGTTCGTAGCCGCGGGCACTAACTTTGTATCTAAAAATAAAGATCCAACGCTTGGCAAAAGTATAATGCCAGGCGTTACATGGCTTTATATATTTTGTGAGGCGGCATATCTTTTATTTCTTAACGCGGACGAAGTCCGGTCACCAGCTAGTGTAATAACAAATTGTGCCCTGAGCTTTTCGTAGTACTAACTTAAGTAGTTATGTATTTCCTTATTCGATACTAGCTGTTGCACGCGACTTCGCCCGCGTAACTTTACAAAATATAGCCTATGTTACTCGCTGATAATGTAGCTTTTTATATGTGAAAGAATTTTTGAAAATAATTCTAATAGTTTAAAAAACTTTACAAACATACAAAAAAAAAAATCTCTTTATAATATTAGTATGATAGATAGTATAGATCAAATATTTTTTTATCATGGATTTTCGCTTGTTTTTTTAAACAATAACTTTCTCGGCTTTCATGTTCTAAGGTCATCGTGAATTAGATATGTACTTTAAATAAAAAATGTATTACTCGTATTATGATGCCCATCTTTGTATCATTGTCGTTTATTAATTGAACTAGCTTTGTAGCTTGAATTAAAATTTGAATAAACCTCTAATTTAATATCTTTGAAATGAGTACTGATCAAATTAATAAATTAATCTATCTTATTTAATATTAACCTTAATTTAACGTGGATATCTCTTCTTTGACTTGGCTATTCAGACAAACGGAGTTAATACGTGGTTACCGTTTGATTTTCCACTGTGAAACCCCAAAAAGAACCGAAATACGTAAAATTAAGACTTTTAGTTAAAGTTTTAGTTAGTTAAGACTGAATGTCGTAGTATTTCGCGTTCTTCAAGTCTTGGAGGCGCCCAATGTTGCTACTTTACAGTTATGTCAATTACAAACAATCCATTAGGCATACACACGCCTGTGTTAATATTCACTTATTCACAAAACTAATGGAAACAAAATTATATACAATTTTCCGAAATTGCTCAATTACAAATAACTTAATATTTCTTACTTTGGCAATTTAAATTTCTCAATGAATTTGCCAATTATAGATGATAAATATGTTTATGTTTGTAATCTATTAGTCTCTTCAAAAGAGTAGGCTTTAACCTAATATCCTATTATGTTTTATTTGTAATGTAAGAATTAGACAATTACCTCATTATATACTTAGGTACACAAGAAAACTGAATTCCATGGAAGGCAAGAATGGTTGAGGTTTCTCGGTAAGAGTTAGCGATCAGATGAGGCTAAGGTCGTTAAATGTATGGCGCAGTAATAGTTAGATGGATAATAATAATATTTTGCTAATATCACAATATTTAATATATTATTTTCGATACTAATTAAGTACATTTAAAACAAGGTGGTGTCCGCAACGCTGTAAGTACGTTTTTTGACTTGAAAGTTCAACGAGAAACATGAATAACATGGAAAAGTTTCTTTTATTGCTTTTTTATCGCTCGAATTGACTTCGTCAAATGAACAAGTTGTCAATGTTCATCAAGCTGTGCCCGAGACTTCGTTCTTTTTTTAAAATCCTACAACATTTCTCCCGGATAGGTAATCATCAATACATCATTAAAAACCATATTCAAATCGGTTACTGAGATTAGCGTGCACAAAGGCATAGGAAACCAGACAAAAATTCTAAAAACATTTTTTTTAACTTGGTAAAATTCTAAAAACATTTTTTTTAACTTGGTAATTTTGACAACTGTACAAATAGTTTTTTTGAAAAAATATTTAATGTACATTTATTATATTATATATATGTATTTAATATTTAATGTACAGTTAGTTTACTATTTTATTATATGTATACAAAATAACCTTTTAGTGGTAGACCATTTTTCGATTCTCATTCGTAAAATTGACTTGCTACAGTAACTATCTCTTAATTGAAAACTACTGTTAAATAACAGCAGTACTTATTGCATTCCGATCGGTTAATGATGCCACAACAAATTCCTCTATTCAAACCTGTTACTACTAAACATAAGAAAAAGAATTTAAATGATACCATGACATTAAATATTCTTTATTTATTGCATACCGACTTATATTCAATGAAAATATATTCATTATTAGTAATCATTCATTAGAAGAACAGCCTGAGACCTATATGAGAACTACCATAAAAGGTGCCACGGACGGCTCATCAAGTTACATTATAAGGTAAAAGGCAATATGCGAAGTAATAGTCGAAACAAGATCGCAATGTGAAGATTTAATTAAATCACGTAAAGAACAAAAAATATATTTATCTATTAAGATATTCGCGTGTTATATTGATCTTGAATTATTTCACTGTATTTATAAAATAAATTAAATCAGTTAAGGAGAAAAACAAATATCAAACAATTAAATTAGTTAATAATTTTGGTTCAATATACCAAGTAAACTAAATACTTTGTATATATGAGTAAAATGTACAAAGTTCAAATCATATTCATTCCCTTCGGTGTCTAATCTCTGAGTCCGTGGGATCTCAACGCTCTTAAATTTTTCAACCGACGAAAACGAAATTACTTTGTATACTTACATTAGTTTAAGAACTTAGTTATTAAGGTTAAATAAAAAAGGTTTATTATTTTTTGCTTTTCATTTTTTCGGCGGGTTAATTTTTTGTTAAAAAGTTTTTATTTAACGTTTGGTCGACATAACCGGCGATTCTAAAGCTGTCTATTACCTCAGTCAACATATTAGCATTGCCATACAACGAGGTTATGCAGCCAGCATGCTTGGAGACCGAAATTTTTATTTTATATAATACTAGCTGGTGCCCGTGACTTCGTCCGCGTTGAACGATGAAAGGTACCCTATGTCCTTTCTGGTGTCCCAGACAATATGTATGCAAAATTTCATGATGATCGGTTTAGTAGTTTTTGCGTGAAAGAGTTACAAACATCCATACATCCATACATCCAAACTTATTTATCAAAATCCAAATTAAGTACGGATGAAAATATATATCTATAACTTAAAATCAAATGAAACATTATATTGTATTAGAAAATAATAATATTAAATAATATTAATTGGCTAATATATACTTACACGAATTACAAGTGAAACATGATTGGTTGCACAAATACATGAGGCATTACACCTTCAAAGTAACACAAAATTGTCATCGCACGGACAGAATGACGTTTAAAGTTGGTTAGTTGTGAAATGTTCGGACTCATCGCGACCACCGCTGACCCTTGCCGATCCTGTTATACGTGTGGCATTTAATAGAATTAATGAAATTTTACCTAGCAATAAACGAATAATTTCAAAGTTCAACGAACAATCACAACTAGTTTTCTGTTGGGAGTATCGCTTCTTCGTCTTGCTTCTTATTCAATTTTAGCAGAGCGTAGATAAATGAAATCCCCAATTTCTATGTGTACATCATTTATATATTTGAATCCAATTTACAACTTAAGAACATAATAAACATTTTCATAATAAAACTTTAAAAGTGACTTTCCAAAAGGATGTCTAAAAACCGACTTATAAACTTTCTCTATGTCAAGCAAATTCTATTTCTATCTTTTCATAATTATTTATTTTTAATAACTAACTAGTTTATTTTTAAATCCAGCCAGTATTAAAATTCAGTACCTCAACATTTTCTTAGTTTTATACAATTGCGTTAAGATAATATTCTGTAGATACACTTTTGACCCACAGTGGCGTTTTTATTTTATTTTTTATAAATTAATAAATTAATCGCCAAGAATGAACACACTAATTGTGTGACCCCCAAAGTAAGCACTATTAGGGATAATCATAATATAACGGCCAGAGAGCGAAACTCTGCACAGCCAAACCAGGGCCTTGGCTTTGAAAAGTTCATTTGCAAGTAACTTCAGTTTGATAACATTCTTGTTTCAGTTGCCTCTGAGTAAAATGCTGTGAGTAAAATGTGTTAAAATGCACTTTGTTATTTTCTTATCTAACCCAGGACCCCTGAGTCAGAACATCTTAACTAAATTATAGCAATTACGGCGTACAGCAGATTGGCGCTCTGTTAAATGGTAAGTCGCCACTGTTGAAAATGTATATAGGAAAAGAAAAAGCAAAATTGGCATTTCTTTTTTCAGAAGACGTATCTCAATAAATCGTCTTATTATTTCAAAGATAACTTTTCGATAACTTCTTGATTCTGTCTTCGAGCCCTTATCTTTGTCCTTCGAGCCGAATCAAAATTTATTTTAAACTAGTTTATCCCCGCGACTTCGTCATGGTGATATGATTAATGATTTTATACATATTGAAAAGTTATCGTGATGTATATATTATATAACAGTTCGTTGAGATTTGAAAAGTTTTATCAGGGTAACAACATTCCCCGCGCAGGATAGCCGTGGCGGGGCATCGAAGTCGTGTCATAACGTCCCCACGACCCCGCCCATCAACGGCCGCGCTAGAAAGAAAGTCGTTGGGTTTTAGCCGGTAGAAATCCGGCATAACCCCGCAGTGTCCCCTACACTGCCTGGTATCCAAGAGGATTTCCCAACGTTAAAAAAAAAAGGGTAACAACATTACGTTTTTATCAGATAAATAAATAAAAATCAAGACAATTAAAAATATAACATTTTATTCACGTATCAAAAATAGAGATAAGTTAATAAAGTAATTATTTACAAAAGTATAAAAGTAGTTAGTTAAGTAAACACGAGTACAATGACAACATTGTGCTATCACAATTAAGTAACGTTTAGTACGCTTACAACTTTTGTATTAAAGTTACTCAGAACATTCAAGTTTAAAATATTTAATCACAAGTAAGTAGCACAAGAATTGTTGATTGAACACTCTGTACTTAAATTTTAACATTTAAAGCTAAAATCGAATCAAGCAACACATTTCCTTTTGTGTGACTGACTGTGCAACAATATCCAACAATATATGAAAAATATCGTTGCATATTGTGCCCAATTGCCTCGATATTCATGTGTTTATTTGCTATTGGTTATGAAGTCTGTATATCGAGAAATACAGCTATAATAATAATCTTCTCTATATATATGAAATTGACCGCATTTTATTTCTCAATGTATGTATGTCCGACTTGCAAGAGGCATTGCATTAAACTACGTATTTGTTATTTATCAACTGTACCTTTATTTAGATTTACACATTACTGTGTACTTTTGTAGGACACAATATTGTTTAGCATAATTTCCCAAATTATACTACAATATGAGATGATAAGATTTAAGGTTTTGTTAACTATGTTGAAATGATTAAAATATTAAAACAAGTCTGTCCCAGTAATACTGCCCTCAAAATGTGATCTTGAATATAGTGGAGTGGATTATTTAACACATTAAACAGTCGACACCAATTAAATGTAGCATATCGAACGCTATAAGTATTAGATTCAGTGTCACCGACTATCTGAACCCACTATATCCTGTTGCAAATGTTATTTCTGTCTATGATTTATTCACTCAGTTCTTATTGCATTGTATTACACGTTAAACGACGTCACAAATTCTCAGTCTATTGTTGGTAGTAGAGACCCTTGTAATCAAGGGCTGCTCTTTCTTCTTCCCTCTTCGCGAATTCTGGGTTGTTCTTCGTTTCAATAGCAGCGCGTTCCTGAAATAAAAAAAAATGTTCCTGAAATGTTTGAGTATGGCCTGCACATCTGAGTTGGGTAAACGAGTTGGTTAGTTTTTTACTATTGACTATTTAACCGATCAACATTAAATTTTGCATACACGTTGTCAGGAGTACGGAAAGAAACTTTTCACACAGAAAAAACGACCGTTGCCGGGAGACACGGAGAAAGTTGCGGGAAAAAGTTGGTCTGCTATAACGGTGAAAGACGAACAAGTAATCTTGAACAGAGTCCATATTGCGCTTTAGTGATTGGAATTTTATTTATATGATGTTCTTAGATATGAAATTTTGTTCATAATATGGAAAACTGAAAATATAGCGTTATTTACGAACACAAGTTTACCGTAGCACCAGCGCTGCAGAAACAGCTCGCAAAATTAATAGTGTGTATGGGGCAGCTACTTTTAATTTAGCCAAGAAGCTAAGTAAGCCAAGAAAGTGTAACATCTTCTTTTAATTTGGCTTCTAACACAGAAAACACAGAAAAAAATCTACAATTTGTTAAAAAAAGTTTAAAACGCTTAAACAACTTATAACAGAATGCTTGTTGGCTCTTGTAAGTAAACCTCAAGAAGCCTATTAGCAAAATGGAACTAAATAGAACATCGTAGTAATCATAGCAAACTAATAAGGCAATTACAGTACAGGTTAATGTTAATGTTAGAGATGTTGTGAAAATTAGGAAAATGCAAGAATGTAAACCGCAGATAGCAAAAGAGTAATACAACTATTTAAAATTAAAATTACTCAAATTACTGGTAAAGCTATTCAAAAGCTAAGCTTCACGGATTTTCTGAATAATACTGGAGTTTTCATTTGTAGTCTACCTTCAACTTCACTTTTTCAGCCAGTACTTTCATAAAGCAAGTTTTACCTGATTTGCTTTAATGCCAGCGTAGATGAGGTCAAGTCCTTTCTGGATTTCAGGCGAAACAGGTGGCGGGGTTGGAATGTGGTCTCCCTTCACCCTGAATCCGAATTCGTCAGCAGTATACTCGACATTGATAACCTGGCCATCAGGTGCCGTGTACGAATAACTTCCTGCTTGTACGAGGGCATCTTGGTTCTCGCCGACTGATTTTAGGTAGCCTTGTTCTTCAGCCTGGATATGATTTCCGGTTTCGTAACTGAAAACAAATAGTTAGGTATTTGTTTAGGTACTAGTTGGTTCTACATATTATTTACCTACTAGCTGACTCGTTTTGTCAAAACGTCAAAATTCAAAACTCAAGCACAAAGTTTGTTTTTGATTGATGTGTTTGACGCAAACAGCAGCGCGGTCGTCACGTGACTATGATGCGTTGCCAAGTGACGACCGTGTAGCTTTTTGGTTTAACGTCAATATTTGATTAAATTGTTCGAATTATTGTCATCTAGAAACTTTGGATGGGAAAGAAAAATGGGGTTTTCCGATAAATTTTTCGGTTCCAATTTTCCTCTCCATAAGGACCTTTTCTGGGCTTCAACGAATATTTAAAAATAAAATGCCGAATTGCTTGAGCCGAGTTCGAGTTTTGCGCTTAGCAACACAAAATATAGCGATTAATTTTTATTTAAAATATAGATTTCTTGTATACTGACACAGAGACCTACTGAAACATTTTGTTGCGAAAACCAAATAACCGGACCAAGGCTAAATTTGAAATTTTGGTTTCCACGGTAGACCTTGCCAGGAATCGAATTGAGGTATTAGAGTTAACACCTCAATTACATACTCCACAAATGAGCTTGCTTGTCTTATTTATTATAATATAATAGTTGTTTTCAATCAAACGTTTAGAATATAAGATTCATGATTAGACTATATTTTTATTATATTGCTAACAAAAATAGTAACTTACGCAGTCTTATAACTTCCATCAGTGCCTTGTTCCTTATCAAATCGGATGATGGGAATGAAGGTGGTGGTCTCTAAAGAAACCTTCGGTCTGAAATCTTCGATGGGTTTGCTCTGTCTGAATTCTTGTGGTTGCTGCTGTTGGCGGTAGTCTGGTTGGTAGTTATTGTAGTTCTGCTCAGCAGTCTGCTGGTCATCTAGCTGTTGAGCTTCAGGCTTTAGCGACACTCTCCTCTGTGGGAGAGCTGTCGCAATGGACAGAATTACGGAGATGGCAACCTGTAATACAATTTATAGTGCACATTATTATTAATGAAAATTCTTTCGAATATAGAAAGCTACATTATCAGCGAGTAACTTAGGCTCTGTATTATATAAAGTTACGCGGACGAGGTCGCGTCCAACAGCTAGTCTATTTATAAAGAAAAAGCTTCATCTGTGCTATCTTATCTATTTAAGGACCTACTTATAAGTTTTAAGCGATCCGGTAATAAAATTTAACGCAAAGAAATATTTTTCAAACATCCAACAAAAAATGTTACCCAATAAATGTGAAAATGTTTCGATTGAACTTTGCTTATTATTATTAAAATAAAGATTCGACGTCGGGTAAAGGAGCTTAATCATATTCGTAGTGTTGCAAGATAAGATGCAACGTATACAATAGGTTGCAGTTGCGAAAGTGCCTCATTCGACACGCAAGTTGGGCGAAAGTGGGCTCCACTGTATTGGTGTTCATATGTCCACAATGGCATTGTTTTCATTGAGATCCACTTAACTTTTAGTTATGCTTTGTTAGCCTGTTGGCCAACATGTGAGGGTTACATAAGGTGTTATACAATATTAGACATGTGTAACTAAAGGGCTGCTGTATCCTTTGTACATAAAAGTTTCATAAATGGTCATTTCATGGTCAAGCGTAAAAGTAATAAAATCTAAGCCTAAACGACAATTAAAAAGAACTAGCTGGTGACCGTGACTTGGTCTGCGTTGCAAAATGAAGAATATAACACCTGAGAAAATATTTGAAATCTTTATCGCTGTGACAATGGTGGCGCCGCCTCGGCCTACAGTTGAGCCCAATGTTTTTATATTTTTTGACGAACCCTCGTTTTTAGGATAAAAGTGTTATATATGTTAATCCAGGTATTAACCTATCTGTGAGAAATTTCATCCAAATCCGTTTATCGGTTTTGGCGTTAAAGACTAACAAACATACACATCCATCTAATATATACGAGTAATATTAGTATTTCGCATTTATAATATTAGTAGGGTTTATAATATAATTTATGTATGTAATTATTTAAAATAATGTCTTCATTATGAAGGCAATTTAACCATAATGTAGTAAAAATATTGCTTTTTTTAAAAAGAATATCTTATTACAATATCAGAGGAAATTATTAAAATTAGCATAATATGTTATTATTGTCATCATATTGTTACGCATTTTTTTTTCACGTTATTTAAAATAACTTTCCTATTGATATACATTGTGCAACAGTTAGTTTGATCATCACTCTTACGATACGTTTGTTTGCTTCATTGGCTCGTTACGAATCGGGATCATACATAATGCGATTTCTTCGATAGGAAATTAACACTTATGCTAAAACGTTTAGGAAAAAACTCACTTACTACAGCTGTTACAAAAAAATAAAGTCGGCATTTAAACTTTTTGAAATTGATTGAAATATCTTGAGACATCTTAAAATCTTGAAACTGCTTTAAAAATTTGCAGACCCATTATTTCAAATTTATTCTTTTCAAAATGTTGTTTAACATTAAATGATGTATAATATTTAAATATCAATGCAAATGTAAAAAATATGTCTTACGAAATCATTCAACATAGTACTGTAATTAATTATAATAAATCTTTTTTTTACTATAACGGTTGGCAATTAACAGGCCACTAGTACTTGAGACCATAACTATAGGTGTAAATATAATATCACATAGTTTTTTGATATATTTGGAGAACCTGCCACATTAATCTGTCGAATAATGCCTTCAAAACAAAACATATTAAATTGCGCGGTTATTTTATTTTATTCTTATTTATCTGTAATATATATAAACAGGAATAAGTTATTTCGAAAAATTAATAAAATTATCACTAAATTCGGTATACATCATTATTAATATGTATTTTTTGCATTTTTTAAATTCTTTTTAAGTACCATAATGAATACTAAAAAGACACTTAGCATATCTGCCTTTCACGTTTTGACCGCTTTTAAAATTATTATTGATGACATATAACTTAAACTTACAACCTTTAAATTTTAATTATATAAGTAGTGTCCAAGGACAAATTAAATATATGGATCTGTTAAATTATCTGCTATAATAAAATTGTAAGCAATTTATTACAGCTATCTAGAAAACTGATGCGCCCCGACTTTTCTAGACAAAAGCACTCATAAATTAAAGCAATAAACATGTAAACTGGCTTACAATGTTATATCTCTATCTATCTATCTATCTATCTCTCTCTCTGAAGAAGAAGCTTTATAATATAAGATGTTTAAATAGAAGAGTCCACATAAATTTGAGAAATAAAAATGTTGCATTTCTTCTGATTATGTTGAAAGATGTAATAATTTTCAAACAGTTGCGTGTTCACAACGCAAACTGACACCTATACGCCCAAATTATGACCTAGAAAACATCGTTGTATAACTCATAGAGATAGAAAACAAGATCTTATATCTTTATATGTATAATGAAATGTCATAAATGAGGTTAAATAACTTTTCCATACTTTTAAACTAAAATTATAAATGGATAACTAACTCTTCCTGTGTGTCTGATACGTTTTCAGGGCTAAAATAGTGAATCTGAATTTTGATGAAAAATATATTTTCACTTTATCAGGACTTAGTTTGTGTTTGAATGTAAAAGATGACAGCGAAGTTTACACGCATGTTAAGTTGAGTTGTTAATAACATTTATTACAAAAAAAATTACTCGATAACATAACAGGTATTCGTAGTTAAGTTATTATGCACTACGATTATAAGTGCAATTATTATTTTTAACTCGCGGTAGTAGCGACCATTAAACTGTCATTCTTTTTATTTATAACTTTTTTCGAATGATTGACAGTTCGATCTATGGAGAACAATGAACTAAGTAGAATTCTAGACGGAAATAGATGTTAATCGTATTTTTTTTTTTTTTTTTTTTTAATATACTTAGGGTCCAATTAATTATCAATTTAATTAATTTTGTTTTACACACCATTTATAATTTATGTGTGTGTTCAATATTTAATAATGTGGATTATTAAACATTAAAAATTTTTGATAAAAAAATAATTGTAATAGATATCAATTTAAAAAATCATTTTTGTATACTAATGTACAAGTGAGGTTAGACGCCCACTGTTGGGCGAACGAAGTTTGGGATGTCGCAATAAAATACAATGACTTTGTGTAGGCAAGGAATTTCAATATTTAAATAATTACTCATTGATTAGTAAAGAGGATTCCCTGTCAAGGTTATATTTACGAAATAATATTTAGCTATCCTTACATATTATAAAACAAAGTCTGTCTGTATGTTCGCGGTAATCTCAAAAACTAGTGAACGGATTTTCATACGATTTACACTAATAGAAAGAGCGTTAAACAAAGGTTTTTATATAATAATTTGCAAAAAAAAATTACACCCGTGCGAAGTCGGGGGTGGGTCGCTATAGTTAATAGTATTTCATGGGCCATTTTGCAGTTCGTCTTACGCGAGACTAATTTCAAAAGAAACAACAATTTAAAAAAAAAAAAATTTAATATCTCTATACTTATTTTAATTTTTAAAAAGTTTTCATTTACTCATACTGAAAAATACCCTTAGCCCGCGTCTCTGTCTGTGTGAGAAGCTGTAAAAATCGTTTTATAACGCTTTTCTTGGCATGTTCCTCTTTTTATTTAATAAATAGAGAATAGGTCATTCAAGACCTAATTCTTGCCCGTAAAATAAAATTTCCACAAAATTAGTTCAGTTGTTTAACCATGAAAAAAATTATGAGTATTAACAGACAGACACAGTTTCATTAGCATTTATAATATATACAGAGATGCTGTTGTTAACCTAAATTGGCACAATTAAATGTAGATTCAGAAGCATATGTCAAAGTTGAACAGCCGACACACCCAACGACCCGTTTCGGCTTCTCTTGCGACAGCTGATCGCTGGAAATCCTTAAATGTTTCAACGTAACGTCCCAATATTACAATAGCAGATGATTGCAAAATACTTTCTATTTTTTTTTGTCAAAATGATAAGAGACCGAATTCGATTAGATGTCTGACACATCTGAGAGCTGTCTAGATAAGAGCTTTCTAAACTTACCAGTACTTTCATTGTTGTTTTTGTGTGGTTTGGCTCGCGGCAACGGACACGTGAGGTTCTGTGAACTATGTCGGAGTGGTAGTAGGTACGCTCACTTATATACTACACCCCTGCCACTTACTCGAGTTTTGCTCTGAGCCATCGCACTTTCATGCCCGATTACCGCCGCGGCACAGGCTCCGTGAAACATCTTCGCCCCTCAAATCAATGCTGCGAGTTCCACTTGTGACGCTAATGCGTTCGCAGAGGTTCCTTACCGTGCACCAAGCTTGTACCATCCTCTATGTTCTTTTATGAATTACTAGCCGGTGCCCGCCACTTCGTCCGCGTTGAAAAAGAAAATATAATCTATACTAATCTATACTAATATTTTAAGGAGAGAAGATTTGTATTTTTGTATTTTGTAATGAATAAAGTATTAGGCCGATTTAAAAAATTCTATTACCTAAAGAAAGTTTCATATTATCACAGCTAGTGAGTAATATAACGCCTAACAATTTTGTCGCTGTGACGCCCAATTTTTGGCCTGTGACAACTTTACGCAACATCATATATGCTATTATTTCTCGGTGGTCTTCTGTAAGAGGGTCATTACTACCGCAGGACTGCCCAAAATGATTGCGAAACGCAGTATGCCCTTTTTTACATGAGAAAATCTGCGAATCAGATCCCCATAGACCATGGGGAGATTGGTGGGGTATGTGGGACTTCTACCCACTAAAAAACAAACCCACGGTGTTTCTTCGCGCCGTCTTTGGGCGGGGGTTAGGGGACGTTAAGATACGCTACCTTCTCCCCCCGCCAAACGAGGCCCACACACTTGCGGGCTCCACCTCGATTAGGCACGGAGTGTGACCTCTGAGCCGTTAACAGACGTGCTGGAAACACACAGCACGTCTCCCCTCGTTGCCCGGTGGCCAACGGCCACCATCTTTAATAAAAAAAAAAGGTTCAGCGTAGGTCTAAATTAATGTTTAGAAGCAGCAAACTTAACAATAAGCAAAGATAACACAAATTTAATTACAATAAAACTAAAACATGTCTAACCTATTTATAGTTCAAACACATCAACAACATAATCCGCCCATCACCAATTATTAATGCTTACTCGCGCAATAGTTGTATTAAACGAACAATAACGCTCGTTACTTTGAAGTTTATGTACTTATGTAGAAAATTAAATTATAAATTACATATAATTTATATTTATAATTGGCGATAGACATATAATTTCTTTGATAAGTATGTGGAAGTAATAAACAGATCGAAACTGTCCAAATTAAAGAAATCTACAAAGTCACGAATAATATACTCTCATACGTCACAAGTTCTTTTATATAAGTAACAATATTACCTGCTTTGCATTTTTGTTATGAGGAATTACAAATTTAATACACACCGATATATCAATGTGTTTTTCATTTTATAACATAAAGCATATTTTATAAATAGGCATGAAAGTTTTATACAAATTTTATAACAATATTTAAATTAGAACTTTTTGATGTTTTTTATTAATATTTAAAGAAAGGCGTAAATATAATGCGGATTAATGCTAGTAAACAATAATATGTGTATATAGAATGTGTATATGTTTGGAATGGACACAACTTTAGTAAGGTAGAGAAATAACACTTATAGTTCTATTTTATGTTCTATGCAAGAGGCAGTAAAAATTAGGCGAAAGATAGCAGCAAGCTATATTTAAAATTTTGAACTAACCCCTTACTTATTATTAAGCCCAAACACACTAAGTATATCTGCTGCAGACTACTTGATGCTGCAGCATCAATGTGTTCTAAAGTTCGCCCCTTCGCGGGATAAAGTTTCCACACATCAGGACTGTGCAAAACGATACCTTGTACAAGTAATGAGGACTATGTAAAAAAATCCAAGTAATCCAAGTAATGGCTACTTACACATATGCTTACTTATCTTATTACTTTTACTAGCTTTTCCAACTTCTAACATACACCAACTTAGTTATGCATATTAGAGATCATTAAGGCCGAACCTTCATAAATATTCGTTATATTTTTTATGTAAAACATTGAACTATATATTATTCTATGCAAAGTAATCAAGAAGAAAAATATTCTACTTGAAGGTAGGCCACCGTCTTCTGTTAACGCAAGGTCTTTCTTTTGAATTCGTAGTGAATATGCAGTTTCTCATAGAATATGCAGTTCGTATTACATATTCTATGAGGAAGAACTTGCCAAAAACAACAGCCAACTGGTCATGGTGGTCCTCTATAAAAAGATGGTTACTGCCTCCAGACGAGCAGCCCACCTTATGACCTCGCAACTCAGTCTTTCTTGCAAATACTAAAATAAAAAACAGTCCAGAAGTGTCTAATGTCTACCGACAATGCATAGAATTTATATGTGTATTTCCTCGTGGATTATATTAACACAATTATCACTGTTATCATTAATAACTACTTTTGGCCACTTAAACGTTAGTTACATAAATGGTAGGCGTAGTTTCGCTCGTCGGTGTAGCAACGTGTTGGTATCAGTTATCAGCCATTGTGCAATGTACGTGCAATAAGTTCAAAAGGGTGCGTGTGTAGACGCCTCGCCTGTATCACGCTTGATTTAACACAATTTTTGCTATTAGATAGTATGGAAGTGTGTGAATAAGTGTTTTATTGAGTTTGTTTTCTTTGGTCAGATGGAAAGGATTTGTGGCATTATTCCTGAAGCCTCTCACACCGCGCAAAGAAAGGTACTTGAGGCATTTGCAAAGGCAACCGACTACACCTGATGCTCTAAATAAGCAAGTAAGCTAAATCTCATTAATAAACTATTGATGGAATAGTAACATCTATATATTTTTTTAATCACTCCATACAATATCATCAAAATTTTTAGAGTAATAAGAGCTGCATAGATCTTTTATAGATAAAAGAACGTTGTTAAGAATATGTGATTCAAAATTAAATATTACGTTCTATTGGTCTGTTTAAATCAAACTTCAACAAGTATGAAATTTGACGAGCCCATTGGTCTAGTGGTTAAAGTGCTGCTTTAGTCCTTTATCCCAGAGTTCCCATTTTCAATTCCCGGCTGTGCAAAATTTGGTAATGAACTGCTTCTGGCCTTTGTTGCATGAAAATGCAGCAATGTCCGTTAACTCTTTGTCAATTATTCCAAATTAAAAATTAAAGAATGACGTATCCTGACTAAACAGAGCCTGTATTTCAAAAATTCAATGTCATGTTTTAAACTCGAATTGCTAACTAGTACATTTGCGAGTGAATTAATTCGATAAAGAATTGCGTGGATCGGAAATGCCACTACCAACAAGTTGCATGTCTAAATATGATTTAAAATTTATAACAAAATTCAATGAAATAATTAATTAGTACATAATATTTTCTTTAATATAACAGCAGTGAGAAATGTAACAAACTGTAGGTAAAAGTTTCACAGGAAGGAAGTGAATTGTAAGCTCACGGGGCGGTCTGAACAGGAAGGTGAGAAAAATCATTAAAATAACAAGTTATGGAATATTCTATTGGAATCGAATCTAGTTCGTATAAAATATGTATAAATATTTATATCAATTTTTTAATAAATAATTCGGTTTTTTAATCTTTCTCTATTATTTATTTATTAAATCTATTAATTTAATTTTCATATTTGTGTCTTATGTGACGTATTTTTTTAGCAATAAAGGTGAAAATGTTTTCTATACTCTTCATACTTGACATTTTTATGTAAGTACCTAATTATTCCAAAGTATTTTACGCAGACGAAGTCGCTTAAAACAGCTAGTATAGGAATATAACAACAAAAATAGCTAAGCTTTTATAATATTATAGACTTATAACATATTCTTATAATATTCACTAATTAATTTAGATATGATAACATTAAGAGACCAACGAAATATAACTTGCTAATCCCACATAACATGAGTTGTCTTTCCGCTAATCTTACCTTCTCTGCGTCATGTTAGATCATTAACGCCGCGTGTATCACTAACCCCATTTTCACTTTCGATACCAGCGGAACGCGTTCATTGATCTTTTATAAACTTTGTTTATTTGTGAATTAATTTAAATAATTAGTTATATATTATAATTTTTATAAAAAAGTCACACACGTTAGTATCGTAAATAGTTATATTTACGATAATTTCTTTACAACTTTAAATATGTTTTTAATGTTCGCTCTGGTTTTATGAAAGCATTTGCTTTTTGAGTTGTGGCCTTGTGGGTATAAAATAATATGATTTATGTTACAACTAACTATGTTTTCGTATGCTTGTTATTTCGGTATAACTTTTATCTTTGTGTTGGAATAAAACAAACACTAAATGTCACAGAAAGTTGTCTACAATATATCATTGAAAACCGTATTCGAATCGGTAAGGCCGTTCATGAGATTAGAGTGCACAAACAGACAAAATGTCTAAAAACTATTTTTTTGACCTCGGTGACACAAGTACTACGTGTGCAACATGTGCAAATCCTTTACGATTTTATTATATGTATGTATAGATAAGTTTAATTGAAATTAAACTATATTTGTGCCTCATGATTATAGTTAAAAGATTTTTACATATCTCTGTACTTCAAATAATTGTGAAACTAATTCAAAATGTCCCTTAAACAAAAATAACACTACATTTAATAACTTAAATAACATTATTCATAATATATTTAAATTAGGTAATATACTTTTTTTTTCAGTTCAGCCGAAATTAGCACATATGCAGGCAACTTTATAGTACTGGCGGTGTTCTGCGGCCTCAAGAGTCGGAGATGAGCAGTTACGTAATAACGGCAGTGAGGTTACTGACACACCAATGCGTGCCGCATCGCGCACCGGTCAGTTGTACACAGAAAAAGCAGGTCGCCCTTCGGAAATCCATACATATTAATGTAGGTAAAATATATGTGAAAGAAAAAGTTTAGTCATTACTGTAATATTGAAGTAGTAAGTAAAACTTTCGACTGCAAAACAGAGGTGGCCACTGTTGTCTTTTGTGTAGAACAGAATTCAAGTTATCATTAAAAAATAATCAGCAGTGAAACAGATGTAGCGGCTGTAAGTAACCACCCCCTCACAGGTACCAATTTTCAAGCAATATACGTTGTAGGAAACCAATGTTCAAGGGGCGATCTATTAGTAAAAAAAAATAACATGAACAATATCTATTCTCTTTCATCTAAATAAATTATTCTTATTGGAAAAAGCTGTACTATTAAATATCAAGGCTGACCAATAAATTGGCTTTGCAAAAACTGTATCATCTGTAGGTTTGGATTTTGCCGTATACTGTCACAGTTTAAAAAAAACACATTCTATTTTATTAAGGCCGCATCTAATTTTGATATTGCCAAACGAACCATATTCGATGCCTATTTAGGCAACGAATTATTTAGGCAATTTCCTTTTAGTGTCACTTTTACAAATACCTATTTAAAAAAAGCCAGATAAAATAATAAGATCAATGTTGATAGATCTCAAACAATAGATAATTGATCAATTGTCATAAAAATTACAATCTATAATTGTAAACTCCATTTCGTGAATAGGTAGTAAATGTTTTTTGTATGTTAAGTTCGGCAGACAGGCTGACGGTCTACTTGATGGTAGCTGGCTACCATCGCCTGCGAAACGAAGTGTGGCCTGCTAACTACTTAGTTCGTATCGTAGCATTCGTATCGATTCGATATTTGGAAAATCTATGTTTATACTCTTAATAATTTAGGCAAGTATACTCAAACTCCGTTAGGATTCACGGTTACACTATTGAAACGATTTGGATCAAACTCGATCTGGATGTAGCTTAATTCCTATAGATGGATAAGAATATTTATAACCCGAGACGTTCGAAGCATTTACGAGTATATCGATCTTTTGTTCGATATTTTAAAATGTTTTTGTGGTCATGTTCACCTTTCTTGTATGGACAAAAATGTATAAAAATAGGGAATTAATATGGTATTAGATTTACAAACTTCATACTTGAGTTCTACGTCACTTGTTTCACAATAAGTGAGAGGAGGAACGAACGCTTCTTCACGACTATACGTTTAAGATATGAACTGATCTTGACATTTATTGAGCTGATATTTCAATTTGCATTCATCTGTGAAGGCACGCGAGGCAGCCATGTGCTTTCTTTTCAACATATCTTTGAAGCTGTATTATATCTATATTAATATTATGAAGAGGTAGGTAAAATTTGTACGTTTGTTTGTTTGTAGGAAGCAATCCGATTAAACTCATCCGATTTAAAAAGATTCACCAATAGTTAGAATAGAATTTCAAAATAGACAAAATTTAAAACGCCGCGGATATCAACTACTTATTTAAAAATAAAATCCAACGCTTGGAAAAATATATACCTATTTTGTTTTATTTACTTATATTATGGGTGTCATCAGTTAAAAATGTTATTGCGGTTTCGCAGATTTTTTCTCATTTCCCCGACATCCAAAAATATTAAATACATACATATAGGGCGAGATCTTAATTAAGTACTCAATCATAAACAAAAAAAATAATCATAGACAATTAGTAATATTTGCTGTAATCACATTAACCGACAAATATTACTTAATCCTGTATGGATGTATGTTTGTTACTCTTTCACGTAAAAACTACTGAACGAATGTGGATGAGATTTGACACGCAAATGGTTTATTACCTGGATTAACATATAGAAATATTTTTATTCGAAAAAATGTTAGATTTCCAAGGGATCGACCGATTTTTTTTTTTTTTTTTTTTTTTTTTTCATTTTTCACCGCGGATGAAACCTCGAGCACTAGCTAGTATAAAAATATTTTTCTTACCAAAAACAGTACAAACATGTTTATAATTATATTTATATATTTAAATAAAATTTTATAAAGTTTTTATTTACAAATATTTCTAAAGTTCATTTGAACACATTAAACCTATGACTGTTGGTTAACAAATAAAATTGATATTTCATTTACAAACAATTTCAATGTAAAAAAACCTCTTTTTTGTAGATTAAATAGCTTATTCATTTTTATGATGTTTCTTTATTAAAACGATTTGCTGTAAGATTAAATGATGTCTTAATATTTTCATGTTTTATTGTATCGTTATCTAAGTACTAGGCGCAATAGTGGTGGAACTGGCAGCTTCTGTAGTTGAAATTTCAGTTGAAGCACTGGATTCTTTTGTTTCGGGTGATATTGTAGTTTCTGAAGATTTTTGTGCCGTTGCTGCTTCAGTCGATGGTACTTCGGAAGAAGCCGCTTCAGTAGTAACTGCTGCTTCTTTTGCTGCTGGAGTCGTCGAGGTATCTTTATCTACATTCTCTTTTGCGATTGCTGCTGCGCCTTCAGATGCAGCTTTTGAAGAATCGGCCGCATCTGATTCAGGTTTAGCGTCCTCTTTGGAAGGTTCTGGTTTGAATCCAGATTTAGTAGCAATCGCTGGGGCAGACCCAGCTCCTGAACTATCGGGAATTGATTTTTCTCCTGCACTAGCGACTGACTGTGAAGTTAAAGCTTTAGGGATGTGATCACCTATAGGTTGGAAGCCATTTTCGTCAGCAATGTATCTGTAATGAATGTTATTAAAAGTCGTAAAAAACACAATTTTATATGAATAGGTTTAAATATTTGAACTAATTCCAAAAGGATTTAATATATATTTGAAATATAATAATAAATTAATCTATACTAGTCTATACTATTTTTTTTTTTTTTAATATATAAAGAGGAAAGATTTATTTGTTTGCATTGAATAGGCTCCGAAACTACTGGACCGATTTGAAAAATTATTTCACTGTTGGGATATCAGCGAGTAACATAGGCTATTCAAAAAATTCAAAAATTCAAAATTGGGATCCTTACTAAAACTCCAATAATGTAACCCAAGGTGTAAAAAATTACCTAAAATATTCCTTACATCGCGTGCGCTGCGAAAACTATTGATGATAGAACAAAATAATGTATTACGACTTTGCAGAACACATCATTATCTACAAAAAGAGGTGCGACAGCATATGTCTAACTATTATAGTTATGCCACAATAAGTGTTCTTTTATTTTAAAAATTTAATGGAAATGTCGCCGCTAGAAAAGGCTCTTTATTTGTATCTCGGTATTAATCCTCATCAAAATAAATTACTTCATATTCAAGACTGCTTCAATACCTTTATATAACTTTTTTGAATTATTCAATTCTGACATTCCATTCGAAGATAAGTATTAGAAAAAAGTCGCGTGGTCGATTTAGGCATCACTGGTGTACGCAGTGGACGTGTGCGCTATAACTACAATTAAATAAGTTATAATTTACTTAATTCTTAAAAACCACAAGAAGATTTAGAAATTTATTTTCAGTTGGGGAATTGAAATTACATTTATTAAATTTTACTTACTTAACACTAATGACGGTGCCATCGGGAGCAACGTACGAATACGAACCCTGCTGTACATGAATTTCATCACTGTCATCGCCCTCATTACTTTTACCACCTTCTTCACTATCAGCAGTTTTACCTCGAGCTTTCGGCACAACCTTATCGTAGGAGGTCTCTTCGCGTTTTATGCCATTTCCAGTTTCATAGCTAAAAAGTTAGAAAGTACTTTAAAATTTTTCGCCTCATCTGAATTTTTATTACTACATCTGAGTTTATTTATTTTTATTTTTTTTTAATTTTCTTTAAGAGCACTCACATTTTATGAATTCGAATTCGTCAAAATTAACATACTCGTATAACTTTTTAATTCCCGATAAAGGTCTAATTAAGCGCATATCTAGATAGGATAAAATGTAGCAGTTAGCTACATTTGATGTGTAAAAGCGTAAGACTGATTATAATGATAATTATTGCGAAATAAATAAACTCTATAAAATAAAATTTGGTAATTAGGCGTCGAATAAATTGTTTAAAAAATATATATCGCTTGCAATAAGTAATATCAACTTTTATAATTAACTTAATACCTCTTTCACCATAATAATTTTTTTTTATAATAAAAAAAACGGCTATCGAAGCATGCAGTAAACCGAGTGCATAATTTAATAAAACATAAAATTATTTCTAAAAGTAACTAATCAACTAATTTACTTGTAGTTGGTGAAAGAGGCCCTTAATAATATAATTATATATTCAGCCGATAGTGATGAACACGGACTAGCTTTGTTTTCGTCGATCACACTAAGATATAATTATACATTATACTTAAATTAATTTTTCTTTTATACTCCTAATACGTAATTAAATATTTTTTTATATTAATTGTATTAACATTAAAAAATATTTAATTATTCATCAATATTATTTTCAAATTGTTTAAGTATCATATCAATATAGGGTCGCTTAGGCAGGGCTCCAAGAATAATCCATTTGCTGACTGACATTTGCCAAAATGTTAATACAGACTCGCCTTAAGACTCCAAAGACTTGACACCGAAAGCTATAAAAATGTAGTCGACATCGATAAAGTATACGAATATAGTGATATCATTGTCAAACTTTAGAGAACAGCACATAGTGGAATAAGTATAGTGATCTATATAACAAAAGTTGACCTAAATCATGTCTATTATTCTATCTACGATTCATATCGGTAACCGTAGTCCTCCTACGAGTCTGCTCGATTCTATCATTCTTTTCATAGCGCCGAGCTACTTTAAGCTCAGTGTCGATAAAAATCTTTAATTTGCACTTTTTGTAATATTTTAAGAATAGTACAGGCTTTAAAATTTAAGCAACAAAAATAATAAACGTTTTCACTAGTGAAGGAAAAAGATATTATTTACTAATTGCTAGTAACAAGTTCTAATAGTGCGTAGTCAAGTGCATAATGATGTATCCAAAGAATCGTTTCATAAATATATTCATATATAAACTGTCATTAATATATCCCTGAATGTTTTTTTAATAACATGGATATGTTTTAATATATCAGGTAATTTGCGCTATAGAATATTAATATACTAAAGCCTATATTTTATATTAATTCTAACAAAAGGAAAAACTAACTTTTGTTAAAACCTGCCTATTCAAAACTTATTATGTATTAGTTTCTATTTTTGGGACATATTTTTAAACATTTGATTGTAGTCTGAATGAATTAAATTGTAATTTTACCTGAATTTGTATGTGCCATTGGGTTCCAACTCTTCAGATTGTGAAATGATCGGTATAACAGTAGGCTGTTGCTTCTCTAAAGGTACAACATTTGTTGGGGCTGGTTGTGACGGCGGGGGCGGGGGGGGAGGCGCTGTTAAAACCACAGCCACTATGCAACACAAGAGAAATAATTTAAGAAACATTGTGGGTGTTCACTTGTAAAATTTACAGTTGAATGATGCTCCAGACTTGGTTGTCACATATATGTAAGGCTCATCTATTTACACTATGCTCCCCCCCGCCTTCCGGTGGTATGAGCCTTAACGTCGCTAAATACTTCAACCTTAGCGCTTGACCGGTGTGTTCTTCGGAAAATTGCACAATCGAGGTGTCAACAATGAGACAGCCACGATGACGACCCATCTAGTATCAATAAAACCGGAGACACTCAAAGCGTCAACCAAATAATATTTAGAATTAATTAGGCAATTTACGAACTGTGCTTATAAACATTAGATTATTCATTGTCAATTTGTAAAATTTGTCTGTCTATTTGCCCAAAATTGAACAGAAAAAGATAAGGGTAGCAAAGAAAAAGATAAATAAATAACTAAACCTTTTATTACAGGGACGAAAATAACTTCGCCTAAACTTTAGTTTCGCTTAAAATTACATCACTAAGGTACTCTCGTTCTTTAAATTCTTATTTTCACATTCTCTACCCCTTCTCTTTTCCATAAAAAAAAGTATATAACTTCTTACAAGTATCCAATACATTGGAAACGGTTATAAACACGATGTCAATCCAAGATTAAAGGGAGTAAAGACAATACATGTAGCAGTTTATAATAATCTTAAGACAATAACACCAACTCCAATTGAAATAGATATTTTCAGATAGATAGAGAATAGAAATTTTCAGTCTTGTTCTATGAAACATACATCCTAATCCAGGACCTGACTGCAGTCCTGTGGGAAAGTTCGCGTATAGAGATTTTTTTTTCAGGAAAGCTTAGTAGGAATCGTAGTATGAGTATGTATTTTAGGCTTGGGTAGATATACTCCAATTGTCAGGAAACGCCCAAACTTGGCGTATTTTTACGAAACAAATTGCTGAAATATTTTAGTAATCAGCTCATGGAGCCCTACTCGATAGGTTTCTGAGGAACAAATTGATGAAAAATTTACCACGTGGCGGATATCCACCCAAGTCTAAAATACTTACAAAGACTTACCAAATTATCTTGAAAAGAAGAATCTCCTTACGCAAAATTTCCCACAGGACTGTAATCAGATCCAGGACTAATATATTGTGGGTTTGTAGTTCTCGAGGCGCCCAAACCAGAGGCAACATAAAAAGGGTCCTTTCCAATGTTGATCGAGAACTATAAAGTAATATAATATACATAAAAAGGTATGTAAAATAAAAACATAGTATGTCATTCACTATTATTTTAATACATAAAATAATTATCAAAGTATTATGTACACATAAGTATACGTCATAAGTAATTTAATAAAATTTATGTTCTTGGATTGACGGAATCCAAATATCAATTATTTTTAAATAGGCGCGGCACAAGGAATTGGTTATTTTGTGTAATTTGCATCACGAAATTATGGATAAAACGAACATATTTTATAAGGATGTCACAGAAGTGATGTCAACTGTGACCTCAGATCTTTTATTTTGTTATTTCATGTCTTATTTTCGTATACCAAAAGTATTATCCGCAAAACAGATAATTTAACCAATTGCCTAGCCTTTATGTAAATGTCATCTTGTACGTTACACGATTCACAAAATATGTGAGGACTAACTAATTTATCATCTAATTTTTAATTTTTTTTAAATTCATTTATTTTTAATTTATAACTTAGGTAATTAACAAAATAATTAACAGTGTTACAACCTATTATATATATATAAAACATTATAATAACAAAATTAACATTAAACTTTAAATACAAAACATTTACATAAAAAGAATAACAGGTCCGCCTGCGCCATACCCTATTATACTGGCAAAGTTACCTCTCTGTATTGCCAGAGCGATACGTTGACAGAAGTAATTGCCAGCCCTGGGGTCCCCTGTGGAGTCGACCAGCCGTGCCGACAGTGCCCTTACAAATTTCATTATGTCAGCTAACCTATTATTAACCTAGCTATTAAGCCACAAATACAGTTTAAGACCAATTCACAATTAGTTCTAAAAACAGATTAACCACATGAAAGAAAGTTATTCATAAAATAGATAAGATTGCCGGTGCCCACAATGCACCTGAATCCTTGTTTTGCTTATGTCCTTGGGCGACAATAACCACTTACCATCAACTGGACCGTCAGCCTAACTTTACAAAATAAAAATGTGTCAATATGAAAAGCCTCTTTTTAACCACCCACGCCTGACGCAAAGACGGGGTGGTATAAGTTTAACGTATGTGTCTGTGTAGATATCTGTGTTTCCTGTGTGTGGAATCTGAGCTCCTAAACGGATGGACCGATTTTGATCCGTTTTTTTTTAAAGCTGACGTGATTGTTCTTTATTTTTAGCTATAATTTATGAAGATCTGTTCAGCCGTTCTAAGACCACCATCCCATTTCCTAGTTGACAAAGGGATTTCACTAACTTCTACATGTACGATTAATGTGAAATTTAGTATACTGTTACTTCGGTGGTATTTCCATGACATGGTAACCTTGATCTGATGCTGCATTATAAAGTAGTCTGCGGCACACTCAACTGCTCAGCAACTTACAGCAGATGTATTCTGTTTGTTCTCAATAGAAAGTCGGAGGTTAGTTTATAATTTTAATTATATCTTGTTAAAAATTAAATTAAACTAATTGAACTTATTAATTAATATAAATTAATTAATTTGTAATCACAGTTGCTTACGTGAAAGCAATATACACTAGCAATAATAAATTAATCAAATAAACAACATTATAATAAAATTTAACTTAATGTAAAAAATGATGCATACCTGATTTACATAGTACAGTGTAGGTACATAATAATTAATACATAATTAATATTGATTGATGGCGAGCTCCAGGTCTGATCGAATCTATATTGGCTGCGTAATACAAAGTCTTTATTTCCGCGTACAAAGACTATGCAAACGTTGATGTCATAGGCTTTACAAAAAATAATACCCTATTATACATATTAATTTTTATTTATCAATTCTTGCCAGACTAGTGATTTGATTACGAATATAAAACCGCCGTGGATAGAATCAGCCCATTGACTCATCTCCATTGGTTTAAGAAACTCGTCAAGGAAATGTTGTTTGGTGTTTAAAATATAACGAAATTGTTTACCATGTTTGAGAAAAAATTAATTCTTGCTATATTCCTAGTAATTTTACATGATGTTAGTAGTGACTTAAATGAAACAGAGAATGGGTTGCAGCGGAACTTACGACGCCCGTCAAGAGGTAGTTACAAATATAATCATCCCCCAGCGTCTGACGAACATGAATTCATTCCAGTAACAGTGGTTCAAGAAAAAGTTCAAATTCGTACAGGTAAAGCAGTTGAGAGTGAAATCAAGCAAAACCGCGTAGATAAAGTACAAGTCAAAAGTACTACATCGTCAACTACCACTACAAAGGCTACAACTAGTGTGTCTAAATCTACTCCTGAAATACAAAAAGATGAGATAACTACATACCGTCCTTCTCAAGCAAGAAATAAAGATGACGACAAAGAAATAAAATCGAAAACTGCAAGTGCAGGTGAATTACCAGTCGCAATTATTTATGAAGAAAAAATTAAACCTGAAGAGAAATCTTTAACTAAAGAATCAAAGAAATCGCCTGTAGAGAGTTCTCAAGAAAAGAAAACTCAAAGCAGTCCTACGGACATTAAGAAAGTTCACAAGACTGATAAAGAACCTAGTAAAACAACTGAAGATAATATTGACACTAAAGAAAAGAAAACACAAAATAAAGCTAAAGATGTCCCAGAACGAAGTGATAATTCTCAAAGCAAGAAAAAAATTAGAGAACGTGATCCTGTAGTTCCCATAGTCGAGATGGAAAGTTATATTTATTCTCACACTGGTGAATTCAAATATAGGTAAGCTGTGAAAATATTCTTTCCAGTAATATAATTGCTTTTTTAGTACGTTGATCATTTTGAACTTATTTAATTCTACTCTTTTATTTGTATTCCATAAAAATTAGGAAAATAATAATAAAAATAAGGTTTGAATAATAATGTATTTATTTGTTTTAGCTACGAAGGAGGTGATGGCACGAAAGCTTTTGAAACAGGTGAACTGAAAACAATTAATGAAGAAAAGACTGGTGAAAGCGTAAGTGGAGGCTTTTCATACAAAGTGAGTATTAGTATTTAAATCTATTGAAATAGAATTTTATGCTGGGATTTCGAAAATATAGGGCTCTGAGAATCGTTATTGTGGTGTATCTCTGTCATTATATACACCGTAGACTATATTGTCTATGTCATGTCTATGTCGGCGTCTATTAGCAGGCCAGTATTTTAAGCTGATTGTAAGTGTCTAATTAAAAAGTTGTGATTAAATCTAATCGAAGTCTCCTTTATTTAAATACATGCTACCCTCCTACGAGTATCAAAGTTATATGAAGAAAACCCAAATTAAGTATCATATGTGTCTGTCCTACATAGTACATAAAAAATGTACTAAAGGGACTACTGAAATTATTTCTTTTTGAATAACATTTCTTTGAAGTGTCATGAAGGTTTCTCCGTATGACAAATGAATTACTCTTGTGAGTGCAATATATTTATGATTTATGATCTGTATTTGTATATTTTATAATCTGTATGACAACCGATACACATACTCGTACATATATTACGCTCGATTGATAAGCACTTGCCTCTCCTCAGAGTGAGAAAACATAGACTGTTGTCAGCTACTACTATAGCCTTTTGCATAAATTTACGACATCGCGAGTCTTTGAATGTTGCTGGTCTTTTAAAGACACGCAGGTTTCCGACGATGTAAAGGTTTGACCACGATTCTGCATCTGCCATATCTATAGCCTATCTTTTATTACTTGCAGGACTGCCATTGCTTTTATATAGTATGCTATTATGCGTATTCACTTTTATTCACTCATAAACTGAGTTTACGTAATAACCCGTTATTAAAATTCGTTTAAACATTCGTAGCTCACAATTCGGAGAACAAATTCCGACCTGTATTTTCATAGATGACTCATTCCAAATAAGAGGTAATATTTCGTAGATCACAATCATTTTGAGGACACAAACAGAATCTGCATTTGTAAGCATTTTTATTAACAATAGCAAATATGTGTCATTGCTGATTTTAAGGTTACGGGTTGGTTAGATCAAAGTTTACACAATTTATGACTACATTAGAGAATGACATACTGTTCAACGAGACAATAGAAGACTCTTTAAAAGATTAAAAATGGCAAAATTTCATCAGAAAACATTACTTTTAAAGAATTTCAAGTTGATTTTATGTCAAATTTAAAATTTTGAGAAAAGTATTTTTGACAAAAAAATATATTTAACACTGCTTGTAAGTTTTCATGTAGGATTAAAAAAAATGTGAAGAAGGATTCATTGACACGCGTTACATTACAATTGTTAAGTTGTTAATGTTTATGAATTTAAATATATAATTATGTTATTATTGAAAATGTTTGTTAACCATACCGGCAAATGGTCTAAACCATTTTGAAATATGAAAACTTTTGTAACAGGATAAAGATGGCAATGACATCAGCTTAACATACACTGCCGACGAAAATGGATACCGCCCCATAGGTGCACATCTTCCAACACCGCCTCCCATTCCGCCTGCGATTGCTCGAGCACTGAAATACTTAGCCACAAAAACCACACCTGAACCAGTCACGAAACCCTCCAAAACTTCTAAGGAATCCAAGAAAGAAGATGTCGAAGCCACAACAGAATCTGTAAAAACATCAAAATCTTAATAATATAGTTATAAGTAAATATATTTTATATAAACAGTTATTTTTCAGTATAACTTACCTATTGTATTATAAGAATTGTAAGAAGCCAAGTTATTGTAAGAAAAACATTGTTTGAAATAATAACTAATTAAATCAGGAATAATACACAATAATGCTACAAGGAATTATAGGTACTTTCTATAAAATTTATTTTTTATTTATTTTTATTATAATATGGATAGCCAACGCAACAATGTACATATAAAATTCAAAACAAATCGCTTAATACAGTTCAGCTTGCACAAGTCACACTTACAGTATATAATAAATTATATTATGTAAAAAAATAATTCACAACATTCGTCACTTCCCAAAATTAATCTAAGAAAAAACAGATTGTAAGCGAAACCTAATGCATTAAGAGGTGATCCAAATTTTCCCATGGAACTAGTTGGTCTGCGAGTTGGTCTGTAGGTCATAAGTCATTCAAACCAATCATTTTTATACTTTAAAAATTACTTTGTGAATGAACCTTAACAGCTCGAAAATACTGATGAAATAGAGTTCTAATATATAGAAAAACATCTTATAAACTAGTCATCTATTAATAAATTCCTAGGTTTGGTTTTTTCACATAATCGAATTAGTCAACACCAAACATTTCGAATGTTGACTTCGTCTAAAAGCTCGATGTTTATTTTAAGAACATTTCCTACTTCAAAACTGTCCAAGTTAAGTCAAATAGTGTTTCATTGGAGACCTTGAAAGGCGATTTCTTTGCAAAACAGGTTTTAGAACCAGCAGTTATGCTCTAGAATCTAGACTATCATCTCCTTTATCCATTGCTTTTCCTAGGTATATTTATATTACAATATCAAACAAATCAATTAGAACAATAATATTTAATTCATTGTAACACTAATTTTGAATGTTATTTTTTAAAAAAGGTAACCAGTTTTTGATGGTAAAAAATAAATATACAAGGTCAAATCTCAACCTTTAGTTAAGTTCCTTAAGATTTCGTTTTTTTATATAACTGAATGAATATCATAAAGTTCACGACATAAAAATATCTTTTCTTACAAGTCCACGTTTCCTCTTTAAAACAATGGGTTTACCTAATATTATTAGCAGTACAGTGTTAAGGTCATATACTACGATTTATTTCTATAGGAATTTGTCCTCGTGTTTTAATCAACTCTGCGTTCATTGTGATCACCGTTGTTTTGATGGTAAATGATACAAACTATGTGAAATGACATCAACTTTTAACACCTGTATGATTACACGTCACGATCAACGTAGCTATTTTAATTGTTGGAAATGTCATAGATATTTTTAAGTTTACTTCTTGTTATTTATTTATTTATTTTATTATTATTTACACATTATATAATATAAAAGCATCGGTCCCGTTGACAGGATTTTGATAGATCCCCTTTGATAGATCTTCGAATTCCTTTAAAATTTTATATTTTTAAGCCATTATATCGCTAAGATAATTTACAATAATATGAAAAATACTAATAACAAAACAATTTTTATTTGTAATCTACATTCATAAACAATTGTTATTTGAACGAATTTTGTTCAGGGTTGTCTGACTTATTTTGATGACATGTGGTTTGACGTATGCGTGTTTTATTTTAGTGTATTATATGGGCTGAAAAGTCCCGACCTAACACATAGATGGTGCTAGTTTTATTGCATCACCTTTTTTTCAGTTAGTACTAACCTTCAAAAGACATATAAAATTTCATGATATTCTATTTATTAGTTTGTGAGTTATTGTGCTAAGAGTGACGCTGCTTTTATTATTTTTAAAACAATGGATCGAAAACAATTTCGTGTTTTCATTTTACACTGCTTCTTGATAGGAAAAAAATACCGTTCAAGCGAAGCTATGGCTTAAAAAGTGTTATGGGGACTCCGCTCCATCAGAAACAACAATAAAACGAACGAATGATGCAGAACGCAGTGGACATACAAATGAGGCGGTATCACCAGAAAACACCAAAAAAAATCCACAAAATCGTTTTGGGTGATCGAAAAGTGAAGTTGCGTGAGTTAGCTTAATCGTAAAGATATCAAAAGAACGTGTTGGATTTATATTGCATGAGCATTTGACTATGAGAAAGCTCTGTTCAGAGTGAGTGCCGCGTTTGCTCACTGTTGACCAAAAACAAGAACGTGTTGATGATTCTGAGCAGTGTTCGGCCATGTTTAAACGTAACAAACCGGAATTTTGCATCGATATGTGACAATAGATGAAACATGGATCCATCACTTCACTCCGGAATCAAAATTTTTTTTTTGAAATTTGTATGTACATTGTTGCGTTGGCTATCCATATTGTAATAAAAAAAAAAAAAAAAAAACGATCGTCATCTGAGTGGACAGCAACTGATGAACCTCGTCCAAAGCGCCCGAAAGCCCTACAATCGGCTGGAAAGGTTATGGCCTCGGTATTTTGGGATGTGCGTGGTGAAATATTCATCGACTATCTTGAGAAGGGAAATACCATCAACAGTGAATATTATATAGCGTTATTGGAGCGTTTAAAGGCCGAAATTGCAAAGAAACGACCGCATATGGCAAAAAAAAATTGTTTCAAGACAACGCACCGTGTCACAAGTCAATCAAAACAATGGCAAAACTACATGAATTGAACTTCGAATTGCTCCCACATCCACCGTATTCGCCAGATTTGGCTCCCAGCGACTACTGGCTGTTCGCAGATCTCAAAAAAATGCTCGCCGGTAAGAAATTTCGCACGAATGAAGAAGTTATCGCTGAAACTGAGGCCTATTTTGATAAATCGTTCTAAAAAAGTGGTATTGAAATGTTAGAGCGGCGCTGGAATGATTGCGTTGCTCTTGATGGAGATTATGTTGATGAATAAAGCTAATTTTGAACAAAAAATAACCGTGTTTTCTTTGTTAGGCCCGGGACTTTTCTGTTATTGTTGTAATTAGTAAAATTTTTACTAAAAGTATAATAATAACATTTTTAAAATTTTGACGTATCTAAACTAGATAGTATTTTGTATAATTACGAAAAGTCACTTTGTTTTTTTATTTGTGCTTTCATGGCTGAACTACTGAACTGTTCTTAATGGAATTTGGCATACACTGTGTCAGGAGTATATAAAAGGACATTGCTAGTATTAAAAGTTATAGAAAAGGTAGTATTAAAATATTTTCTGAAGACTCAAACTTTTTTAAATTAGGACCGTCTCAAGCACATTATACTCAAACCCTTTTAAGGACAGAATTAATAAAAAAACTGTTTCTTTTGCAATGCGTCTTTGGCACTGATTTTGCTTTATTCAATAAATATAATTAATCCTATCCACTAGGTACATATATTCTCTGTTCACGCAAACATTCTATCACAGTTCAAATCAGTACATTCATTTTTATGTATTTTTTATTGCTTCATTAAAATATAAGTGTTAGCACTTTTCTGTAGAATAACAATTTCTTCTACGTCTTCATAATCACCACGGTAACCGCTGGATGTAGACCTCTCCGCATGCTTCAGTTACACAGTGTGATTCTATTTCAAAAGGCGTCGTCCAACCTAGTGTAGTGTCCGCTGATACAATACGAATAATATTCTACAAATCGGTGCTATATTTTGCTGGTAATCAAAGGTCAGGTACATATGGCGCTCGTAGTATCGTGTATCCATTAAAACTTGCCAGTAGGTCTTCAGTTTCTTGAGGGAGGTGGTGGAGGCAGAGTAGCAAGGTAGTCGAGTGCTTTCTGGATCGCTGGTGGTATTGGCGGGGGCGTAGGTAAATGAGCACCCTGTAAATGTAATGAAAAAATTGCTGTAGTAAAAATATTACTTCATGTTGAAGTTTTATGGTCGGCCGACAGGCTGACGGTGCACTTGATGGTAGATCACCTATAACACATGCCAACGGAACAGGTGCAGCAAATATGCTGCCGACTACAGTAGGATTAAGAATAAGTGATTGGGAAGAAATAATAAAATTGGATGCCCTTACTCACTCTTGTCACACTGCAATCCGTTAGCTTGCCTGCCGACCTTTACATTTTAAACAAGAAACAAAACAATTTTCCAGCAATACACGTTTATATGGGTGTAGATAATAATAGATAGTCTCGACCTTGGGGATTCCTTTTATTGTATATTTGGAAGGTAAAGATCCGGATGATCTGCATAACTTGAGGAATTTTTACATGCAATTTAGCAACCAGACAAATAACACCGTTTGTTGTTTCAAAATGTTTAAATAACAGTAAAATAAGATTCAATTTATATTTTATAGCTACAGAATACATTGAATTCCACAGTCAATACTTAGCGATACTAACTATATGTAATACCACATAGCACTTGGAAAAACAGATGCCACCGTTTACTTACATCTGATTCAAACAAGGTACTCTATTTGATTCAAGAAGCTTGAAAGAAGCTTTGATTTATAATTTTTATATTCATTAATTGATCATATACATACAGGTGAATTTTTTTAACCGCACATAAAAGTGTTTGTATAACATTCGATCTATATAATTTACCATTACTGGCATACAAAATAATTTCAAATAACTTTTCTAATTTTATAATAAATTGTCAATATCAGTTATCAATCAATTAATTGATAATTAAATAACATGAAATGTCTGTCAAGTTATTTTATATGTGATAAATTCGTTAATCTTCAGTTAGTTATTTTATTATTTACACTAAATTTTGCCATGACAGAGATCATTCATGGTGTAGTAGGTAAACCCTTTCGACCAAAATTGTCTCAAGATTCTTTAAAAAGTAACTTATTTTGTTGTTTTTTATGATAATATAGTTTAACCTTTACCCAGTTTAACAGATAAATAACTTCTCCCAAAAAGAGCTGTTTGTTTAGAAACGAAATGTTTGAAGCGCACGCTTCTATTTTCAGTTTTCGATTTGAATACGGGTAGTTTTGTTGTGTACACAAGTAAACAATTAATGTTACGAATTCTAGGATCTACAGACTTAGTACATGGAAATCGTATCAAGCAAGCGGCGTTGTCTTACATCAAATAAGGCAGTTCTGATTTTTTATATTTTATGTTGGTACTGATGAAATAGTAATGACAAATCCAAATTTTCCACCTCGAAAGCCTTACGGATCATTGTTAAATTCATTAAAATTTAGGTCTTTTTTCAGTTTATGTCGATTTTTACTACCAAGAATCAGTACCAACAAATAAAAAAAATTATTTGTACAACTACCTTATTTGATGTAAGGTAAATAATAACCTAACTAATAACATGGACTAGGTAGTGTTTATATTTTATGTTCTCTGTAACAAGGTTTATAGGTGTCAATGGCTCGCAAACCAATTCCAATGCATGAATTTAATTAATTTAATTCATAATATTAAAGTCATAATATGATCCATGTCAAACATCTAGTTAAATAGACCATTTAAATTGACAAGTCCATTATTGGCAAAGAAACTTGAAAGAACAATGCTATTCTAGTAAATTAATACGACCTTGACTTTAGTAAACCTATACTTCTCGTCTATTTATGCTTCCCTTGTGTAAATAACAGAATTAGGTGAAATATAAGCCATTTTTCAATGTTAATTTTAAACTTCATTTTGCATATTATATTTTCATGGAGATTCTAAATTTTCTACCAGGTAGGTACAACACTTATGTGTGGTACAACACACTATATTTACTCGTAGTATAGTTTAAATGAAAATTGTTTAAAAATGAAAAGTGCATTTTTTCTTCACGGTGGTTTTACGAGTTGGTATAGAACTTTAGAAATAGAATAGAATAGAATAGAATAGAAATAAACACTTTAATTTAACACCTTGATGAGAACAAATAATGAGAAAATCCATAAATATTTATAATAGTTATTAATGCAAAAGTTAGTAAGAGATAAAGAGTCAAACTGATGTATGGACTTTTTATAATGAACCTGCTAAACACAGCATTGACCCAACTTCCACCCATAGTCCTACCCGCCTTGCGGCATTACGGATCGAATCGCGGGAGATGCACGCGGTACTACGAGTAGCTCTGTGCTCTTTCCCGCGCGCACTTTCTTCACTCCCTACAAAATCTCTATTTAGTCCCTGTTCTTATCACCTCTCCCCTTTCTGCTATACACAGCAGTTGAAATGCATCGTATACATTCTGTTGCGTTTTCTTCATTTGAAATTTGGCGCGCCAATAGGTGAGCAGGCGTCGATGTGTGAGGCTGGCGTCACCAATAGATCCCCCGCGAGACCCATGTAGGAAAGATAGGGCGAGTTCATTTCGATTTCCTAACTGAACTGATGTCCTTTGCCCCACCAGAATCCTCTCAGGGGTATGGATGGCAAGCACTAAGTGAAATCATAATAGTTGGCTAATCAACCCCTTTTTAAATCCGCAGATCATATGAGAAAAATGTTACCTCTGGCTTAAATCCACCCTCATCATCGGCTACGTAGTTAAGATTGATGACAGTTCCGTCAGGAGCCGTGTAACTGAATGCTCCTTGGGCGACGATGACGTCACTCGTGTCAGGACTATTAGCTTTCTTCAATGTGCCTGTCTCTTCTGCCTTGATTCCGTTTTCAGTCTCGTAACTGAAATTTATATAAAAAAAGTTCGTTAAGGAAACAGTAGCCAGAGATCATCTATTAAATCTGCAGAAAATATTGTAGGTATTTTTAAATTTTTCGGCTTAAGATTCTAGTACAAATAAATTAATCCATATGTATTTAATTGTGAACTCTTCGAATAATTTCTTACCAATATAATACGTGTATTTATTTATTTAATTAGATTCTTTTATACTGTATGGAGTTGTAGCAATTTTGGTCATTATTTTTTCCTTTCAGTGTAAATAAAATATCCACATACAAAACTGTCTAGATCTGAATTTAAAAAGAAATAGTCACGTGACGACCGCGTTGCTTTTTAGAATCAAAGATAAGTTAATATTAAATTACTCTTGACTGACCTGTATCTATAAGATCCATCTACTTGCTGATCAAAATCTTGTTTTATAATTGCTATTACTTGTTCAGGTTTCTGCGGCGCCGACGCTGCTATCGCCAGCAGCCCGAGGAAAATTAACACCCTCTGAAAATTATATAAAAGTTATGACAAATAAGTTATCAAAATATACTTAGTAGAAATATCGTTATTTGTTTTAGTACCTTTAAAACAATATAGAAACACAGACTTTCACTTTTTTTATATAAAGACCAAGACAGGCTGATGGTGTCCACTTAATGGTAAATGGCTACCGTAGCCTATTAACGCAAACAACGCCACAGGTGTTGTAAGTGCTCTGCCGACCATAGTAGGATTAGGAATTATTAGCCAAATAGCTTTTCTTAATCGCTTACTAAATCACAACAGCACGTGTTGTTATTTTACGGTTTTCTTTTATAAGAGTTACTGCCGCTAGGTTGGCTGACCAATTTAAGATTGCGAAAAGAAATTTGCCTTGCACTACACTGAATTTTTTTAAGCGCCTGTTAAAATCAGTAATGCAAACATACGCTCTTTTAATAAACTCTTCCGTGTGTTTCACATTTGGCGTATAAAGTTAAATATAATTTTTTTCTGAGACAATATCGCATTCTCGTTTATATGGAGCATGCTACCACCATGTGGGTCTTTACATTGATATAATTAATATTTAGCGTATTCATATTGAAAGTTTAAGGCTCAAAATATATAGGCTCAAAAAGTATAAAATTCCAGCTCAAAACTTGGATTTAATATAGGTATCTTATTACTTTTTATCATTATAATTATTATTATTCCAAACTGTCGTTCTAAAATTTGCAAATAAATAGAAAAAATTCTATAAGAGGCTATAAAGGTTAAAAATAGCATAAAACTGTTAAATTTGTAATAGGAAAGTACTAAGTATTATAAAACACTTTTTGGAGCTACATTATTTATAATGCATGTTCTGATATTGTGCGAACTTGGCGACTATGTAATACAATAAACTCATGTCAGTTTCTCACAAAGTAAATGATGCATAACTTAATATCTTATTGTGTCCTCTCGGAGTATTTAGGTCAGACGCATACAACAAACATTTGTTTATGTATTTGCGGAGTTGCAGTGACCTGTGACCACCGACCTTCACACGGTAAATGCACGCAATCGGAACCTCTTTACACTTATCATACTCTTGCCTGCGACTTCGTCCGCACCCCTTTTTCTTAAGTGTTAAAATATTTATTCAATCTTTATTGATCATATATTGATCCCTGGGGAACAGTATTATTTTATGGATTCTGGATACCCTATGTCCTTTTCTGTATCCATGACAAGGTGTTTGTAAAATTTCATGATGATCGGTTGAGTATTAAAGCCGTGAAAGCGTAACAAACAAACATACCTACACACTTTTGCTTTTATATTATTAGTTATGATTACCAGCGAGAAATTACAGTGACAATTGAAATATTAGAAACAAATCTTCTCAACGCAACGCATTAAACTATGCAATGGATTTTGATGCGGTTTTCACTAATGGAAAAGGCGTTTAACGAGGAAGGTTTTTATATATAACAATATATAATTGTAAAGAAAAATATAGCAGTACCAAACTAAACTAATAAAACTTCAAAATTATTGATCTCTAGTTTTTGCCAGTGACTTCGTCGTCGCCCCTTTTTGGCGTTTTTTTAGATCATCTCTCGATACTAACGATACTACGATACTGATGGACTTACTTAACAGTGTTCTTTTCTTAATGAAAGATTTCCTATTTCCCTTTCTGTACCCTGACAACGTGTATCTAGTGATCAGTTGAGTACCTAGTTAAGGCGTGAAAGCGTAATAAAAAAACAAACTCTTCAGTTTTATTAGACTGTCATACATAATTATATTTGTAGCTCTCTATACTTAATATTGACTTTAATATTGAAACAACTTATTGACATTAAATAAAGTATTTTACAACTACCAAAATGTTATGTATGTTTTAATATTTTTATGGTAATGGGTAAAGGACAGACACAGGGTCCATTCGATGGAATGTTAAACACCATTTGCATACCAGTCGCAGGGGTACTTTTGCGACAATCCCTGATGATCTACGACTTAGCATTTTGTATGTTTGTATTACTTTTCTTTATTAATATAAATACATTACTTACATAAATTGGATACACTTTTATAGATTTTATATTTATATGTTGTAGATAATATTTGTAACTGACCAACGTAATCGATATTGTGTTCCAATTTTTATTGAGTAAGTATCTAAAAATTAGTTGTACATCTAAATTTTAAGATATCAGATAATATCGTATTATCTAAAATCATATTTTATAATTTTATAATCCTTTGCTACTACTTTTTGTTCATTATGAATAACTTGGTTTCGTTTCGTAGTAATAAAATTATTTAGTTCACGTAAATTCCTTTATATTTAAAAAATCTGTTTCATTGCAACATGCTTGTTTCATAAAACTCTACAAGAACTTCGATACTTTGTCAAGATCATGACAAGTTAATTTCATTGCGAACATTTTCTTTTTATTTACTCGAAATTCTTTACAGATTTATCAGGTTTGTGAGACATACGAGATTTCTCGTATAACGATATATTCACGATATTTATTGGTATTAAAACGAAAACTAAAGGGGCGTGTTCATAAAAATTAATAAAAGCCTATTGAAATTAGTAGCGTATGTACGTATGTGTAAACTTTCAGTCTCACTTAAACCAAAGTAAAGGTTTTAAATCAAAACCTCGCTAAAAAACGTTTTTGGCTCGAATAGGAAAATGATACTGGTATGGGACGAAGGAGAATTTTTTGGAATGTGGGACCAAATATTAGAACTAACTAGGCATCAATATTAGAACATATTATAATATGCACACGACGTCTTTTAGACGGACTGACGAGGTGTAATAAACACGATTACGCTCAGAAAATGCAAGGCAGACGGCTAGTTTATGACCTTTACATACGATCCTCGCGTTTGTATCGCTACAAACGCGTAGATATGTCGGCGCTGTAAGCGCGCGTTTGTGGCGATACCTTAACTCAACATTCCTTTTCTTACTTTCGGTTGTTTTAATCGCGTTCTAATTACGTTTGTATCTGTACAAACGTGCGTTTGAAGCGCGTTTCATTTGTAATTGTAACGATACAAACGATACAATCTGCTAAAACGCATTGACGACGCACAGAGGACGCGCTAATAAAAATGTGCGTCGTCAGTTTTTTTTTAAAGAAGTCGTGTGCATAGACCCTTACTGTTCCATGTATCCAAGCTAAAAAAACGGTAGGTTCTTGACCTACCATCAAGTGAACAGACGGTCCTTTTTTATACCTGCAACCCTTTTTAATATAAGTATCCGCATAACTTTTACTTATTTATATGTTTATTTTTAGATTTTGTTTGATTAAATTTTTCTAATTATTTTGGCTTATTTAGAAATTTATATACCCACTTTAAATGATATTGGATTAATTTTTTGTGCATCCAGTTTTATTTATATTACTTAATTCCTAAATTTAAATTTTGTACAATATATTTAAAAAACAATAATGAAATAAAGAAGATTTCCACCTACAGCGTACCAAAATCCAGCGACCTGAATATGTCCCATAATCCAACTGCCAAGCAAAATCCTCTCAATGTGTAAAGTGGTCCCTAGACGATCATGCAGCATGACATGCATTCATGACCGTTTAATTGTATTGATTGATTTGAATGACATGCAAACTACGTGCTTTTTTGGTCGATCATGCAGCATGATAACTCATGCATGTCATGCCGCATGAAGGTCTAGGGACCGCTTAAGATTCATTATTTAATAACAGTAACTACTATTATTATTAAAGACCTTCATTTCATCTTTTTTCGTGATATAAAGGCACAATACTTGTAAGCATACATAGCTATTTTACTGCTTTTATGTTTTTGCTTTCATTAAATTAAAATCTATTCACTGATTATCTTTATCAGAATAATAATTACTTAAAGCAAGGCAAAAGAGGCAATGCAAAGAAAGTAAACAAACTTTCAAGGGTTGTCAAGATGGCTTCCTAAGATACCATGAAACAGATAGCGCAGGCCGCTTCGTATGAGGGAAAGGGACAAAGGGCTGGGTTTTTTACATTGTTTACGTTTTCTCCTTGGCTTGATTATAGATAGCTCAGCGTAAATAATCACCCGAATATTATATGTATATTTAAAATTCAAGCAGCCCCAAAAAATCGAAACAATTATTCATAGCTGGCCATACATTATAAAGGATAGAGATAACAGAGTATTTTGCAAGTGCATTGAGCGGTGGGAACATGTCACAGAATTCGCAGGTCGCCTCCAAAAGACAATATTGTACGTGCAAAAACAAAGGCGTGCACCACCTAATTAGTCTCGCACGGCTCGGCTTGGTGTTGGCGCCAGGGACGGATTTACACGTTTCATTAATCTGTACTGTACTAATATTATAAAGAGTTAAAGTTTGTATGTTTGTATGTGGGGGGTAATCTTCAAAACCACATCTGATTTTAAAAAAAAAATTCCATCAATAGTAAGAATAGAATTTCAGGTTGGACAGCAAAGCCGTGGGCACCAGTTGTCTAAATATTAAGATCTAAGTTTTGGCAAAAGTATAATGTCAGGCGTAATATTAAAAAAAATTCTGACTCATGGTGAAAACCGCATCAAATTCCGTTGCGTAGTTTAGGAGGAGCTTGCGGTCATCCAGACACGAAAAGCAACTTCAAATTATACTATGTAAGGATAAGGATTCTCAAAGAATGGAATTGTGTGATAAATTATTTTCGATGTACTTTCCTTAAATAAAAAACATGGACATTTTTGTTTAGTACAGTAATCTAGGTATTAATATAGTTAATTTTGCGAATTTGGTACGCTACTACCTATTACAAGTTTTTTTTCCTCAATAATAATAAGAAATGCACCTTAATGCATTTTTACAAAAAGAAATCCTCGACCCAGTCATCTTATTTCTCGTAAAAGGATGTTCCACCGGATTGCATAACATAAATACATAGCGATGGCACAGTCGGTTGTCACTAGGGTAAACTGTAAAGGTTAGGCATTGTCGGTGCAATGAATGCCTAGTCGTTGCATAACGCAGGGCTCGAGATGGCCCGAGTGCCCTTATGTGCATGCGCGGATCTACCTACACACCAACGATGAGACACATTTCCATATCATTTTAGAAACCTGTTTGATTAACGACACGGTATATGGCTAATTGCACATTTGGCTTTAAGAATTCTTTGCACCCATTACATCATGCTGTGTTTTTAAACAATTATTAATTTATACTCGAGGTCTTGAAAATTAGACATGATTTAGTTTCATTCAAAGGTATTCCTTACTAGCGACCCGTTACCGGTTTCGCACAGGTGCAATTTTTTTCTGCAAATCTCTCTATATATATATAAAATTTTCGTGTCACTTTGTCCGCGATGAACTCCTAAACTACTGAACCGATTTTGAAAATTCTTTCACCTATAGATAGCTATATTATCAGCTAGCAACATAGATTTTATAAAGTTACGCGGCCGAATTCACGTGCAATAGCTAGTTATATATATAGAAACCTTCCTCGTTTAACGCTTTTTCCATTAGGTAGTGAAAACCACAATAAAATCCGATGCGTTGTTTAAAAGATCTAAGCGTTCATACTGAGAGACAGACGGCAGGAAGAGACTTTATTTTATACTATGTAATGACTAGCGAGACGCCCCCGGTTTCGTACAGAGTTGAAATTTTCAAAAATAAAATAAAACTATGTTCCAAACAGTGCGTTAGATTTGGCTGTGAGTTTAGATTTTCAGCTTTCTAATTTAGTCAGTCAGGATAAACGATTTTATAAGGATGGATGTGGAGGTATTTGATATTCTGAAATGAAAGCTTTTCTTAAGCTTCAGACATCATACCAATATCTTATGAATGATTTTTATAATACTTTGGGTAAAAATTGTAAAATACATAGTTGAATTGCTAGAACTGTTTACTTAGCTATAGTACCTAATAGCAGTTATGAGAAAGTAACATAAAAAATCTTTTATATTTTAACATTTACCATTTAGTTGACCATACCATAACCATACCATAATGTTCTTATGAACTTTAAGAATAAAATAATATAACAAAATATAACTATATAAATAAAATTGAATATCTGAATGTGTTGCTAATCGCAAAACTCGAGAACGGATGGACCAATTAGCTAATTTTTTTATTACCTATTACTTCATCTGAGGAAGTCTCTTATGAAGAGAAAAATTGGAAAAATTTCCCGGAAAGAAGTAAAAAAAGCCTAATTTTTCTTTATTACTCTTCAGCCGCCACTGTCCAATAGCTTTTGACAGAACGACGCGTGTCGAGTCAGCTAGTTTATAATAGAATATATATTTATAATAGCAGTGGATTCTTAAGTGCGTAAATAAATACATTTAAAACTAGCACTTAGTAGATGTTGGATAAAAAAACTTCGCAATTTGATTACCTAGTCTTTTCAAATTATGTAAAAGCTATGCATGAAAATAAATTGTCCTGAGCCCAAAACTTGTCAAAACAATTACACAAAATAATTATATTTTAGCAATGAAATATCACACATTTTTTTTTAATTTTTTTTTTTTTTTTTCACGTAATATTGCTCAGAATTATCTTCAATTATGGTATATATTTACATGTTAAAAATGTAGATAAAAAACTTTTTTCTGTTCCTTTTACGAATAATATTTTTATGAACTAAAAGCATGTTAATCAGAACTATTTATATGAGTTACTCAAAGAAATTCCATACAATTCATGATTTCAAATTTAATATAACAAGAGTTTTAGTAATGTTGACCAAAATGTTACACAGTTATGAAGAATATTCCACCATAGAGTATGTGTATTTTAGTAAATTATATGACTTACCATCTTGATTTCAATGTGATCGTATGAAGTGATATTCGGGATTCGCAGGAGTGTCAGTATCCCATGTGACGGCAGCCGGCGGCGTGTGCGCCGATATGTACTTAGCGGCCTAATCACTTGTCCCTTATATAGAGACGCGGATTTGTCTAGTTGCATGCAGCAGGGGGAGTCTGCACTTGCTCATTGCAATGCAGGCACGGACTTAAGCTTCTCTTTAAATAATATATAACTTTAAATAATATTATTCATTCGACCTAATCAAGAATTGGGAAAATACCGACATAAGGAAGTACAAATAAGGGATAAAAGGCAATAGACAGTAACAAAAAATAAGTATGTTTTTGTAAGGAAGTCATTTTCGGGTCAAACAATAAAAGTTATACCCATAATCTATACTAATAAATTAAATTGAAGTGTCTATCTGCAATGTCAAAGAAACTGCTTTTTACCCAATGTATTCAAAGTATATATGGTACCTACTTGTAATGAAAAACAATTTTTTAATTTTTTGCTTGTCTGATTGTTAATGCTAATCTCTGAAACGGCTGGACCGATTTTAAAGGAACTTTCACTTTCAGATATCTGATGTTATAAGAAGTAAGTTACGCTACTTTTATTTTAGAACAATAAAAAAAAAATTTAAAATTTATTTAATAAAAGTAATAAAAAAACCTATGAAATATAAATTTTCTTAATTTTCCTTTTTTTTCTTAATAAACGCAACCACTCGAAATTTGATTTACTTAAAACATTAAAATTCATATACGTAGTAAAAGTCAAAATATGTATCGGTATCAAAAAAGTACATGGTACATAATTATTATCTATGTCACAAAAAAAATTCTAGTATTAATTTAATTAATTAATATAATTTTATGTATCGATACTTGCCTTGTTAGTTTTGTTTGTTTGTCTAACAACCAAAAGTAATTTTGCTTGTCTTGCTTTTTCACGGCTAATCTACGGAACCGATTTTGATGACATTTGACACGGAGATTTGTTAAACCATAGAGAAAGACGTAAGCTGACTATAAAATAAAGAACTATAACAAATCTTAAATAATAAAGAAGCTAGCATCAGTATTCACAACTTGTTACTTCAATTTAGGTTATTTTATGCTAATAATAATTAAAGCTTAACAAATCAGTGATAACATATTATTATTAGCAAATAAATAATCAATTATTTATTAATATTTCATTACAATTAAGTTCGTCCCTCCATGCAATATAATCTTACATATTAAGTACAATGGCATAAAACGTAAAACGCCTAACTAACACTTAAATATACCTAGTGTATACTCTTTTATATGTCAATTGTAACCCGCAAAGACTATGGAACTGTTGAATTACGGTGATATTATAAATTTCCACCTACAATGGGAATCTTCGCGCTTATAATGCAGTTCGTGACCTTTTTAACATAACATCAACATTGATGCTACACTTCGTTTCAAGCCTTATTAAAATAGCAGGTTATTTAAAATAACTGTGTGTCTAAACAATCGAAAACAATTCTCGTTTGTTGGGTCGTTCTAGGTGTCGTAACTTCAAATCTTTTGAAATCATCATTGGCTACATAAATATGTGAAAATCATTGACAAGTAAGGACTATACTTACACATAGATGTGGTTGTATTATCATAAAATTAGTGACACTATCTACACTAATAGGTTATTGTAAAGAGATATCAGAGATATATAAATAAATAGGTGTATACATACATATGTATGTATAAAAATATTCAAATACATTTATTTATTTATTTTTGGTAGTGACCAGGCTCATTGTACTCGTTACCATAATCATAAATTAGGCAGTCAGTCAAGTTGCAGTAACCATAACCATCCTCTTAACCATAACAACTATGAAATAACAGCACGGGGTACTGTGAATCAATCCTTATGCTACCTCATATTCTTTATCAGGATACTTTCCACGCCTTAGTGGATTTGTTTAGGGGGTTTACAGTGAAAATTTCTTACAGAACTTATAACATATGTATATGATATCAAAGCCAAGTTTTCTTCTATCCCGACCCCACTTTGTCCTACTCTTTTTATCCTATCAGAGTCGACAGGCATACACCCATCTGGTATTGTTTCTGTACCTACCTATCATCATGTGACCTGTCTGCTTGTCTGCCGCCCTACTACCTGTATATAGGTGCAAAATGAACTCTTTTGATTTACCCATTACCGGCCAGGAATTAATTAGTTACTGGAATGACGTCGTAAAATGAGAAAAATTATCAACGTACTAATGTTTGGTCTGCTAAGTAATATCTAATTCCTAGAGAAATTTATGCTTGTATTATTTCATAATAAAACTCATACATACCCCTTATATATTGTGTTACAATAAGCTTGAATGAAACTGTAATTAGATAGAAGGTCTTGAGAATTCCTATTGTTTACGAACTGAGGATTAGATAAAAATCAAAATTTGTTTTGTAAAGTTACAAACTTGTTAAAGTTCTCATAAGAACTTAACTTCTTCTTTTCTTTTCTATAAGAAGACTATAACTTTCTCTTTCTCTTCTTTTCTGGTTATTTTTATTACGATCAAGTTTCTTGATTGGTAGTATTAAAATAATTTCATAGAAAATCGGTTTCGCAATAAATCAGGTTATTTGCCAACCAAACATAGCCAGGTTTAACTAAATGAATTTGTCTTCGTGTCACTACAACGAATTAACATTATTTGTAATTAGAATCAACGGCCACCTCTAATCTTTGAGTTGGAAAATATTAAACTGTAATTAATATTATATCTTTGTAAGTGTTAATTACTTCTAAAAAAAAAACACTTATACTATTACTAGAAAAATGAAAAATATAACACCTGAGAAAATATATGAGTAATATAACGCCTGCAACTGTATTGCTATGACGATGGTCGACGCCTCTGGCGACGACAGTGGCGCCGCCACATTTTTTTCTATTTTCATATGATCGTCGGGAAAAGTACTCTTTTTCTGGATGAAAGGTATTCTATGTCTTCTTTATATCCCTGAACACTAGTTCCTAAGTTAGTTTTTTTTTTTTTATATAATAAACTTGAAGAGAACTTTGAAAGTTATTCTCAACTCTGTACAAAATACAAAATGAAATTTATCTTCTTAAATAATTTACTGTCTCGTATCAGCACATAGTAACGCATTTCAAAAGACATCATTGTATTTAGGTATCTAAATAATTGTTAGTCATAAATTTGATATTTTGTATTATAGTCGTAATTCATAATTCATCAATATTTTGCAATGAAATCTTAAAAGCTTGCGGCTCTAGGTAGACAACCTCTAAATTGTGGCAATAAACATTTTATGGTTTAGTGAATTTTAAACAGAAGATAACTATTTCTATATTATTACATATTAATTGGGATTTTACAACAAAACGAGATATGGAGATTTGGATAAGTCTTATACTAATTGGAGATGTTATGGCAACAATTTTTTATGAATTTTCAAAAGAAACGAAAACGTGATTCAATAATTTTGAAATTAATTTTTCAATATGAAATATCAAGTAAAGTGAATTTAATGAGCTAAATAGGATAACAGGGGGCAAGTTTTTATACAAACTTATACCATGTATTGTATATTTTATAACTTATATACTTACGTCGCAGTAATCGGCGAAAACGGATTTTCGCATTAATCCTAGTACGATTGCAAAGAACCTGATAATAGGAAACTAACAACGATTTCCAGTTTCCAATATTTGGTAAATAGTAAGTAATTTATCAAACTTCGTATTTTTTTTTTCCTAAAAAAAACCATTGAATATATAATATCAATAGACTTTATTCATCTCTGTTTTGTACCGTTAAAGGTATTAATAATAAAGCGAAGAATTTAAATCAATTACTTGCAGATGCAACAAAAAATGTTGACAACAAACCGGTAACCAAATGCAAAATGAGCATTAAGCTGCGCACGAGCCATTCACTGTCAACGAATAGTTGAAGACGAGTTTAGTGATGCATAAACAGTTAATAACCTTAAAAACTATTTAGTTTTCGCCACATTTAAATAACTCATTGTAATGTATGTAGAAAATAATTATGTAAATATGCTCAAGTGCAAATAATATATTAGTACTAATTAATTCTAATTAGTACTAATTAACTTTCTTAAATCGCCACATTAATTGGCTGCATTAGCTAATTTATAATTTGACGAATTAAGAAAGTGGTATCTTGATAATCATTTAATTATATTCTATTCTACGAATAGAACTAAAGTTTTCTGTGTAATATCTTCTGGGTATGTCAGAAAAAGCCTTGGTATGCTGTTATCCTAATTAATATTATAAATAGAAAAGTGAGTTTGTTAGTTTGTTACGTTTTCACGCCTGAACTACTGAACCGATCATCATGAAATTTTGCATACACTTTGTAGGGACATAGAGAAAAGGACATAGGGATACCTTTCATAAAGTAAAAAAAGACTTTTTCACTAAGAAAAAGAGTAGGTATAGTTCCCGAGGGATCATTGCTCCTACCCCTTCCTAATTTTCCTGATTACACAAGCACTTGCAGCACTTGTGGCGTTGCGCTCGTGTTATAGGTGACGCGACGATAGCAACCTATTAATGACAAGTGGACCGTCAGCCTGTCTGTCGAACTTAACATAAAAAAGTCGCGCGTGAAGTCGCGTGCAAAAGCTAGTTTAATAATATACTCATTATAGAATCAAATTAAACATATACACAAATCCTAAAATTTTAAATCTAATTTAAATTTAAATTTAAATTTAAACTTTAATTTTAGAAGTAAGAATGCCTACTTAGGCCATGTATGTAATTTTAAAATTGGTTTGTATTCAAATGGCCACGCGTTTACCACGCATAATAATGGCGCGCATAAGACATGTATATTTTTAACTAGCTAGTTCCCGCGATTTAGTACGCTTTTAAAAATGAAAATATTATGAGTTATAACGCCTGACATCTTTATCGCTGTGACGACGATGGCATCACCACTGTTGACGACAATGTCGCCGATTTTTTTAAAATTTTGTGAACAATCCCTCAGAACCTTTTTTTACATTTTAAAAATTTTTTTAAAGATTTGTATGAAATTTGGCACACAGATAGTTTATTAATCTAGGTATTAACTATCTGTGTGCCAAGTTTCATCCAAATCCGTTCAGCCATTTTTGTATACAACCATACAACCTTTCGCATTTGTAATATTAATAGGATTAGGATAAGCCTTTAAATTATTCTACGAAAGGACGTTCGCCTGCAAATAATCACAATTTCCAATTACATAAAGTCATTTATTTTTATGCAAAAGATGCAGATAAGCTAGAGATGATTCTTAAACAAGTACCACGCACGATATTTAGCAGTACTGACATTTTAGTGAGACAACTATCGGACGATTACTCACAACTATGCCAACGTTTGCCATTAAACATTACTAATATCTATAGTACGTTCATTTAAAACAAGGGACGCATCATCCAGCGCCTTCTCTTATTAAAATGTTGTGCAAATGCATTAATTTGTACGCAAATTACTTTATTAGACCAATTAATTAATTTGATTTGCGTAATAAGGACATTTGTAAGCACATATCTATTAAACTCTTCACTGTATATAAACATAGTACTGGCTATAATTTACAAAATACAAGCTGTAATTGAAAATATAAACTATCCCCCGACTTTCTATTGAGCCCGAACACGCTATATCTGCTGTAAGTTGCTAAGGAGTTGCGTGTCCAGCAGACTACTTGGTGCTGTAGCATCGGGGTCAAGGTTACCATGTCAAGAAAATTCTTCTGCACCATAGCATTTACTCAACCTGTGTTTATGCTGTAATATTTTATTATTTATTATAATTATATATATATATATATATATCAATCGCCATCCGCTTCTGTCTGTTTCAGTTTTTCCATTAACTTCTTCTATATAACTGAAAGGCTTTTGATACGATTTTCACTAATGGAAAGAGCGATAAAAGTGGAAAGTTAGTGAATATAACTTTCAGAAAAAATGTAATGGGCAGGTACGCGGTGAGTTAAAGTCGCAGCGTTGTACTGGTAAAAATTACTTTATTAGGATGTTGACAGTGTCGAAGCCGACGAGTGAATTCTGTTTGTCTTAGATTCTCCTCTACTTTTAAAGGGCCGGGAGGATGCGTCACAGGTTGATTTCGTTATCGCGAAAAATTCCTGAAGAATCGTGGCGACAGGAGGATAATAGCAACAAGATGCGATAAGTGCACAATTAGCATCAAGATACGATAAGTGCACAAATTGCATTCCTTGCTGATATCATTCGTTTTAAGGTTTACAACGTCGTTGCATTTTGGTCAACAAAGGGAAATAGATAACTCAGATTCCATTCTATCAATCTATGACAGTGTGACTCATTACAATCCTCCCCCCTTTAAGAAAAACAAGTAATTGTTTTTTTATTGTTAATTACATATTACATCTAGTCTAAATTCTACGATACATGTTATGACAATACAGTTTCTTAGCAATACAATTTTTGTTATAGTATAATTACTTGAAATCCTTAAAGTATTCTATTTTATATTCTAAAGTACAATACATTTAATTTTACTTCTCGTAAAGGCTTATCCATAGCTTAACATAAACAATCTTATAACTTAATCAGATAACATTGGTCGGTTACACAATTCGACTAAGATCCTTTTAATTGTGCGATTCTATTACTTCGTCTTAGTGGTGTTGTTACTACTGAATCATTGTCGCTTGTACTAGGTATATTATCCAGTTCAACGTCCGGATTGTGATTACTATTCACTCTAACAGTTATACAATTTCTAATTCCTGTACAGCAACTTCCACAATCTTTTATGGCTAACCTCCTATTTGTAGAATTACAGAAGAATTTACGTTTCCAGATGTATTTTCCTATTCTATACAAAACATAAACCAAAATTACCTTCAATATTGACATGAAAATATACACAAAATAAACATTATCTACTACTTTATTCAACACATTTCGTTCTTTCATTCTTTTGCTAATTAAATCTTCAACTTGGTCAATTTTATGACTTGCTAAATTTAATGAGTCAAGGTCTAATTTGTTATACGAGTTAAATGGAATTAATTCTAAGTTTGTTAGATTTTTATCTTTTAATTTAACACAACATTCGTCTTCTAAAATATTTATTGATGGTAAGACTGATCGGTACTCGCTTTGTAAGCCTTTGACTTCTGATTGTAGGATAGTATTTACTGTATAAAGTTTGCAGTTTTCAGACAGTGAAATCAACCCAGTGTCTGACAATCTCAGATCTTCCGGATCCTTGTTTTTACAACTTAAAGTAGCTATCACATCCTTAGGTAGAACATATAACCATGTGTTAATTGTATATAATTTAAACCATTGTTCATGATTTATGTATACTAATCTTGTATCACATTCTAGTGGAATTTTACTATTTTTAGTCATTAATTCAGTTTCACAAGTAGGGTTACCATTTACAGAGTACAAGGGGTTACTTAATTTACATATTTGTCGGTTAGAAATCCTTTTACACAGTTTGAGATCTTGAATATAACTATAATATATTTTATTATTGGACATCATAAAGTATTTCTCTCTAGGCAAAATGAAAATGTAAGTTCCGTCTCTATTTTTAGTAGGAATTGGGACTACGTTGTACAAATCATAATCCATCTGCGTTACTAGAGGAATTTTAATTATGAAGACCAATTTATTATCCATATAATATGTTACTAAATCTACAAGTGTTAACAATTCTGGCGCTTCGTTTATTTCTAAGTTCAAAGGGTATTGTGTTTGAGATGGTAAATGTATTATTGTTTTTCTTAGTTCCGAAATGAATTGTTCTGGGCTTATAATAAAAGGATGTAAAATATTGTTTCTTGCAAATAGAATAGAATTTATGATATTAGCAATTTCGTTATCAACTTCTGATGTTACTAATGTTAATAGTGATAAATGTTCATCAATGTCTTGTTTAAGATTTAAATTGAATATGATTTTGTTTACATCTTTAGTATAGTTCGATAATATTTCTAAATTCTTATTAAATAATCTCTCATTTTTATTTAAATTTGTAATCGTGTTATTAAAATTATTTAGAGTTGTTTTTACTACATTAGTTTGAGTTTTCAAAAGATCTAGAATGTCATGTTCGTTAATGTCGAGTTTTTCTATAGCTTCATTATATCTTACAGCGTCTTCCGAATCTAATGTACCAAACAATACTTTAAATATTTTTCCTACACCGTCGATATATGATCTTTTGGATCTGTGAATTTCGGTGTCCTTTCCAATTATTTCTCTCAAAACTTTTTCTTGATTATATAACTGTGGAATTGTATGTTCTAGAATGGCAATATATGTTTCGCAAAGTGAAAAATTGCTAAATCTTTCATGTCTACAGATTTGCTTCGTTTTCTCGTAAGTACTATCAATCAAGTCAATTTTCTTATGTATGTTCGATATATCTAGATAACTAATTATTGTCCATTCACTATCATAATGGTTTATCTTACCTATGTGCTCAAAATATATACCTTGGTTATTTAATTTACTTATATTAACTTCTCGTCCGACTGAATCCGTTATCCATAGCGAGATGATCAACGCGATTCCAAAGAATTTCATTCTGAAACAAAGGCGTGTTTCAGTCTATTTGTGTGGACCTTAAGTTTTTTGTTTCTTACTTGTAATGTTACGTTTGTATTAGAATTTTCCTTAATTATCTTAAATGGACCCGTCCAATATGGTGACAGTTTCTTTGATTTTCCTAATTTTGTGTATTCGTTAGTTAAGTATACTAAGTCTCCTATTTTAAACCTTACGTTTCTACATTTCTTATCATAATTTTCTTTATTTACGAGTTTTGAGTGTAAGAGTTTATCTCTTGCGATTTCTCTTGATTTCCTCAATTTTAGCTTTAGTTCGTCCAAGTAATTCTCATAACTATATTTAAATGTTGGCTCCTTGGCAATCGAAGTTGGTAGACTTGCTTGCGTTCCAAAGACTAATTCAAAAGGTGTGTACTGAGTGGAAGTATGAATACTTGTATTATAAGAGAACATGGCGAAATCTATCCATTTGTCCCAATTAGTTTGATCATTATTGACATAATGTTTTAGGTAATCTGCTAACGTGGAGTGGCTTCTTTCTAATGCTCCGTTGGATTGTGGATGATAAGCACTTGTGTTGACTTTCTTCATCTTAAATAGTTTTGAAATTTCTTTAATTAGGTTTGACGTGAAATCGGCTCCTTGATCAGTAAGCAAAATTTGTGGTATTCCGAATTTACAAATAAAATTTCGTACAAAACAATTGGCTATTGTTTCAGAATCGTGTTTCTGAATTGCATAAGCCTGTGAATATTTTGTTAAATCATCCTGTAAAGTCAATATATATCTGTTGCCGTCCTCTGTGATAGGTAGGGGACCGACAATGTCTAAACAAACTTTTTCGAATGCATCGGTTGATGTTGACGTTATCTCCATCGGTTGTCTTGTCCTTTTCCTGTTTAATTTGTTTTCTTGGCAAGACTTGCACCTTTTGATAAATTCTTTAATATCCCTTTTCATTGTATTCCAACTATAGTTGTTTTTTATTTTTTTATAGGTTTTATGGAATCCTATATGTCCCGACATTGGATTCGAATGGTTCTCTTCTAATATTATTGGTATTTCTTCCTTCTTTGGGGTTTTAACCTCGTTGTGATAAATTTTAATAATTATGTCGCAATCTTTGAATATGTACCTGATTATTGTTCTTATCTTATACCACTTAAGATGGTAATTATTGAGTTGTGTGAAAGCAACTTCCTTAATTTTATTTTTTATTAACTCCGTTCTAATATTTTTAAAACATTCAAATAAATCCTCATAAGTTACACTCTCCCAATTATTAAGTTTTGCAAAGGAAAACAATATAGTTGAATTTTGTTCATTAATTAGCTTTATACACTCAAATTGGTTCGGTTTTTTCAATCTTAAATCTTCGACATAGTCTTTGTATTCTGCTATAGAGCTATCGTTCGTGATGTCTAAATCGCATGAAGTGAATACTACTTTGTTCATTTTAGTGGGGATCTTTTCGTTACTTTCCTCTAATTTGTTGGACAGAATAGGTTTTCTTTCTATCTCCTTCAAAAAGGTTGCGTAGCTTTCTTGGCTTCTAGTGACTGCTTGTATCTTTCTTTCACTTTGTTCTTGTTTAATTCTACTTAAGGCATCTGCATTATTATTCAATTTTCCTTGTTTATAGGTAATTTCATATTCGTACTCTTCTAACATAAGTCTCCATCTAACTAATCTTGAACCTGGATCTTTAACATTCATTAACCATACAAGAGGTTTATGATCGGTTATTATTCTAAATTTTCGACCATAAAGATAGGGTCTAAAATGTTTAACGGACCATACAATCGCTAATAGTTCTTTCTCTGTTGTGGAATAATTGACTTCACTTTTGTTTAAAACTCTACTGGCGTAAGCTATTGGTAAATCACGAGATGGCTCTCCTTGTGATAAAACACTGCCAATGGCATAGTTACTCGCGTCTGTAGTTAGATTAAATATTTCTGAAAAATCTGGATATTTTAGTATTGGTTCTTGACAGAGTTGTGTTTTTAGTGTTTCGAATGATTCCTGTTGTAAATCGGACCATATAAAAGGTTCAGTCTTTTTTAAAAGTTTCGTTAATGGTTTGGTGGTCTTACTAAAATCTTGAATAAAACGCCTATAATATCCTGCAAGACCTAGAAAAGATTTAATATCTTTCTGGTTTTTTGGAACAGGGTAATTTTTTACTGCTTCTATCTTCTTTGGATCTGGCTTTACACCGTCTTGAGTTATCAAGTGTCCTAAATACATAACTTCTGTTTTGAGGAATTCGCACTTATCTGGCTGTAATTTCAATTTATGTTCAGACAACCTGTCAAATACTTCTTTTAATTTGTTATTATGATCCTGTAATGAATTACCGTAAATCACAATATCATCGAGGTAAACAAAACATTTAATTCCTTGTAGTCCTGTTAAGACATTGTTCATGAGTCGCTGAAATGTCGATGGTGCATTTTTAAGACCAAACGGCATGCGTAAATACTCATAGTGTCCGAGAGGAGTACTAAATGCTGTCTTAGCTTGATCCTTAGGATTCATTTTTATCTGATGGAATCCGGATGCTAAATCTAAGGTTGTAAAGTATTTGCTATGACCTAACTGATCCAATATATCATTTATTTGTGGCAATGGGTACACATCACCCACACTGACTTCGTTTAGTTTCCTAAAATCTATAACTAATCGCCACTTCTTTTTGCCAGATGCGTCCATTTTCTTTGGGACAACCCATACTGGTGAATTCCATGGACTATTTGATGGTTTAATAACTTTTTCTTTTAATAACTTTTCTATTTGTTGATCTACTTCACCCTTTAATGCTTCGGGATATCTGTACGACTTTGTGTTTATAGGAATACTATTTGTTGTTGGAATTTCGTGTGCAACTGTGTCTGTTGCCGTCAATGTATCACCTTCTAAGTAAAATATATGATTATAATCTATACACAAACTAATTAGTGATTCCCTTTCTTCCTTGTTTAAATGATCAGTCCTTAATGACTGTTTTAATTTTCTCAATCTGTCATTACCTTCCTCTTTTGTTTTTATAGTACACATTTTATTCATTTTTACTGGCTCTTCAATTAATTTTTCACATTCACTTAAGGGTTTAATCTTGACTTTTAAGTTATTTAATTTCACTTCTTTATCTGTCGTATTCAAACAGATTGTTAACGCCTTATTATCTCGTACCTTTACTACACTTGGACATAAATAAACACCGTCTAATAATTCTATATTCTCTGTGATTATTCCTTCTTTCAAATCATTATTCTCAACGTTTACTCGAATAACTTTTTCGCATCTTGGTTCTATAATAAAACAATCATTTCCATAATAATTTTCGTCATCTTGAAAGTCTAAATTCTTCTCATTGCTTCCTATTTTTTCTTCCTTATAATTGCTCACTTCAAATTCGCTATCGAAATTTTTATCTTCCTCATCAAAATTATTATCTTCATTTTCATTGTCGCATTCGATATTCAATTTAATGCCACACATTTCAATTATATAATCTTTGTAACTGATTATGGCGTTGGTTTCAGACAATAGGTCATTGCCTATAACGCCGTCGCATTGTATAGGAAAGTAGTCAGGTACTACGTGTAGTAGCTGTTTTACTCTTTTTTCTCCTAAAACAATGTTTATATAAACATATCCAACCGTTTCTGTTGGGATAGCGTTTTTATCAATTCCTTTTAGTTTGATTCTCCTATCTTCATATATGAACGTTCCTTTTCGTAATGAACTAAGCTTTATCAGACTGACTTCCGCTCCGGTGTCTATTAAAAATTTTCCTTGATTCCCTATTAATTCAATACATTTTAATTGTAAATATGATGAGATTCCTGTATTAACTATCATTAATTTTCGGCCTTTATTGTCCGGAAAGTCCTTAGATCGGCCTATGTCTTTGGACCTTCTTAGTTTAAAGTTTCCTTCGGATTATTATTATCATTATTGTTGCCGTTATTGTTAATATTTTTATATTGGAAATTGTTTCTTGAATTTCTTGGTTTAAATTGACCATTACTTTGTCGTTGGTTATGATTAAAGTTAGTTTTATTTCTATTAAAATTTACTTTACTCCAACAATTTTTTGCAATGTGACCTGTTTTATTACAATTAAAGCAGGTTACTACACTGTTTTGCGTCGCTTGCATTGTTCTTATGTTTGGTTGAAATCTACATTGGTAGGCTAGATGACCCGGTTTGTTACAATTGCTACATTTTTTGATATAGCTTTGGTTTTTAAAATTCATCTCTTGTCTTGATTTAATTTCTTGTTCCTCCGAAATAGCTATTGAGATAGCTTCTTCGAAAGAGCTAGGTTTTTGAGATTTCAAAAGAATATGTAGTTGCGGTATAAGTCCATTAATAAAAATATTGAGCGATTGGTCTTTTAATAATTCCGCGTTGGCTTCTCTGGCCTCTTTGGTTAGTTTAGGACTCAAAGACTTTATTAGTTTAATGTAACAATTTTCGACTCTGTTTGAATAGTTTAAAACTGTTTCGTTATGTCCTTGTCTACAAGAGTTTAATTCGAGTTGCCACTGCGCGAAAGTACGTTTTTCTGAGTAATTTTCTAAAAGGTGGTTTTTTAAATCTTCCCACGAATGGAAGCTTCTATTTAGTAACGTTGAACGGACATTACCTTCTATTTTTGATAAAACGACTGAGACAAATGCTACTTTATATACAGGGTTTAGAAGAGCGTACGCGTTGTTGCAGTTATCAATAAATACGTGTAAGTTTAGTTTATTCCCGTCATATTTGGTTAACATTCTCTCTGCGAGAGTTATATCAATCGATGCTCCAGAATTGTTTTCTTCCGTTTTGAAACTCATTATGACAAAAATACAAAAATGTTAACACAAGTTATACGATATTACAAGATTATTGACTTACTTTAGTATAATTATTTCCTTCGTTGATCTTTTCTTGCAATATCGGGAAGACCCTCGTCGTTGTCTGCTTCTCTTCAGTGGTAGTAGCTCGAAGCCACCGAAAAACCGCTGTTGGAGTTGTTGACACCTTGCTGTCTCCTTTTAAAGTATGTAGTCCTTAACTACCTTGCCGTGCAGGGTTGCTTTTCGTGGACTTGTCTTTGAAGTACTGGTGATATCAGCCGCTGCCTTTTGAGGACTTGACACGAAGTATTGGTGATATCAACCGCTGTCGTCTGTGGTTTGTCGCAAAGTTACTGCGATAATAACCTTATGAACTTCCGTTGTACGTTGCCTTGATCAGGACGATTCCTCAGCACAATAAGATAATTTTTTACTGTGTATTTTTTGAAGAAATCCCACTTCTGACACCAATTGTAATGGGCAGGTACGCGGTGAGTTAAAGTCGCAGCGTTGTACTGGTAAAAATTACTTTATTAGGATGTTGACAGTGTCGAAGCCGACGAGTGAATTCTGTTTGTCTTAGATTCTCCTCTACTTTTAAAGGGCCGGGAGGATGCGTCACAGGTTGATTTCGTTATCGCGAAAAATTCCTGAAGAATCGTGGCGACAGGAGGATAATAGCAACAAGATGCGATAAGTGCACAATTAGCATCAAGATACGATAAGTGCACAAATTGCATTCCTTGCTGATATCATTCGTTTTAAGGTTTACAACGTCGTTGCATTTTGGTCAACAAAGGGAAATAGATAACTCAGATTCCATTCTATCAATCTATGACAGTGTGACTCATTACAAAAATGCACGTGTGAGAAGCCGAGGGCGGAATGCTTTTTAAAATAAAGAATGAAAAAAACTCACGTCTATACTCGTAGGTATCTAAATCAATTACATAAAAATCTTAAGTGTTAATTTTGTATTCTATGTGTGTTTGTGCGTACATGGGTTATAGCGTGTGAATGTCATTTTTTAAATTTATTATTTAAACATGATCAAACTCTATAATATTTAATTAATATAAATAATTGTAGAACTTAAAATAAATAGCGAATAATATTGTATAAAGAAAGAAAACGCGGTGAACTTTGCGGCGTTGTAATCATTTAAAATGTTATACTCGTAGTCACATCGTATGGCGCCAGACGATGTCGTTTGGGTGTACCCCAGTACCCAGTCATTATTACTTCAACTTACAAGTATATCGCAACAGAAAGGGCTTTAGTTTCAACCATTTATTTATTGTAAGCATCGATATTGTGAGGGCAAAATATTTAGAAGGTTACTCTTGAATGCTTAAAATATGGTTTGAATGCTTAAAAAGGATTATTAAAAACTAACCGTTGGAAGCAACTTCTTACGCACTGTAGTTCGTAGTTTGTGTGTCGATTCAAAGCGCCTTAATGACATTCAATGAGATAGTTTTTAATGTTAGATATGTGTCGAATCTTCATAAGACTTCTACTTTAACTTCGTAAAACTTAAATCTTAAAACAAAACTACAATTTGCGAGCAGAGCCGCATTCAACAACTAGATGACACTTATTTCTCAAGAATTAAATAAATTCGTCTATTTCAAACATTATAAATAATTATATTCTTGCGGTTTAGTTTCTTCAATTTACATATATGGGAGAGGTTCTATGTTACATCTTCAAGCTGCGGCTGTTGTAACTTAAAGGTTAAACATTGAATTCGTTTCCTGTCTTAACTTTTAATGCAAATGAAGCTTTTGACAAAAGCAGAGGCGTACATATTATAGTGTTTATTTTTATAATCACTCGAACTAATTATCACTTCTTATGTTTGGCATGAATTTTGTAAGTCTCTTTGAAACGCTTTTGTTGTAACTAAATATCGAATCGGCAACAAATATATTTCAGGTTTTTTAAAATTGTTTTATATATTTTAATTAAGTAGATATTGTAGTTACACAGTTCACACGGCAGACGTGGCAGTACATGAGGATATATTATTCAAACTAATAAGAGCTCGTTCACTTTGACTCCATCTTACTTGTAAATAAACAATTTGAATTAAATTTATGAAAAAAAGTATTTCTAAAACAACAATATACTTGCTCATTGAAATCTGACTGAAAAAGAAAAAATAATTCTAAGATTGATTTCTTGTTTCGCATTATAAGGTATGTGGCGTATGTCAAGCGAAGGTAAGGTTAGCCAAGTTCGCATTAATCAAGAAGAGACGGTGCTACAAATATACCCCTTAGTCATAACACAGTATAATACATACATAGATTTAAGAGTAATAGTGGTAAAACTGTCGTTAGTTTGTTATACTGTCTTAAAAAGTATTTATAAACTTTCATAATGTTCTAAAGTTTTAAATCAAAATGCTTCTAGCCATTTTTATACCTAGTGAAAACAATTAAATTAATAACTCATAAATTGGAGTGCAAGTTTGGCGATAGAAACCACCGCTTTACGAAAGACCATCTGACCACAGCACATATATGCTGTTGTGTTACGGTGAGTTAGTAAGTGACAGAGCCCATTTTGCTATCCCTTCCCTTCCCAATCCTTTATCGTTAAATCTGTGGCGTTACTTGTAATAATGAGGGTAATTTATTAGAACATTAAAAACAGTGAACCAGATTAAAAGCAATAAAAAACAGCTATATGTTTAACAAAGCTTTTATCCAGCACAGTAGATCTTTTCAAAACAAACTCTTCTAATATATATCAACATTTCAAATTTTCTATTATTTACTCATATTTACTTACTCTATATCAAAATTCACCCTTAGACCGCGTGGTCCGACTGCTTCGTCCGATTGTTCGGACAACGCGGACCCTTCTTTTTCTTTTCTTTTTTCAAACAATAGGTATTCTAACAATAGATTCAAAATAAATGTCTAGCTTAAGAGTCAAGCTTTCCGAATTCCGTCGGATTGTAATATCATAATTTAAAATATGACTACTACCTACAATGCAAGTGGTCCAATTATGACACATAAAAAAAGATAACTATAAAGAGTCCCTAAATATTGAATTTCTTACGTACATTAGATTAAAGATAAAGCGATAAAGTAAAATAGTTAAGTTTATTTGTTTTACCATATTGTTACTGTACTGTAAGGATAATATGGCGTTAGGTATTATTACGGTACATATCTGCAAATGCTAAGGTCGCGCCCGATGCGGACCGCATAGCATCACGATGGCTTCTTCGCCAATTGAACAACAACCATATCTGTCAGTTTTACCTTTATTATTTAAAAATGTTTTCGTATTTTACTTAAAATAAAATCCACACTAATATAAACTAATATTATAAATGTGAATGTAACTGTCTATCGGTTAATTTTTTAAGGCCTCAACTACTCAACCGATCATCATGAATTTTGCCCTTTGTTCATTGTAAAAAACATATAATTTTCAGTAAAAATAATTTTTTTCCCCTCATCCCCTGTTATTTTAAGCGGACTTTCTTTTTATAGAATTTGGACTTAACATAATATTTGAATTGTTGTAAGAATCTTTTTTAGTTAAAGAGCAATTATTGAAATATAATTTCAAAAGATTTATTATCTACTAACAAAGGAACCCTTAATAAATTTGAACGTATATCTACAAGTAGCTAGTGTCTAAATGATTTAAACTTGGAAATGGTTTAAGTGTTGAAAATCAAGGGTTTTGTAACAAAATACAATAATTTAATATTAAAGTAACAAATGGGTGTAATATTTAGAATATCAGGTAATAGAGATTTTCTCAAGGATTCGACCTTGAACTTCTTTGAAGTTATCTAATTAGTACATTTATATACAAACCAGTGGCTATAAATTTTAAGTAATGTGATAAAATCCATTCTGAAGATCTATATATTTTATGCCGCGGACGGAAAAAGAAATATTTTATTTTTGTTTAAACTCCTCGTATAATTTTATTATGCAAATTGCATCCGTAAACAACTCCAGTTATAGTCCTAAAAAGTTTTTTTTATAAAATATTACATAAGCGAATAATGGTACAGATGACTGTTAATTAATAGATGTAAAACCTATTTTTTTATCTTAAGATCGACAGACAAGCTGACAGTTCACTTGTTGGTACATGGTTACAGTCGCCTATAACACATAAGCATACAAGAGCTGCAAATGCGCTGCCGACCATAGTATTTTTTTTTATTGAGTCAAGGCAGCGCTTGGCCGCGATCTCATTTGATGTAAGGTGCAGATGCGGCCGAAGGTGGACCACGCTTACCTAATAAGTGCCCATTTACCCTAGATTTACCCTAGTGGGGATTGAGAATTTTAATTTTTACCATGGCATTGTAGTCTGAGATTCACCCAACTCCTCAATAACTTACAGAAGGTATAGATAGCGTGTTTGGGCTCAACAGAAAGTCGAGCATTAGTTTATAATTTTAAATTATAGCTTTTATCCTACGATTTATTCGTAGCTTTTATCCCACACTTCCCACACTTGTTTTGCGTAATCAAGGGCTCACTGCGACCCATCTCGTGTTGCCGAAGTCCATCTACTTGCAACATGTCACTTAAAGCCTACCTGTCTGCTTGTTAGACACAGATTCAGATAAAAAATATGGTGTGTAAATTTAAGTTTAAATTTAAATTTAATGCGCCTCGAGGTGTGTAAAAATTATAAATGTCAAAAAAAAGTTTATAATAGACTTTTGCTAGACAAAACCAGTAAGGTCAATACGAACATTAATCTTCGAAACCTGTTAGTTATAGATTTCTGTTAAGTTGCGTAATCTGATGAGCACAGCGCAACCGCGTGGGCGCACCGTCTTCTAACGTGAATCTCATAAAAACGCCAAGGACAGCGGATCCAGTCAATCGATTGGTTTCTCATGGATTTATTGTCCCATTAGCGGGTAAATTGCTCCAAAAAAACCATTTGCATTTCATGAGACACCAACGTCTTGTAAATTTTAACCAAAGATAGAACCGTCCACAATTCTCGCAACGCCTTAATTATGTTGACCTTTTTAAATAGAAAAACATTTTCGAATCAATTCGATTCGCAATGAAGCATGATTTCTTAATATTTTCCATATTATATAACATTCCATAATGAATGTTATATAATACAAAAATAAAAATTAACCTTGAACGATTGATCTACATTAGTCATGTTATTTTACCAAATTCAAGGTTTGCGGTAGTTAGATATTTACGTACTTTTTTGTTAGAATTTTATTAGAGATGGAATTAAATTTATTTTATATTTAAAAAAAAATCAGTTATATTATTTTTATTTTTTTTCATAATTTACACAATGCTATATGTGCGATTTAAAATATGTCTACAAACTTAGCCGACACTTTCTCCAAAACGCTGAGCCTTTTTCTGCGGCGCATGAGGCGCCCGGCCCTTACTAAGTAAATGGGCTCTAGTATCCCTCACTCACACCAAAATACACATCGTGTTTTTATTTCACGGTAATTTTCTGTAAGGTTGTCCAAATGACTGTGAAACACAGTATACTAGCTCTTGCCCGCTACTTCGTCTGCGCCCCTTTTTTTAGATGTTAAAAAATTCATTCAATCTTAATTGCTAATATATTTTTGTAAGGCGTTCATTTTTTATTTTTATTTGTAGATGATCCGTTGGGAACAGTGGTTTTTGAAGTAAAAACTTCTTTAGACGCGCTGGACACTTTTTGTATGGGGAAAAAGCGCTGAACTCGCGTGATTGTCACGCTTTTATATACATTTATAGTTGTGTGTGTGTATAGGCGATAGGCTAGCTCCGGAAAAAATAAGGAAAAAATCCAGGTCACTGGTTAATTAATAATAGATATATACTGTTTTCACGACTGACATGCAATCGTGAGACTGTCAATTTTTAATTTTTTACTCCACTTCGACTACGATTTTTCTCTGTCAATCGTAGCTAGCAAGAAGAACACTAAGAATTTTCAAGAGGCGTTCTCTTCTCGAAGTTTGATTTTCTCGGACACCAAACAAGCAAACCGCCACACGTCAGCACGTTCATAAAAAGGTGAGTCATTCCTTTAGGTTAAGACCTCTTTTGTAACATTAACTCCACTTAGAATATGAATGTGGTATCGACACAGCAACGAGATTTGCGCTAATAGTTTTGGTATTATGGACCATTTTATCATTCGAATTATATTATTATGCCTGGATAGTAACCATTACAGCATAACATTGACTCCACTTGGAATATTCCTATCCTAGTCAGAAACGAGATTTGCGATAATAGTTGTGGTATTATGTATACTCTTGTCTTCTATAGGAATCTTATCATTTAACAGGCGAATTATATTATCATGCCTGGAATTATAATGCCTATAATTATACAATTACAGCATGATAATTTAATATAAATCTTTCTTTGTTTATTATAAATGTATTTTTTTTGTCTGATATCTGATAAAATCTGATATTTATATTGAATTAGAATTTTTTAAGGTTTCTCAGAAAAAAGGTAAGGTGTTATTAAAAAGATTTTAGTTTTATTTACAACTTGCACTTATATTATTATATAGCGAACAAATGTTAAATTTGATCATATCACAATTTAAAGTTATTGAGAATCAAATGATGTTAAATTTATTGCCTCGCGTTTCTTGCGATGTATTCCAAAGCGCGAGCGATTTGCGGTGGTACTGGGGGTGGCTGTGGAATAGCGTCTCCCTGAAATAATAAAAAAAAAGTGAATACAATTATTAATAAACAGTGTTTTCTTAGCCATTAGTAAAAGGCTACAACATCATGTTAATGATATCTTTTATGCTGTAAATTTGGGCAATTGCAATAATAATTTTACATTGCAAATATTGGAATCTTCGAAAATTATAGATTCTAGAGCTTCAACAGTTACATATCAACAAAAACAGCTTAGAACCCGTCGACAGCTTATACAGCTTGTCAACAAGAATTTTGTGACATCTCGGAACGTTTTTTACGGAAAAGAAGTTTTATGCAAATTTAAATGTATAAAAAAATTTGCTCAAAAGGTAAAAACATATTACCTGAGGTTGGTATCCATTCTCATCAGCAACATAAGTGATAGAGACTACGCGGCCCTCGGGAGAAGTCCACGAGAAGGAGCCCTGAGCAACGTCCGGAACTACTGGAGGGTTTCCACCGAAGTTGCGTGGTGTACCTTGTTCTTGAGCAGCGATGCCGTTGTCGGTTTCGTAACTGTTAATATTAATTGCACTTTTTATTTACACAGCATGTAAAATACAGAACTCAAGTACGAAATCAGTGGAGTTATACACACAACTCTTTTAAGATAGTTTATAGTTTGAAAAATTATACAATAATCAAAACCAACAATATGCAAATTGTTGGTTTTGATTATTTTTTTGTATATCTTTTTTGTATAAACTCTATGTTTAAAAATATATCATTAAAACATTATTATAAGCAATAAATTTATTTATTTTTCTAAATGTGTAATAAACCAAAATGAAAACATATCCTACTTTATCCTATTAATATTATAAATGCGAAAGTTTGTGAGGGTGTATGAATGTTAGTTACTCTTCCACGCAAAAACGGTTTAAAGGATTTAGGTGAAATTTGACGCAAATTATTACCTGAATTAACATATAAGATACTTTTTATCCTGAAAATTTTTTAAGTAGTCGAGCCACCATCGTCACAGCGATTAAGATGTCAGATATTTTGTCAGGTGTTATATTTATCATTTTTCAACGCTAATGAAATCGGTTGCACAAACTAGTATAAAATATTTGAGCAAAATAAGTATGTAGGTATCTTCCTTTACATTTTGAAATGATTCGAGTGAGCGATTTAAATTTTATTTATATCAGAGCTTGAGTGATAAAAACAGCTTATGGAATATTTGCAATTGGAAACTCACTAATAATTGTAGCTGCCGTCAGGGTTGATTTCGTTGTCGTACTTCACAATGTTAGCGAGGCGGTCGTCACCAGAATATCTCACGGAAGCAACTGGTGCGACAGCGGATTTGGGGACTTGGGGTTGCGGGATAGTTACAAAGGGCTGGAATTTTGGAGGAGAGGTAAACTGCGACCTCGATGGACCGAAGCCTGCAAACGCTGAAGCGGAGCCCAAACTAGCGCCATGAGCCACTGCGGCTAGGCAAACTAATAGTACCACCTAATGAAAAAATATAATCTACAATTAATTCTAATGATACTAAAACATAATTACTATATGTTATTGTTACTTGTAATTTTCAATTATTTATTGAAATTACAGTAGAACTACAATTAACCGAATCATTTTGGACCAGACCCCATTCAGATAATCAAAAATTTGGATGATTGGTTTTTCCAAAAAAAGGAAAAATTGCTTTTAATTAATTAAATGAAAAAACAAAGCTAATAACATACATAGAATCCAATTATATCACTAAAAACCTTCTGAGGTTTAACCTTGTGATATCATGTCATAATTTTAAATTATTATTAAAATGATTTAATATCCAACTATGTACAATAAAATACATTTACGATATAATTAAATACAATTTTAAAAATATTGCTTAAACTTAACTTTAATATTTTTTACAGAGATCTGAAAATTGTTATACTGTTATACAGATCTGAAGTTAGGTTCTTGATGAAACTAATATTAAATCAGTAATATTTTCTATAATAATTTATTTAAACTTACAGCTGATTTCATTTTGTTGTCTAGATTGCCTAGCTTCGATGAACTAGTTTGTTAGAATGCGTGAAAAAAATTCGCGCAAGCTTTTATATTTAGTAGACTCCACTGTCGGAACCGCCTACTTTAAAATGCGGACTGCAAAAACAATTTAAATAATTTCAAGAGGAGATTAAAAAAAATGTTTAGCTAAAGATCACTTGGACTATATTATGTTAAATAAGATGTATTGTGAAATAAAAGTAGATATGATTGATAGCAGGACACATTTAAAATGCGATTTTTAAATTGAAAACGTAAGTACATCTTTTATGGCATTAGACTACTCAATTTAATATAATATGGTTTTATTTCGGCAATATCCTTTTTTAAGTTATATACATATGTACAAAGTTACAAATGTAACTTTGTGGTAACCGCTTAATTACTCGTATCTAATTATGTTCGATTGTCAGAAAAAAAAACTAAAAAAATGTCAGAAAAGGATTCATGTAATACGGAAGAATAAGCGACATTGCTGTAATCAATTTTTAATGTGGGATTATACAAATATAAAAGAAAAATTTTTACTTGTATAAGGAAGTAGGTAAGTTGCTTTCTTTGTCTTTTTCACGGCTATACTTTTATAATACACTGACTCTGTTCGCGTCTTTATAAATTTAAGTTATTGTCAAGTGCCCTCGAAATCCGTTCAATAGATCGATACCATGCATTTTGACAAAGTTTCAACTTTAGAATAGGTACCTACCAATATTCTATGGTTGGTAAGTTGGTAAGTTCTAAGTTGGTATGTTTTTATTGGTAGTGCCATCTTTGGTACCTACTCATACCAAAGATGGTACTACCAATAAAAACATTAACGAACTTTGCTAACAAAAAATATATATCGACAAAAGAACTAACTTCTTTCTATTTAAAGAACAGGAAGTTTTGTCAGAGAATTTAACAATAAAAGTTTGCAGGCAGGCTGACTGATTTTATTTGATGTCATGTGGTTATTGTCGTCCAAGAACATTACCAACATCTTCCTGGTGTTGATAATCTTATTGGAACATTAAAACAATTATTGGAACATTCTTGGAACAGAAGCACACGTGCTTTTATTGTACATCTGTATTTTGTAAGAGGTTACTTTAAGAACTAAAGGATGTATGAGGCTCTATCGACTGAAAGTTTGTGATAGTGAAACCCACTATTCCAATACTATTTAGCTAAAATTAATGAAAATAATAATAATAATAATAATATAACTATTCAAGAATTATAAAAAGGTAATTTATCTTGTAAAACTTTTGACAAGCGTAACATGGTATCAATACATTTTCTTCGTTGAGCCAACAATAAATTGACATTTAAAACAATTTATACCTATTCAATCAATTTAACATTTTGCATGTCTGTCATTTGAGAGGTTTCTTAAACGACCTTAAGAAAATTTACACAATATATGCAGCAAATTACTAATCTGTTCATCGCCTTGTAACATATAGTATAATTTAGACTCATTCGAGTAATTAAGGATCAAAGAACGCCTAAAGAAAATATTTTTAGAACTTACATATATGTAAAATATATCTCGGAAAATTTATAATATAGACTTATAGACAATAAAACATTAACACTAGATAGTTTAATTTAACAATTTAGATGTCTGCTTGAGAACACGTCATAAGTGTATGCAAGTCTTATTAAAGGCATATGGGCACAATGGATGAATCTCCTCTTAGATACTACTAGTTGTTGCACGCGACTTCGCCCGCGTAACTTTATAAAATATAGTCTATGTTACTCGCTGATAATGTGGCTTTCTATAAGTGAAAGAATTTTCAAAATCGGTCCAGTAGTTTTTGAGATGTGGGAATCATTGAAAGCAGTGTCTCTTGCTTTAAATACCTATGTAACAACACCTTTAAAGACCTAATAGAAGGCCTAGTCAATGCAATAAATTAGGGTAGAATTGTGGCTGCTGTCGCCAATGAACAATATTAATACAATTCTGTTACCTGCAAGTTACTGAAGTAAATAAATGACATAAATTTATCGAAGTTGATGTTCGCATTTACCAAATATTTCCAACGTTTATAGGATAACTAAATGCATTTGCATGAAAATATGTCGCTTTAATATATTTAAGAACAGAGTGCCATCCACGTGGGTGGCAAATGTGTTGGATCCTGAATGGTACGAGAGGTTAATAGGGAGTTTCGATTAGGTGTATTATTATTTACTTTACTATTTAATGTAACTGACATTTTGATGTTTTAAAGTTGTTTGAATATTAACGTAAAATGTGTCTCACGTTTTCTAATATTCTTACTATAATCTCAGATAAAATAAGAACTCTAAAACTGAGCCCTCGGTCATTACTTATGTTCTGTGAGAAAAGTGTCATCAGTCAGTTGCAGAAAGCTTCTTTAAAATTGGCATTAACTAATGAGTCCTTATTCCTAATGGGTACATTAACTTTAAAGACGTTGCACAAAACGATTGACGGCCCTTTTAAAGGTTCCATAGCTAAAGTTCATTTAAGGATGACATTAAGAATGTTCAAATAAAAAATGAATGAACTGAGCGAATGATTTCGCGTTTTGTTCACAAATTTGTATAAAAAATGCAAATGTCAATGTCACAATTTTTAAATGTGTACAGGTGTACGGTGTTTTAATATACTTAACTTAAAAATTATGATGAAGATTGTCAACCAAAGGTAGTTACATAATTTAAAAATAGAATTATTGAGAAGCCAATTAGCAGACATATCTAAAAATAATGATAAATGATTAAAATATAATAATACGTGCATTGTATTATCTTTTGTTTATTTTTATATTTGTATCTTTTAAAAATTTCATTTCATAATCATTATATTACTATGGTGGTACCTACCAACAGTTTCTTTGTTATAATTAGTTTCTTTGTTATTTGTTATAAATGATGACGTGTACACAAATGCAAGTAAGCATTATAATGCATCTGATTTGAGATTATTTCAATTTGATTTGGTTAAATTTCAATTATAGTAAATTCTTTAAACAACAGTAAAGCGAATGACGCATCTTATGCAATATGTAGAAAACAGTTTAAAGTAGGGTTTATTATTATCTTATTATTATTATTATTATTGTTAAATGAGGTTGATTTTGCAATATCTTCTAATTTTTAGATGTCACACAAATTCACATTCACCACGCACACATTCACATACATACATTACATGCAATCATACAATCACACCTCACAAATTTAAATTTACTTTATCATTTTTATTTTTTTCCAAATAATGCTACTGTTTTTGATTTGTACATATAATTATTGTCTTAATTTTTGTTTGTTATTAATGTACATAGTATTTAAAATTTATTCATATAATGCAATCGTTTACTTCCCCCGTAGGACAGGCAGAGCCTAGTGTGGGGGACAGAAATATGCTAAAACTAAAGTTGTTATTCTGAAATAAATATCTTTATTCTTTATTCTTTATCTTCCACCTGTACATGGTCCGTTGAATATTGAGGTCATTGTAATTTGATCTTTAAGGATATTTATATACATACATTAATCTACATGTCATGTCATTATCTTATTTCGGAGAATACTCTGTCCATATTAATTACATTGTTGTATTGTGTAGCTGTTCTAATGTAATCTTAAATTTTAAAAAAGTGTGTATCAGCTGCGACGCACGACTGGGGTTTACTTCTTACGAACGATTATGAAATACATAATAAAAATTATAAAAACTTTTATCATAACTAATTATTATTAGCACCATCTCTGTCGAATTATGATACATGATTACCGGTACCATCTAGTTTTCGCAAGGATGTATTATTAGGTAACATATTCAAGTTTCAGAAATATTGTGTAGATGGTGCTAAAATTAAAACTAACGCGTAACGTGTGACATGTGACAATTTTGATTTTACTCCTATAAATTTTCATACACCGGGCTTATATATGAAAATCGATTCCTCCAATAATAAATATTTTCTTTATTCCTTATTAAAACATTTATGTGGTAAAACAGTGTTACCATCTGGAAATTCAGAACACGAGATATCTATACTAATAATATCTATATCTATACAAGATAAAATTTCATGCTTCAAATGGAGATGCTCTTTGTGTTTTATCAGAATTTTACAATGTCGACAAGCAAAAGAAGATTTTTTGTCCATAACAGCCGCCCATACTTCTAAATAGGTAATTTAGAAAAAATAGAAAATTAATTAAGGTGGACAGGCGAGTATTGCTTTACATATAGTCGGGCCGGCACATTAAATTCGGCATTTTTTGTTGAACAACAAAGCCGACCCGAAGTACCTTTTACATATATTCGACTTTCATTCGGCTTACCCGATCGGCAAAATCACCCGGGTTTTGTTTAGTATATATATACACTGCGTGGGTAGGTCAAGAGGCCTTTCTGCCGAACGTTCGTGTCTACCGCCCGGCTTTGCCGACACGGCTATAAATATAGCAATTTGACGAACGTTCATCTACACATATTCGATTGTATATGTATAGCAACCCGACTATATGTATAGCAACCCTGACCTGATAGGGCCGCGGATCCAAGCCAAGAAATAATAGGAATAAGGGTGGATCCAGGCTGGTTCTTATGGGAAATATACGGGGGAGACCTTTGTTCAGCAGTGGACGTCCTGCGGTATTATTTCAAAATCAGATAATATTTTCTATGTTTTTCTAAGGGTGAGAAAATCATCATCATCATCATCTCAGCCGCAGGACGTCCACTGCTGGACATAGGCCTCCCCCATAACTTTCCAATAGGACCGGTCAGAAGCAGCCTGGATCCACCGTTGACCTGCGGCCCTTATTAGGTCGTCTGTCCACCTTGTGGGTGGACGTCCTGCACTGCGCTTGCTGGTCCGTGGCCTCCACTCGAGAACCTTCCGGCCCCAGCGGCCGTCGGCTCTCCGTACTATATGGCCTGCCCACTGCCACTTCAACTTACTGATCCGCCGGCTTATGTCGGCAACTTTCGTACGTCTACGGATCTCCTCATTTCTGATTCGATCTCGTAGTGTAACCCCGAGCATAGCTCTTTCCATAGCTCGTTGAGCGACATTGAGCTTCCTTACGAGGCCCATAGTTAGAGACCACGTTTTAGCGCCATATGTCATCACTGGCAACACACATTGGTCGAAAACCTTTGTCTTGAGACACTGAGGAATTTTGGACGAGAAGATGTCTCGGAGCTTCCCGAACGCTGCCCATCCGAGCTGGATTCGACGATTGACCTCCCTCTCGAAGTTGGCTCTACCTAACTGGACTATTTGTCCCAAGTATATGTACTCGTCAACAACTTCGAGAGTTGAGTTCCCAACTGTTACTGGGGTAGGCACAACATGGGCATTAGACATAACTTTCGTCTTGTCCATATTCATCTTAAGGCCCACCCTTTGAGAAACTCGGTTGAGGTCTTCGAGCATCGTGCCGAGGTCTCTCATCGACCTCGCCAGGATCACAATATCGTCGGCAAACCGAAGGTGAGTGATATACTCGCCGTTAACATTGATGCCAAGTCCTTGCCATTCCAGGAGCTTAAATGCATCTTCCAAAGCGGCAGTGAATAGTTTCGGAGAGATTACATCTCCCTGTCTCACACCTCTTCGCAATGGAATGAGCCGTGAGCTGTGCTCCTGTACTCGAACCGACATGGTGGCTTTATTGTATAAACACTTCAATACCTCGATATACCGATGATCAATGCGACATCGCTGCAGAGCCTCGAGCACTGCCCATGTTTCGATCGAATCGAAGGCCTTCTCATAGTCCACAAACGCCAGACATAGTGGAAGGTTATACTCTTCGGTTTTCTGTATAACTTGGCGTAAGGTATGGATGTGGTCTATGGTACTATAACCTTTGCGAAAACCGGCTTGTTCGGGGTGAGAAAATAAATGAATTAAATAAATACAAAATTGTTAAACATTATCTAGTTTATTTACAAATCTCAAGCAATTTATATTTTCATCGTGTATTTACAACTACATAACAAAACCTTGATCGTTCGGATGCGGAAACACCCGACTTTAAAGAGATGAAATTATACTAAGACTCTTTCTTTACTATCCCTGGCTTCTGGCGATGTAGTCAAGAGCTCTGGCGATTTGAGCTGGAATTGGTGGAGGTGTTGGGATGGCGTCACCCTGAAATTAAAAAGAAAAAATGCTAATTTTCCCTCCTTGGATATAAGCAGTGAAAAATTTAGAAAGTAATAGTTGTGAATAATTGCAGTAAACCTAAGCATACTTTAAATCTTAGAACGATGAATGTGAAATGCAAAGTCAACTTTTTGCCATCCCTTACTCACTCACTGAAACGATACTGTTATTTTACCATAGTCGGTAAGGGCGGGGGCGAAATGCTCGTGTATAGAGTGCATATAGAGTGCAGTGGCATTTCTTATAAATCAAGAAATTAATATTTCCTGATGTAGTTAGATCGTTATTCCGTTAGATGTTGGCGCAGAAGTAAAGTAATGTCCGAATAAAAGTAATATTTGCCTTCGTTCAAATCAGTTCCGGAAAGATTATAAAGTAATACCTGTGGTTGATAACCATTTTCATCAGCATTGTAGCCAATGGAAACAACTTGTCCTTCAGGAGAAGTCCAGCTAAAGCTACCCTGAGCAACTACAGGAACTACGGGAGGGTTGCCACCAAAGTTTTTAGGTGTGCCTTGTTCCTGTGCAGCAATTCCGTTGTCTGTCTCGAATCTGCAAAATATTTTCGATTTGGTTCGAATTAAATTAACCAATAATAATTTATTATTCTTTTAGAAAATTAACCATATTTTTACATACTTATGTTACCGAGGTCAAAAAATAGTTTTTAAATTTTTTGTCTGTTAGTCTGTACGTTTGTGCCCGCTAATCTCAGAAAGGGCTTTACCGATTTGTATGCAGTTTTCACGAAAATTCGGGCTATTAATTCGACTTTGACGTGGGCTTATAAAAATTTTCTCAATATATAAAAATATTTACTTAAGTAATCAACTTACGAGTAACTGTATCCACCGTCAGGGCGGATGTCGTTGTCGTAGCGGACTATGTTAGCGTTCTGATCACTGGTAGCGACACGAGATACGAGATGCGCAGGAGCTGCAGGCCTAGGAGGTGGTCTAGGTGCCAGCGGTCTTAGCCGGGATTGACCAAAACCTTGGAATTGGGCGAAGGCGACAGTCAATATGGCGGAAAATACAATCTGTAATTAAACATTGCTTTTTAAAATAAAGATTAACATAACTGCTTTGATGACGCGGAGCTTTTTGATGATTATGTCTATTTTTAAATAAATAATTCCTTAAACTTTCTTTTTTTATGTTATTCTATGTAATTCTTCAACGCTAAATTTCTTCTATGTAAATATCCTGTGTGAAAAGTCACTAATTTTCTATTCAGTCCGATAGAAAAAAGTTAATAAGCTTTTGAAAAGACAAGCTTCTCATAGAATTATTTATTAGTTATCCATATTAGAATTAAGTTATATTTTAAAATGTTTATTTTCATTTGATTTAAGTATTAATGTATTTTTTTCTTTTCTTACTTACCACAAACTTCATTTTAGTGGATCTGTATGTCAACTGATACCCGAAGTTGAGAGATATTAAACTTTTATACTGTCGAACGTTAAGTTTGCGTAATGTGGCATTGATATTGATTTAATTAATTTTTGTATATAAGTATATTATAAAATGAAGATGTGATATTTTAAATTTTGTCGCTGATAATGTCTCTTTCATGGCTACCAATCAGGTTAATGACACAGATATGCTACATGGTCACTAATTTTAGAGAATACCTAATTAATTTGTTAGATTTAAAAATTAGTCGATAACTTCGACAAAAAGGCTGTCGGTCCACTTAATGGTAGGTGGCTACCGTCGCTTATAACACAAGCGACGCTACAGGTGTTGCAAGTGCGCTGCCGACCATACTCGTAGTAGGAGAAGGGAGGGAAGGGATAGTGTAAGGGGGTGGTTACTGCCGCCAGATGGGCTGCCCAAACGACTGATATAGCTGTATTCAGTTTATTTTCGTTTCCAGACTATTATAATAAACTAGTAGTAGTAATTTTAAAAAAAATTTGAACATTAATTTCAGCTTTCTCAGATCCCGTTAAGCAATAAGAGCTAATATTCTGATGTGAAGAACATTGAGCAATGATGACAAAAGTAAAAAAAAAACAGCCCCGACTTGTCAAACGATCTTTGCTATTATTGTTTCATGAAAACGGAAAAACTCACACTTCTCGAAAAATTATTTAAGTGGTTCAGTTATACACTTTATCAGAATAACGCTTTAATTAGAAACTTCGTTAATATTTCTTTTAAATATATCTCCTTTCCTTACACTATTGAAGTATAAACTTATCAATTAAATTGCCTAATTTTTAATACTAGAAAATCAAAACAACTTCTTAAGCGGTATGCAAAGGGAGGTCGCAGAAATTTTTTATTTACTAATGAGAACATTTTTAATATCGAGCAACATTTTAACAAGCAGAATAACCGTTTATACTCAAAGCTCTGACAGGAATGTGAGACACAATTCCAGTCGCCTCTAATTTATGATGGAAATGCCAATAAAAATAGGAAGACAAGTAATTGCTTTAAAGGTTTTAGATAGCTGTATTTATTGTTACTGTGATTATTGTATTTATTGTTATTAATCTATTTTATTTATGTTCTTACTTTACTTATTCTTTCGTTAGAAAGATTGCATTTTATAAAATCGCCCCACAGGAAAGTGACAACTTTGCTCCAAAAAGAAAGTTCCGACCTCTTTGAATTTCATTGCCAAAATTGAAACCAACAAGTTTTTTTAATATTGTCAATCGGGTTAGCGATTGACTTCAATTTCACCTGATGGTGAGTGAAGATATGTAGTCGAGATGGAGTTCGCCTGCCAGATAATTGCCTATTAACTCTGTTTTTCAAAAGCTCTAAATTTTATACGTATTTCAGGGAATATTGAAGAAAGGAGAGAATCACCGTCCCTCGCTGTGTGAATAATAAAGAAGATGCAAAGCGCTTCGTGCTAATAGGTTGCATGTCTACAAAGTAAGGGTGAATACGCTACCCACGCTTAGTAGTCCGATAACGAAAGGGAGATGGAAGAACTGTCATGAAGTTCCTCTGCAAACTGAAAACCGACAGGCAGACAATTCTGCGTCGGTATTCTAGACTCTGAAGCTTGAGCAGAGATTTCCGATGAGTGGCGATGAGCTACCAGTGTAGAGTGATGCTAGTTGATATTTAGCTGAGCCGTCCCAGAAGTGTCTGCGATATATATATATATATATATATATATATATATATATATATATATATATATATATATATATATATATCGCAGACACCTATATATATAAGAACTGACCTGAGCTGTGTATAGATATAGAAACTGTCCAAGTGTGAACCCAATGACCTTGCTTAAGACTTCAAGCTCAACCTCTCTTGATGGTCCACGAATGTGATTTTGGTTAGTAAAAAATTTGAACCCGTGGAGTCGACGGTATTTTTAGGAATTACCGTATACATATTCTAAATTACAATGGGGTCCACATATTGAGAAACTAAGTACGAGTAAAAGGCTTAGCTCTGCGACTTATGCAGTTAAGCAGATTAGACGCCTAACAGATGTCGTTACAGCTGGAATTGTCTATTTTAGTTATTTCCCATCATACGCTATAGCGGTTGTAAATACACTACAGATCTAGATAGCAATAAAGATTAAGAAAGATAAGGGATATGGAATGGATAGGAGTATAAAATCTGACATCCCTTACTTACTCACCCAAATACAAAAGCACATATGTTATTAGTTCAAGGTCTGTTGCCGGTCCACTTGATAGTAGGTGGCTACCGTCGCCTATAGTACAAGTGCACTGCCGACAACAGTAGAATTACGAAGAAATAGAAAATAATCTCTGGCATCCCTTACCGAAACATAACAGCACACATAACTGTTAATTCACGATGGTCTTCTGTAAATGGGTGGTTCTGGTTACTATCGCCAGACGGGTTGTACAAATAACTGCGAAACGCAGTGTGACATTTAACATATATTAACACTAATATAGGCGAAAGTGTGTCTGTTTCCTTGGAGTGAATTTTTTAATTACCTATAAATATAAAATAACTATCTTTATTGGTATTCAATAAAAATACTTGCTTTAAAAAAACATTCATATAATCATTTATTTATTTATTTTCAATACAATACATATAATTAAAATTACGTTCTCGTATAACATGGTCTTTTAATACTTTCTTTATCGTAGCTCTCAGAAGGCTTGAAAACTCATGGTTGGGGTATGTGAGCTCCGCTGGGCTGGAATCCATTTTCGTCGGCGGTATAATCGACTCTGTACTTGACGCCGTCGTCACCTGTATATTCGAAGTAACCCCTAGCCTGTGTGCCATCAACAATTCTTCCGGACTCCTCGGCGTTGATACCGTTCTGAGTTTCGTAAAGGTAATGGTATGCGTTGGGGTCCCAATCGTTGACTTGTCTCACAATCTGAGCGTACCTATCGTTCCCGAAATTCTGGACAGGCGTACGAGACTGTGGAACTGCAGGGACTACTGGGTTAGGAATAAACAGGCTGGGCCGACCTGACACTGAAGACAGAGATGAAGCGAATCCTGTTTGGTCTCCACTGCAAGAAAACAAAACGTTTATTTTAAGAACGCAATAGTATTTATTAAGTGCAAATAATAATAATTATTATGCCCTGAAAATCCCTGACATTATGTAACTATACATATAGTTACATAATGACCCAATTTGCCCAATGTCTAAGCAAAGCGAAGTAAAATGGTTAAAGAATATTAAATATGTATGCAAAAATTTATGATTATGCGTGACTAACAACAAATTAATCTATTAGCTTTTATTTATTCTAATTAATGCTACCATAAAGAAATGTGGCCGTATGGTTTGGACCTCAATCCGGTGTAAGCTATTGAATATATTTAGGTAGTCTTAGCTATTTTGAAATGATTTTTAATAAGAGATCAATCAGTTTTGTGTGGAGAGAGATCACTATCAGTTTATTTTCATTTTAATGGTTTTAACTTGTAGCATTAGGTAAGAAGATATTATAGATTTTACAAGATAATATTGTGCAATTTACCCAAATGCAAGTCATGGTTCTCATATTTATTTATAAAATCTGTTAAATATTTTATAATCTGAATTTTATAAATCTGAAATATTATCAGGGAATTATTGAAATTAAAAAAGACTTTTATTACCAAATTCTCCAGTGTAAATTTGTAAAAATAAAAATGGCCTAATTTTGGCCTGATTTTGACCATGTTTTGGATTAAAATATGGGATGTTCTGCTTGAATTCGCTTAGTAGAATTAAATAGCGCTTTGCGTTTACTTAAACTTGAGTTCTTCATTGTTTAACCAGATGTCTCTTTTAATATATTTAGTTAACGATATTGCTCCTGTGATTAATTTATTTAGTCTTATTTTAGGAAGAAGCTTGAGCCTCGAATTTAATTATATATGTATCGTTATAAAAAAAAAAAAACAAAGTTGATGTTTATTTAAATTAGCCTAAATACGGTCAAAGTGCAACAATAAGGAAGTATTTTGTATAAAAACAAACATTGTTTTGATCAAACATTTATAATTATATATCTAATCTAATTTTTCATGTTACACTTTTTGAATTATTCATTGCTTCCGTAAAAAAAACGAGTTATTACCATTTTGACAGATTTTTGTTTCGACTGCATGTGACTTTGGTATCTCAAACGTACAGTCAGGAGAACAAATGTGTTTACTTTGCTTCACTATTTCAATTTAAGACACGAAACATTTCCTTCTGCTAAACAGAAGACCTATTCTCGTGATTTTCTTCGTGTGAAGGTTTTCAATGAGGAAATTCACATGGAAACTACCTTATAGGAGTATACTTTCATGTAAAATTTAAAAAAGCAGTTTTTTAACATTTCAAACAGACACTTCAATTATATTTATTAGTAAATTAAAGATGAGAAAATGCGACTTTTCTATTATTTCATGGTAAAGACTCAAACTTACTTAAGTATTAATATACACAAACATCCATTCTTGTTCACACAGGCAATATCCTCTTTTATATATTTGCACACCCCAAAGGTTCTCAAAATATTTGCACACCCTAAAGGGTAGAATGTAGCGAGCCTTATTCATTTTAAAACCATTGTAATTAACTATATTACACGGTTATGGAGGTTCTTGGCGTTTAAAAAACCACGATGCGCCGTGAGCAATCGACGAACCCTCCTGTCTAAACCATCGAGCTCAGTCTGAGTCCACCTTAGTATGCCAAAGGAGTATGAGTAAAGGTATATAACCCAGCCATTGAAAGCGCGCACCTTGTTACCTCCTGATAAAAGACTCTTAAGAACTTTTATCAAGCGTCCAAAGAAACGCGTCTTCACTGTCTGTTTTATATCCTTATCACTAATACCCAACGACTGTGACATACCAAGGTATTTGCATGTCTCAACTTCGGAGAGGGATCTAAAAGTCATTTCATTTGAAAGTTGTAAATTTGGCGAATTTACAACTTTCCCCTTCTGAATATGCATGACCGCGCACTTATCAACACCAAAATCCATTCTGATTGCGTTACTGAAACATTGAGTTATTTTCAGTAACTCTAACAAGTCTTTGGGTTTCGGTGCAAACGGTGCAAATTATTATTATTATTATTTTTATTATTATTATTATTTATTTTATATATTACTAGCTGGCGCACGCGACTTCGTCCGCGTAACTTTATAAAATATATCTATATATTTAATAAATATATATAAATATATTAAAATTATAAAATAATTATTTATTTATTATTAAAATTATAAATTATAAAATAATTATAAATTATTTATTTTTTTATATATATAAAGATATATATTTATATATATATATCTTTATATATATATATATATATATAAAGATATATATATATATATAAAGATATAAGAGATAAAAAAATATTATTTTTTACCCATTCGAAGTGACAAATGGACCGCGTGCACTGCCTCCAAATCGGCCGAATTGTCGTCCAAGTCTTGACCCATCATAGCGTCCCTCATCCGAAGGGTGATATCTGCCATCATCACCTCCGTACAACTCCGGACGGTATTGGCCATCATCTTGAGCACTACTGAGACTGATACCAGCAAGCGCCAAAACAACAAACTGCACAAAAAAAACACTGTCTAAAAAACTACACTATAACACGAATCACTTTTTTTTTCTAACTTACCACAGACGACTTCATTGTTTTTTTTTTAAACATCAAATGCTAACGTTGTAGGAACATCTAAGCTTTTTATACAATCTAAAATGGAGTAGTTATTGCAATATGACATTAATTTGAAATGCAGAAAATGTAAATTTTATTTGTAATATTACGTTCAAGGCGTCGATTTTGGTTCGAACCGTGAGATATTACACCACATTCCACGCCCAATATCTGAATTAGACCAATTCGCGAAGACCCGAATATCCTTCTTCCGTCAACATATTCATAGATCATCTTACAATTATACTGGTTTGCTTCAACGACCACTGGTTGACATTTTTTTTTTTCTGAATTATTACAATTATAATGACATTCCTTATCTTAATCCGCTACTTTATGATATCCATTTTGTTTAAGTGTTTAATATAAAAGAAAAACATTTTCATCTACAACTAAAAATATTAATAAAAAATTTCTAATAATTATACATATAGTAGATTTTCGGAAAGACCACATCGAAATTTCAATTTCACGAATTTTTCAAAACTCCCGGAAAACTTTTCAGTTAAAACTACCAAATGGCTGGACTATTGATTGGAAGTCATGAAATATTAATATATATGTTAATTTTTTATCTATATAAACATAAAACTAATCTCTATATGTAATAGTAGTGATATGTACTATTTTTTAGATATGAATCTCTCTATATAACAATATAACAATATCGGGTTAATTAATTATGTAACGAATGCGTATGATCTTCATATAAGATGAAAATCAAACATAAACTTCGCGGGGATGTGTTTTTTTTTATACCCAATTTGATTTACATTTTTGTAGGAGTAGTAAAATGTTCAGCAGTTTCACTGAGCAAAGGAAATGTATACAACTGAATTTAATTTAATTTCATTGAAAATAATTTCTTAAAAAATAAAGAAATATATAAATACTAGCTGGTGCCCGCGACTTCGTCTGCGTTATTAGAACAATTAAACAAAATATAATCTAAATATAATATACTGGCTGGTGCCCGCGGCTTTGCCCGCGATCCCGGATCTATTCTAATTACTGAATATAAAGATATGAAATATATTTCACATCTTTATTATCTATATTTTAATAAGGTTCTCAAAATAAAATATAAACCAATATTATTAATATTAGAAAAATAGATAATAGATATTTTTTTGTTAAATCAAACATAAATTTAAAAACATGTTACTATAGAGACATATAGTATTTTTACACCTTTTTCGCGGTGTGGTGCGGACTGGCGGACAACCACAAAAAAGACTGGACAACCAAAGACCTTTTAGGAAACAATAAAAATCGTTTATTCATAAAAGGGCTTCTACACAAAGAAAAATGCAGTTCTAGATAAAGATGATACAATTTGTACCATACAAAAGAAATGATAAATTATACTAAGAAAATTAGAAGGTAAACCAGGGACTTAGTGGAAATTGAAGTGTGAACCAGAGCCGAGCCACCGAAAGAGACTCGTAGTCTAAAGGGGAGCCTACAGTTAGAGATAACCGTCTTATGTAAAACCCATAGGTTAACCGAATGTCGTTGCCGCGCGCGCATAATAATAATAAAAACGTCAAACTTGTATAGGTCGTCTTCCGGGAGCCGCTGACCAGCCCCGAGGTACTGCTGCAGACTACTGTCGCCCGGCGGGTTTGCTCGGCTAGGGCGCAATACGACGACGTGTTCGCTCGGTCTCGCTGGGCACTTAGGCGGCAGCGATTTGCCAAACTTTTTTTTTTCTTCTATAAAAATCAAAGTGTGCGAAAAACCGATTAAAAATATATTTAATTTTAAAGTCACTTCTTCGTACAATTCGTACGAAACAAAATTATGCGAAACCTCTACTAAACCAATTACCGTAGGTGGGTAGAAAGCAGGCGTAGGCCAAACAAAGAAAACGCCCGAACAAAACGTTTAATCCTGTCCAAACAAAACGTGTGTCCTGGCCAAACCCAAATCCGCCTCCTGGAACCGACATGTTCAAACAAGCCTTTTAGAATTTTGTTCGGGGCAATTCATTAAGCGAATCTAACACGTGAATCCTCCAGGTTAAACTTTAAATGAACAGATTAATTTATTTAGCCAAACCATAGGAAATGTAGCGAAAGGGTTAAATCAGGGTCACGCACGTAATTGGTAATAAAATATGAAACTACACGTGATTCCTTCAGGATTACACGTGAAAACAAACAAGACGGATTATCCGTTCTAATAATAATATTATTTTCAATAGGTACCTCTTATTTCAATGTTCAGTTAAATACAAAATTCAATTCTTCGTGATATTTAAGTGAACTAATATTTTAGATGGTTTAAATTTTCTTTAAACGATTGAAGTTTTTTTTTTTATTTAAGTGGACCAAGTAAAATTACGTAGATAACAGTTATAAACAATAAAATCATTATTTCAACCACTTTCCCGAGTAATTCCCTAGTAACAACATGCTAATGGTAATGCAACGACGACGACGAGCCAGCATGCTTGGGACCTTGCCAAAGGCACCGATGATTTATAATATATAATGTGTAAAAATATATAATTTAGGATTAGATTTTATTTTAAAGAAAAAATAAATAAAAAACAGCATTTGAAATCATTTGAGTCATTTATATTTATTCAATCTTACAAATACTCTTGGAATGTCATCTGCCAAGATAAATACAAAATACTTACTTAAATAACAGGATTTGGAGTGGTTTGAAAAAAGAAAACAAATTTTTATATTATAATGTGTGCATTCTGGATTCCAAATATATGACGGTCAAGGTCCTAAGCTCAAAGGCTAATAAAGAATGTACATTGAATTAAAGAAATATACATAAAAAGGTTTATCCAATGCTGGGCCAAAGATCCTTTAATGCCTGTATATTATATATTTTAAAACTAAACCTTAATGAATATATCATACTACAAATTTTTAAAATCTATATATATAAAAAATGTTGTGTTGGTTTGAGTATTACTCAGAAACTCGAAAACTAGCCGACGGATTTAAACAGAGGAATATTCCCTTTTTTCCCAAAATTCCAACGGATACTGATTTTTTTAATAAAAAAAAATACATTTACATACGTTGAATGTTGTTATGGCAACCATGGAACGTTGCTGACTAAGCCACAGCGAAGCGTGCCCGGGTTCAACTAGTAATATTATATTTTGTTTCATTTATTACTTTAACACAATAATTTTGTCGCTACTTGTTACTAATACCTACTTGTAGAATATAATGTTAATAATAATTTTATTTTTCATGAATTTAAAAATAGGATGCTAAAATGTTACCTGCCAGCAACTTTTACTCATTTTTATCACAGATAAAGGAATGTAAACAAAGATTAATCTATAATTATTTATTGATTTTAATTTATCTTTATTTTATTAAATTACTCATATTTCTTCAGATTAACTAAAGTTTTATGTACTGTGCGTATTGCCCCTTAAACCGACTAAGCATTTAAGGCATACATAGGTAATTAAAAAAAAAAAACAATTTTATAATATTATTACATTAATATATACTTGGGTATTTATCTCTTTTAAGTTCAATGTCTTTTTATTTCTAATTATTTCTATTCTTAAGTTATTTAATTCATTTCTAAACATCAACATCGTCGACAATTCTCACGTAAACTTCATACTCCAATTTAAGTTTATTTTTAAGGGCATTATTCACTGTTCCAAGATTTTTGGTCCCTTTGAATGTGTAGTGAGATCCCAGCTTTCTTCCATCGCTGAGCTGAACTTCTTGGGGATACCTAAAAACAAATGGTTTATTAATAAGATTCGAGATTTTTTTATTGTTTGATGATTTTTGCAAATAAAGTTTTAGCTAAACGAAAAAACTGAGGGAAAAAAGGATATTGAGGTCTATGTTACATGAACAGAGTTTACCCCTACGTGAGAGTGACAACCATACATACATTCATCAATCCTCACAAACGTTCATATTTATAATATTGATTTACTTTCATCTTAATTGTCTAATTCTAATTAACCCTAATATATCTATCTAATAAACTTCAACAAAAATAGTTAGTAGGTACATACTGCGTAACAAATTCTGTCTTATTTCCTTCTGGTAGTAGATAATGACATTTAACTGCAACCTCTTTGTCAGCAAATACTTTAGTATAATGGTTCGTGCTCCCTTCAGGTGTATCACCGTAGTTAATATAACTCGGCGACACATATTTCTCTATCAATGCCTTTATAAATTTGTGGATATACGGATATCTTTCGGCATATATCCTATTGCCTATGTAGTCGTTTATAGGTCCTGGTGGGCCTTTCGGTCCATTCGGCCCACCTCGACCATCTGAACCTCCGCGACCGTCTTTCCCAAACCCTCCATTCCCTCCATTAGGTCCTTCCTGATGCACATATCTATAATTACCATCGATGTCTTGTACATATATGTATGTGTACTTTCCTTCATCCCCCGGTATGTATTTCCCCTCGCCCAGCGGCCTATAATATCTTCCGTCATCATTTAAATTGTATTTCTGAGGTTTGTATTTGCCGTCATCGTAACATTGAGCTCTCATCCATATTGAAAACACTATAAACTGTAATATTAATTATTGCATCAAGTGGCATGTTTCTTTGAAAATAAATTCTAGTGTATTTTCCCTTACGCATTGAATCGTGTAATGAGAAATAATTATGTTCAATATCAGCCCGTAGTCATAGGTCATAGCATTGCGCAGTCATAAAGTGTTCAACCCGTCTGACGGCTGTAGTCACCATGTTACAGAAGAGCACTTTGAAACAAAAGCACATGTGCTCTTGTGTTTCAGTGAGTGAATAAGGCATGCCAGAGCCCATACTTCTATCCCTGCATTATTTTTTATCTTATCAAGTTAAGCTACGCTTTGCGTCCTGTCTTTTTGTCTTTTTTTGGAGATTGCTTGTGTTTATAGGCGACGGTAGCCATCTACCGTCGCCTACCGTCAAAATTATGTCAATTTATGTATATTTTTAAATTATACATAAAATAGACAAATTCGACAAGTTGTTGTTTGAAACATGATTAATTGCATTTGAAAACAAATTTAATGATAAAACCATAAATCATTAATTTAATTCCATTACTCACAATTATTAAAGCTTTTGACATTTTGAATAAACCTCCAATTTTATTTTTTTCTAATCAAGTGTACTCCTGAACTGATTTGTGATCTGAAACTGCATTCAATATTTTATTCAACTTTAAAATACTTAGTTGACAACCAATAACTTGCTTCTTCACTATTAAAACGTTTCATTGTCAACGCATTGACATTTAAAAATTTTACAAAATATACACATTTACGTGGGCCATAATAAATTAATTTAAATACATACCGAAAAGTGGAACAGAATCCTTTTAAATCAAGGTGTGACGAGGTCAGGCAGATGTATTAGCATAGCTTGTATCATTATAATAGTTCCGTGGCGAGTTAGTAACACATTATAAATCAATGTTTGCACATTACAAAAGTATAACGGATGATATTTCAAAAAAATGGTGTGGCACCGCAGTAACACTGAGACGACCGGCTTACGAGAGAGTCGTAATTCTCTTAATTGGACGACACGAGATTCAACATCGCACATCGGTTTGCATTCTGCATAAAACAAAAATAATACGAAGTGAAACGCCACAATAATACAAACTGCATTCCAATGACCTAATTTTATTTATATTAATAACTATGTTGACGTTATTGAAGATTCTTGGTATATTCTTTATAAGATTTATAAAAATACCTTAAAATACCTGAGTTAAAGACATTAATGTCACATTAGTGTTGATTATATGCGAGTACATCCTATAATTTATTTACATGTTTTTTAATATATTTTTAATTTAATTTCTTTAAATGACAAAAGACAGCACGATTATTTGACTATATGTGGCCTGGTTGATTGTCCTAGGAACACTCTAGTGTTACTTATTCTTATAGGCTATGGTAACCACCTTCCATCAATTGTACTGTTAGTATACATGTCAAGCCCGCGATAAGTAGATTTATTAATCAATGGCAAAACGTTCGTTTTTTTCTTACAAAATAAAATTCTTTCACAATTATATGATGTCTATAGTTAATATAACCAGTTGCACTGAATGTTAAATATACTGAAACTAGTATATAAATTTAAATAATTGGGCCACACTGTCACTGAAGACTTGAAAGATGAACTTGAAGACCGGTCTTGATTGTCGCTGAAACGTGATTTCTAACTATGAGCCTTGTATCAAAGCCTGATCGAATCGGGAATCAGGAGATCCGTAAACGAATGAAAGTTATCCACTTAAGTTGAAGTAGCAGTGAGCAGAACCCATAGTACAGAGGTGACGGCCGCTGGAGCCGGAAGGTTTTAGAGTGGAGGTCACGGTCCAGCCAGCGCAGCGTAGGACGTACGCCCACAAAGTGGAAATACGATCTAATAAGGGCCGCGAATCTACGGTCTATACAGGCTGCTTTTGACCAGTCCTATAGGAAAATCAGGGCGGAGGCATAGGCCTCCAGGTCAAGCAATGGACATCCTATGGTTGCAATTAATGATGATGTTTGTTAGTATAAAGAGAAACATTGTTACAGTGGATCCCATACTAGGCTACGCCTGTATCGTGAGAGCAGAACCAATTAATTAACACATAATTTATTATTTAAAAATTTATAAAAAGCATGCGTATAAATTGTGTTTGGGTGGTAGGATTTAAATTACAAAGTAAAGAATAACTGTATGATTAAGGTTGATGATAAATTTCCAATGACGAGTAACAGTTGTTTAATAGATATCCCAAGCATATGTAACATAGCTGTTATTAAGGATAATTTCTATTATTAGAAAATTGTCATCTTTTTTTTTACGATATGAAAAAGGACACATGTTCCTGTCATTACAATTCTCACTGTACCTTCTGTAGAAGACTAGTGAAGTGTTGTATTTTCTTAATTTGAGTATTTTACAATTAGATAACTTTACCTGCGGCTTCATCCTTATGACCAAGATTACGACCACGGCCAAAAAAAAATAATGACCAAGATTTTCAAAATTAATATCAGTCTTTACTTACAAATAACTTTTCAATTGGGAACGTTATAATACTAACAATATCGTAGCGTTTCATTTTAAAACTCAATAAGATAAGTCAATAAACTATGCTATGTGTATAAATTGTTACTTACTTACTTATACAATTTTTTAATAAGAATTTGAATGATTTATTGATTGATTCTGTCGATATTAATCATCTTATTCTATAACATTTTCAACCGTTTCGGCGTTGCTTATTAATGGGCAGCTGTAGCAGCCTATTATAGCATCAAATGGACCGTCAGCCTGTCTGCCTTGTCTTTTTATATCGCTATCCAAGGTAACATGATTATTGCAATAAAATAAATAACCATTTAATTGTCTTAGTATAATTTTATTTCACACATCAAATCTTCATTGCACTGATTTTCCTTATAATACTTCATACGCCTCGTAATTAATTATTATTAAGTATTGCACATCGACTAGATCTATTTGGGGAGGTGAGCACCGACAGGTTGGAAGCCATTCTCGTCAGCAATGTAGTCCACCCTGTAAGTGACACCGTCAGGGGCAACAAACTCATAGAATCCTTTGGCCCTAATACCTTCATTTTCGCTATCAATCTTCTCTACTTTTCCAGCTTCCTCGGCTAGAATTTTGTTCTCAGTTTCATACAAGTAGTGGTAGCCGTCGGGAAGCACATCACCTTCCTGGCGGATGATGCCATATTTGTAATCGTAGTTGCCGCTACCAGTTGATGTAGCGGTGACGCCAGCGCCCACAGATCCTGAACCGTACTTGGCACCGACACTTACTCCCTTGCTGGTACCGAATCCAACGGAGACTGGGCCGACTCCAACACTGCTGGATGCTGTAGCTTTGCCTGAACCGAAAGTGTTGGCGGAAGCTGTAGCTTTGCTTGAACCGGAGTATGCGCCACCTGCAGCCCCATTGTCGCCATTGTAAGCACCGCCAGCTTTGCCTCGGTCACCGCTGCAGGAAAGTCGTAAAGTAGATCCATCAATTTTATATGGAGATCAGGCCATCAGTTTATTTTCTTTAGGTAAGAAAAAATTATAAATTTTACTGGGATATCATCGTGTAATTTGGTAATGGTGTTTCATAGATATTTAAGTTTGAAAGTATTATAATATCGTGCATTTCCATAATACAAGCCATCATTTTTATCTTTATTTATGAAATCTGTAAAATTTATAATCTGATTGTAAATTATAAATATTGACGGAAAATTACTGAAATTAAGAAAAACATATACGACATAATAATATACTATAAAGCCTCTGCTGGGTACATTATTAACACGCTTTTAAATAAGAAAATAATATTTCCCTGAAGAATTAATACTTACTTGAAAGCACCGGTGTTGTCAGGCTTATATCTGCCAGCGTCGTCCTTGTAGAAACCACCAGGGCCGCCTGGACCTCCGGCTGATGAGGAGCCCTTGTAAAAACCACCCGGGCCGCCTGCACTGCCAGAGCCAGTGTAAAAACCTCCAGCACCACCGCGGTCGCCACGGTCTCCACTAAACAAAACAAAACATATATCCACCACTGTGTTTTCCTTTTTTTATTTATAACTAGCTGAACCCGGCCATGCTTTTGATACGGTTTCGACGCTAATGGAAAGAGCGATAAACGAAAAAGATTTGTGTAAAAAAAATACGCACGAATACGCATATATATTAAAATATATATGGAAGGCAATCCAAGTAATAATAGTATCCAAGTAATACATGTGTGAGAGACATGACTGTCTTCATGAGAGCACTGTAATTTTTCAAACTGGTATTAATACAAGTTATAGATTTATCAGTTAACAGAGAGATTAGAAGATATCCTTAAGACTATCCGCTAAGTTTTATTAACAGTTGAAATATAAAGATTCTTATCTGTTATATTATTCAAAATGCGGTTATGAATAAATTTGGAAATGTAAATTTAAAGCTAGCAGTCTGACGGTACACTTCATGGTATGTGGCTAACGCAGGCTAATAAAATAGGCAACGCCAAAGGGGGGTGCAAGATCGCTATGAACCTTGATAAGTTAGGGGATAAGGAGAGGATAAGAAAATGGTCTCTGGTATCCCTTTACTGGCTCGTCATAACTCTTGCTGTTATTTCACTGTGTTTTATAAGGGGATGGTTACTGTTGCCAGGCGAGCTGCCCAGTTTACAACTGGAGAATACATCGGTCTCGGCTATTGATTCTATTAAATGGATTTTTTGCAATTACTCATTCTTCCACAAACTTTTGTTACATTTTACTAATCATTATCGCAATACGTAGTTAACATAATATTGAACATCAACTATTGATTAATATTAAAACCAGGTAGTGGTATTATTGCCTACCATACCACATCAGTGAAATTTTTAAAAATCCTTTCTTAACATTAGTTTATAAAATAAAATAAGCTACTAAAATAAATAGCGTTATAAAATAAACCTATGTTCCAAATTTAAGCTTTCTACGAGTAGACTTAATAATTTTGGCTGTACCATTGATAATCAGTCAGGACAAACGATTTTATAAGTACAGATTACAAAGCTAACTTACTCGTATAAACCAGAGTTATCGGGTACATAACGACCAGAGTTATCGCGGCTAGGGTCATAACGGCCAGAGTTGTCGTAACGGCCAGGGTTATAAGCGCCAGGGTTGTAGGCACCGGGGTTTACCGAGGCAGAAGCCGTAGCCGTCGCTCTTCCCGCTCCGACTCCACGACCACCAACCCCAAACTGGAACGGTGTATACCTGTAATAAATTTATGTAAGTCTCATATTTACTTTTCCTTCACGTTTTATTACTTCGATAAGACGCGAAGTCTCTTTTTTTAGAAAATGTTGCGGATGTCATATCACAATATTCCCGCGACCCCGTTTATGTATAGCCGCGCTACAAAGTCGTTGGGCTTTAGCCGGCAGAAGATCGCCATATATCTGCAGCGTCCCCTACGCTTTCGGGTGTCCCAAAGTTTAAACTATTTTTTTAAAAAAATAGTCGCAGGGAAGCCCGCTTTTCAAAGTCATTGAGGCAGACCTACTTGCGGCAGTGACCATCCCCTTAAAGAAGTCACCATGAAATAACAGCATGTGCGCTGTTGTGTTTCGGTAAGTGAGTAAGCACTATTTAACATTGTAAGGGCTTGTTAGGCGCATATATTAACTAAAGAAATTTTCTTACAAAACACCTTTTCATAAAAATTCTTTTCACATATAGATAGTAAGTATAAAAATATAGACAGTTCTATTGGTAACTAAGATTGTATTTTTAAACGAAGTTATTTTCCTATAAATATCAAAAGATAAAATATATTATAGAAAGTTTATGTAATCTTGTAAGAAACTTTTGCTTTTAACAGATACACATTATGTAAGAACAACTCCTTTTTTATTGTACCCTTGAGTAAAAACAATTAAAATTGCTGTTTCAGTTAATTAAGTAATACACTAATCATTATAATAATTATAACTATAGGAGGTAATATGTAATTACAAGTATATAGAATTTAATGTTTTACTACGAAATAGTAAATCACTTACTTTCCAGTTTCAGCCGCAAGGGCTACCGTCAAATATAAACACAAAACCTGAAACAAACTTTGAAGTTAGAAATTATTCTTGCCCAATAAAATCAATTCAATATGTATTTGAATTAAAAACTTAACCAATAAATCTGCTTAAACTCACAACCTTTCAAAGATCTTATAATTTAAATAACTATTAAAATATTTAATCCACTCTTAACACTGAAAATCCAAATGCTTACCAAAAATCCACGCATTTTCGTTGTCATCAACCGGGTTTAACAACCTGAATGTGCTATATCGTTGATCAAAGCCTATTTATACCTTTTTTATAATATTTTATACATGTGGCTCTCTTGTCAAGTCCGCCTTATTTACTTTGTATAGTTCGATATTATTCATTAACGCTACGCTTCTCAATCTTGGGCCGTTGACCGCGCTAATTTATTTTCACCCACAGATATTTGACGGCGATTAACACATCCATTGAAAAATTGTTTTTATATTTCTATCAAGCAAATGAAAATTTGAAACGAAGGTTCAGTAGATATGAATTAAAAACTCAAAGCTGTTCAATTTAATCTCGAATTTCTAACTAAGGTTTATTTTTATTGGGTTTGCCTACAAAATTTTAGGAACTAACAACATCTTAACTTAACAAGTCATCATTTTAAGTGTTTTTACAACTATCAAAACAGTTTTCAATTTTGATTCTCGAAGGAAGAGCCCACTAAGGAATATATGATCTTTTAATTTTATGATAATAGTAATATAATAATATAATAATTGAGAGAAAAAACAACGTCCAATCAAAGATATTTTTCTCTATATTAACTTAAGAATAATGCAAGAAAAAAAATTGTCTCTTTAGTTCTTAACAGCCTCCACTTTTAATCAGGTATTACCAAAATACATTGTGCCTTATTGTAAGCAGCAAACATAAAGGATATGTTATAATATTAAATAACGAAGCATTATCTGGAACCTCCCGTTTGCAGAAACACACAGTAAAATATAACATCACTTGTGCTGTTCTATTTCAACGAGTAAGGCATGGTATATCCATATCCCTTTATCCCCTATCCTTAAATATTTCCTTATCCCCTTAGCGCACTAGCAATACTTTTGTTTATAAGCGATGGTAGTGATCTAACAATAAGTTTACATTTTAAAAAATATGAGGATTCTTGACTCTATTGTTAGAGTAATTCATTGTTTATACTCAGTAATTCAAATAATAGTAAGGTGAAGTGATACCTCACATTTTATTTGACCCAAAATTAGTATTTTGATTCAATATAAATTTAATAAAATAACTATAAGTTATAACTGAATAACATTAAAACACTATAAATTATAACTATAAATTTCGAAGTAGAACCCTAAAAACTACGAATTTCATCTTTTATTGGATTCCGTTTACTTTGATCGATTATTGTACTCAATGATTTTCATTTACCGATAAAGATAAGAAAACCTCATTTATAATGAACAAAAACTTTGTTACTTTAAAATTACAAATCCTTAAGAAGATTAATGCTATTTTCGTGTAGATACGAATAGGTATGCGCAAGATTCAAAATTACCGAATGACCATTTTATTTCAACATGCATAAAGTTCATTATGAGGTAACAAACTTCAAATCCTTTATATGAACAAAAATTATATTACAATAGTTAAAATTCACAAATGGCTATTTCTCTTAGCATCTCCATGGGATTGTTTCTAAGAAACTATAATGCATTGATATGCATACATAATTATCTTAAGGGTAATCATAGGGTAACCTTATGGTAATGGGTAATCATATGGTATGGGGTAACCTTTATGGGTGTTTAAGAAAATGGCGACAAAAACTTGGCCAGTCCCTTGTACACGCAGAAAAAAATAACAACTCGTAGAATTTCGCAAGTTTTACCTCATTCGTTTTTAAAAAGTATTTATTCATTTTACCAAGAATTCCAACTGTTTGAAACAGGAACTCATAAATGTTGTGGTTACGCTAAAAATTTGTTCCTCATATTTTCACTTTTTGTTATAGTTATAGGTACTATTTAATATTTGCACTTTAGATTTTAACATTTTATAATGTGATGAATTCCTAGAAGTGCAGAAGCTTCGTTTAGCAATACGCCTACCTTTTAACCTTATAGACTCGTGTATACTTGCTTAATCATCCTAATATTTTTTTCATAAACATTTCAATATCTTGAAATATGTTTTTTGTGCAATTTTCAAATGTTGTTCTTAGTTATAAACCTGCCCTGAATTTTATCGTTGTCGTTGTATGTCTGTGTTTAAGTCAGAAGTTACCTGATATAAATTTAAAAACATTTCCTGACGTTTTGGCACTGGAATATAAAAAAATTACACACTTCATTTATATACATATAATATTATATACATTCCAACACATACATAAATAAATATAAAATATCACAAACACACAAAACATATCACATATAAAAAGTGTTCATGTAACTTTTGGGCCCTTGAACCTTATTCGGTAAATTAAAAAAAAATACAAATTGGTGTAATCTAAAAATAAATCTTCAATTTCAATTCAATTCAATATTTGTAAAAGTTATAAACTGTAAAATTGATTGCAGGCGGCGACTTAACCAATAAAAATAGAGTTGGTTAGAGACTGGATCTGGCATCCCCTAGTTCACTCACACATACCATTTATATTGTATTTATATTTATTACAATATTAAACTTTTTTTTTTGTTACGTCGACAGTTTGAGAACCGTTTGTAACCTATTAATTAATTATAATCACTGATCTCCACTATGTTTCTAAAGCAACCAATACGATGCTAGTATAGCGATGAGTTTGTCACTAAGGCTGACATTTCCACAAATTTAAAATAATTCATTTTGTGTGTAAGTTAAAATGTTAATGACAATGATTTATTACAAGTGACAATATAAACACACTGCCGAGATTTATTTTTTTACTATTATTTTTTTATTCGAATAAATTTTAATATTACTTTTAGTAATAGACTCGACAATGTTCTGAAGAAAATATTACACTGAGAGGTATGTAATTTCGATACTAGGAATCTAGGTACAAATTAAATTAAAATTCTCTGTTTAAAAAATCCATTTGATTATAGGCCTGTATACACTTAAACTGTTAAAATATCAGTTAAATAATAATTTTGTTTCATACTCAAAATTAATCTTCAACATTTGTTTGTATTTGACAATAATAAACTGCATTAAAATAAATCTTAGTAATAATGTCTCCGGGTTGCATGTTAACATAATATTAGCTCCTCGACCCAAAAGTAAATCATGGATTCCTGGTGAGGTCAATTTATGGAAATGATTGAATTTATGGAAATTAGGTCAATATTATGAAAATGTAGACAAAACTCACAAAAAAGTCGCAGGACTAATCTCAGTGGAGAAAGAAATTAAGACACCTAGTGTCGATAGTTCATTTTTTTATTGTTTGTTCCAAAAAGTACTCAAAAATTTTACTTGATTTATAAAATGTGAAGATTATTGTAATAAAGTATATGTGTTTTTTATTACAGATATCCTAATGCACGTCGCATGATTACTAGTTGTTATACGGCCCACGATGAAATACCTCAGCCTCGTCCTGGACTGCCGCTGGAGTTTTGAGGGACACTTTCGGCTCCTGGAATCGAAGTTGATGGGAGCCGCTGCCGCTTTGGACAGGTTGCTCCGGTACCTGGGTGGGCCAAACACCGCCTGTCGTCGCTTGTATGCGGGGGCAGTGCGGTCGATGGCTCTATATGGAGACCAATTTGGGCGGAAGGCCTGCACCTGCGGCGCGCGCAACGCGCCTTTGTACTCAAGATCATCCGGGGTTGTCCTTCGAGGCTGCATGCGTCATGGCGGGCACGCCACCGTGGGACCTCGAAGCCTATATGCAGGTGACCGTATATCTGGGTATTGCAGATACGGTCTCGGGGAGCTCAGCCTCCGTAGGAGTCCGTTTGCGTGCACGCGAAAACCTCCTCCGGAAATGGAGTCATCCAGGAAAAAGCTACTGTTCCCGTACTGTACTTTGTAGGAGGTAGGTAATCTTCGAAGGTACTCAAACGATTCAAAAATTCATTCACTGATAATTTCAGGATGGACCTACGCTAAATATTACACGCGGGAAAAACCACTGCCATCAGCTATCTAAAAATAAAGATTCAATGCTTGGCAAAATTACACTGTGTCAAACGTCAATATATGTTATACTGTGTCTTTTATTTTTCAACGCGGACGAAGTCGTGGGCAACAGCTAGTATTTAAATTAGGGAACATATTTACTCTTGCATACCTCCTAACCATCATTTCACAGGCGAGTTTATTTTTGTTTATACCAATGAATTAACTCATAAACGAGTACTTGATTGACACACTCCGTCTCCTAATTGTGAATGAATTATTAATTAATAATAAACTACGAACGTTATTGATGCTATCTTAACAAGTTTCATGGTAATTTTCAGATGATAAACACATAACATGTTATTTTTATGGCCAAACAAGCCATCCTCGAGAGCTGAGTCATTAAAATGTGACAAGGTGGATAGAAAATTCATACCTAATTGAATACACATATTATGTGATATTTATATACCTACTTATCACAGAAGTAGAATATTGATATTATGGATCCATAGAGGTCATTTGTGAAATGTAATATTGAAATATTGTACAACGTGACGGCGCAACCATCGTCACAGCGATAAAAATGTCAGGCGTTATTTTATTTTCTTTTTTAACGAGGACGAATTCGCTGTTCCAGCAAGTTTTAATATAAACGTATTCGGTACATAATATATATTCTCTAATATTTTTTTTAAGGAAATTTATATTTATTGTGAAACTATAAGGTGATTAAGTACTTTTATAACTTTTTTTTTATATTTGATTATAAAACTTCGTCTGCGTAATTTTATAAAAATAGCCTATGTTACTCCCTGATAATGTAGCTTTCAATAGTTGAAAGAAAATTTTAAAATTGGTCCAGTAGTTTTTGAGTTTATTCATTACAAATATACAATCTTCTCTCTTTATAATATTAGTAAGATATATAATAGATAACCGATCCGCCCCGCCATCGCATTGTTGCATTTTTTATGCATTTTATATAAACAAACCTTCCTCTCTTATCGCTTTTCTATTAGTAAAAACGTATCAAAATCCGTTAGGTAATTTAGTAGAAATTATTAGAGAAAAAGATAATGGCGGACAGCGACTTATTGTATAATTTTATTTTATTTTATTTTATCAACAGCACATCAAAATTTACTAAGTTACATACATTAGCTATAAAAACACGTTTACATTTGCGTACCAATTACTGGTATCTACAGCTATAATAATATGTTACATGTTGTCTCTGTTAAAAATTTAGAAAAAAATAAAATAATAATAATAATAACTCAATTCAATTAATTACATTATAGGTACAAGCAAAGCAATATCCAATAATATAATTTAATCCTATCAACAACAATCCAATCAGCAATATCAATTCGTCAGACCGTAAATTCGCAACTACATTATTTATATTATTATTTGAATAAAATTACGTCAAAATGAAAGCAATTAATCAAATAATATATTAATATAATATATTGTATATTTCTAAGTTCTCTAAATAATAATAATGAAATTAGGTACAAACTATCAGAAAGTTAGCGGAAAAATATCGGTTTTTTTTTTTTCTTATTAGATTATTGGATGTGTAATTGCGTAGTTCCATAATTTCATTACACTTTCGCATAAATTTCAAATTAATGCCATTGAAATTAATAGATCTTATTAATCTAAGAAACATTATTATAATGATAATTCAAATGAACAAAGTAATAAACATATATCATTTAATTGTGTAGCTTATATGAAAGAATATTAATTACTAATTAAAAGAAGTGTACATTTATTTCGAGACATTTATTAGCATATATACTTGTTAAAAAATAAATTTTACTACGTCCAAATAAAATTATGTTACTTTTTTATGTTAAGATCGACAGATAGATCCACTTGATGGCAGGTGGCTACCGTCGCCTATAACACAGGCCGCAATGTTATTTAATTATAATTAGTTCAGCAGCGCACTTAGTTCAGGTGCTGAAAGTGCGCTGCTGACTATAATAGGATTAAGGATAAAGGATTGGGAAGGAATAGGATGAAATTGACTGTGACATCGCTTACACACTCACCGAAACACAACAGAACACATTCAAATTCAAATTCAAATCAAATTCAAATCATTTATTTACAAGTGACATGGGTCAATGTAAACCAGTTCTCATTAGTTAGAATATGCCACCTCATGCACTGCCCCGTCTGGCGTGTAAATTTATAATTTACATATCTTTCTATTTAAATAAAAATCATATAAAACGAAAATAATACTTAATAAAAAATACATCGTAGTCAATTGTAAAATTTAATTAAATGTCAAAATATTCCCTAATATTATAAAAACATTGGTCCAATAGCCATTTGGTCAGTTTTATTCTAAATAAATTTCCCGGTAATTCTCTGAGTGCAGTGGGTAACTTATTATATAATTTAATAGAGGAATAATATGAATTCCGTCTACAAATTTCTAAATTCATTTTTGGAACATCTACAAAATTTTGCCGCCTTGCTCTTTGTGGTAGAATAAGATTCATGTTTCTTCACAAACACACATATCTCTCTTATATACAAAGAAAGGAGAGGGAGAATTTTTAATTCTTGGAATAATGGTCGACAGCTGTCCATAGACCACGCACCACAAATTGCACGCACACATTTCTTCTGTAATTTAAAAGCCTTGTTAATTGCGGTTGAGTTTCCCAAAGCAAAATGCCATAAGACAGGACGGAGAATACATAGCCGTGATATGCACTGAGGGCAGCTTCTTTGGATACTGTCAATCGCAGCCTTTTAATTGCATATACGAAACGATTTAATTTAGCGCAAACTGAATCAATATGCGGTTTCCAATGACAGTTTTCATCCACTAGAAAACCGAGATATTTAAAAGTCTTGACTGTCTCAACTTGATCATTAGCGAACCTAACATCCAAATGTATATTTCTTGCCCTCATTGTTTTAAAATGAATAACTTCTGTTATTTCACGGTGGTCTTCTGTAAGGGGGTGGGTACTGCCGCCAAACGGGCTGCCCAAATGACTGCACAACGCAGTGTGTCCTGCCACTACTTTCCAGATCCAGACCAGAACCAAGTTTGAAAAGTTAATTTCCAAAGTTGGCCCTACCGGAAATCAAACCCTAACCACTCATTCAACGGGCTCGTCAAAATTGAAATTGTTCCAGTAGCCTAGCACTGTCGTAATGTTTCCATTGTGATGTAACTTGTAGCTTTGTCAATCATACATCCCATTAACATTTCATTTCTAAATAAATAATTTTTAAAACTATTTAATCTACAATTTTTTTTAAATTAATAAACTCTTTTTAATTCGAAATTTTTAACAAATTATCGTGAGTACTATAAGGGAAGTCTTTGACAATACTTTGATAAGTGTTATTTTCATGGGTACTCAAATGAAAATAACACTTATCAAAATTCGAAATCCAGTATCGGCAGCCGAATGTTTGATTCCTAGGGTATAATATGTTGCACCACTATGTTATATTGCATAGAATACTATATCATGTTTAAATGTATTTTTAAAGTCTCCTACTTTCTATAAGTATACAATCATTGACGATCGTTTTGTATACCTAAATATAACAAGTTGGTGTAATCGAAAGTGGAAATGTTATTTATTTAATAAACGCCTGAATTTAAAATGTCTGTTCATATTACATAGACATAAAACTTGCTATTTTTATACAATCAGGCGCTACATAACAGATTGATATTTAGGTAAAAATCTATTTTTTTTTTACTAAGCAATGTAGGTAATATTTTCTATATACTTGCCTAAACAAACGAACGAACACACGTTAATACAAAAGTTTTTATACATATAACAGAGTGGGACATGCAAGATATATTATTTCGATGGGGACATGGATATAATTGTAAACTTACTGTACAATTTTCGCAAAGAAACATACATTTCTGAAACAAGGAAGTAATAAGTAATTTCAAACTCTTTAAAATAACAAACTGTTTTCCTTTTCATATAATACTGATTGTTAATGCTGGTTTGACAGAAATTTAAGCATGTTTAAGTAAATTATTTTTGAATGAATAATAACAATGTCTAATACACAAACAGTATCTAGGTTTAAGGAGAACGTAAAATCCCTGGACCTGGTCCGAAATATCATTATTGTCACAATTAATAATATTGTTAGTATTTTCATAGAATTAATAATATTGTTAGTATCCAAATGTGGATGGAAATTTTGTTTTTCTAAAAGTATTCTCTTTATGTGGATATACTGTAATTGATCTTCACGGATTCTTCCTTGTTCATGGGCACTCCAGCGCGCCATCATCGGTAGTCATGCTCGTCCAACGCTTTCCAGCAATTTTTAGTAGTAATCTTCTAGGAGGTGAGCCGACAATGGTCCTTTACAGAAGTGTCAAAGGTAGATAACGTTTAACAATACCACACAATGTTCAACTTTTTCTTTCTCCTTTCTTCATTAATTCAAGACTCATTAAATTCATTTTTTAATGAGTATTATCGCGACCAGTATACATCATCTCAGCCGTAATACGTCCACTGCTAGACATAGGCCTACCCCATAATTTTCCAAAAGAACCGGTCACAAGCAGCCCGTATTCATCGTCAACTAATAATTTCCTATTTCGTCCATATTGTCATCCTTTTATAGATATTATTGGCCGTTGCCGGTCCCAAGCGCGAATAAAAAATGTGAAGATTGGTTTGAATAGAACCCAGCATCTAGTCGCGTTTGAAGATTAAACCATTGATGCTATTGAAAGCACAACCTAACATATAAGAGGAGTGAACGAACAAAACGTTATTTTTCAATTTTTAGAATATTCTAAAAAACCAACAAAAACAATATGAAGTGTTATTGTAATGTTTTGTATTACGTTTAGTAAAGAAATAATGACACGGAATTTGCATTACGAAACATGTTTCATGCACATTGAAATTATTTAATGAATTTCATGAAAGTACTTTTATAATACGAAACTTAATTGTAGTGTCCTGAAATCCATGTGTTACCTAGTCGCGTTTACAGGCGATATAGTTACATGCCTTTAGTTTTATCGAAAAATTGCGCATGGTAAGAAACTGAATTAGTGTCATGAAATTAATGTCGTGAAACTAGATGCAACTAATTTCGTAATGTAATAACTTGAATGTTGAATAAGTTAGATGTAATTTAGTGTTGCAAATGTAAAAAAAAATAAAGGTCCAAAATTAAATAGTAACATCTTGCTCGCCTACTCCTCATATTCCTCATAGCAATTTCACTTGCTGTGGTAAAGGGTGTTTTTTATCCCAAATTTACAAGTATCATCAAATTCAAGTTCGGTTCATAACGGTTCAGTTTATACTATCTGGACATTAATTTAAGCATGGCTTAAATTATTTAAACAAAGACAAGTATTTATGGCACATTAAAAACATTTATTTACATAATTCTATCTATGCCTGCTGCACAACATCCATTTTACATTTGTATCCGATTCCTATTTTTATCGCTTAAGTCATTAAAAAAACGTATCATTGAATTGTTAGGTTCTTAGAATTTCTTGACGTCTTCGGGTGCAGGCGGGTGAGCGGCAATGTACTCAAGAGCGCGAGCAATCGCCTCTGGTACTGGGGGCGCGACGGGCAGAAGATCGCTCTGAAAAAACAACATGGTTTAAGGTGAGAACTCAACACTCTATGATCTTGATAAATGTGCCTAGCTTAACTCTGTTTATTACTAAAACATCTCAACAATTTTACTAAAGAGGAAATGCAAGCCAATGATTTGTAGCGCTCACATTTTGTAGCGATATCTAAACACCATTAGTATAAAGAAACAATAATTCACATTACAATTTCCTATTATTCCTATTATATAAATATTATATATTATCTAGTAATTTCTTAGTTAGTAAACTTAAAAAAAATACTACTATTTTCTTAATGATTAAAAATATTTAGGGTGAGACTAGGTAATTGTAGAATTGTCTTTTTATACCAAAACGAAAATGATAAAATAAAATTCAAACGCAAGTTATTGAGATAAATACTCAACTTGTTGTATATTACAGCAATAACTTATAACTACAATATTCCTGTGTTAATTTATTAACATTTTTATCACTATTTATCACCATTTGCATTATATTACTGTCAAATATGAACATATATAGATATTATAATTTATAAATACATATTATGCATGTTATTATACAAAATATTTATTAATTTTTACCTGTGGCTGGTATCCATTTTCATCAGCTACATAGGTAAATTGTACTGGTGTGCCATCGGGAGCTACGTACTTGTATGAACCTTGGACACCCTGTTCACAAATACATAATCGAGTGAATATAAATAACATTACCAATTTAATATTGGTGATACCCAATATCTAGTCCAATATGCAACGGTAAGAAGAACCACGTGATATCAATGAATCAAAATTATTAATGTACTAGCCCCGTCTTTGTACGCGCTGTGGTTCGTTTTTGAAAATCCCACACTAACCTAACATTTTTCAAGGATAAAAAGTATGCCTATATGTTAATCTAGGTTCCTATATGTTCACTGATGTATCTTCAATGCATGAAAACCACATTGAAATCGGTGTCGCCGTTTCTGAGATTAGCATGTTCAAAGATACACACACGTAGTAGACATATTTAGATTATTCTTAATTATTATTATTGCTTTATCTAAAAATATCATCATTCTATATTTAGTAATTCTTTTTGTTTTTCTATTGAAAAATATATAATTTTTTTATACAGAGCCTTGTAAGTTTCCTCTTTAGGTAAGCCGATACATTACTTTTATATAGAAAATTACAATAGTTTAATATTACAAATTCATCTTTTTTTAATTGAAACTTGAAATTGTCGTTTTAAAAATAATAATAAAAAGCAGATTTCGATCGTGTGTCATTCAAGGCTTAAAATATTCTAAGCAGTCTACGCCACTCACCTTCCATCCATCATTCAAGCATCGTGAGTTTTAAATTATTTCAATTCAATATACATAAGATGTACTTACAACAAATTCAACATTGTCCACCTTCTTCAAGCTGCCGCTAGCCTCAGCAGAAATACCATTGCCAGTCTCGTAACTGGAAATTGAATAAATAAATATTTAAGTAACTGATATGTCTCTCAATCGCAGTTAAATGTTAAAATCTAACCTGTCCTTGGCCTTCTATAAAACAAATATACTCGTAAAGACACAGCTTCATACCGCGTATTACACAACTTATTTAAAAAGGCATTTTATTTGTACCTTCCTGCATAATTATTTTATTAGGAAATAGTGATAAACAAGAAAAGCTCCATACGAAGGCAGGAGCTGGGTCGCTAGTCAAGTATATTATTAGAGTTAGGGCCGCTTTCACCATATGTCAAGTAGGCTAATCGCCATTTAAAGTCACCGGTAACCGGGAATGAAGGAGATGATATACCTTTGTTTGTACGGTAAAACTCCCAAACATTAAAAAGAAAATGCCTAATAAAAAAATTCGCCTATCGAAGGATGCAGTAAACCTAGTGCATAACTAATCAACACTTTACTTATAGTTGGTGAAAGAGGCCCTTACAATTTTAATTTACCATTTAATTTAATTTTAATGACCATATCAATTTTAGATGAAATATTGTATTTAGTGAAATTTTAAGAACTCATCCATCGGATAACTTATTCATTTTCTTTAATGTTTAAGAAATATGTAATTTTGACGTGTCGAAAACAATTGTTTCTATTTAATTTACTAGATTTTGCCCATTAATTCGTCCGCATATCTTTAAAAATATAGCATAATAATCTCTACATATATATACATAAAAATTACGTGTTCTTCTCGATGAACTCCAAGTTGAGTTTGACCAAATTACATTCAGTTTTTATTATATGAGAGTTATAAATTACCTTACACTGCCATCTGTGAGAAATTAACGGAACTCACAAATAACTTTTAAAATAAATTTTAAAACAACTGTGAGTTCCACAAGTTTCTCACAGATGGCGGTGTGAACTAATTTATCGGCTGGTTTAGGATGAAATTTTGTAAATAAGTAGATAAGGTTTTGCTTTTTAATAATTAAATAAATACGATTATTATTGAACGCAAGAATGTATTTTATAATCGTTCGTAAGGAGTATATTTATTAATGGTCTGTCATTATGAAGTTCATGTTAAATAATTAGGTACGTTCTATTTAATTGTCATTGTGCACTTCGATTCCCAATAATATGTTGGTCTGTTAAAATGTTTATATTTCTAAAACACTCACGAGTAGCTGAATCCATCGGGCTGGACATCTGATTCGGAACGTAGGATGGGAGCCTCAACATCGCTGGTAACACCCACTGACTTTACAACGGGCGTGACAACGGACTTGACCACTGGAGTATTAGCACTCACTGATGCATATGCTGCGATTTTGCCTGGGGGAAATCTAGCAGTGGCCGCGGTAGCGGAGTACACGCAGAGAGCAAATACAACCTGAAATGACAATATGAAAAATTGTAATAAATAAATTTTACAAAATATCCCGTCTAGGATAATAGAATCGTTTTAACCTCTATTTATACAGGAAATAGTTTCAAAGAATAACCGTTTTATGTGCTTTTGTGTTTTAGTTGGTATATAAAAGTATAACAGAGCCCATATTACATTTTCTTACTTCTTACTCTAACTCTTGCTTACTTTTTATGTAAAGGTACCTATATAGAGTGCTTTCTGGCTGTCCGTCCCCCTTTATCATGAAAAAAACTAGTTCTTTAATTAAAGCAAAAAAAATATAGTTGTTACAATTGCGTTTAAGCTATCAGTTAAATAGATTTGGAATGAATTTGAGTTTTTCTAATTTGAGTTTAAGTTTGTACCGCCATCGGTACAAAAGCACTTAAATTGAATAATAAAGAAACAGTAGTTCTAGAAGGAAGAAAAAGCAGAAAAGACATCCGTATCTCTCCAATTGTAACTCACCAAGAACTTCATATTGCTGAGATCTGTGTCTGTACAATGGTCAAAGACAAGTGATATCTAATATACTTTTTTTTCCTTTATATATTAGAATAGTTGATAGCAAAAAATTAACTCATTTAATATTTCGGATGTTGACCTGCCAATATTGACCTTGACAAAAGATATTACCTATCAACTATTAACAATAACAATCACTCGTCATCGGCTAAGGCTTTGAATGTTAATTTTAGGCCTGTTTTATTAATACGGAGAACGTGGCGCCTGAATTTTGACTAATTCATAAACTGGTTTCTATGTTCACTTTTCTTTTCTTTTCTGAGTTAACCTGTTATCAGACAGACTGACGGTCCACTTGATGGTAGATGGCTAAAGCCCAAACTCAGTGTGAACCAACTATGTATTGGTATATTTCTGGAATCGGACCATGGAGCCCTTTCATTTGATACCCCAGTCGATAGGTTTCTGAAGAAAAAAAGGTATATCATCATAAAAGATATTTTTTTTTTCATACAAAAAAAAAATTGACGACGTCATAAAACAGGAAAACGTACCAGAGTGACGGATATTCACAAAGTCTAAAATACTTACTACGACTCTTACTAAACTTTCCTGGAAAAAAAACTCCATACGCGAACTGGATCATATGCTCGGCTTACATTTAATAGTAATAATTGTGTTGAATAGCGTCGGTTACAATGCGATTATTCTATCATCGCCGTAAGAAAAATACATATATCGAGCGCAGCTTCGTTGTCCAGGTACTATAATATTAATGTCCTAACCTTTATACATAATACAAGTCGGCAGGCTGTCTATCGATCTACTTGTTAATAGATGGCTACCTAATAAAAAACAACGGCATGTAGCTTTTAAATGCAGTGTAGACTTAATTGGATAAATGACTTTTTAAATAATAAAGAATATTTACGTGTCTATTTATAACATTGAAATAATATTAAATTAGCTGTTTTTTCCTAAATGCATATCAAAGTAGTTAATTAATTTTTTTATTAGGTAGGTACTTAATTATTTTTTTAAATTTTCAACTGTTTGTTCCTGCTATAACTATTTTATATATTTTCTATTCAAATTATATTTGATTCAACCATCATCATTCTCAGATCATTTATTTAGTAGTTAAATTTTTAACAAAATGTTACAAATTTTGTACAGAGTACGTACGTACAGTAAATAAGAATTAAAATGAACCAAATTTTTGAATGATTCTTGCGTGAATGCAAAATAAATTATTCTGTTAAACAATCAACAGCATAAATTTAACATATATCTTTGTAGGATCAGCTGCTTTCTTGCCTTTATAAAAATATAAAAGTAAAATTTATCGATAATCCTTATTTTTGTACTTGCTAGTTGGAAACAAAATCACACAGAATTCGTTTCTATAGCAACCTAAAGGTATCGGCTACCAAATCTCAATGGAAAAAAGAAACTAAAATTGACTAAAGAATAACGAAACAAACATCACGTCACTGGTGCAAACCGAAATAACTTTCTTGCCAACAATATGTACTTATTAGACCGATTATTCGACCAAGCTCCTTCTGTCTATGTAATTTTAGCCCTCTGCAATATGAAATTCTATCAAAGTTATCCATGGGCCGATAGCCACTTACCATAAAGTGGTAATTCCGCCACATGTGGCCCTCTTTTATCAAAAACATAACATCCTGGTTGACCTTCATACCTGTACAAATCTGGAAAACAAGCCATTAAATCGCCGTATCGTAAATATCGAAGACGTCTGCATGCCTGCTCAAACAAGTTTCGTCCTAAATGTCAACGGCTATTATTACCACCTCCACAATATTCGGGGTCACCAGGGTCACACGGAATACCATCTGCACTCACTCACTTAACACACATGCGTACAACATATTAGATATATTTATGCACATTACGATATATTCATACATCACCATTTTTATTAGACGTTTACCTTTTTGAAAGATCTTTATTAACATTTATAACGTAATCATTCTATTTATTCATTCAAGCTTGGTCTTTGTCTATTTATTCTGATTATTTAAATTCTAATTCTAATATTATATAGTATGTAACAGATATTCTTAATTTTGTTAGTTTAATATAGACAACCCGTCTATATTAAACTAACATAGAAGCTATATTATAATATAGAAGCTACAAATTGGAAGACGCAGCGTAGGACGCCCTGCAGCCAAGTGAACAGATGATCTGAAAGGCATCGCAGAAAGAGGCTGGACCGTGTGTGGTAGCGAGTCTTGAGAGAGGCCTTTATCCAACGAGAGACACACTGGATGAATGTTGAGCTGCCGAACTTGGTCTGATAATATATCAATATGCCTTACTTATTAAAGTAAGGCATATTTTTCGGGATCTATTATCAAATAAGTTTATGCTAATAATGCCCCTTTAACAATTAATTTTAAGAATAGTTCAAGGGGATAGGAAAAAAAATTGTATATCGGCGTAAACATATTTATAGTTCTATTTATGTCTATGTAAAGTCGAGAGACAGGCTGAAGGACTGCTTGGTGGTAGGTGACTACCGTCATCTATAAACACACTAAATGATAGGGATTATGTGTTCAAAGCCTAAACCGAGGTCGACATCACCCAATCTCGTGATACCGACCTTGATTGTGAGAATAGAGGAATGGGCTCTATAAAAGTCGCCCTCTCAGCTAAACACAACAGCATATGTGCTTTAATTTAGCGAGCGTCTTTTAGTTTGTTAATATAGAATGCAGTGTGCCCACTTTAGCTAAACTTTGCCCAACACTTTGGCGGAACTAATATTTATTTTTAAATTAAAGATTTTTTTTAAACAAAACATTTGCCAATAATTTCATTTTTGCCAACACAGGCGGAACTAGTTTGTATTTTTTGTATTTTTTAAATAAAGAATTTAAAAAATATATATTTTCTAGCCAGGCGTCAAAATATGTACGATACCGGGCTGTACAACTGTGACAATTATTTCAGAATGATTAGATATGGTAGTATTTTAGGAAAAGAGAGTTAGGTCTAGGAATCCTCAACACCAACGTATATTACGTATATTTACCATAAAATGCATTTTTATTTCTATTATTTAAGAACGTTTTAATGAAGATATTATAACAATTTATATGCGCCATCTTGTTACTCAAGCTTGAACTGTGTCATTGTATGTAAATAAGTTATGAGACGATATTTTATATGGCATTGAATCTTAGTATTTTATTACACTGACACCAGATGGAACTAGTATAATTCTTTACAGCAATTCAAATAATTTATTTTATTATTCTTGATAAAATTGGAAACCTAGTAAATAGGTAACCGGAAATGAGACCTTTCAAATTGAATGTTTGTATGGAAAAGTTAAATTTTCGTTTTCAAACAATCATATAAGCTTTAAATTTCATTTTTAGTGGGCATTTTTCAGTCGTAAGGAAGCCTTGCAGAAACTAACTGTACATAGTAGTAGCATCTACATAAAAAAACCTTAAAAGTGAAGATTTTCTTTTTCATGCACTCGTCTTATACTTTTTATGGTGCCTCTCCAACTAGCAAAGGTTGGCGATCATCCTGGAACAGTCCTCTCTTTTTCTTGTTCGATGGAAAAACTCAAATGAGTTTAAAAGAAAAAACTTAAAATTTATAACTATATGTAATGGCTAGTATTAACTATTATCTATTCTAACTTCGAGGTAATGGCTGGTGTATAAGAAATGAAACACATCATTATAAATTATTTAAATATGTATAAAAGTAGATAATAATATAATACGATTTTTACACAAAATGAATTTGTACTCAAACAAATGAAACGCATTCGACATACCTCTATTATGATATAGAAAATGCTAGGTAGTTTATCAGTCATAAAAATATTTCTTTTTGACAATTTTTTTGACTCTATCGTTTCTAGTTTGACAGGTATAGCGCAATTTCGTTTTCCAATTCACCTGCCTATGCTCTTATTCATTGAGCAAGGGATTTTGTGTAAACAAATACTACATCCCAGTGTTAAAATAGGTACAAAAACTTTAAATTTATACTGTTTATATGTTAGAAAAATATTTTTAGGTATAAAGATTACATTAATAAGTTTAAGTTGTATTTTTTACGCATCATTGTTTACATAAAATCTCTTGCTCAAATGAATAGAGAGTATAGTGAAATCAGAACCTGATCTGTGCAAATGTAAACTAACATTCATTTATTTAACGTCTTCTGTTCTCAGGCTGCGGAGGTGCCGTTGCTAGGAAGTCCAAAGCGCGTTGAATGGCAGCGGGAATTGGCGGAGGTGTTGGAAGGTGGGAGCCCTGAGGCTGGTATCCATTCTCGTTAGCGATGTAACTTAATTGAATGTTGCCACCTTCTTCGCTGGGGTATTGAAATTGTCCTTGTACTTCCAATGCTGGTTGCTCAGCGCCGATGTTCTTTAAATCTCCCTTTTCCTCGGCAACAATTCCGTTGCCGGTTTCAAATGAATATTGGTAGGAACCGTCAGGGTTGACATCGCTGTCCGAACGTACAATTGGAATAGGTTCTGTCGGGGATTGAGGCGCCGCGAAAGCTACAGCTACCAAAGCGAAGAAAATCTGTAATAAAACGAATTCTTTTATGTAATAATAATTAAACTATGTTAAACTTCTATATTATAAGTACTAAACATTCTAAGTCGGAAACAATTTTGGAACAAGTTTCAATAGCTCAGTTAGGTCATAAGCCAAAGTTGCTAAACCAACTTGCTTACTTTAACAATTTTGCAATTGACTTTTAAAATATATTCACAACATTTTCTTTTTCTTGTCCCTATAATTTATGCTTCCTAAATTTGTTAACTTATGCATAAATGATTTGTAGGAAATTTATAATGCCTTAGATATTCATGTTCTATAGTTGCCATGTAATCATCACTTTATCAGCCGCAGCACCTCCACTGCAGGACATAGGCCTCTTCCATAATTTTCCATTAGGACCGGTAAGAACCAGCGTGGATCCACCGTCGACCCAAGGACCTTATCAGGTCGACTGTCCACCATGTGGGTAGATGTCCTACGCTGCGCTTTCCAGTCCGTGGCCTCCAATATGTTTCCTTTTAATGGTAGGAGGCAAGCAACGCTTACAAGTGCGCTGCCTACTTTAACAGGATAAGGGATAAGCAGGACATGGGATTGGACTTTGGCATCTCTTACGCACTCACGAAACACAATTTACAATTTATTTATATCACGGTGGTCTTCTGTAAAAGAGGTTGCTGCCGACAGAAAGAGTGTCGTTTAGTATAATATAAGCAGGACACATTTCATCGTATCCTACAGTATTAAACCAAACAGCCTGTCTGGCAGCAGTTACTTATAGATCACCGTGAAATTATATCATATTACAGTATTTCTGTGCATAAGTAAGGGATGTCAAGGCCCCATCTACCATCTGTGCCGACCTTTTCCCTTGCCGTTCATCCTATTGGAGATGGCAGCGCACTTAAATTCCTTTGGTATTGCTCCAGCTTTTTACTATCAAAAAGAAATCAATCAAAAATTCTATGGGTTCAAATCTTGAACACTACACGAATTTTATCCAGGCAGCTAAATTGATTATAAGTAGGTACACTTAGCGTCCAAACGCCAATATCACTAACACAGCACTTACAATGGTCTTCATGATTATGTTTGTGTTGTGTACAGCACTAGACAATACGATTCTAACTGTGCTATGTCGGTATTTATACGTCGGGTCAATATGCATCTACCATCTCTTGATGCTATTGCCACATTTGGCACGTCGAAGTAAATTCGACAGATTATGTGCGGTACATTGTCGGTTTCATTGTAAAACGAATGGAAAGGTCCATCAATGTCTAGTACAGTAATATTGTATTCATTTGTTGAACTTTGATTTAATAATGATTTTATGTGTCAATTAAAACTATTGTTCGACAGCACAATGAATATTATGATACTATGAATACAATGAATGTTAAGATATTATTACTATTGAGAATACTTCAGGGTAGCAAGGAAAAATCATTTAAGTAGCATTTTTTCTATACAACGTAACGAGAATATATTTTAAAAATTAACCTGATCTTACTAGATTCAAATAATTCATTTAAATAATGTCTAATAACTTTTAACGTTACATAATTATATTATCGTAGAAAATAAAAATTAACATAAACAAATATTTGCAATGTAAATTATCTTAGAGACATCCGCTTCTGTCACAGGTTTTAGGATATTTTAGAATGGTCTAAACTTGACATATTTGAACTGTGTCAGAAATAATTAATAATGCGAATATTATGTTATTTTTTAAGTGTATTTTTTTTTTATATAATGGTTAATTTGATTTTTATACTATGCAGTCCCATCTATTCATTTTGTGTTGTATCCAACCATCGATGTATCCAACAGAAGCAACAACGGCAATGGATACTCTTACGCTTGCATGCCACTAAACACTAATCGTTCTTGAGTTTAATTGTTATGAATGTTAATTAATATTTCTTCAAGCCTATAGAAAAAAACATGTGAGCCTTATTCACTAGATTACAGATTTGGTAGTATCTTTGTTAGACAAATTATTCCAAAAATAAAAGAATAGGATAAAATAAAAGAAATATTCAACATCAGTCTAATAATATACAATTGTCCCAAAAACCTTTACTAAAACTGATACTGGTGTTAGCTTTATTCACGCTAATCACATATCAAAAACAGTCTTAGTAAAAGTCTCACGGATTTCGAGATTTTTGAATATTTATGTTTTTTTTTTGGACAAGAGAACATAAATATATATTTGCATAATTATCATAAATAAAAAAACGTAATTGTGCATATTTTGTAGTGGCAAGACACAAAATCGCAGTTTCTCAGTCATAAATAAACAGCACGTGTGTTGGTTGTGTTTTGGCATGGGACATTTCATCTTCAAGACGTCTGCCTGTCCATCATTTTTTAACATACAAAGTATAAGTTTACTTCAATGCTTGCTTCTTATAAAAATTCAGTTAGGTACGACCACTAAAACATAAAAGCGGTAATTAATTTGTAGAACACCAAAGTAGTAATCTCATAAAATATTCACTAATTAGGCTGACCATCTATCGGCAGTAATCGCCTCTTACAGAAGACCATCGTGAAAAGATAGCACATGTTGTGTGCTGTTGTGTTTAGGCTTTTAGGTTTAATGGGTGCTATAACCTATTCCTATATCATCAGCCTGTTACTTATCCTATCAGGGCACTTGCATGTACTTGCTTTGTTTGTTGCTTTGTTGCTTGTTTTTACAGGCGACGGTAGCAATCTACCCACAAACTAATCATCAGTCTGCCATCTGACCTTACATAAATATTAAGTTTTGTATAATATAATGAATTATATCACAGCGAATTGTACCATATGTATATTTAAATCATAGCCATACTTCTTTTCACTCTTGGATATACAATGAATTATTATGATAAATAATCATATAAAACTACAAGTAGATTCGTTTAGTTTAGATTCGTTAATTAAATTTTAAATTTAGAAACCTTTAAAACTGTTTGAATACACTTAAGTACTTTATAATTATTATGTCCTAAAGCTAATTTTATAGCCACTTCGCATTAGTGCTACTGTAAGCTTTTAACTAAGAAAATAGTTGCTAGCTAAATTACCTTTTATCTATAATTTGAATAATCTTTCAATAACCTTTGACCTTACAAGTCTACAAACTTATAAAACAGATGTAACAGTGAATGTTCATTAAACATTCTGTTTCTGTTGAGCTTTATTTTATTATTGTATAAAAAATAATAAAATGCTGATCATTGAAATCGCAAATTGATATAAAAATAATACCCAAATAATATTGTCATCGACTAAAATATAAGTCAAGAATTCCTTTGTCGTCATCGCGAGGCAATCAGTTATTAATTTATGCAATACCCAATAAAATATTGCCTAAAATTATCGGAAAATATTGTAGGACCTTCGGCTGTAATGTACTCGTAAGCAAATGTTAATCACATACGATTATGACGAGTAATATTAATCTGTTAAAATAAAAAAGTTGAGAGATCTTTGTATACGAAAGAAAGTTATGCAATGTTTAAGTTATGTCTCCGTTATTCAATGTACCTGGTAAGTAAACAATTTCACAGAAATTATATTTCTTATGTCCTATGAAATGTTATTTTGAAATGAATTAGCATACCTACTTGATAATAAACTCTTGGTATTAGCAAATATATTGAAGATGCTTATATATTGTATAAAAGTAAAAGTGATTTTATAAATAATCTGCTTATTTTCAAAGGGTATGTGCGGCTCTATATCTTTTAGTCTTAGGACTTTGAAAGCGTAACCGAACTTTAGCAAGCGTTTAAAAACGCGATTGGGAAAATCGCGACGTAGATAGGGAGAAGCGTTTAACTAAACTAAATCACGTGTTATTTGTTATTGGTTTGATTTATAATTTAATAACGAGCCGCTCCCGGCTTCGCACAGGTGCAATTTTTTTCTGTAAACTATATATAAAAACCTTCCACGTTTAATGGTCTTGCCAGTAGTGAAAACCGCATTAAAATCCGTTACCTAGTTTAAAAGACCTAAGTGTACGAGTACATATCTACAGAGAGACAGACGGTGAGAAGCGGCTTTTATTTTATACTGTAATATGTAAAGATATTTGGGGCTTGACTTTGTTATAAATAATATTTTCATCATCGAGACTAAGCAGCTTCACTGTCATTAGTATCTCGCCATCTTCTAACAATACAAGGACAGGGTTTAACCTCAATTACATATAATATTCGCAGTTTAAATACATATTTTGTTCTTGTATGTTGACAATCAGTGGAACCCTCTTAGGACTGGATTATACTACCGCCAAGTGCTTAGGATTAGGAACACTTGAAAATACCAACAATATTTCTGCAAGAGTCCTTTAGATTATTCTTTGTACGTATCATGAACTGAACAGTCCAGCACCGCTTCCTCACAGAAGCCCACTGTGACATAACAAAGTATATAAAATATAAATGTTGATTTGAAATAACAGCGCCGTTGTGTTGTGGTAAATGAGAAAGACCATTATTCTTCTATTCTTAATCTTGTCTAAAAGTCAACAGAGCACTTGTGTTTTGCTCTTGGTTTTGCAAAAGTTTGTAAGGATAGATGTATATTTGTTACTTTCACGCAAACGGATTTGAATGAAATTTGGCACACAGATAGTTTATTATCTGATACTTTTTATCCTGGAAAAATATTAGGTTCCCTTGGGAACCTAACGGGCACCAGGTAGGTCAATATGAGATATAAAAACTAGATTTGTTAAAAAAACAAAGACTTTGTTTATTTAAATACTTTATTTACATGAATTTGTGTACAAAAATATAAAAGTGAATCACATTATTGGAGTATAAGTTCCTATCTAATGTTTATGTCGACAAGTTCAACATCATCTACTGGCTGGCGTTCTCGGGTTGTGGCGGGGCTGTGGCAATGTAAGCGAGGGCTCGCTGGATTGCCTCCGGTACTGGTGGGGCAGTGGGAAGATGAGCACCTTGAGGATGGAATCCGTTTTCGTCGGCCGTGTAAGTCAATTGGATATTGCCATTTTCACCTGGATATTGGAATTGACCTTGTACCTCTACAGCTTCTACGTCACCGACCTTCTTCAAATCCCCCTTTTGATCAGCGCTAATACCGTTTCCAGTTTCATAGGAATATTGGTATGATCCATCGCCGTTCACTTGACTGTCTTGACGTAGGATAGGAATGGGCTCTTCAGGCGCTTGTGGAGCGGCGAAAGAGACCGCCACCATCATTGAAACCAACACCTGAAAGATTATAACATAATGTTGTAAAAGTTAGGTACAGCTAAATTCATATATTATGCACACAGCAAAGAACTGGAATTCTCTCCCTTCTTTAGTGTTTCCTAAAAGTAAAAATGGGACTCTTCAAGTCTTCAGAGTGAATAGATTACTAACTAAATCTTGGTCAATCGCTATCCTGTTTACAAATAAATAAAAAAGTGCTTCTAAACTACAATTTCATTTGATTATATTAATGATTAGAAGGATTGTGAATGTCACTTTTAACATATTATAATATTTTGTTTAAAAGTAAAAGGAGATCAATCAGTTTTGTATGGAGATCAGGCCAGCAGTTTATTTTCGTTTTAACGATTCAAACTTGTACCATTACATAAGAAGAAATTATACATTTTACTTTAATTTTTTTTGTGTAATTTGGCAATGGAGTTTTGTAGATATTACCAAATTCTCCAAAGTGTAAGTTAGAAAAACCAATGGCCTGATTTCGAACGATGTCCTCTACACAACATAGATTTACACTACGACTGATCAATAGATATTTTATCCTTTGGATTCACTGAACTTTCCAATGCTAGATAGTAGTCCTTATCACTCAAAACACTTACAATAGACTTCATGTTGTAGGCTTAGGTGGAAGGGTATAGGATACAAGTTGTCGACTGATTGCTATTCATCCTGACAATTTGGGTTTTTATACTAACACCCATATGACCACCTCCGTGCATTTCTAATTTCACAATTCACCTGGTGTCGCAAAGTGGGTATATGAAATATGTAAACAGTGGGTGCATTACCTCGAGACGCGTATGTCAACTAGACATCTCGTTAGGGTGACGCTAGGCGCGCCCGCCTCGACCACGTAATGTCTAACGGAATTTCATTTAGCCGATATTGGCCTTCATACAAGCAGGCATGTGAAATTATTGGCTACAATATCTCAATTGTGTCATGCTCCATTGTCACGTGGCAAACCAATATTTTTCTAAAATACCTAAGATTACAAATATTTTTTAAGATTTATAAGATATTTTTAACAAGTAGCAAAGCACACTGCATTTCGCAGTCATTTGGGTAGCCCGTCTGACAGCAGTAACAACAGTAAATTTTCGAATTAAAAAGAGTTAATTAATGAAAAATATATTGTGGAACGAATAATTTTAATAATTATTGTTAATCGGTTGTACGACTAACAAAACTACAAGTTAGATCACGATGGAAACAATACGACAGTGTAGCTACTGGAATAGTTTTGACGAATCCGTTGGATGAATGGTTAAGCAACGCTCTGTCTCCGGAGTCCCGGTTTCGATTTCCGGCAGGGTCTATTTTGGAAATTAACTTTTCAAAGTTGGTTCTGGTTCAAAGTAGTGGAGGAGTACACTGCGTTTTGCAGTCATTTGGGTAGCCTATCTGACAGCAATAACAACCCCCTTACAAAAGACCATAGTAAATAACAGCATGTGTGCTGTTATGTTTCGGTGAGTGAGTAAGGGATGCTCTTTTTTACATATCTTCCTTCCTAATCCTTCATTCCTAAACTTTCTGAGGTCAGCGGACTATTTACCTACCCTTGTCTTTAATCTTACTACGGTTGGCAGTGCACTAATTGCAGCACCTTTGGGGTTATTTGTATTAATAGGCGACGGAAGCAGCCTACCATCAAGTGACCTTTACATAAATCTATATCAATGTAATAAATCCGAAGAGTTTGTTAGTTGTTACGCTTCAAACAAAATAAATGCTTCGTCATGTAGATCATTTCTAAAATGCTCATTTACGTATAGGTACAGTAAAAATTTAGTGTCAACCGCATTAAGTTAATCGGTGAAGTTCGTGGTACAAACGTGACAACATAAGTTAATATATTGAACACACTGAGACGTCTCAAGTATAGGGTCATGACGTTGAATTACGCAAATCCAAGTCTCGCACTCCGATGTAATGACTAAGAAACAGTTACTAAGAAAAGGAAATGTGTCAAATATTTTCTACAAACCACAAACTTGGGTAGGTTCTCGTGAACGTAAGTAAAATAGTGACCCGCTCCTGTCTTCGCACAGATGTTTTTTTTTTTTTTTTTTCAACCTACTTTGTTTATCGTGGTTTCCATTAGTGAAGACCGTATCAAATACAATATAAATTATATTAAGTATTAATATAATATATTGTATATTATTATCAATATCTAACTAATTATAGATATATATTATTAACTTACTAATAAACACATGTAATGTTCTAGAAATATTTCAATAAACATGAAAATATTTATTATTTTATTTAAAATAATTCATTTTGGGGGCTGTTGCGTTTTAAAGAATGAGTTAGGGATGCCAGGCCCGGGCGAAGCCGGGAGCGGGACAGCTAGTATAGGTATAAAAATAAAAATTAATGTAAGTATGTTTGTCCTCTATGGACTCGAAAACTGCTAAGCCGATTTTAATTCGGTTTTCACTTACGAAAAGAGAGATAAACGATTTTAAAGAGGTTTGTGTTTATAAAAAAATCCATCCCGGGCGAAGCCGGGAGCGGGTTTCAACGCCTTAGTAAAAGCACGTAAAAGCTACTAAATAAATAAAAATATATATATTTTTAGTTACGACAATGTTACGAAGATGTAGAAATATGATACGCGTAAATATACTCGTATTCATATTTCTATTTATTGCGTTGCTATTGCCTCGAAAATTCATGTATAGTACTCAAAATTTTGTGAGTCAAAAAGCACATTCGTTTTCCTTATAACGTAAATTGAATATAATAAAATAGAAGGTCAAACAAAATACTATTGAATGTATTAATTTTATAATGACCATAAACGCTTAAACCTCTATCCCATTTCAAGTTCACACGGCAACATGTTTCGTAATCTCTAATAAAATTAATATTTTTTTATAGGTTACTGGTTATTAATAGTAATTACTCGTTTACATCCAGCTCTGATGTAAGGGCAGACAATCATCAAGTCCATAAGGGGGAGCTTCTCTGAATACATCTAAATCACTTACAATTTCAATAAAATACAGCCTTATGCAATTTTAATATGTAGTCATTTTATGAATAAGTATTCAGACAACAAAGGATTTCACTTATGTCTGTTATGTAAATCTTATTGTAAGCTATTTTAGTACAATACCAATTTCATACAGTATGTTATCTGTAGTTTCATAGAGTATAGAAAATCACTCAAACTTATTTATTTATTACTAGCTGGAGCCCCGGAACCTAAGATTTTTCCAGCATAACGTGTATCTTATAGTTTAATCCAAGGAATCATCAATACATCAGCGAAAACCGCATTCAAATCGTTCAAACGCTGAAATCAGCGTGCACAAAAGCACAGACAGACAAAAATATCAGCAAGTTCACGGTTCAGTACTAAGCGGTAGAGTGTATGCCATGCCATGCCATGCCGTTATTTCATAGTGGTCATCTGTAAGGAGGTGGCAGCCGCCAGACAGGCTAAATGTCTGCAAAACACAGTATGCCCTGACACTACTTGCCAGATCCAGGCTTTAGAAAGTTCATTTCCAAAGTTGACTCTTAAGACAGAGCGCTAAGACTACCATAACGATGCGACTTATGGGTCATCATTGATACTAACATTTTATTTATTTATTTATTTATGACGACACGTTTGGTCTAGTAGCTAGTAACCCTAGCTGTTTACCAAACGGTCGCGGATTCGAATCCCGCTAGGGGCAAAGTTTATGTTTTAACATTTAAAAAAAAAAAAAAACTATGTAGTATATCAACTGTCTGGTATCCATAATACAAGCATTAGTTGCTTACTGTGGAGCTAGATGGTTCTGTGTGGAATGTGTGAAGATATTATTTATTTATTTATTTATTCATTATCTAACACGTAATTCTACACAAGAAGATAACAATGTCTGTAGACATTTATTAGGTTTCTCTAGATATTTTTTTTCACGCCATGAAAACATTACAACTCATCATTTTATAATTAAATTATGCATAAAATTGCTAAGTGAACTTAAATGTTAAATTAAAAAGTTGAAGATACCATACTGTTTATTTAATGCCTATGAGTTTAGTCAATCAGACAAGTTTGTCTTCAGGCGTATTTTGGTCGCAGCATTAACATCTATTTGTTGGGAGTGGCAAATAAGTAATATATTATGAACACGTGACGACGCCAGTGACATTTGTAAAGCAGATCCAAATACAATATTTGATCATGTCGACAGATTCCTTGTACGGATAAAATCGTCACTGTGCTCACCAAACAATCTCCCGAGGAGTCCATCTGTATGAGGTCTGTCTTATTTGAGAATACAAGCCATATGAGAATTTATATCAATCCTCTATTGCATTAATTATTATATAATGCATATAATAAAATCGTAAATGAGCCGTGTCTGTACATGAAATACACTGGACCGCAAAGAAAAAGGGTCGGTTAGAAAATCTTCAATATCTACAAAAGTACCTGACCTAGCTTTATGAAATAAAGACTAAATTAAAGCTAAACTAAATAAATTTTATTTTTATTCGGGCACATTAAAATATTCTTTAATTTGGTCTTTACTTCATTTATAGCCAGGTCAGGTACTTATGAAGATATTGAAGATTTTCTAACCGACCCTTTTTCTTTGCAGTTCAGTGTATTTTTTCAAAAACACAATTGGTACACATTGTAATTATGTTACCTAGGCCAAAAAAATAGGTTTTAGAATTTTTGACTGTTAATCTCAGAAATAACTCAACGGATTTAGATGAAATTTGCCACACTGATAGTTTATTAACTGGATTAACATATAGGTACATTTATCCTGGAAAAATTTTATGTTCCTGTGGGATTTTCATAAAACCAACTTCGTACGAAGTTGCGGGCACCACAGCTAGTTGATGTTAACATCATCAAACTCTAAATAGGTGTAACCTTAGTTTTCTAATAAAAAATAAACGAACGCGACACCGCGAGTAAGAATCATAAAGCAGTCATAATTTTTGTAATAGATATTATTTGTCATGAAAAATTTTTATTTTCAAACTTGCAAGTAGTGTCTAGTTCATTTTGATATGATTATTTTTTAAATATTCATTTAAAGTTGGCAACTGACGGTAAGGGATTGGGCTCTGATTATATTATTATAATATTACTAGCGACCCGCTCCTAGTTTCGTCCAGGAAAAAACTTAATCAGATTTTATTATATATATATTATTATATATATATATATATATATATATAAAAACTCCGTGAAAAATTATCTAATTAATGTTGAATACCACATCAAAATCCGTTGCATGGTTAGCAGCCATATAGGCAGCCGGGGAAAGCGACTTCAAATTATACTAAGTATATGAAGATGTTCCTAAATTAATTATTTTCGTGATCATCTAATAACTGATTAAAATTTAATTTGTAGATAAAAACAATTGTTACTGTGAAATATGACATACATATTTCAAACGGTAAGCTAAAGAACTTATAAAACATTTTTTCTATATGATCTAATGAGGTATAAGAGGTCGCACATGTGAAGTTTATGGAGTTACATTGCGACCTTGACACGGTGCGGGGAAAGTGAACCGACCGGTCTCTGCCTGAACGTCCGATGATGATCGAACATCAGCCGTTTTGTTAATGATCGCACTCACTTTGTGCGTGTTCAACGTTTATTAATAGATATGCGGTATTAACGAGATTATTTGCATAAAATACATATAAAACAGTGGGAGCTCACTGGGTAGATCTAACTCCTAAACTACGGCAGACGCAGGTTCGACTTTTCAGACTGTTTTTATCAGACTTACCAGACTGGTTTTTCCATGGTTTTTTTAGCGTTTATATAAGGAATAGAAATAACAAGCTATAATTGTACTTATCCCTATAGCGGTGTCTATATGTTAATATCTTATCTTTAACGTTGGGAAATCCTCTTGGACAGTGTGGGGACTTTCTAGCGCGGCGGGGTCGCGGGGATGTTAATATACCTGCCTGCTGACATTCAAATAACAGTTTTTGAGTTTTAAATTCATAGACTAATGTTAATTACAAACTATAATAAAAAATTATAAACTAATCTCCGGCTTTCTATTGAGCCCAAACACGCTATATCTGCTGTAAGTTGCTGAGGAGTTTGATATTCCGCAGACTACTTTTTGCTACAGTATCAAGTCAAGGTTACCGTGTCATGCAAATACCACCGAAGTAACAGTATACCAAAATACACATCAATCGAACATGTGGAAGTTAGTGGTTAAATAGTAAATGGACTGATGATCTTCAAACGTCTGAACAGATCTTCATAAGATATAACGAAAAACAATCCCAATCACGTCAACTTTCAAACAAAAAAACTTGGATCAAAATCAGTCCATCCGTTTGGGAGCCATAGATGTACAGATATAGTTTTGTCAAAGACACACACATTAAACTACACCCCATTTGTGCGTCGGGGGTTAAAAAACAATAAATTATAAATGAAACTTTATTTTTAAAGCAATAATAACAACTTACGCACTAACAATAATTACAATTTACATTAAAGATACATGGGAGAAATCCTAAATTTTTATTAGCTTTTTATCACAATGCTTCTTGGTAACTATTTTAAGAGTTATGTGTTCATGTTGCAAGGGTTTACTGTTGCAAATGTATTGGCTGTTTGTACTGCTGCTGCCTGTAATCTCGTGTCTCGGAGCTCTGTGGCGGTAGTGTTGCCAAGTATTCGAGCGCTTTTTGTATTTCTTCAGGCACCGGTGGCGGAGTTGGAAGGTGGGCACCCTGCGGCTGGAAACCGTTTTCGTCAGCCACGTACTGGAGTTGAATCAACTGTATAAAAAATGAGATAAATTTGAAGGTTTTACTTTTACTTTGATTAAGTCTGAATGTAGAACTATTTCCAGTACTTTATAGTACTAAAAAAACCTTCATTTTAAAGTAGCGATAAGGTTTAGATACCTAATCCGATTGTTAACTCAAGAAAATTTATCACTGTTATGATTCTGTAGTTGTTATTTGCCTACGCAACGATAACCACCTTACGATAAAAAAAGTAATTGAAGCTTTTCAATTCATGTACAGTCGGGGTAATAAAAGGTTCCGTCACGTTAAAGTCGATATTTACTTGCACCAGGGCAATTATCAGTCTTACCAAATTATCATTTCAAACATCTGTCAGTTTTCTGCTTAGTACTTATAGTGCTAAGTTTCAAAAGGTACCTTATGAGTCTACGACTTAATAAAGGAAAGAACTTGAAAACAGACGAAGGATTTCCCAGGTTAAAAAGTATACTATATGTTAATCCAGTAGTTTTTACTTGAAAGAGTAACAAACATATATTCATCCATCCTTACAAACTTTTGCATATATAATATTAGCAGGATTAACTTTTCAGAAAAATCTTTAAGTGATAGGAAGTATATCAAAATTTTAAAACACTAAAAATAAACCTTACGATACTAAAAGATGCAAATTAATGCAGGAGATTCAGATACTGGTGGTAGCTAACAAATTAGTTTAAGCATTTATAATAGAAATATAATTGGATGCTAATAAATTATTTTTATTATCTAATAAAAGAAAAGAGTAGGTAATAAAAAATCTTCATTTGATTTCACACTACCTAATTGATTTTGTGAAAAATGTAGAGTCGGTCTATACCGACATCTTTCTATAATTTCTTTAGCTTTCATCGGGTTATAATACACCAGGTGGTGCCCGCGACTTCGTCCGCATTGAAAAAATTAAAGATATAACGCCTGACAAAATATACAAAGCAATATAACGCCTACATACATCGACGCCGTACATTATACTTTAGCATATATCCGTTTCTAGAAGGGAGTCATCTCAGAAACCTGGCGGTTTCTGAGATGATTTGCGATCATAACTTCAATGTTATATAATATATATAGTAAGTGATCGTTGTAAAATCTGATATCGAAAGGATGCTCAGGTTCTGAGACTCAACTCAGATACGAACCTGGATCCGTTGCATCGGCATCAGAGCATTCGTCTAATAGCTTAGTGAAGCTATTATCGGTTAAATTCTTGAACTTATAAATTAAATCGCTAGTCGCAAATTATTTAAAAAGACAAATATTTCTAACAAATCAACAGATAATTTTACAATCACGTGTCACATTTCGATTATGCCTAATGTTTATGCCTAATGTTTCGATCGTATTGCATGTTAATACCTGTCCATCAGGCGCTGTGTACTGATATTGGCCCTGTGCCGTCTGCACCTCTTGTTCCGGCACACCGAGATTCTTCACATAACCCTGCTCTTCTGCAGCGATTCCATTCCCAGTCTCATAACTGAAATATATTTTAATAATGGTGACATTTAATTTATTTTATGGGATGTGGACTCACGCCTATGGCGAAATAACACTTATTTGTATACTTTTCTCGACAGATGTTTTCTTTACTTTAAAAGCTTATAACAGTATCACAATGGTACAATAATAAAAAATAATTCCACTATTGTTTTTATAGAACTCAAACTTATACGTATTCACATCTGTTCGATCAATTTAAAATATCTTCGAATTTCTTTATTCTGTTACAAAATTTTAAGAAATATGCATGTGACTTGTGGGTTTTGGTATCTCCCATCTTAAGATCACCATGTTTAAGCATGTTTAAGATATGTAAAATGGATGTAAATATTTGCTTAAAAAAGGTATATGCTAAGAACTAACCTCCATTTGTAAGATCCATCGGGATTAATAACCTGTTCTTGCCTAACGATGGGAATGGGCTCAGTCGTGTACTGCTGTTGTTGTTGGGGTTGTTGTTGTGCTTGGTACGGCTGGAAGCTACTTACGTCAGCTCTGATGGAAGCTATCAGTAAGGAGAATACAATCTGAAATGGATAATAATTAATTGAGAATTGATACCCTAAGGCATGTATCGATATCGACAGTAAAAAATATTATAGCCGAGGCTTTTTTAAATTTTAAAAATGTGGAGACCGTCTACCGGAAGTAACTTTTAGAACAGACAGAAAACACAACAGCATATGTGTTGTTATGTTTCTGTGTTTGAGTAAGGGATGTCATAGCCCATTCCCCTATCCACATCTTGTTTCCTTTCCTTTATCCTGTCTGCGTCAGCAGTGCACTTGCATTCCTAGCAACAGGCGACGGTAGCCAACTACCAAGTGATACATCTATTTGTCTGCCCCCATTTAACATTGGGAAGTTAGAAATGATATTTTTTTTTGTGACTGCGAGATGACAAAGAAAACTTATAAGTAACAGGAAATATTATTAGTAGGAAGATTTTGTATGTATGAAATATCATAAAATTCTTCTAAGTGACGTTTCTAATAACGTTAAAAAACCCCGCGAATAGAAAAAAAAATATTTTTTGACACTATAAAGATTTTAAATTTACAAATAAAATAAAATGGGCACTGTTTAGAGACGACGTAATATTTTTTTTAACATAAGGAAAATATTTTATAGAAAGTCAACGACACTTACAACGCACTTCATGGTGATTCAACTTGGATGCAAGTGGGTTTACGAAATGTAAAGGAATGATGCATATCGGATCCACCCCTGCTATTTATATGAGAATTTTTGTGGCAATTACGTGCTGTCGCGGATTCATCGTACAGTTAAACATATTTATGGACAGTGTCTTCTCTTGAAGGACAATATGAGATTTCCCTTTTAAGATTTAATAGAATGATTCAACATATACCTACATACAATTTTAAAATATGTAACATCGCATCGCTATTGCTTTCTAAATACATTTTTATTAGCATTTACAATGTTTGAATTTGATTTGATCCCACTTTTTATATCGCCAGGCAGGCTGACTGCGCACTTGATGGTGGGTGGATACCGTCGCCAATGGACACGAGTAATATCAAATGCGCATGGAAGACATAGAGATAATATTAGAAATGAGAAAGTTTAGAGGATAGATCTATGGATATTTGTTAGTCACTTCACGAAATAACTACTCAATCAATTTTGATAAAACTTTATAGTAATATGGTTTATATATCAGAATAACACAGAGGCTAATATATATATATCAGAAATCTGATATATAATATATATAATATATATAAGTCTAATATATATATCTGGTTTATATATCAGAATAACACAGAATAACACATAATTTATAAAGATAAGTGGACTAAATCGCCCGTAAACTGCATTTCAATCCATGAGGGAAGGATGTCAGATTTTATTTCTCTATTCTCATGGTTCCTTTAGTCTATAGGCGTCATTTCACTCGCTCGACTGTCTGTCTATCCGTGACTAAACACATAAAAATATCAATTTCAGAACTAAAATTGTGGTAATTTAATTTGTATAGAAAATCAGAAATTACACAAACAATTTACAACGTGGGTAATCTTTTTAAACAAAGCATTATAATAAATTTAGGTAAACGAGTGTCACAAATTATGTAATACAAAACTTACAGATAACCTTTTATGGATTAGCTGTATACTGTTATGCTTGAACAGTATGCAATGTGTCTAAAAATTAAAAAAAAACTAATCAAGCAAATTATTTTTATGATTGTGCACAAATTTTGCATGAAAATGTCACCATAAAATTATATGTCGCCGACTAATTCATTTTCAGTACAAATCTCTTAGGCCACACTTCCATTTTATGCCTGTCATGAATCCCCATAGGCGACAGACCTCACTAATACCGTTAATAGCTCCAGAAATAATATAGGGTACATATAATAATTATGGGTTCGCGGTTCCACCAGACGTTGTCTTGTCCGAATCCAATTACAACGCGACCTATCCAGTATGATTGTAGCTCTAAACTATTCAGAAACCCACATAAACGCACACACAAAAATTCAACAAAATCTTTCTTATTATTTAAGAGGAGTTCAGTGACAGGTTTGATGAAATAAACTGCTTTTAAAACATCCGTTTTGTCAAATAAATGACTGCTAAAGTGCGTTTAAATTAAATTTTTCATACAATGAAGAATAGTATAATTACTGTGTCATTTTATTATGATTCGTCCGAAGCGCATCTCTCCAAACCAGTTGCAAGCATCGGCTTGTGACATAATTTACCAACATTTTTTATACCTTATTGAAATTACATCGTCAAGGCTCTATACATCATATCATTGGATTTTATATTATTAATAGTTTCCTTATGACAATTTATTTATTTTACACGTTATCACGCCTGCCTGTTCATTATTTATATTGTAATATAAATATTTAGTAATTTTTAAATACTAAAAAGACTGAAGAAATACGTCTTCAAAAAACATAATTTATTCAAATTATTTTGTTTTGTTGAGTTTATGGTTTGTAAATTGTTGTAAATATTTGAAATTGATTCGCCACATTTCTATTTGTAGTTAGAGAGTATTTCTTGAATAAAATGTCTGATGAAAATCTAACTGCCAATGAAAGTATCGTCAAAATCGGTTAGGCCATTTCGGGGCCCTATAGGTCTCAGCGTTTCGGAAATATGCAAATAACTTAAATCTTCAATAACACTTCAACTTCACTTATTCTATATCTCAGCAACACGCCAATTGTTGACAACATCTTTCAACAACAAATGTAAAATAATAATATACATACAGTAACAGATTATTAAGTCAAAAACAACGTTATTACCTATAACCGTTATTCAAAGACGCTTACAGCATCTTGATTTTAGTACGATAGCTGTCTGAGTAGTTTGTTTAATAATACATGAACGTTCAATTATATTATCAGCACCGCATAATATATAAACTTTGTCCTGAATACAAGTTGAACTCGTTTGGTTCTTCTATTTCTTTAGCATTGTATCAAAACACTTGGTCGACACCGCTAAAGACCCCCAGAGCTGATTATCAACCTCTGTCTTGTTATACAACGAGGTATTGTAGCCAGCATTTGCCTTGGGGACCCAAGTAAGATATACCTTTTGTATAGATATATCTGGACATATAAACAAATAGCGACCCGCACACGGCTTCGCACGGAAGCAATTTTTTCTACATTGTATTTCCATTAGTGAAAACCGTATTAAAATCTTTTGGGTGGTTTAGAAGTTAGCGGAGAAACAGAGAGTAGCCCGGCATAGCTAACGCAGTTGAGTTGTTTCGAAGAACAAAAGACAGAGTGTTCCAAGTTGATACCCAACCTTCACTAGTTGGAGAGGCACCGCAAGAACAAGAAAAAGAAGGAGAAACAGACAGACGCGAATTATGGATTAATATAAAATATGAAAATATGAAAATTAATATAAATAAACAAATAAATAAATAAATATCTTCACACAGCACCATCTAGTTCCAAAGTAAGCAACTAATGCTTGTATTATGGATATCAGACAGGTTGATATACTACATAGATTACTTTTTTTTTATAAATACATACAGCTAGGGCTACTAGCCACTAGACCAAACGTGTCGACACAAAATTACTAATGGAAATAAAAAATAATATTATGGAATTAAAAAAACTAATTGTATATTACAACAGCAAGGTGATTAAGGTCTTTGTTTTCTTTTTCTGCACACATACTGTGTCATCACATTTTTTATATCGAAAATTTTATCTCCCTCGTGGAATTGATTAATACGCAGCCCGAGGGTATAGGACGCTTGCGAAACAAACGATACACTCAGTCCACGGTGTTCCGAGCACCAATCACAAAGGATGATCTTAACACGTCTTCATTTATCAAGACAGTGCACGTGTAATTTTATCATTAACATGAAACATATAATTATGACACAATGCTTTATGTTCTTTTTAAAAAACATCTCTTTTTGTATCTCACCTTATACAAGTTAACAGAAAGACAAATAACGGCCAAATGAACCTTAAAAATCTAGCTTTCATTTAAATTAATTCATTCAATTAGATGTTTTAGAACTTTTAAAGTCGTGATGAATGTGTGAAAATTTTAAAGGTTGAGTTGATATAATTTTTGAAAGACTGCGAAGACCTCTCGCCTTAACTTATGCCACAGCTACTGCACTTTCTTATCAGAAAGGTTGACAAAGTGTAAAACAGAGAATTTCGCACTGATTGTGCAAATGGTCCATATGCAGAACACAAATAACATTCAGCTGTAATCATGAGTGCGTACTAGATTTTTTTTCCTTGTACTCTTGCCAAATTCTCCTGTTAAATACTATTCTTTTAATCACTTTCGGAGTTCCCGTTACACAGTCATAAACTAGACATCCCTACAGGCGGCCGTAACCCGTAACCACTTACAGAATACCTTCGTGCTGTGTTTCGTTGAGTGAGTAACGGATGCCAGATCGTATTATTCTATCTCTCCTTGTCCCTTATCCTATTCAAGGTCGACACCATACTTTCATCTTCCAGTTGTTTTATATGACGGTGCCCAACTAATACAAAGTGGGAAACTGCCCATTGCTACAGCCTACAGCCTGCCTGCAGAGGTTCTTTAAAAGATTTATGGATTTTGCTAAAATTTTAATAATAACTTATTTTCATACATATTCTTTTTGTACGTATTAGGTTGGTATTAGGTTGCGTAAATATTAAAACACATTAATTCTATATTATATACCATTTAATTCTATTAAATAAAAAAGTGTCAGGGCATCGAGTTATCAATTTTCAGTCATGTCATAAACTTAAACTTATGATGTTTTCTTCGTATCGCCTTTTCCGCCTTTGTTGATCCATGAAGATTGGATCTGATTGTACGGATTCGAATTATGTCTTTGTGGATCATAAGGGTATTTAGGATCATACGGATACCTTGGATCATAAGGTTTAAGTGGATTATATGCTACGTTAAGCCGATTACGGTAGTGAGGGTCATATCGGTTCAAATAAGGATCTAGTATTTGTTTGCCTTCAACTCTAGGGTCCAATACTCCTGGGACAATCGGCTTGCCGTCTGAAGGTATGTGTACACCTGATGGCCTGAATCCTGTAAAATAATAGATTTAAACTAATTTCCTCTTTATTATAGACGCAAAAAAGCCTTACACTGTCTTAATGAAATAGCGAAACAGTTATTTATTCATTAAATAATTTTCAAAGAATCTCTTTTAAACGTCAATTTGAATAAAATAGCCATGATAATGACGATCCTCAGAAGATAAATATTTCTTACCGTTTTCATCGGCTACGTATGTGACTTGAACTGGAGTCCCATCTGGAGCGACATAGGCGTAGCTTCCCTGGACAACCTTAAAATAGAAAAAGTTAATTTATGAAAGTGTAATTAATCATATATATGAATAGAAATACATGTATATGTCGGCATTTGATCGTATAATCCGACAGTTCGTTATGTGCCTTATGATATGGCGCCGTTTCATGAAGTTCCTAACTAATATCATTCAGATCGAACGACGATTTGACTGCCCATTTTTAGGCATGTCGTTCATGTAAGGTGACAATATTATAAATAAGTAGGTAATACTCTGTTCAATTACAAAATTCATTTATACAAAATTAAAAGATTACTGTTAACTATCTGATCTATTTTTTTTTTTAATTCACTCGATCGTCATGAAATTTTGTATATACTTTGTCAGTGACACAGGAAATTACATAGGGTAACTTTCATCCAGAAAAAAGTACGTACTGTTCCCAGAATATTGTAGCATCAGTAAATATTTCAGGCGTTATAATTGCTCATGTAATTTGTCAGTTATTATATATATTTTTATTTTATAACGCGGACGAAGCCGCGTTCACCAGATAGTTCTGCATAAAATCTCGGGGATTCTTTTATTATCTTCATATAAAACGAATAATTAAAATGAATGTAAATAAATGCGACGTTTTATGAGGCAGATTATAAAAACAAATGTTGCTTACTTGAATTCCCTGAGGTTCCCCAGCATTATCTATATAAGCATCTTTCAAGAATCCATTCTCTTGTACTTGTTTGCCGTCAGCTGTTGTAAAACTGAAAGGCAGAAGAGTTCATGTCAATGTTTAATATATACATTACTAGCGACCCGCTCCCGGGTTCGCATAGAGGAAATTTTTTTCTGCAAATTATATATAAAAATCTTCCTCGTTTGACGTTCTTCCCATTAGTGAAAATCGCATTAAAATGCGTAGTTTAAAAGATCTTAGTGGACATACAGACGCACAACTACCTTAACATAAAGAAAAGAATTTAGAATTATTCGTCATACCTATAGGAATACGTTCCATCCAAGCCATGCTCATTAGAATAAGTCAAAATCGGTACCGCAGCTCCTCCACTGGGATTGTAATATGGATTATTATAGGTGGGAAGTAAAGGTCGGGGGGTGGGTCCAAATGGGTACAAGGTTGGTGCTACTGGAGACAGCGGTGGTGGAACGGCACCTATTGCAGCTGCGACAGGCGGAATGAACGGCACAGGCAGCTGAGCGTTCGATATCCAGCACAGTGAGAGGAGCCAAGCGATTGATAAAAACATCTGAAAATATTATATGACAGTTCAAAGACGAAATTACATTATCATTTATTAAATAAAGGACCCCATTATTGCTCGCAATTATGCAATTAAAATTTTTACCATGTTAAAATATTTTTGGGAAAATAATTCAATGTAGCATGTCAATAAAATAAATATGTATTGGGTTGGCAAGAAAATTATTTCTGTTTGCACCAGTAGCACAGATTACTAACTAGTGCAAGTATATAGTGTTTTTTTTTTTTATTCTTTTGTCAATTTTAGTTCATTTTTTCTGTTGAGCTTTCGGTTGCTATAGAAATATTATTCTATACTAATGTTATAAAGAGAGAAAATTTGAATGTTTATAATGAATAAACTCAAAAACTACTGGACCGATTTTGAAAATTCTTTCAAGAAAGAAAGCTACATAATCAGCGAGTAACATAGGCTATATTTTATAAAGTTACGCTGAGGCGGCAAAGTCACGTGCAACAGCTAGTTAATATATAATTTTCTAAATTGCCATAGAAAAAGAATATATACCACAACTTAGCAACAATAGCAATAAAATATAATAAAAACGCCAAAAAAATTATAATGGTTTTTGTTGATGAAGATTTTCAAGAAAAAATATTATTACATTTTAATTTGTAATTCAAACATTGTTCTTTCGAATTATCTATTGTTTTACCTTTAACGTAGTACGACTACACGGATTGGACTCACAATGTTACTGTTGGTGTGGGATCCGAATATTCCATTTATAGCTAGTAGGGTTGCTTTGAACTGATATTTTTTGTTATGCCATACCTCAAACGTGAGCCCCGCACACGTCCTTTTACCTCCCAAACTCTTGGCTGTCATTAGTTAGCTTCCATATTACGACACTAGTACAGTAAGTACAGTACACGAATTCACTTTTCTCTATCAACTACTACTTACTACAACTATGGATTTCGCATGCCATACAAAACACTACGAACTTTATGGAACATTAAAAAATTACATATGCGTAGAGCATGAACTCTGTCATCTGTTATTTAAAACCAACCAAACATACAGACATTTAAAGAAAATGTGACTTTACGTCTTCAAATTGGAGTTTGAAATCAATAGTAGAACTTAGCCGTTAGTACCTTTTACCTTTTTATGTGCCGCTTTGGCATTTGTGACGCAAAATCCATAGTTGTAGTCGATTGATGCTTTTCACACACAAATTAGTATATGTAGATTATTAAATGTTCTTCACTTTTTACCTACTTCATAAATAGAATTTCTTATAGAATTTACAAGAAAAGTTAAATTTCAACCTGCGGATCATAAACATGTTATGGATCATAAGTTAACCCTTTTCTGTATCCTTGACATCATGTGTGCATCATTTCCTTTGCATTGAACTGTACTGTAAATGCATTTTACTAATATGTCCTTTTGATATTGGGACCCTTTGATACTCTGTCATTTTGCTAATAGGACGAGCTGCTTATAGGCCGTTTTGCTTTTAGGACGTTCTGCTCATAGGGTATTTTACTTAAATATTCATTCCATATGAAGGTCAAAATTTCATGATGATCTATCAAACAAACTCATTTTCGCATTTATAATAATAGTTAGGATTTATTTTTCTTCAAAACTAAGTAAAATCATACCTTGTTGTCAAATACAATTTTAAAAATACACTTTTTTTATTATAATAACAATATGTTTTGCTAGCGTGTTTTTTTGGGACTGTCTGTAAACTAGCTACGTATGGTAATGGCTCTCAAATTGCGTTTCCAGCAAACTTGTCTTTGCCATGTCCTGTAGAGTTATGTATTTTTAACTGCAAAATGAATTTTGCAGAAATTCCTTGAGGAAACATAAATCATCTTTCAAAGAACCAATACTATATTTCATTCCATTACTTATTACTCTCTCTTTATATTGTGTCAACACATACAAAAAGCTCGTAACACGAAAACGATGAGTAAAACCGTTTAGTAATTTTAGCCTAAAATTACTGTAAATGTTACAAGCTGTCTTACTAGAAATTATCCACTCATCTATTGCACAAATACACGTCGGCGCAGTCTGTTTTATTCTGGGTGGTACAAATTGTTTTGAATTCATCTCATACTGCTTATGCACATGTGTACTTATACAAGAAGATGCATTGCGTCAACTGATGCAAGAGCATAAGAGAAATTATTGATAAATTATTTGCTTCGCCAAAGAAAGAAAAATATTGTGGTAAGAGTAATTATTCGTTACTATATGTGGCAGTGAAAAGCTGTAGTTCGAACACAAGGTTGATAAAAATGACGACGATTCTTTTTCACCTGATCGTTCCAGCAAAACTTATCTAGCGTCTAACTAATCTAATGTTATCTATACTAATATTATAAAGAGGAAAGATTTGTTTATTTGTTTGTTTGTTTGTTTGCACTGAATAGGCTCCGAAACTACTGAACCGATTTGAAAAATTCTTTCACTGTTGGGAAGCTATATTATCAGCGATGAACATAGGCTATATTATATTTTCAAAAAATTAGAGATCCCTACTAAAACTCTCATAATGTAACCCAAGATGTAAAAAAATGACCTAAAATATTCCTTATATTGCGTGCGCTGCGAAAATTATTGATGATAGAACAAACTAATGTACTACGACTTTGCAGAACACATCATTATCTACAAAAAGTGTCGCGACAGCATATGTCTAACTATTATAGTTATACCACAATAAGTTTTCTTCTATTTTAAAATTTTAATTGAAATGCCGGCGCTAGAAAAGGCTCTTTATTTGTATCTTGGTGTTAATCCTTATCAAAATAAATTACTTCATATTCAAGACTGCTTCAATACATTTATATAAATTTTTGAATTATTCAATTCGGACATTCCATTCGAAAGATATCACGAGTTTAAAAATGTAAGTATTAGAAAAAAGTCACGTGGTCGATGTAGGCGTCACTGGGGTACGGGAGGGTACTCATAATAAATAAACTCAAAAACGACTAAGCCAATTTTAATAATTCTTTCACCTATAGAAAGCTATATTATCAGCGAGTAACATAGGCTTTTTATATGTTTACGCGGACGAAGTCGCGTGCAACAGTTAGTGTCTAAATATTTGGCTATATTCTTGTATACCGGACTGTGTATCCCATCACTGTTAATGTATACCGGACAATAACTTTTGGGTTTATTTGTGAAATCAAGGTGAATAGTTTAAGCCATTTTCAGTTTCATTTGACATTATTTTGTCTAGTCAAAAATGGTGTAGCCATATGCTGTGTTACATACATATATACATATGTACATATGTTACAATACATATCATCCACTTAGACTCCTTATTGATCAATGATTATGATTTTATTATGATCAAAATCAAAATCAAATTATGATTCTAATTAATTTTCGTCGAAATACCTCAAAAATTTTGAAAACGTCATCATAATATTGTAGACTCATTCTATTCACAGGCCACCCTTATATCCTTTGATATTTATATTCTTTATTTTTTATGGTTTAAATACTTAAGTAGTTTTAGTAGAAATGTAACCGCATTTGAAAGTTTATATGACTATTGGTATTTTTACTATTTTTATTAATTCTCCATTGGCGTTAGAAAACGAATAGTCATGATTACTCGCTACTACTCAAAACTTATGAGATTATCTGTTTATCCAGTTATATAATTATATAGCCTAGATATATATCTAGACTAGATGAGAAATATATGACTATCCATACACCTTACGAATAATAATAATTTGAGTATGAGATTTTTTAATTATTATTTTTTAAATCAAGTTTTAAACAGTGTTCATAAACATCTTTAACATAAGTGCTAAAAATTGACATTCACAAAATTATTATCCGCTTGTCAAATAACGTTGTAAATATTACATTATCTCATTCCTTTACGAGGGTGCGTTTAAAAAATTTATGAAACACTTAAATAAAATATCTCTTGACAAGGTGAAACCAATGAACAACACAATATTCTTCGCATGGAAGTTTATTTGTAAACACGTTTCACGTATTAAAACTCAACAGAATAAAAAACATAAAATGTACAAAACATATGGCAGTGAGCATCAAACAATAAAGAGTAACAAGTATATGGCGACGGATGCCGACATCACATAGTTAACACGGCAATCAAAAACACTAGAAACCAACTTACTACTGATTAAGTAAGGTTAAGTAGTAAGTTGTCTCCTAGACGCAAACTAATTGAGTCGTTTATCTTCGGACGGCCTTAGGAATGGTGTCACCTTCAGCGTGGAAGCCTGTCTCGTCAGCGAAGTAAGTGACGGTTTGAGGTTTTCCCTCGGAGTCGGTGTACGAGTATTGGCCACGAACGACAACGACGCTGTGAGGTTTGTTCTCTTCATCGAGGGCTTCCTTCAGTTCGCCATTCTCTTGACGGCTGGTGCCATCCTCAGTTTCGAAGCTAAAAGCATAAAAATCAAATTATAGTTAATTCATGAACCCGACCATACTTCGCTGTAACTTGTTTTGACGTTGCCGTTGGAATTTTGAAATAAAAATAATATAGAAACATTCTTCTGTTAAAATTCTACGTTGTGTAAAAATTTCAAGTCAATCCTTTGGCTAGCTTTCGAGTTTTTGTGGACACAAACATACGGAAACTGGATTTTTATATATAAAGATTAAAATACATATAATTTAATTTTTTTTCCATTCATACAATATATTTTATAATTTAGAATAGAAGAATACTAAAAATATGGTAAAATATATTATGTTTTACCATGAAAACATGAAAATGCAAATTTAAACTCATATATTTGTTTTGCTGCAAATTTCTTCTAAGCCAAACAATTTAAAAAAAAAATACATTATAAATATTATAATAATTATTTTAACTACACAGTTTAGAGATACGCGTTGAAGTCTTTTTGTCAAATCATTCCAATTTTTTTAAATTGTATTTTTATCGTCAGTTATATTCTTGGTCGTTTTAACAATACTTTTAACAATAAAGATTAAGGTATGTAAGTATTAATAAATTTATCTTTGGGACGACAACTGGTAGACATATGACAAAATTTATGTTTAGCATTATTCTGCCGTTGCCTTGACATTATAAGATTAAAAATTGTGTATACTTTTTTATATTAATACAAAATTAGAGAGGAATTTTTATGCCGGTCCTCGTGTTGTAGTGGACGAAAAATTTCAAGAGGAAATTTGTTTAACAGTTCACGTGTAGGTGGGATAAAATTTTTACTCATCAGCACAGCGCATTGATACATGGAAAGAGGAATAAAAAGAGCTGATCGCTAGTCGCTTATAAAATCTTATATCATCCAGACTTTATAACCTTTCAAAAAAGATTTGGTTTTGTTTATAATAAGACTACTCACTTGTAGCTGTATCCACCCTCTGGGCGCTGATCGAACTCGGAGCGGATGATCTTGATTGGTTCAGCAGCGGGGGCTGCCGGGGCAGCTACGACGCAAGCCACAATGGCTACAACAGCTAAAACAATCTGGAAACACAAAATATCGTTAGGAAAAAAAAGCCTTTAGATTTTTAGCCTTCTAGACTATCGAATATGGACGTATGAAGAAAACGTACCAGTTTCATTTTTGGTTTTTTGGTATGTTTTCGTTGCTACCTGATGAGCGACTGGTGCCTAAACGTTCGCGACATAATCTTTTATACATTTCTCCCGGCAATCTAACGTAATGTCAAACGACAGCAAATATACGATGTCGATATTCCGGATTCTGTCATCAATGATCGCAAACGATCGTAATCGCGCAAACTGGCGCGTGCCTCTTTGTGTGCTCTGCGGTGTTAGCGCGTATCGACCTGCTGCGTCTCACACACGCTCATAATTTAAAAAAAATAATGAATAACACCATGTGAAAAAATATGGAAATAACCTTAAACAAATATTAAAAAATACAAATTAAAATAAAGAAATAAAAATAAAAGTGGAATTATTAAAACTATATTTACCTAATAGTCTTAATTAAATTCAATATGAAGTTTATTTAAAATAAAATTTTGAAAAAATATATTAAAGATATGGAATTAATCAAAATTAATATGGAATGAGAAGTAGATATAACTATTTTTATTCCAAGCAGCGTAATTTCTTCTTTTTTTATTACTTATTTAAACGCCATGACAATTTTCATTTTTGAACTTTAAAAGATGTCGCAACTCACAAAGTGACGACATTACCTAAACTCTAAACAAAAATATTTAAATGACGTAATATTTATCAAAGGCTTTGCTGCGTTAATGACACAAATTAAACAGAGGTCAAGTACGAGTAAGTATATAAAAATGCCGAAGTTATTTTATTAATTAAAATGTCATGTACTAGTATTCTTAATAACTAGTATAATTCAAGATTTTAAATTTGTTAAGTTTTGACTTAATTGTGTGTCCCGTTTGATATAGATTTTGTAATACATCAAACAATTTTTTTTAATAATTAATTCTTTGATTAAGTTTATACCTACGTAGGTATTATAGAAACATAGTAACATAATACATATAATATAAAAATAAGATATCACATTAATAAGAATAAGATATAATAAAATAAAAATGAAATAAGTGTAAGTACTATTATTGATATATTTGCCCGAAATCTGCATAATTACCAAGCTAGTATTAGATTAAGAACACTGTTAAAGTACAGATAAATAATCCCTTATCCTTAACTCTACTGTAGTCGGCAGCGCACTTGGAGAATCTGTGGCGTTGATTGTGTTATAGGCGACGGTAGCCATCTACCACCAAGTGGACCGTCAGCCTGTCTTAACATAAAAATAAATTAAAGAACGGAATAATAAAAAATCAAACAAACTTTCAATTCAAAATTGAAACCTGTCGCAATTATCATAATTTTAATAAATCGTAAAAAATTACACAGATAATTTATCCATAAATAATATTAATAGGCGTGTAAAATGTAATGAAATCATAGTGACTTGGGAACAGATTACAACTTTGAACTTTTGAAAATTGATTACTACTTTTTAAAATACTTTTTAAAAATAAGCCTAATTCTCACTACTCTTGTACCAAAGTTTTCATCAATTATATATGATATTTAAAAAACCTTATAGACAAAAGATATATTAATATTTAATATTCGTTTTTTCAAAACCGCTAACCTCCGAAAATTATTTATCGATCACCATGAAATTGTACTTACACTTGGTCAAAAGTACAGAAAATGACATTTATTCAGAATAAAATACTGTTCTCGAGGCATCATCTAGAACTAAAAATTACAAATTGAACGCCTGAAAAATATATGAAATGCGCGAACGAAGTCGCGGGCGAAAGCTAAAGTTATTGACTTTACATATAAACCGATATACAATCCACGTGAAATTTAGGCATGGAACCAGTTTAAAACCAATATTGGCTAGACTAATAATTTCTTTTACAAGTATATTAGGTAAGTAGCGAGCAATCGCTTATCTATCTATACCTTGATGATTATAAATTTGATCATTCTGCTTGTATATTTGTTAACTGTTCAACATTACTTAACCAAATATAAAATTAACGTTACTTAAAACTAAAACAAACACATGAGCCTAAATTTTTACGCGAGCGAAGTCACGGGCTATAGTTACTCTGAAAACAAAAGAAGAAAATCTGTCTTTTGCCTTCAAATCAATTATTTATATACGTGTTTTAAGGGTTTTTATTAGTTTTATTATTGTTATTGAAATATTTATTACATTATATTTAAATATTAATATGTAATAATATTTAAGAAATTAGAAAATCCACCTGTTCCACCTTGTCTTAACGATATTCTCTACGCGACACGCAAATTAAAAGGTGATGTACTCTTAACCTTTCCAGAGGTCGAGTCCATCTATATTTCGTGAAATTATAATTCAAGGTCGGTTTGTTTTTTTATTATTATTTTATCAACATACTACATAGATAGATATACCCACGGTGCAAGTGTGAGTGAGCAATGCGGCTGTTTATTACAATCCCAGACATCTTAGCAATTAAAAATAATCGGAGTTAGTGTTCTTCAAAACACATATACCTACCTAACCGATGCCTAATCGTGGGTAGCTGCATCTTATACTGCGGCGCAAACAGGAAGATTTTTCGTTTTAAATAAATTTGGTGTCGTCGTACCTAAGTACATAGACTGGTCGAAAATTTAGAAAAAACAAATTTGCTTTTTCCTGTTCACTAATATTGCTCATAACCTCCAGGATACAGACTTACAGCGCTGATTCCTGCCTATATCCAGCATCCAAGCATCTGCTTGGAGGCAATCATCACCTGATGATGCAGAAGTAAGAAAAAAACATCAGTAGGTATCTCTCACTGATACAATAACGCTCTCAAACGGACTGTTCACAGCGTGTAGTCTTCTTCATGGTCTCCGGTTTTCTTTGGTAAAACTTAAAGTCCAGTAGTGAAAGTCATTTGGCTGAGAGTGTGATGATGACGAATGTTTATAAAAAGTAGTTATTTTAAGTAGGTACGTGCGTATGTTTGTGATGTATTGTTGAAAAGTTTTGCGGATGGGGTTGACACCGGGCAGAATCGTGTTCAGCAGGGTCGAATTAGTCTAAAAAGTCCCGGTGGAAAGTAGTTTCACTAAATGCAGGCTGTTGAAAGCAGGCGCTTTTTAAGATTTTTCCGCCAGTCTAATACTCGTAGGTAAAAGTAACTACACATAGTTAACTATAAGAAAAAATGGGGCGATTCGGACACTGTGCCTTTTAGATAGAACAATTTTACCCTTACAAAAATTAGAAAATTAAGGGACCAAAGCTTAATATTTACTATTTTTGATAATTAAGATTATTAATTATATATTTTTTTATTTGTAGTCTTATCTATGAATGGTATATATAGCGTAGGAATCATAGAATAGGTATAGGTAGTTGAGTAAATATCTAGTTATTACAGAACTAGCTATTGCACGCGACATCGTCAGCGTAACTTTATAAAATATTATATTTATATAATATTTTATAAAGTTAATATAAAATATTATATTATATTTCTATATGTGAAAGAATTTTTAAAATCGGTCCAGTATTTTTTAGTTTATTCATTACAAACATACAAATCTTCTCTCTTTATAATATTATTATTAATATTAGTAATTAGTATATAGATTAGATACCTAGTTTTAACTTAATACTTAATACTTGGTATGGTTATAAAAATAAAAAATCATGTGACTCATTTAAGAATTCCATACATAGTTAATTTAATATTAAGCTATTTATACTCTTATAAATGTTATTTAGACTTAGTGAGTCTATTCCGGCAACAAATAGATCTGCTAATATAAATGCTATAAATAGCTAATAATACCTCATATAAGAAATTTAAGTAGCTCACGATTTAAATGCCTCTACATTTTTTCCTCGCAGTAGTCTTGCAACCTTTTGTACCCGATGTTTAGCGGGTTAGTAGAGTACCTACATATCTCCAAATATTTCTCGGATACACGGGTTTTGTTACGAGGCTTCCCTTCTCAGTCAAAACAAGTTTTAATAAAATTATATCTGATCCACACCTAAAACCGAAGACTAGAGGTACAGGCAGGTCAGTACAGACAACGAACTTCCTGCCTTGATGGTAGCCGAACCACGGTCGAACCACGGCGCCACAGCCATTTTTTTCTTGTCCGTAGTCCACATTGTAAAATATTTATATAGACCTTGATAGAAACGAGTATCAACCTCATTAAGCATTGTAGACAAGCTCTTCATTGTTAATAGGTGACCGAAACGAGGTGACTGAGAACGACAGCTAAAGATGATTTCTTTAAGTTCTCTCCAAAGGCATACCTACCTAAAGTATTTAAAAAAAATAGTATCTAACTAGCACTGCTCCAAGAATATTAAATTTTCCACAGTTTGCTTTAAGATTCAAAATCCAATGATGGTATAATTGCAACCTTATGCTCTTGCGTTTCTTAGCTCCAATAAATTAGATAATTTAATTGCATGTAGGTATACCTAAGTCTCGCAGAAATAGGTGTCGTGAATTTAAATTAATCACACGTGATTTATGCATTCAAATTTAGGTAATAAATTATTTTTTTAAGAATTACGCAAAATCTAAAAATAATTTCGCTAGAGGATCTTCATTATATGCTAAATGTCAATGTCATTACTTGACGGGATAACAGTTCGAACACAGTTTCAATCTACCAATATTAAACAATCTATCAATATTCAAAATTTCACTTATCCCTAGCAGTAAGTATACACTGCGTTTCGGAGTCATTTGGGCAGCCCTTCTGGTGGCAGTAATCACCTCCTTACGGAATACAACCGTGAAACAACAGCATATGTGCTTATGAAATTAACTGCTAATATTGGGTCGTAAAGTTTAAAAAGAAAAAACACAAATATTTTTTAATACAAAAATATTTTAATCAGACCTTCGGCACTCAGATACTTTCTCCTTTTTAATGGCAATAAAATGTAGATGCCTATTTTTAAACCGACACCCGACGCAAAAGAGGGATCTGTGTAATCTGACTATGGCATCATAGCTCTAAACGAATGGATCGATTTTGACCCGAAAGCTGACGTGATCGAGATGGTTCTTAGATCATCTATATGATTAATTATAAATTATGAATAATTCATGAATAGTCAATACATAAATAGTTAATTTATTCAGGCGTTTGAAGATCGTCAGTTCATTTCCTAGTTGAAGAAGGGATATCTTACTTCCACAGGTTCGATTGATGTGAAATTTGGTATGGTATGTTATGGAAATACCACCTAATAAGTACAATTAGTTGGTATTTCCATAACATGCTAAACTTGACCAGATGCTGCAGCATCAAGTAATCTGTGGGATAATCTACTACTCAGCAACTTACAGCAGATATAGCGTGTTTGGGCTCTATAGAAAGTCAGGGGTTAGTTTATAATTATAGTTTATAGAAAAATCTAAATTGCGTATGTCGATGTGATCATGGAAGAATATCGACCATTCTAAGTATACATAATTGCGAAAGCGGTTTCTGTTTTACGCTTCGCTTAACTATTCAAAATCATTCAAAATTAAGAAAAAACAAACGCCTGGCAAAGTTTTATAGCAATAACATATGTTACAGCAATGTCAGGCGTTATGTTGATTTTTTTTTTATTTTTCGATCTGGGCGAAGTCGCGGGCACCAGCTAGTGCTTTTATAAATTAGATTACATTATTTCATATGCAAATTAATTACCTTTTTTAAGTCATATTGTGTGTAATTTTATAAGTTGGTGATGCTTGACCCATTTTTTGTGCTACTCTTACTAACACCGCGACGATTCATAAACAGCACTATTTTTTCGCGGCTTGAGTTATATTTTTCAAAAGTGTAGCTCTTTTCTTCGTTATAATCACTCATTATCTTAGATTAGACCATCGTTTCTCAAGCGGGGGGTCGAGTTTGTTTTTAAATGAGGTCGCAGTCTGTTGAAAAATAATAAATACAAACTACATATAGGCACAAAAGATTCGTTTATTAAAGGAATGTATTTTAGTGACTGTGTAGTGTTATAAAACTAAATTTTAAGATGTAATAAATAACATGAAAAAATAAACTTATAGCTTACTTTATTTCAGTAAAATGATTAATCATGAACATTAATTAATTAATCATTAAGTAAGTAAGTAATGCGAAAAGTAAGTAATACTTTTTCGCATAAGTAAGAAGTAGCAAAGGGCATCAATGTTTTCAAAGCTTCCGTTACTAGGCTTCCGTACTCAAGTCGTCGTGCAAGTCAAAATTTATCTAAATCTTGAGAATAAAATTCCAGTTGTAAAGTTTTATCAGGCGATAGTTCAATGAGTTGATTGTGAGTAATTTCGTAACTCGGCAGCTACAACAATATTGTCATCAAACGGATTTGGAAAATATTCTAGTAACTGAATCTTCAATTCCCTTGCCTCTCGCACTTTGCACATGTCCCGCTCACTCCCCTGTGTACGAGGAAGCGGCTTACTTGACAAGTTCGTGCAAGTACACCGCAGGTTAAAACCAGTCAAGGCTAATATAACGTATTATTATAATTTTATAGTGACGGGGTCGCAAGACTTTTTACTTAACTTTTTGGCTTTTTCGTGGGTCGCGACATAAAAATGGTTGAGAAACGATGTCTTAGACAATAAACATATTTAAAAAATGACATAAAAACAATTTTTTGGTCTTAGTAAATTTTTTTGATACAATATTTGTGATTTTATAATCGTAAACAATTTCTAAAATTAAAACAAGAAACTAAGTTTTCAAAATTAATTTATTTTTATAGCATCAGTCTACGAATAAGAGTATTATTTATTCGTAGCAACCAGTGCACAAATTTTTAAAATTATATTTAAAAATTCATTACAATTAAATTACAATTATTACTTTTTAATAAGTTAAACGCATCACATGACCGGCCTTGAATTTCCATGGTTTTATAAAACCAAATAATCGAAGTGTGTCCAACGCATGTATGAATCTCCTCCTGGAAAATATTAAAACAATTTGTCACATAAATATATACATTTACAATCATCAAATTTGTATAAAGAGCCTCGAGGTATCTTTAGAAAATATTGACGTAAATAAATACCTAGTGCAGATATGTTATCGACATGAAGTATTCCTGAAATTATATTATGTGGTGTTTTTACTCAATACTTTATGCATTGAATAGGAATTTTAAAAATTTAGCTTTAAATGAAAAATTAAAGCTCGCACGAGGACAATACAAAAGCTTCCGTGTTTAGTGATATAAAAAAACTGTGTAGCTTAGGATCCACTGATAATTTTTTAAGCCGGAATACATATCAAAAAGCGAAAAAAAATTCAAACGAAACGCCCTAAGTTGAGAGGTTTTAGAATTTCGTTGGAACAAATCTAAACACTGGGCTTATTACAATGCTGATTATAAAACTGACCGTATATTTGGGTTAGAATCGATGTCCTCTTGACCATCGTCTGACGAAGACGGGCACAAGATGCTATGAAAAGATTGCATCAGATCGTACAAGTTGATATGTAGACCGCACTCCAAGACCAGCTTGTAAAGAATGCTTTCGTCTGGCAAAGAGCTCAGAATTGTGTCCGCAGTTGGCAGGGAACAACATTTACACTGAAACACACAGTTTTTACACAATCTTATGATGAATAATGCATTATACTTGGTTTTTAACAAGTTATAATTAAAACTATAATCAACCCCGGACTTTTTATTGAGACCAAACACGCTATATGTGCGGTCATCTAGTGAATGGGCTGTTGGTCTTCAAATGTCTGAACAAATCTCCATAAATAATAGCTAAGAACTATCTCAATCACGTCAGCTTTCAAACAAAAAAAAAACATACCAAAATCGGTCCATCCATTTGGAAGCTACGATTCGATACACTGACACTCACACACGCACACGCACGCACGCACGCACACACACACACACACACACACACACACACACACACACACACACACACACACACACACACCACACCGCACGCACGCACGCACGCACGCACGCACAAACACGTTAAATACCCCGTTTTTACGTCGGGCGTCAGGGGTTAAAATTGTTCAACGGTTATATTATGTACTTAATGCGTTACATAATTCCCTAATCCGCTAGGTGCAATCGCTTCACTCTTATTTTTCGTCGCGTGCACGTGCGTGCAGCGAGTGCAAATATAATGCAATTTAATTAACAATTGATTTAGAGTACCTGTAAGTATTGAACGGGATTGACGAGAGCGGCGTGAACGTGCCAGCGTGATGCGGGCCTGAGTGAGCGGGTGGCGCCTACTGGGCGAAGCTTGTACAGCTCGTGGAATACGAGAGCGGATGGCGGCCGCAGCGCAACACCACTGAACTCCGCCAAGCAAGTCATCACCCGCCAGCGGACCTCATCCAACTCCACTTTCACTGTACACTCACCGTCCTCTTCCTTAGGACTCTGCAACGTGTCAAATTAGCTTCGCTTAGACTGTTAAGCGTATTATATGTATACAGGTGATTGGAACTTCTCTTTCCTTTCGAGAGTCAATTGTAACAATTAATCAACGAGGCTTCAACAAACATTGTATTCTGAAAAACAAGACAAGACAAGAAGTGTAAACAGTGTAAATTCTCTTAGATTTTGATAGTATGTAATTTTCGTAGTAGTCTGATTTGTTGAAGGGGTGTATTCTGAGCGAAATGGCGGATTTGAGGAGTCGGCCGAGTGTCAGTGGCGCCACTATCGCGAAAACGCGTTTCATTCAATATCTCGAGAACGGTTCATTTTACGCAAAAAAAACTATTATAAGTTAAAAATTAAATGTCCTAATTTTTTTCTAATATCAATATTTTCCGAGTTATTTTGTTAGAAATACACAAACTTCCCTATTTTTGTCTGTTTTTCGCCTTTATCTCACTAATTATTCACTTTTATGGAATTTTACTAATTATCAAACTTATAAATCATTTAATTTTCTACAATATTTGTCTAAAACTTTTTTCTCTACTGACAAAACTTTTGTAGTTATTGCCTAGATTATTGATAGGCGACGTTAGTCACCTAACATCTAGTGAACCTATGAACCTTAAGATAAACAAAAAAAAAAAAACAATTTCTTACAAAAGTTAATTTCCTACCTTTTGTACATTTGGTGATTTATATCTTTGAATTTCGATCAACTTGTTCATATTCTTTGGTTTCAAAACAGCGTCATTAGTGGCGAACTCGATTTGAGACTTCAAAATGCCTAATTCCCGTTCCAAGTTTTGGATACTTTCATTTTTTTCTTTGTGGGAAGCAAAAGATTTAATCACATTTAATGCGCCGTCAATATTCGCCAATAATTTGTTTTTTGACTGAAAAGTTATTAACTGGAAACATTGACTGAATTCTTTTGATTTTGTGATGTCTTCACATACACATTTTTGGTAGATTTCACGGACCTGAAAAATGTAATATATCTATTTAATTTAACAATCAAAATTTACATTGAAATCTCCATCTAAAATCAACGGCTATACACAGTATAGTTTCCATATTACATACGCTATATGTATACGAGCTCAGTGCGGTGTTACAAGTTCCGCCAAAATGTTGGCCAAAGTTTAGACAAAGTTTGGTCAAAGTGTGGCCAAAGTGGGACTAAAGCAGTATGGCCAAAGATTGGCTAGTGCGGCCAAATGTTGGCGTGCCACGCCAACAGCCGGCCGCACCCGCCGCTCAAAAAAAGTTCCATTAAAATGTTAACTCACCGATCTGCCTATAAGGTTCTGTGGAGATTCCTTCAAAAACACACTCAGCAATTTAACGGCCAAATAAAATGAGCGCATATGGTCGTGCAGTTTAACCAGTTGCTCGTACAGATCTTGTCTGAAATATTCGTTGTCCAACAGTAGAGCCACTTGACTCTTACAATGTTGTCCCTCGCAATACGGCCTGAAAGACATCAAATGACGCGCTTCTTCCAAATCTTTTTCGTTGAGTTTCCACACTGCTTTCTCGAGACTGTCAATGTTGCAACATAAAGACTTCAAATTGTCTCCGTAATAATGCTCCGACACGAAATTCTACAATTAAGAAAAAACAATTTGCCTCAAAGCACTCAATGTGAAACGATAGAGAAATAGTTGGTATTATTCTCGTAAATTAATTTATTTAATAAAATTACTTTATATTAAACTAGCAAATTTTTTCTGCAAATTATACATAAAAATTTTCCTCTTTTCTATATTACTCATATATCACTCTCAGGTGTTAAATTTTTTATTTCTCAATGCAGACGAAGTCGCGGTAACAAGCCAGTTATCTATAATTAAATAAATCAAAATCATGAAAATTATCAATGAGTAAATAAATATATAGCAAATATATTGCGTTTACCTCTAGGCTGCGAGTTAAGCTTGTCATAGAGAAATCTTGAGACAAAAACACGTCCGAAATCAGCTGTAACGTTTCCCCCGACAAATAGAATGGACAAATGTCGGTGAAAAACACCTCTTCCAGGACCTGCAAGTTTAAAAATAATATTATTATTATTATGTTTAATGTTAAGGTCGTCAGACAGCCTGACGGTCCACTTGATGGTAGGTGGCTACCGTCGCTTAAAACACAAGCAACGCCACAGGTGTTGCAAATCCTATCTTAGTAGGATAGAAACTTAACTTCAATGTAAAGTTGTTAGAGTATATTGGAACGCAACCAATTTTAGTTATGTATAGGTGGCGCCAGCTCCTATGTAGATTGACACAAAGAAAATAATAAACGTCACCAGTTTTCAAGTTGTATCCGAAGTTTTAATATTTTAATATAATTTTCCTACATGGTAGCAGAGCGTGGTTTATTATTGCGTATGGTACTGCAGAAAATATCAGAAAACAAAAAAACACAACTTCTGTTGGTGTTGTTGTTGATTGGATTTGAGGTTGCAATTACAACTGACGCAAAAAGTCATAAGCAGAAAAACTTTTCCTACCCTATTTTAATGGGATGGGTTCCAACAACTTTAATTTGGAAAAACTAATGGGAAGAGAAAACTTCGTCACATGGAAGTTTGCCGTGAAAACATACTTAGAGCACGAGGATCTATGGTGTTGCATCGAGCCGCCTGACAAGGACTCCATTGATGTTAGCAAGGACATTAAGGCGAAAGCCAAGCTTATTTTACTCCTTGACCCTCAAAATTATGTTCACGTACAAGAGTGTTCAACTGCCAAACAGGTATGGGAAAATCTACAAAAAGCATTCGATGATAATGGACTCACACGAAGAGTTGGCTTGCTGAGGGACTTAATAAATATAACTTTAGAATCAAGCAATAGTGTTGAGGAGTATGTGAGCAAGATTATAAACACTGCCTACAAACTGCGTAACATTGGATTCGATGTCAACGATGAATGGTTGGGAACTTTAATGCTAGCTGGCTTACCGGATGAATACAAGCCTATGATCATGGGACTCGAGAGTTCTGGTATTAAAATAAGTGCAGATTCAGTCAAATCTAAGCTCATACAAGAAGTTAGTACGTCAAAGTCTGCTGCTTTTTATATAAACTCTAAGAAAACAAGACATAGCACACAGCCGTTCAAACTAAAAGGGCCAAGATGTTATAACTGCAATAAGCATGGTCATTTTGCCAAGTTTTGTAAGCAACCAAAGAAGACAACAAGTAAAGGAGAAAGCTCTAGTTTTGTGGCTGCATTTTCAGCAACCATTGAACAAAATGTCAGAGATAAATGGCTAATAGACTCGGGTGCATCCATGCACATGACAGGCAGAGACGATTGGTTGTACAATGTCACCGAGCCATCGGTTAAGAGTGTCACTGTGGCAAATAGAGAGCCACTAGCTGTAAAGGGAGTTGGATGTGTCGATATACACATAAACCAGGAAGATAAAATACAAGTTAAGAATGTTCTGTTTGTCCCTGGGTTAGCTGCGAACCTCCTTTCAGTCAGCACCATTGTGAATAGTGGGTACAATGTCACATTTAACGACAGCGGATGTGACATTCAGAATACCAAAGGAGAAGTTATATGTTCTGCAGTGTCGAACAACAACTTATATATCATGAATACGTGGAAAGAAATGGTACATTTGACCTCAAGTGCTGTGAATTCTAATGACACTTATTTGTGGCATCTGCGAATGGGACACTTGAATATGTCAGATGTGCGAAAATTACCAGATTGTGTGGAAGGTGTGACTCTGACCCCGGATAAAGGTAATGTCATCACCTGTATTCATTGTTTTGAAGGTAAACATGCTAGAATGCCATTTAAAAATGTGGGTTCAAGAGCTGAAAGACCGCTTGAACTAATACACTCCGACTTATGCGGCCCTATGGAGAACATGTCATATGGAGGTATGAAATACTTTATTACTTTCACCGATGATTTCACAAGAATGGTGCATGTGTACTTTCTCAAAGATAAAATGAATGTTTTAGAGACCTTTAAAGATTTTAAATCCAAAGTTGAAAATGAATTGAATTGCAAGATTAAAAGGCTCCGCACTGATAATGGAAAGGAATATTGTAATTACATTTTTCAAAAATTCTTAACTAATCATGGTATAGTTCATCAGACATCTACTTCGTACACTCCAGAGCATAACGGGCTGGCAGAGCGAATGAACAGAACATTAGTGGAACGAGCAAGATGTATGTTGTTCTATGCCAACCTGGAGAAGAGATTATGGGCTGAAGCTTTAGCAACTGCTGCATATATTATAAACAGGTCGCCTACAAAGTCCCTAGAAGGCAAAACACCGTACGAGCTATGGAAAGGTAAGAAACCCAATTTATCACATCTGAAAATATTTGGCTCTGCTGCTATGGTGCATATACCAAAACAAAAACGTCAAAAATGGGATAAAAAATCTGACAAGATGATATTAGTGGGTTATTGCGAGAATTCCAAGGGATACCGTTTGATGAACCCTATAACACATAAAATGGTAAAAAGTAGAGATGTTGCCTTCATTGAGAAACCCAATGAGAATGTCAGTGTACCCCTTCCATGTGATATTGATGTTCCAGTCACAGAGAGTCAGTCAGCCTGCGACAGCTCCGCTCTTTCTGATCGCAATCAGATGTCGGGAGGTACGTGTGCTGCCCAGAGTCAGAAATTACTCACTCAGGAGTCATTGAAGAGAGAACAGAACACACAAATAAGTGAAAACGAAGACTCAAGTGAGTATGACACATCTGAAGATGCTGGGGGGCTAGATGAAACCTACTATCCACCACGTTATGTGAGACAGAACTATGACAGTAATGTAACTGTGAGACCACGGCGGACACGCGGTAAACAAAATGATGAAAATGAAGAGACTTATATGTGCTTGTTTACTGACTTGACTGATCCACAGACTGTAGAGGAGGCATTGTCATCACCACAAGGTACTGAATGGCAGAGAGCCATGCATGAAGAATACAGTTCCTTGATAAAGAATAAAACATGGAGCCTAACAGATCTTCCTCCAGGCAAAAAGGCTTTACCCTGCAAGTGGGTGTACAAAAAGTGGAAATATTGTCCGTTACAAGGCAAGACTCGTGATTAAAGGTTACGCTCAAAAATGGGGCACCGATTATGAAGAAATATATTCACCAGTGGTCAGGTACACAACCATCCGTTATTTACTAGCTTTGGCGGCCAAGTATGACCTACAAATTGATCAAATGGATGCGGTGTCAGCTTTTCTTCAAGGTGATATTGATAAAGAAATATACATGCAGCAACCAGAACAGTACAAACAAGGATCGCAAGTATGCAAGCTACATAAATCCATATATGGCCTCAAGCAGGCCAGCAGACTGTGGAACACTAAACTGAAAAATGCTTTAAATGAGTTGGGAATGCAACAATCAAAAACAGATCCTAGTGTTTACTATGATTCTGAGAAGAATACATTTATAGCTGTCTGGGTCGATGATTTAATATTATTTACCGCTCAAGAGTCAAAGAAAATTCTATTGAAGGAAAAATTGAAACAATACTTCGAAATGAAAGACATTGGCCCGGCAAGCCAGTGTGTAGGTTTACTTATTACCAGAGACAGAGAAAAGGTAATGATAGATCAAGAAAAATACATAAAAGAAATCTTGGCACGCTTCAATATGACAGACTGTAAACCTGTCAAAACGCCATTTGAAGTTGGTATGAAGTTCAATAAAAAGGAAGAAGAGGTGTTTGAATGTCCCTATCAACAAGCAATTGGCTCTCTACTCTACGTGGCTCAAGGCACTCGTCCTGATATATCCTTCGCTGTGAATACACTGAGTAGATTCAACAAGAATCCAAGCACTGAACACTGGTCTGCAGTGAAGAGAATATTTAGATATCTACAAGGTACAAAAGATTTAAAGTTGGTTTTCACCAAGGACGGTAATGAAGACATAACAGGATATTGTGATGCCGATTGGGCCAGCGACGTGCGTGATCGAAAGTCATGCACTGGTTATCTATTTATGTTGCAAAATGGTGCTATCTCGTGGCGCTCACACAAGCAACAGACCGTCGCTCTGTCTACAGCTGAAGCAGAATACATGGCGATGTCTTCGGCGGCGCAGGAAGCACTGTGGCTGCAGCAGCTTCACGGCGAGCTCAGTCAACGTCTGAACAACCCACTCATCATCTTCAATGATAATCAGAGCGCGATAAAGCTTACTATCAATGATTGCTATTTGCCTAGATCCAAACATATAGACATTCGTTATCATTTCTTGAAAAATCATGTTAATAATCTAAGAATTAAGTTTGTGTATATTAAAGGTAAAGAAATGATAGCTGATAATTTAACTAAGGGCACTACTGCTGAAAAACATTTATTTTGTGTATCAAAAATGGGGTTGTGTTCCAAGGGCGGGTGTTAGAGTATATTGGAACGCAACCAATTTTAGTTATGTATAGGTGGCGCCAGCTCCTATGTAGATTGACACAAAGAAAATAATAAACGTCACCAGTTTTCAAGTTGTATCCGAAGTTTTAATATTTTAATATAATTTTCCTACAAAAGTATCAAATTAAAACATTAAAAAATATCCAAAAATGATATGTAAAAACACCATAGCACGTTTAGCTCTCTAATAGCAAGTGATATTTCCACACATTAAGATTACTAGAAGCCACTAGAAGTACATGGACAATAGGTAATCGAACCTATGTCCGAATCCCGGTCGGCATGCAAGTATTCTACCTAGTAGACTTACCATGTCCAAAATTGTTTCATGAGATTGAGATCTGAAGACATTGAGCTTCAATTTACGCATAACTTGATATGAGAAGAAATCTTGTGGTATCCTATCGGTAGTGGGCATCCCAAGTACTATCACTAACGGCAGAGATGAAACATAACAACTAAAAAAAAGGAAAAACAAAAGCAAATTGCAATAAAATAATAAATAAATGCAACGTAAATACTGACTAAACACCTTCTAAACATAGATACTATAAGGTAATTAAGGTATTCAAGGCGACTTCCTCCAAAATTCGTTATTCAAGTTCATGTTATTCTAAAAAACGCTAATATTTGTATAGATGTGAAAAAATATAAATGAATATTGAGCATAGTATCTGTAAAAAGACATCTTTCGATACACGATTTATAATACTTCACTAGGCTAGCCTAGGAGTGTAAATGAGAATGGTTTGAATAGAGGAATTGATGTCAACTCTGCATTATCCGAATGCTACTTGTCATCAAGTCCACTCTTAGAATCTAAATAAAGATCACATATCATAAACCATCGGCATGTAAAAATGTTCCTTTTATATAACCAGGGCCACTACATGAGAATGAAAAGACTTGGACAAATGTAAGTTGCCATTACTACACAAATTCCACAAACACAGACTCTATAAAGAAATTATATTCACTTACCTTAAAATCATTATTAAATCTTCCAAGACATTAGACTTAAAACTCTCAAAATTAGGTATAGCAATCACAAGGGATTTACTTGTTTTTGTGTTATTAACATATTTTTCGTTGTACCAATTCTTTAACATTGTCATATTATATTTCTTCATTTCTAAGTTACTTTTTCCAATGGAATCTTCATCGTAGCCATCCTATAGAGTAAAAATAAATTCAACACTTTTCCCACAAAAAAAATTTAATTGAAACTATGCCTTCAATTGAATGGAAAAGCACATGTGTTGTGTTTAAAAACTATATCTTAAAAACTTTTAACAAATCAATACTGCATAGTATTAAAGTGAAATAATTTTGTTATCATTTATTGGGCATTTGTATAGTCATGAGGTTAGAAATTTTGTAGGTAATGATTCCTTTGACGGCTATTGGTTAAAAATTGTAATTAAAATACAGATATGAAACAATCTGGACATGAAACAGTATGTAATTGGTGCATATTATAAAGAGGTATATAATTAAAATTATATATTACCGAGCCATTGTCTTTAGTGAGTTGCCTTACAATATCATTTATTATGTCATTCATTGAATTTTTAGATTTTAATGCAACTTGTGGTTGTATCATTGCCACATGAGGTGTAACATCGAGCCTGAAAAGAAATAATTATAGGTTTATAGTCAAATCTGTTAATAGTAGCAGGAAAAACACAACCAGTGATGGTTCCAAATCCCCTCATGACTAAAACCACACCCATCCTGAGGCCCCCACATAAAAAATCAGGGCATATTGTGTTCAAACATATATTTATATAAACATTTAACTATTTATGTGAACATCTTGAAGTAAAGAATTATTCATTCTTATTTCAGTATCTTCTACCTTTATATTAGTAGACCTTGTGTAACCTTTACATAAGTTATTTTAGTAAACAAAAAAATAAGTACCTGATTTTTTCAAGGAGCATTTCAAATTTTTTAACATTATCATACTGGTATGTATCTGTCAACAGCATAACACAAGGAACTACACTGCAACACCATTCGTGTTTTTTTAAATCAGATGAAGTCTGAAGACATTTAACAATATCATCAAACACTGTTTCACATATTCCATTGTATAAGTTCTGAAATAAATAAGTATAAAATAACATTAATCTCTATAACCATTTTGCTAATTGTAATGGGCTAAAAAAAGTATAATTATTGTAAAATAAAGTTTCATGGTTATAGTTAGTTTGTAACATTATAAAAGTCAATGAAAATTTAAACAACAATTATGTAAGGGGGTGCCGAGAGTGAGCCTCTTGTTTAATATATCTGTATATCGGAAGCAAACTATTCTAAGTCATATTTAGCAAATAATTCAGTAAGCATGATAAACCTCTGAGTGTAAACATATTATAACAAGTTGGATTTGTAACTTGTAACATATAATCAAAAATGAAACTTTTTTGTTTTCTTTGATAGGACTTAATAGAGTATAGCTACCAGTAAATAGAAACTTATTCTAATGGCATCATAGTGATTTTTTTTTAAATGGACTTTAGGATAGTATAACTCCAGTGCAGATATATATATAAGACAACTTACATTAATCTTATGTTTAATCAATTCCAAAGTGTTTACATAAGTGGAAATGCCTGGTTTATTTTTAAAAAATGTGTCAAATAAGGATTCCTTTCGTTTCTTAGTATAATTCGATACTTTGTGTTCATTGTAATGTAAAACCACAGCCTGTTCCTGTAACATAGTTTTAAGCAGTTAATGTATACATACACCGTCCATAATTTGAAAGTAAAGATCAGATAAAGTATAATTGAAAACTTAGAAATTTTATTCTGAAATACTGAGATATCACTATGAAATGAGGTGTCTTGGTACATTTTGGCGCCGAACTCCAATGTAAATTTGTTGTAATTTACCACACACAATTGATAAATATACTTACATCAAACTCTAGAGATTCCATTAAAGATATATTAATTTGTTCAAAAGAGTTTAAATAATAAATAGGTAAATACTATTTAATTAAACTTTTTTAAAATTTAATTAACCTTTATATTTGTTGTTTGACAGACTTTAAACAAACAGTTCGTACTTCGTTTCATACTATAAAAATGTCATCCGTCCCATCAGCTGTCGACAAGTCACTGTCACTGTCATTGTTAAATCTTTTTTTAACTATGGCCTGAATAGAACATAACGTAATATATTATACATTTATTATAGAAGAATAAACCATAAGATCTTTCTGTAAGGACTGTGAGAGCGAATAACCGCCGTAACCTTGGCCGGATGAAGTTACAAATAAAGCAAAAACATAAATCGATATAAAATTAATTGCTTCATCGAATTATGAATTTGCAAAAATTGCTCCAGCTTATAAATAATGATATTCGTTCAACTATACTGTAATGGTGTGCGTTGGATTTTATAAAGGCTTGTACATTTAAAATACTTAATACACTAGTAGTCTAGTCTCTCTGAACGCTGTCTCATTCATAGACTATATAACTATGACATAGACTAAACATCTCAGAAGTCATTTATTCATATGGCACTTCATTTTCCTAATTTGATAGAGCAAGAAAATATATAATTGCAATATTTGCAATTGCTATTTTTCTTACAATACAATACACATACTGAATTTATACGGATTTATTAGGACCCAGGTACGGACGGATATTACTTCGTTTAAGGTTGGCAACACTGGCAGATGCTAAAGCAAATCGATTAATTTCATTTAATTAATGAATCATTGATTGTTTTTAAATGATAATGGTGGAGCAATTTTCTCCAGCTCTAGAGCAGTTTTTTCGCGCAAGAGATGTGCATTGCAATGGTCCAGTTTGTTTTTTTGCGAATATCATTATTTATAAGCCGGAGCAATTTTTGCAAATTCAGAATTAGATGGAGCAATTAATTTTACATCGATTTATGCTTTTGCTTTTGCATTATTTGTAACTTCATCCGACCAGGGTTACGGCCGTGAGCGAATATGCTTGACCGCAGGTTTTCACGGTTTTCACAGGAGACAAAAGAGCATACTGTACGTACATCGTTTTATACCTATCGCTTGTGGTCAAGATATATGCAAAAATCACACAGGGCTCTGCGGATTCAAAACAATAACGGTTTCCGGCCGTTGTTGGGGCTGCCTCTCAGTGCAACGGAACGGGAATGTTCGCGGAGGCAAGAGTAGATTGTTTTTTTACCATCATACGGAAGCGGTACGCATCTCTGATCTGCAGGGTGAGAGCTAGCCCCAATCGCATCTTGGCTATGATAGCGGGTAGGCTTGACTCTACATGAACCATTGCTTGATAATGCCTGTGGAGAAAGGCCGGCCTTAAATAATACTAAATTAATAAAAGTTATGTTTATATATTGTGTGTGTATTATTTATGTATACTGTATAGATTTTGTAATATTTTTTTTACTAACACTGTGTCTATAAATAATCCGAATAAAGAACTTTTATTATTATTATAATCCGATGAGGCTGTAATACAAAAATTTGAATTGGAAGAAACGAATTAAGTAGAATAAAATTAAGTAGAGTTTGGATGGAAATGCACCAGACTGCACCTAGTATGTCCTATATAACTTAGTTAGATTTTATCGCTTCAATTTTAACATGCATGTAGTGATCTATAAAGCCATGACACTATTAAAAATTTAACGAGCCCGTTGGATAAGTGGTTAGCGTGCTTACCTTAACGCTTTGTCATGGGGGTCCCAGGTTCGATTCCCGGCAGTTTTTCAACTTTTCAGTGGTCTCTGATCTGGATCTGGAAAGTAGTGGCACGGCACACTACGTTTGCAGTCATTTGGGCGGCCGGCCCCTCTAGCGGCAGTAACCACCTCCTTAAATGTATGACCTCCTTAAATGTATGACCACCGTGAAATAACAGTATGTGTGCTGTTGTGTTTCGGTGAATGTTAAGCATTATTTGATCTTGTTACTTGTGGAAGACATCTATATCTATGTCTTCTACCTGTATTTTGATACGGTTCTCGCTAATGGAAAGAGTGATAAACAAGGAAGGTTTGTACTTACTTATATTATAGACCTACAATTTTTAATAACAGAAACCTGAAGTGAGTCTACTATAAAAAATAAAGTTAGTATGTATCCTCTATGCATCCTCTATGAACTCCAAAACGGCTCAACCGATTTTAATTCTGTTTTTATCTATGGAAAGATGGACAAACGGGGAAAGGTTTGTACTTATATATAAAAATTGCACCCCGTTAGAAGCCGGGAGCGGGGTCACTAGTTTAATATAAAATAAAATCGATGTCCGCTTCTGGCTGCCTCTTCGCCAACTTATTCTAAACCCCCAAAGATTTTGACACTGTTTACTAATGAAAGAGCGATAAATTGGCACAATTAGAATTGGCTATGAAAACGCCACGCCTGCGGGACTTGTTTGCTTGAAGTCAATTTGTATTTCTGAAGACCAGGCATAGGTACCTACACAATAATAAGTAATTTCTGTTTTATTTTTGATGATGATTTAATTAGGTATAAAATATTCTACCTATTTAAATATGTTACGGAAACATGACCTTTATTCAATTTACACAAGAAGAGAAGTTTTTTGAACATTTATATACAAAAAAAACAATGAAGCCTCATAGACGCAGTAACATCTATGAGTTATGATATAGGTATATATTATACCTTATATTTAATTAAAATATTTTCAAATCTATCTAAGTTAAATATTCATCATTCTTTTAAACGTTAGATATCAATAAGCTTATTATATATAATATAAAATTACATTTTATTTACTTAGTCGACTAATTTATACAATAAAAATTGAACTAGACACATTTTATAAGCTATTGTGCAATAAATACTAAACGCTTATTAGTTCAATCCTTATAGATTTCAAATGTGATAGAGTATGACCAAACGACAAAAAATAATTGATATATTGCACTTCTCGTATATTTTGTTTAATTAATCTTTGCACTGAGAACGATTTTAATAAGAGACAACTGTAAAAAGCCGTACGATCACCAGAATAAAAGTAGGTAATATTCTCTGTACCGTTGGCGGCAACAAAGACCATGCAGAAACAAAACTAACCTGATTCAAAAACATGGTACAAACACACTAACATGTAGGTAATATGAATTCCAAGACGCAAATTGTGATATTTTGTGGTCCCTTCGATTTAATATCTATGACATGTTCATTTATTGCTAAGCTTTTATTGCTGACTGAATATAAAAAGCTGAAAAATTGTTTTGTCGTTGACCAAAGAAACATAGCAACGGTCACTGTGTCGGCGATCTCGGTGGAAGCGTAGGCTCTTCACACGGTGAGTGTCGCTCTTCCTCCGTACTATATTTGTATTCTCTATCTCCCGACGAATGCTCTGCCGCTGAAGGCGTCGTTCTATCGTCAGCATTTGAATTAGCCGCTTCAAGCGTCGATCCCACTGGACCAAAAGGCATGCTTTCGGCTCCATAAGTCACTTCCCCAGTGCCGACATATTCCGAAGGCTGGTAACCGTAACTGTTAAAACTGAAACATGAATAAGTGTTGAAAAAATTATACCTTTTTAGTTCTTCTCAAGAAATAATCTTCAAAAGGTGACGTATAGTTTTATAACTACAATCTAATTATCACCAATTATATCTTTATTTCACCTTTAAATTCTGCCGTAATGATAGAATTTTGATTTTGAGTTCATATTGTAAAAATAAATAGATTTGGCCTTAGATCAGCAGCTCAGATAACTTGATTTATGTACTATCAAAACAACTAACCTATCTAGTCTTTATAATTAGTTAATACACAAAAGAAAACTCCTGTATAGTACCTACTTGTCTTGTGTGATGGTCTCAACATGAACCTTTAATAAAGAAGACCTACAGCAGCTAAATAAGTATTAACACATTTTAGTCACCTGTTGGGCCAGTAAGAAATATCTTCAATGGCATGATGAGCGTACGGCGCGTATGCGTGTTGGTAGTACGCGGAATGATGTTGCGAAGGAGTTTCGTATTGTAAAGGATATAAAGTTGTGGGAGCTGTTGTGGGCGCGGGGGCACTAGTTGGAGCTGCCGGGGCGTACTCAAGAGATGCGGAATAAGTGTGGGGCGATGTGCGGTAAGGAGTTGGGGAGGTGTTTGGCTGCGGCGGACTGTTTCCTTGGGAAGAACTCCAGTAAGCGCCACTGCTGGCCCACGTATAGCTTCCGCTTCCGTTTGCTGATCCTGTTGTGGCAGTACGTTCGGAAGAACTATAGGCGGCTGTAAATAATAATATACATGTTTCGTTATACTTATATAGGTATTATCATTGAAAGCAACTTAAAGCTATGTAAGTTGTGTGTAGGTTTTTGCTTTCTTCCCCAACCTGAAAACTTATGAACTTTATCAATCGATCTTAAAATTTACATTAATATTATAAAGAGATAAGTACATATTTCATTAGGTAGCAATAACTAACAGGCGGAGCCCACTGGTGGACCCCGATTAGAAAAAAGTCAAGTCACACATTAAAACTCAAACAGGACACGGGCTGTTATTAAGGGGGCGGTTATAGCGCCTGAAGTTATTGGTTTCATAGAAGATATCTGATTATTGCGTGCAGATTTGCATTTCAGTTATGTAAAGGATGTCAGAGCCCATTTCTTCTTACAATTACATGCAAACAAGGTCCGCAGCGCTCTTGCAGCCCCTATGGTGTTGTTAGTGTAAACAGCGGGCGACAGTAGCCATCTACATCAAGTAGACTGTCAGCCTCCTTGCCGACCTTTATCTCTACACAAAAACTTAAACGAGTAATAAGTTCACTTATTTAATGCCACGAGCCAAGTTAGGGGAGCAGTTACCTAATATATTTTTATAGTAAATATATAAGACTATTACTTACAAGGAGGTGACAAAGTTCTTGGACGTGATGGTGGTCTTGGTGGATAAGGCGCTGGTCTTCGTGAAGCCGAACCGCCTCTCTCATATAATGACGGTGGCGTTACAAACCAGCTGCCGACTGTAATTTATCAGAAGAAAAACAAACAATATAGTAACAGTTAGAGCTAGGTAATTCTGATAAAAAAATATAAACATAATTCCTATTATGTTATAGGGATAGATTTAAACGGAATCTGCAAGGAGCACCGAGAACTAACAGCATGTACTCTGTTGTGTTGAGTAAGGATGCCAATTTCCTTTTCCGTCCCTTAGGCAACCCTAGGGCGAAGGAAATTCCCGGAAGCGCTTTTGCAATGAATTGTGTTATTTATTTATTTATTTATTTATTATTATCTAACACATATTTACACACAAGATGACAATGTCTGTAAACCATTATTGGTTTGTCTGGACATTTTATTTCACGCTAACAAAACATCATTACACTATATATAATTATAACAACATTACAACTCATCAACATGCCATGCCTAACTAACTGAATCGCATACAAGATGCAACTCAGTTAGCAGCATTAAAAATAGAAGAAAACCGGTCGAGCGAGGCATCGCGGCACGCTTTATGCGTGTGCAACTCGCTACACAGGGCGTGTGTTTTCAGGGGATAGTTATTTAGTTTAGGTAACAGGTAGGTAGGTTAACAGATGATGATAGCCACCTCTAATCAAATTACACAAAAAAGATAGCAAAATTTGGCACTCGCAGTGACTTTACAGTCCATACTACTAATCAATTAGTACTAGCGGAATATAACTGAATTTCTTATGCCAGGCGGTAAATTAACATATTTAAAATTATAAAATCCAACACTTGCATTGAGGATATTGATGCGGTGACGAACTCTGTTGCGGATAATGCGTTCCTACAAAGTCTCTTTGATAATATCCCTCCGGCCTTTCTTTCGCATCTAGGAAAGCCTTGGCAAAAGGATTGTATTTGATCTTTAGAGAAGTAACTTCTTCATTTTGATACGCCGTAACTGCTATGAACTGGGTCTCCGGAAACGGGTAAGTCATGATGCGACGGAGATCAGTACCGACTTTTACAAGGTGTACTCGAGGCTCGTATTTGTGTAGCGAGTTTAACATTATCTGAAATAAATAGATCATAAACTACATAAATAAAACTTTGCCCATATTTGAATGCAAACTTTTTTTGTATATATTTTAAATATGAAGATACTTTTTGTGGTTTTGGAAGATTTATATGGAAAGACCACATGTGCGTACATTATAAACTAGCTGAGCTCCGCGGCATGAATCTTGCCTAAAAATTTAGATAAACAATTTCTTCAAACTTTTGAAGTGTCTTCAATCATAAATTTATGGTAACTAAAAAAAGTGTGAACTTAATGAGTGTGTGAACTTAATAAATTTATAACGAATTCACCTGTTACTCGGATATGAACTACTTTCTATGATATTGATTCGAATAAACGTGAACTAAATGAGCCTTTAATATTGACACGCCAAGCAGACACCTCACATAAAAATGATGTGTAAACATGACGCTGAGACAATAATTATTACAAATGATAGCCCGTACAAGCACTCGCTAAACAGTTAGTAAAGCTACAGATTTCACACCGAGACGTCAACATATGGATCTGGATGTATCAGATGTTTGCTTTCATACTCATTCGCACCGCATGTAAGCGTGAGAACTAACTTCCTCGAAATAGCGGTAGCTATCACATATAACCTGTGTAGCACCTTGATTTCATCTGTTACCATTGTCAAAAACTATCTAACGCCTGAAACGAATGACTACCTACCATGTAGGTACATGCTATCCATTTATTTATTTTTTGACAGATTCAGTGTTTTGTTTTTCTTATTATACTTATTATCAATTTAATGTGCAGTAGTTAAAAACTAAGTATTACAAACATGGCATTCAAAAAATAAGCAAAACTTCGTAGATTAAGCAACATGTTTTTCTTTAGATCTTATTATTTAACTAGCGAACTACTCCAAGCTTCGCACGGGTGCAATTTTTTTTTTCTACAAATTATAGAAGCCTTCCTATATATAATAGAAGCCTTTCCTATTTAAGACTCTTTCCATTAGTGAGAACCACATCAAAATTCATTGCGCAGTTTATAAGATCTAAGCGTACATACAGGGGGACAGACTATGTGAAGATTCACCCATTTTATATTATGTAAGATATGTAAGTATAACTTTTCTATGACACGTTTGGTGGACCTACTGCTGGACAAAGGCCTCCCCAATAATTTTCCGATAGGACCGGTCAAAAGCGGACTGGATCCACCGTCGACCCAACGTTACTTTCTAGAATCTAGAAAGTATTGCAAGTCATTGCCCGCCACGATGAGAGGTCTGTTATATTTTGTCTGTTTTGAGTAGGTCTTATAAATAAGTAAGTATTATAAATAAACTGAAGTCTTCAGTGGGCACCGTAACAGAAATCAGTTTTTCATCTACAGAAAACTGCTTAAAATGTTGTTTTTTTTTAATCAATCCCAGTCCCTTTTTAGTTACTGGGATTGATTAAAAAAAGATTTAAAAAGATTGATTGATAAATTGAGACGATGTCTTAATTTGGTTCATTACCAACTCACCCTTTCTGTATACTAAAGACTGGGTTAGTTTAATGAATTTTCTATGTGTGTGAAAATAAATAATATCTATAAATAAAAATGACAACCCTTGCCCGTACATACCTGTCCGTTTCCATTAGTTTTATTAGTGAGTTTGACTTTCGCGAAAGATATTGGCTCTTTCATCCAATGTGCTCCGAAATTAGGACTTTCCGGGTGAATATATATTGCATTTGAGGGCGGAACTTCCGCCTTTCCTCCTGGAACCTGTGACATTAAATACTTAATAATTTATAATAATCAATTATTGATAAATACTTAATTATTAATTAAGTATTGATGATTTATATAATTCGTTGGTTGCCTAGCTGTTAACCAAACGGTCGAGGGTTTATGTGTTAACATTTTATGTTGGTTCCTGAGTCATGAATGTTTTGTATTTATAATATGTATGTATTTACAAAAAAAAAGTAATCTATGTAGTATATCATACATACTACAACTGTATGTATATCAACTGTCTGGTATCCATAATACAAGCATTAGTTGCTTACTGTGGAACTAGTTGGTGCTGTGTGGAATGTGTGAAAATATTTATTTATTTATTCAGTAGATGGTCTCCCCAAATGACTGCGATACGCAGTGTGCCCTGCCATTACTATATGTAAGTATACACTTTTCTGACTAATATGTTGTGTTGTAGTGTATGGTGGTTTTTATAGTAATATGATAAACTACATTCTAATTCGTTTTTTATCTGTTGGAATGTGTGAAGATATTTATTTATTTATTTATTATCTGCTGTAACACTTGTAAAGTATACTACAAAATACGCTTTACGCTATTCGTGCATTCTTTCTTGAGTCCATAATTAATTAAAAAAATGTCCAGCAGTATTATTAAGTTGCTATAAAACATTTTATTTTTTTTTGTTTTTTTTATCAGTCAGATTTATATCTTTGCATTAAACTTTTATTAAAGCAAAACTAATTTAAAATGAATGAAATTTTGACGAGCCAATTGGTCGAGAGGTTAAGGTACTATATGCTTCCCTTATGACTCTGATTCTTGGATAAGGCCATGGGTAATTATTTACTAGATTCAATATATTAATTCATATTTATATTTATTTTTAATTTAATAATACTAGATTCAATTGTGCTTAAATTTATATACCTATATCTATTTAATCTATACTTATATTAAAAATAATCGCAAATCAACACCTAATGATAGTAAAAACTAAAGAAAAATCAATACACACCCATTCTCCATTTACATATTTCCATCGATGGGAATCCACTTGTACAAATTCAAGTAAAACTGTATACATCGCTGTTGGATCAAGACCACTGGCGGTGACTTTCACAACGGGAAACATTCGTCTGGAAATAATATGTTAATTATTTATATAATCAATAGAATACCACACAATTCATCAGTTACTGTCAAACAATCACTAGGTTCAGTAAAGTAACCTTAACGACATATTTCATATTTTAAAAAGGTTATATTAGTAGATATAGTAGCTGCAGTTATTAAGTAATTATACGATTCTTTAAGTTTGGTAGCCTGGGTATAAAACTATAAAATTTATAGAAATCTTTTCTAAAAAACCATGTTGACGCACGACCGTGGATAGAAACTTAATCCCGCGGACTCGCGAACTTTAGAACACTCTGCCTTCTGAAGTGTTTCCGTCTAGCTTCAGTGGGCTCTTTTAAGCAAGCTGTAAATAAATTCTGTAACAATGGAACTGCCTCCCCTTGTGTTGCTTATGTCCTCAGTTAATGGTAGCCATCTTTTTTTTACAAGAGGAATCCATCATTGATTGGGTATCCATGATGGACAGACCGGCCTAGGGACAGACCGGTGGGTTATGTCGGACTCCCGCCCCGAGATTGTAGCGGAGTAGGTACTCGTAGACCTACCGACTAAACTTCTTGGCGTCCTCCGCGAGGTCGGACACACACTCTTCCACAACTCCGCCGTAATGGTAGCCACCTACATAAAGGGACTGATCTAAGCTTTATACAGTAAGTTAGCTTATTTAGATCGGCACATGTTTTTTAATTATTATTTTTTTTAACTTAATGTGAATTGCAGTCCAGGTGTCAATAAAAATGGACTTGCACGAAATGTTAACTCCCGGAGGACCTACGTATACGCTCAGGTATTTAAGGAGAATTCTCCCAAAGATGAGCATCGCAGAGCATGCAGTGAAAACGTAGTCCTGCGGCTTATCAAAATTGAACTGCACTGGATTCGTATAACAAAAATTCACCAGTCTTGGCTCTAATCTTTAGCTCAAAAAACTGAAGTTTCTAAGATAACCTCGGATAGATATTAAACTGTCGATTTTAAATGTATTAAAATAAATGATAAAAAGCAGCGAAACAAGAACATGAGTTAAGTAGTCAAGAAAGGGATTCCGTCATGGCTCATTGAGCGGCTGGCGGTATCATTTAGCTGCCCTGCGTTAATGAACACCGCCTATAGTGTTAATAGCTGAAAACTAGCCGCCCGTCAGCAAATGGTTAGCACAAACGCATGTCCATGCATATATAGGTTTCTCTGGATATCCTTCAAAATGTAATTAGTTTTATTTACCTTAGGATAGGACTTAAACTACTAAGTACCTACTTTGTTGCAAGTTAGCAACTATGCTGTATCGTAACTAGGGCATCTTTACCAAAATTTTAAAGAAAATCTCAATCGATATCACTAAGAGTGATGATGAATCACTATGATTTTAATTACTGAATATAGTAGGTACTTATTTATAGTTTTATAAGCTCGCTGCATCATTTAGTAGTAATACCACTAAAGTATCAACAAAAACAGTCATAGTACCTATAGTTAGGTAAAGAAGTTACAAAAATGGCAACATTACTCATGCAACATTTCAACATATTATAATGAAATCTTATTAACCTGAAATTGGTAAAAATAACATTCCGGTTTTTTTATGTTAAAATCGGCAGACAGGCTGACGATCCGCTTAGTGGTGGGTGGCTACCGTCACCTAGAACACAAGTATGACTACAGGTGCTGCAAGTGCGCTGCCAACTATAAGTATTAGGATTAACAATAAGGTATTAAAAAGGAAACAGGGAAATGAGCTCTAGTATCCCTTATACTCACTCACCGAAACACAACAGCACACGTCGTGCTTGTTATTTCACGGTGGTTTTATGTAAGGACGTGGTTATTGCCGCAAGATGGGCTGCCCAAATGACTGCGAATCTCAGTGTTCCCTGCCACTACTTTCCAAATCCAGACCCAGAGCTAACTTTAAAGAGTTATTACCAATGTCGACCCTGTCGGGAGAAAACTCTATCTTACGGTTGACTCACACACCTAACAGTAATTATTTCATTCATTAAAACTTTAATCTCTAAGTAGGTACAGTACATACTTACATATTATAAATCCGTCTTTTTCCGCTAAAGACGGATTTTATAACGGTTTTTAATTCTGTTTTTACTTATGGTCAAATTTGTTTTGACAACCTTTAATATTACCTTTAAATAAAAGACCTAGTAGATTTTAATGGAATAACACATAATGATGAATAAATATGCGTATTGTTATAATGTTACTAAAATTTTAAGTTCCCGACGGATAGTCGTATATTTTTCATTTTTCAACGCGAACGAAATCGCAGGCACCAGATAGGAATGTTAAAATAATAAATAAATTACTCATCTCCATCCAATACGCTGTTAAATTAATATATTTAAAACTACTCCTACGACACGCCCAATGGGCTGTTAAAAGAGCGAACAAAGAATTTACGACCATTCTTAAATGCAAAACCTACATTTTAAACCCGTAAATAATAATGTAAAGCGTAATTTCTGTTTTATTATTTACATAAACATCATAAACAAGTTTATTATTCCTTCATGCGAATCATATTCATGTTAACTGTTTCTCGTACCTTGTCAAATGCAACAAAAGTTCACTTGGCACTAAAAAATACTTACTTCAAATTTATAATATAATTATTTATTATTGTCTTATTTTAGGAGTCTAGCGACTTTCTAGCGCGGCCGTTGATGGGCGGGGTCACGGGGACGTCATGACATGACTTCCGTGCCATGGCTGTTAAGCGCGGGGAGGCTACAGAGTTTCTTTGTTTATAAATGGAGGACATATCTCGAACTACTTACTATAGAATGCTAAAAATACTCTGGAATACTAAAAATATTTTATTAGGAAAGTATTTATTAAAGTATAAGTAATATTTTTTCGATGCTAGATTTAATAGATAATTACACTAACTTTGAGTAATATGACGACATTTAATTTTATTAAAAGTATATCTTTAGTTCGAAATTTCAAAGTTCAAATTTGGAAGAAGAGGCGCTATTTAATGGTATTATCGGCAAATAATAAACAAATCGTTTTAATTATCCGTAAAAAAAAGTGCCTAATAATAGTTATTTTTTCAACTAGAGAGCAAAATTGTTTTTTGCTGCGAGTGCCGACTTTAAATCACGAACTAGCGTCTAATATAAACTACTGAGCGAAGTGAGTGATATAAAGGCACGAGACATAAAAAAATTTGCTCTCGTGTTAAACATACAACTTTTCACCTCAACAGCGAGAAAAGCGTTACTAGGTCATCTTTAGGTAAGAAAATAATTAAGACAATTTTAAATATTACGTTTATTATAGCTAACATTCACATAGCGAAATTCACATATATTATAACTAAATTAACAAATATATTAAAATTTGAAAGTAAAATTTTACTTTCAAATTTTGCAATTTGTAAGATTGAGGGCCTCTCTCCACCAAGACCCTTACCGTACAAACAAAGTCCCAAACATTAAAAAGAAAATAATTAAAAAAAATCGCCTATCGAAGGATGCAGTAAACCGAGTGCATAATTTAATAAAACAAAATTATTTCTAAAAGTAACTAATCAACACTTTACATGTTGGTGAAAGAGGCCAACAACCTAAAGGCAACAGTTTTGTTCGGAACTGTGAGGGTCGTATTATTTACTCGCGTGTTAGGTAATGTCTATGTTTGTACGAATGAAATAATTCGTACGAATGAAGATATTTTTCACGGGACTTTTCTGGAAGAAAGTTAAGTTCGGCATTTGAAACTTGTTCTCTTAATTTTTCTGGAGTTAGACCATCACCACTGGACGTACTCATTTTTTTTTATATTTACCAAAACAGTACAAAAACACCAAGACACTAATGCTGAACCAGTTTCTGAACGGCTGTGAAACTATCTTCACAGCTGGGCCGACTCTAGTAGGCTATGGCTGGACACACTAATAAAATCAAAATTTTATTCCTTTGAGTTAAATCGTGTGTTCGAATTTCGAATCACACTTCGCATCAAGAATCGATTTTTCTGCGAGTTTTTAGGCACCAAAAACGCACCCTTTTCGTGCTGGAGAGGTGAAAAAATATTAATACTAATTTTAAAACAAACAACGGTCAATAATTGTTAGCCCAGGTTTTATATTTAAGGCACAATTAGGTACTTTTTTTTAGTTATCCATTAAAGCTGTTTCCATCATAAGCTCAAACACAAGAAATTCAAATTCGTAGATAATAATAAAAATAATAATGGCTGCATTAACACCCAGTTACAGAAAGGTACCTACGTACTTCTTGACACAGCGCGTGTTGTCACAGGAGGTTCTATCACAATAATTTTATTTAAGTTTTGACACGTGAATAAAATTTATAATAATAAAGATAATAAACAAATAACTAAGTACTTTAAAATAGTGTCAACATTTGAAATACGATTTAAGTAAGAATAATTTTTCATCATAATGGATGGTAGACATGGCGACTGTTCACTTGATGATAGGTCTACCGTTGCTTAAAAACACAACCAACATCTGGGATAAGCAAGTGTGTTGCTGGTCTCGATTGAATAAGTGAATCGTCAGCCTGTCTGAGGACCTTTACATTTAAAAAAAAGTCTAACTCTTCAGTGAAATGAACTCTTCAATTCACTTCACTGAAGTGAAATATTTACCTTCCATTCTTAGTGACAATCATTTCGTTGGTGAGAGTTTGAAAGCGCACCCAAAGCTCTCGATCGTCGAGCGCTACGTTGACTTCACGCTCGCGGCCTCCGCGCGATCCGCCACCGCCCACCGTAGGTTCTACAGCACTCAGAATATGGGAGGCAGCCATTCTGCACACAAATAAACAACTAGTAAATACATAATTAACGCTAGCAATTTGAAAATTTTGAACAAACTAGGAGATCATATTTCTACCTACGTCGAGGAAAAATCGGCTAAGATGATGATGATGATCATGATAAACTCCTAGACAATTTGTTTAAAGTTAAACAACTTAATATCTCAATAATATTTAAAAGTTACTTTGATTTGACCTGTATACTGGACTAATCAAGAAGATAAATAAACTCTAACAAAAATGTCTGCGTTTTATTTACAAAAAAAAAACCGTAAAAAAAAATTCATTAGCATAAACAACATAATTATGAAGTAGACATTTATGACGTAAAATTTTTAGTGTTTGTTTTCTTTAAAATATTCTTTTATAATCCTTATTCAAAAAATAATTAATATCACTAATATAAGTCGAAGCTACAAAAAACAGATTGATCGAGTGTTTAAGTTGCGCCTTAACTCTCTGTTTTAGAGATTTAGAGCGCTCTTTGGAAATGAACTTTTCGACTCTTGTCTGGGTTTCGTAAGTAGTGGCAGGCCACATTGCGTTTTGCAGTTATTGGAACAGCACATCTGGTGGCAGTAACCAGTCTCTTACTGAAGACCACCATGAAATAACAGCATATTTGCTTTTGTGTTTCGGTAGTGAGTAAAGGATTCCAGAGGCCATTTCTCTAACTTTTCCCTAACCATTATCCTTAATCCTACTAAGGTCGGCAGCGCACTTGCAACAACTATAGCTAGTGTTAGGTAATAGGAGACCATAGCCACCTATAATCAAGTGAAGTGTATGCCTGTCTGACGACCTTTACATTAAAAAAAGACTATAAAATGCAATGTACAAATGCAAAGTGAATGTCGGTTAGGTCAAAACGTAGAAAAAAAATCAACTAAAAAAACTAAGGGAAAAACCATATAAAGCATTTCTGTAATCAGAACAAGAATTAAGTTTTAATGACATACCTATATTAATACTTACGTAATATAGGTACCTACTGAAAAATATCTAACTAACATTTTATCAAAAAAGAAATACCCACACGTAATATTTCTTAATTTTTTCATTTGAAACACCCGGGACGTTGAACTTACGTAGTCGCCGATAATTGGAATTATAAACATTGGCCGAGAAGATCGTGAGCCAAACTTACAATAAAATATCCGGCTTATTTGCCATCACAGATTTTGTGATGTTTTGTGATGTTTTGTGCTGTTTGATCACTTACGTTCACTAGATTTATTTTGTAACAGTACCCAATGGTACGAGTATGTAGGTAGATAAGTCATACACGCTAATACAATGAGAGAGCTGTAGGTAAGTACTCGTATTACAAAAATTCATCACCCAAATGATTACGCGATATATGAGAATTTCTACATAACATTACTAAATAATTTCAAAACAACATTTTTCAAAACCACTTTTTGTGATAAATTATAATAAACTAGCTTTTTCTGGCGAAAAGAAGTTTCTTTTGGATGAAAGGTAAACTATATCCTTTTCTGTATCCCTTGACAGCGCGTAGGTATGCAAGATTGTATGTGATCGGTTGAGTAGTTAAGGAAAGAAACGTAGCAATAAATATTTGGCTGTATTCTCGTACGGTATCCCACATAAAATACTTATAAAGAATCTTATCTACGAATAGATACAGAAGAGACGGCGAAATTAGAGTACCTCATTCTCATAAGGTTTTCGACGATAGTTTCCAGAAACACTTACAGTGGATATGTTTTGCTTATTCCGCAATATGGGTTCAATAGTTTTTAGTATTAACCTAGGATTCTTACATTAGAATTATGTATTTCATGTGTACATTCATATTGAAGATAAATAATTAACATAAAATAACTAAGTGAAATAGCAATTTATTATTTTGACACAAATGAAATCGATGATGAACAGT